>JBBDGP010000505.1:1587500-2149726 GCA_037952835.1 Lithobates septentrionalis
AGGTGGCTTGCATCCGAGGGTACTTAGGGAACTCAGTCAAGTAATTACCAGACCATTATTCCTAATTTTTACTGACAGTCTACTGACTGGACAGGTACCAGCTGATTGGAGAAAAGCCAATGTAGCACCAATATTTAAAAAGGGCCCAAAATACATCCCTGGGAATTAAAGACCAGTTAGCCTAACATCAATAGTATGTCAACTCTTTGAAGGGATGATAAGGGACTATATACAAGATTTTATTAATGAGAACGGTATCATTAGCAGTAATCAGCATGGATTCATGAAGAATTGTTCTTGCCAAACCATTCTATTAACCTTCTATGAGGAGGTGAGTTGCCATCTAGATAAAGGAAGGCCCCTAGACGTGGTGTATCTGGACTTTGCAAAAGCATTTGACATAGTTCCCCATAAACGTTTACTGTACAAAATAAGGTCCGTTGGCATGGACCATAGGGTGAGTACATGGATTAAAAACTGGCTACAAGGGCGAGTTCAGAGGGTGGTGATAAAAGGGGAGTACTCGGTATGTTCAGGGGTGGATAGTGGGGTCCCCCAGGGTTCTGTGCTGGGACTAATCCTATTTAATTTGTTCATAAACGACCTGGAAATTGGAGTAAACAGTTCAATCTCTGTATTTGCGGTCGACACTAAGCTAAGCAGGGCAATAACTTCTCCGCAGGTTGTGGATACCTTGTAAGAAGCTCTGAACAAATTAATGGGGTGGGCAACTACATGGCAGATGAGGTTCAATGTAGAAAAATGTAAAACAATGCATTTGGGTGGCAAAAATATGAATGCAATCTATTCACTGGGGGAAGAACCTCTGGGGGAATCTAGGATGGAAAATGACCTGGGGGTCCTAGTAGATGATAGGCTCAGCAATGGTATGCAATGCCAAGCTGCTGCTAACAAAGCAAACAGAATATTGGCATGCATTTAAAAGGTAATCAACGCCAGAGATAAAACGATAATTCTCCCGCTCTACAAGACTCTGGTCCGGCCGCACCTAGAGTATGCTGACCAGTTCTGGACGGAAGGATGTACTGGAAATGGAGCGAGTACAAAGAAGGGCAACAAAGCTAATAAAAGGTCTGGATGATATTAGTTAAAAGGAAAGGTTGGGAGCACTGAACGTATTCTCTCTGGAGAAGAGACGCTTGAGAGGGGATATGATTTCAATATACAAATACCATACTGGTGACCCCACAATAGGGATAAAACTTTTTCGCAGAAGGGAGTTTAACAAGACTCATGGCCACTCATTAAAATGAGAAGAAAAGAGGCTAATCCTTAAACTACGTAGAGGGTTCTTTACTGTAAGAGCGGCAAGGATGTGGAATTTTCTTCCACAGGCGGTGGTCTCAGTGGGGAGCATCGATAGTTTCAAGAAACTATTAGATAAGCTCCTGAATGACCGTAACATACAGGGATATACTATGCAATACAGACATATAATCACACACATAGGTTGGACTTGATGGATTGTGTCTTTTTTTTTTCCAACCTCACCTACTATGTAACTATATTAGAGCCAGAGGCTCTAATAAGCTTCAAAAAAGGTTGGGCTCAGGGCGCAGGGCACTGCGCTCTGAGCCAACTGAGTTGTGTGACAATAGCGAATGAATATTCGCTATTGCCACAATGATCCTCCTCCCAGCCAATCAGGAAGCGGGTCCTGAGACCCGTCACCCGATTGGCTGAAAGGACAGGCGATCCTAATGCCGCGTACACACGGTCGGACTTTTCGTCTACAAAAGTCAGACAGCCTGTCCGACAGACTTCCGGCAGACTTTCGGCGGACTTGCAGCAGACTTGCGGCAGACTTGCGGCATACTTTCTAACGAACGGACTTGCCTACACACGACCACACAAAAGTCCGACGGATTCGTACGTGATGACGTACACCGGACTAAAACAAGGAAGTTCATAGCCAGTAGCCAATAGGTGCCCTAGCGTGGCTTTTTGTCCGTCGGACTAGCACACAGACGAGCGGATTTCGGGGTCCGTCGTAGTTACGAAGTAAAGATTTGAAGCATGTTTCAAATCTAAAGTACGTCGGATTTGAGGCTAAAAAAGTACGTTGAAAGTCCGGAGAAGCCCACACACGATCGGATTACCAGCCAGCTTTAGTCCGTCAGCGTCCGTTGGACTTTTGTAGACGAAAAGTACGACCGTGTGTACGCGGCATAATTGATGCCTAGGAGGAGGAGGGAGAAGACGCATGGCGGAAGCCGCCGTGATGCAGTGGAGGAGGAGATGCGAAAGAATGCGCTGTTTGCCGTCTGTTGACCGCCCGCAACCTAGATGGGGTAAGCAGGATGACCGCTGGATCTCAGCCACACTTTTCCTCAATAACCAGTCTAGGGGTGTTGTTTTTGTTCTTTTTTTATTTTTGGAGAACTTGGATAGGGTTGAGGGAATTCAGTGGGATACTCTAAAAACAGAAAATACGTAGAGGTTGAGGAACTCCTTTCTGAAAAACTGAAGCAGAAGTCCTTGCTTGTAGCAAACTGTGGACTTGGCTTGTAATAGAAGCAGTTAAAAGCACACTAGCTTCTTTAGAGCATTAAGAGCAGAGTGAAAGTTTTTATTAACAGCAACAATCTCCTGCACTCAAGAGTAGTGTAATGGTGGGGGATGGATCACAGGTCCATAATATTTCCAATACAAGCACAGGCTTTGCTGCCCCCTAAGGTTCCTTGCCTTGCGCATTATCCAAGTGGTAAATTTAATAACGTAATAAAAGGAAATGTACTCACAAACAAGTCCAAAGTATGCACAAAGTAATCTGGTCACTGAGACTAGTCCCAGCAAGCCAGAGGACCTTCCAAATGGCTGACACGTTTCAAAGGGAGATTCCTTCTTCCTCAGAGCCCCACTGTTTTGCAGTGAAAGTTTTTATTGCTGTCTTTGCCCCTCTCTATTTCATACCTCCCAACTTTCTGAGATGGGAACAAGGGACACCAATTAGGAAACGTATGTAGGCATAGGACACCCTGACATGCCCCCTTAAAAGAGAAATATGCAAAAAAGATTAGTTAAACCCACAAGTGATTTTTTCTTACCACTATTATTCCTTTATGCTGGCTTTTGAACTTTACTGGTGCAGCAATTTAGAAATTGGATGAAAGGTTTAGCGCTGGGAAACACTTTATGAAAGATAAAAAGTACATTTTACAGTATATACAACTATATAGATCAGACCAAAATGAGGGACAAATAAGGAGAAAAGAGGGACATTGTTCCAAATCAGGAACAGTCCTTCTAAATCAGGGACGGTTGGGAGTTATGTTATTTGTCCTATTTACTGTTATCATCGTCAGTGAAAGTAAAAGAAAATCCAAAAATTTGGGTTGACATCAGAACACTAATAGAGGTTAAATCTTCCAATGGGGACACTTTCAATGGGGACATATTTTTACCTTTTGATCGCTGTGATGGCCAATCACAACGACTACAAATGTAAAGAATAATACTGTTCACATTGAAGATCCCACCCCTTCCTCCACCACCACCTTCCTCTGCCAGCGATCTCCTGCGATCCTGTGCAAGGCTAGGTTCACATCTGTGCGGGTTGGGAATGCGTGCATAAATGCATGCGTTCTCAACCCACATGCAATATGCACTGCTCTTTAGCAGACGCTTGGGGGTTCATATTCAGGTGCGCAAAACCATGCAGTTCTGTGTGGACATATTCTTAAAAAAGGGCCAGGGTTTTTTTTCCCCACGTATCCTGCAGGTATTGCAGCCCATTCCAATGAAAAACCTGCTGTGCCCACAAAAATGCACACACACAGATCTGCAAACGTGTCAACCTAGCTTAAGTGCACTGCTCCCACTGACCACCAAATAAAGATGGGCACACCAAACAGCAAGGAGGACGACACTGACCATCGCCAAGGAGGGGAGGGGAGCATATGGGGTACCTTAAAGTGTTACTAAACCTACAACAGTAAAATCAGTCTGTATATGCAGTAAAGCATGCTTGTTATACTCACTGGGGAACCTAAGAGGTTAAAATTCTGCATTGTGTTCAAAGGCTGTTTGATCCTGTCTTCTCTGATCCTCTTCTTCTTCCAATGTCTCTAAAAAATAACTTGATATTTACAGAGCCAGGGGGCGGGCTGCACATGCTCATTTTGGTGTGTATTGCTATAGAGTTTTTTTTTTTTCTTGGGAGGGTGCATGTGATCAGCACAGGGCCAATCAGCACTGTCCAGACAGAGGATCAGGGGAGAATGAAAACTCCTCCTACAAGATTTACTAGGAACTGATACAAGTCACAAGGCTGCTATATACTGCTGATGAGAAAAGGTATTTAGCAGTTTGTACAGTGGGGACAGAAAGTATTCAGACCCCTTTAAATTTTTCACTCTTTGTTATATTGCAGCCATTTGCTAAAATCATTTAAGTTAATTTTTTCCTCATTAATGTACACACAGCACCCCATATTGACAGAAAAACACATAATTGTTGACATTTTTGCAGATTTATTAAAAAAGAAAAACTGAAATATCACATGGTCCTAAGTATTCAGACCCCTTGCTCAGTATTTAGTAGAAGCACCCTTTTGATCTAATACAGCCATGAGTCTTTTTGGGAAAGATGCAACAAGTTTTTCACACCTGGATTTGGGGATCCTCTGCCATTCCTCCTTGCAGATCCTCTCCAGTTCTGTCAGGTTGGATGGTAAACGTTGGTGGACAGCCATTTTTAGTTCTGTCCAGAGATGCTCAATTGGGTTTAAGTCAGGGCTCTGACTGGACCATTCAAGAAAAGTCACGGAGTTGTTGTGAAGCCACTCCTTTGTTATTTTAGCTGTGTGCTTAGGGTCATTGTCTTGTTGGAAGGTAAACCTTCGGCCCAGTCTGAGGTCCTGAGCACTCTGGAGAAGATTTTCATCCAGGATATCCCTGTACTTGGCCGCATCCATCTTTCCCTCGATTGGAACCAGTCGTCCTGTCCCTGCAACTGAAAAACCCCCCAGAGCATGATGCTTTCACCACCATGCTTCACTGTTGGGACAGGTGATGAGCAGTACCTGGTTTTCTCCACACATACCGCTTAGAATTAAGGCCAAAAAGTTCTATCTTGGTCTCATCAGATCAAAGAATCTTATTTCTCACCATCTTGGAGTCCTTCAGGTGTTTTTTAGAAAACTCCATGCAGGCTTTCATGTGTCTTGCACTGAAGAGAGGCTTCCTTCAGGCCACTCTGCCATAAAGCCCCGACTGGTGGAGGGCTGCAGTGATGGTTGACTTTCTACAACTTTCTCCCATCTCCCGACTGCATCTCTGGAGCTCAGCCACAGTGATCTTTGGGCTCTTCTTTACCTCTCTCACCAAGGCTCTTCTCCCCCGATAGCTCAGTTTGGCAGGACGGCAAGATCTAGGAAGGGTTCTGGTCATCCCAAACGTCTTCCATTTAAGGATTATGGAGGCCACTGGAACCTTAAGCGCAGCAGAAATTTTTTTGTAACCTTGGCCAGATCTGTGCCTTGCCACAGATGAGTATCACAGCAAAGGGTCTGAATACTTAGGACCATGTGATATTTCAGTTTTTCTTTTTTAATAAATCAGCAAAAATGTCAACAATTCTGTGTTTTTCTGTCACTATGGGGTGCTGTGTGTACATTAATGAGGAAAACAAATGAACTCAAATGATTTTAGCAAATGGCTGCAATATAACAAAGAGTGAAAAATTTAAGGAGGTCTGAATACTTTCCGTCCCCACTGTATTTACTAAAATAATTGCAATTGAATGTTCTATGTATTGTGGAAGACCAGATATACAGAATGCAGGTTCTGGGTTTAGTAACACTTTAAGGGGGGGTACACTGACCACCCATGTTATGGCAGGGAAACATGTTAGTAGCCATCCTAGACAAGAATTGAGGAATATCGATTTAGATTATCAGAATTGTAGGACATTTTGTGTTTGGTTGCTTTTCCTTGTTTTTCCTTGTTTTTCCTGTAACATAATTTAACTTTGTATAATCTGTTTAGCTGTGCTTTTATATGTGCTAGGTAAATTGTGATTTCAGACTATTCACTATGATACTTGCTGTCAATGATACGGCAGTATACGCTGAGGAAGAAGTACATTACAATTGGCCACGGTTTATCTTTCCATTCAATTTTGCAATAGCAGTTCCCATATTTCTATTTTCATGGTCTTTCTTTAAAGAGACCCTATAACCAGCTCATGCATTTAAAAAAAAATCCTCCCATAGGATGCAAATTTAACATATTTTATGAGACCGAGACTTCTACTGGGGGCTACCATCTTGGATGTGACATAAATATCCCTAGAAGACTCACTCAAATATTATTCACCTTTCTTCTCTCCACTACATAAGATGTTTTGTAGGGAGATTAGGGGAGGGGTGGAAGACCACCACAGAGAGGAACTAGATATTCCCAGAAGAGGAGAGGACTAAGACATGCAAAGAGAAAGGGGCTGTGCTTGGAACTGACTCTACTGAAGTAGTCAATAATACTAACTAGTACAATGGCACATTGCAATGATGATAAAGTCATTTGTGCAAAGGAAAACACTGAAGGTATGTATTTAACCACTTGCCACACAATCACATATATGTATGGGATTGTGTTCAAGTGGTCATACCAGGGCCATGGCTTTGTGATGTGCTATCGGGAAGCCCCGCACTAAAGCCACCGGTTGATCAGAGAGCTGATCGGAGACCGGAACGTCTCCAATCATCTCTATGGTCTAGGACAGAGTTCCTCAAGCTCTTTCCAGTCGGGGTGCAATTGAAAAGTATTTTCAGTCTGGAAGCACCCCTGTCCAAATCTTGGTTCACGTTACTGAGTGTTGCGGAACGGGTGCAAAAACCCTGCGTGTTCCTGACACACATACAAATGCTCTGCTCTTTAGGGGTGCTATTAAATCTTAATGGTGCCTCACACATTGGCAAATATGGGGTGTTTTTGGTGCAGCGCAGTTTTCAAAAAAAGGTTGGGGTCATCTTTCCCTGCATTTTTGCGGGTAGGGCAGCCCAAAGAAATACACGCAGCACGCATCCACACAGCTGTGAACCAAGGGGTTGTTCACATGTGAGGTTGGAGAGGTGGTAAAACCACGTGGTTAAACTGTTTTTACCATCCCCAACTGCTTCCCCTTTAGCTGAAGAGGCAGCAGCTGGTGGTGTACACATGCTGTGGCTGCAACTGGAGGTATACCCAGGGTGAATGGGGCTGCATTGCAACCGCCCTGCAACTGTGTGCATTGCATGGTTGCGATGCGGTGAAGCTGCATTTACAGGGTTAAAACAGGTGGCGAGGAGGCCCTTTGGGTCTGGCATGGACTTTAGGGAATCCCCACGCCACGATTAAAAAAAATGGTGTCGCCCCCCCCCAAATCTATACCAGATCCTTATCCAAGCATGTAGCCTGGCAGGTCAGGAAAGGGAGAGGACAAGAAAGCATCCCCCCCTCCTGAACCATACCAGACCACATGCCCTCAACATGGGGGGTGCTTTGGTGCCTCCCCACCCCAAACCACCTTGTCCCCATGTTAATGAGGACAAGTGCCTCTTCCCCACAACCCTGGGCAGTGGTTGTGGGGGTCTGTGGGCTTTTCCGAAACAACGGAGCACCCAGATCCTGTCCCCCCATGTGACTGAGTAGAGGTACATTGTACCCCTACGCATTCACCAAAAAAGTGTCAAAGAGAAATAAAAAACACACACAGTTTTTGACAATTCCTTTATTAAAAATAAAAAAACAATGTCCCCCAATGTAGATTCATCATCAATCATGACGCCGGCTGCGCCATCAGACGTCACCTGGTGGCACCGCCCCCTTAATTCCAATATAATTCCAATATATACCCGTAGTTTGTAGACACTATAACTTTTGTGCAAACCAATCAATATATGCTTATTGGGATTTTTTTTACCAAAAATATGTAGCAGAATACATATTGGCCTAAATTTATGAAGAAATTCGATTTTTTAAATCTTTTTAATGGATGTGTTGTATAGCAGAAAGTAAAAAATATTGTTTTTTTTTTTCAAAATTGTCACTCTTTTTTTGTTGATAGCACAAAATATAAAAACCGTAGAGGTGATCAAATATCACTAAAAAGAAGCGATATTTCTGGGGGAAAAAAATACATAATTTGTGTACAGTGTTGCATGACCGTGCAATCGTCAGTTAAAGTAATGCAGTGCCAAAAAGCAAAAAATGGCCTGGTCATGAAAGAGGGTAAATCTTCCGCAGGTAAAGTGATTAAAGTGCTTTTCACAACAGTGGTGCAAAAGGTAAGTCTATTAATTTTGTCAGTAATGATTGCACACAGAAATCAACCAAAGATCATTTTTTCCATTGTATGGCAACAGGCATAACAAAGATGACTTGTGCAGAGATTCACAGATAAAGGTTACAATAATATTAAACCTCAGTCCAGCCTTAGTTCCTGATAATTGCAACAAGTCTTCTTCAAAAACACATAATAAGGTAAAAAAAAAAAAAACCCTGCAAAGCCATTGCTTTGCCAGAAGAGCAGCAACAAACAAGGGTTCATAAGGGTAACATATGCCTTACACATCAGCACAGAAATTAACTGCAACATCTCTCTTCCTTCAGGATGCTTTTATGTGGTTCAATTGAAATTTATGATAACAGTTGAGAGCAGCAACCTGCAGGCAAGCCTGAGCACACAGCCCATTACCTGACTCAAACTGGTTAAAGTGTAAACTTGTCAGCCATTAAGGGCATGTCAAATTGTCACTTACTGGCATCTGTCAGAGTGTGCCCAGTGCAGGAGATAGCAGCTAAGCTTTCCCAGCGATACGACAGAAGATCATAGCTACACATATATTTGTACAATGTCTGTATATTATATATATATATATATATATATATATATATATATATATATATATATATAGATATAGATATAGATATAGATATAGATATAGATATAGATAGATAGATAGATAGATAGATAGATAGATAGATAGATAGATAGATAGATAGATAGATAGATAGATAAATATATGTGTAGCTATATATATATATATATATATATATATATATATATATTATTTTTTTTTTTTTTATTTTTTTTTTTTTACAAAGGCATACCCTTTTCTTAGCAACCTATCAGTAAGCTGACACAGTGCCATAAAGGAAGGTATCTGTGGTATGCTTATGGAAATACCAGCTCTGACAAAATTTAATAAATCTTTTGGGAATGCTAAAGGTGACACCCGAGACAAAAAAACGCAAACTAAATAAAGTTTAAGCCGTCTGCTAGCTGCACTTTCATTTTCCCAGAGGTTAACTTTAAGTCTATAGGCATTAGCCTGTAGTTCTAAAACATACTAAATTTTGAGTGGTTGGAAATCCCGAGAGATGTAGTTGGCTTTATATCACTTAAAGCGTAACTCCACTTTCGTGGGGAGAAAAATGTCCAATTAAAAAAATTATATATGTATACACTATATTACCAAAAGTATTGGGACGCCTGCCTTTACACGCACATGAACTTTACTGGCATCCCAGTCTTCGTCCATAGGGTTCAATATTGAGTTGGCCCACCCATTGCAGCTATTTACCAAAAAAGAAGAAGGAACCCTCTATGGGACTTTATGGGCAGTAGATCGTAACCAAAGTGTATAAAAAGTATACATTTTATTGTAAATGATTAAAACTATTTTCTCCATCAATTCATAGGTATTGAATAAAAACAATGAACCATCATATAACAGTCAGTGTACAATATTATACAATATTCTGAAATAGAATATATATTTTTAGACGGTATACTCTGTCTTTTTTCTCCCTGATGAAGGAATTGATCCAGTTTTTTCTGAAACAAGTTGGGAGTAGGAGTCATTTGGTGAACCCCAATGTATGATTCAAGTCCATATTTATATGAGACTAACCTGGGGCCACCCACCTTCTATTTCAGAGTTATGTATAATATTGTACATTGATTGTTATATGATGGCTCATTGTTTTTATTCAATACCTATGAATTGATGGACAAAATAGTTCTAATTATTTGTAATAAAATGTATACTTTTTTATACACTTTGCTTACGCTCTATCTACTGCCCTTAAAGTCCCATAGGGGGTTCCTTCTTCTTTTTTGGTAAATAGTAATTCAAGATATGGCAGTACAGTCACTAGACTATGGTTCAACACTAGCAAAGTTACTTTTCAACCCTTTGCAGCTATAACAGCTTCAACTCTTCTGGGAAGGATGTCAACAAAGATTAGGAGTGTGTCTATGGGAATGTTTGACCATTCTTCCAGAAGCACATTTGTGAGGCCAGGAACTATGGTGGATGAGAAGGTCTGGCTCTGCGGGCCAGTCAAATTGCCCCACCCCAAAGTCACTCATCCATGTCTTTATGGACCTTGCTTTGTGCACTGGTCCAAATCATTTGATGGAAGGGGGTTATAGTGTGATGTTCTTTTTCAGGGGTTGGGCTTGGCCCCTTAGTTCCAGTGAAAGGAACTCTTAAGACGTCAGCATACCAAAACATTTTGGACAATTTTATGCTCCAAACTTTGTGGGAACAGTTTGGGGATGGCCCCTTCCTGTTCCAACATGACTGCACACCAGTGCACAAAGCAAGGTCCAAAAAGACATGGCTGAGCGAGTTTGGAGTGGAAGAACTTGACTGGCCTGACCTCAACCCGATAGAACACCTTTCTGATAAATTAGAGCAGAAACCGCAAGCTAAGCCTTCTCGTGACCTCACAATTGCGCTTCTGGAAGAATGGTCAAATATTCCCATAGACACACTCCTAAACCTTGTGGACAGCCTTCCCAGGAGAATTGAAGCTGTTATAGCTGCAAAGGGTGGGCCAACTCAATATTGAACCCTACGGACTAAGACTGGGATGCCATGAAAGTTCATGTGTGTGTAAGGCAGGCGTCCCAAGACTTTTTGTATTATAGTGCATATAGTGCAATTGAGATTACAATTGAGACTCAAGTCATATTGTAATTAAATATTATTAAAAATTACCTTTCCTTTTCAATCTGCAATTTTCTGAAAAAATGAATTGCAATATAGCTACCTGGAGGCATTCTGTACATATATGATGGTACAGAACGCCCCCTGAAAATGTAATTTCCTACTTGAGTGATTGGCCTACTGATTTTTCCAGAAGTCTGATACAAATAAGATTTTGAGCATGTCATGCACAAAAAAGTTTTTAAGTGAGATACTTCCAAAAGGAACTCAAGTCTAACGCTCCGGTCACATATATGTGATTTGCATGACATGTGAATCAAACTGGCTTTTTATGGAGCTTGTTCACATATATGCGGTGCAGTGGCAGTGCAAATTCGCTCCAAATTTCTGAGCACTATGGTGCGATTCAGATGCGTTCCCATAGAAGACAATGAGCCTGGAATTCGCATCTGAATCGCGCCTCAGTGCTCAGAAAATGCACAGGACTCTTGTTAAATTTGCAGCAATCTCACACTGCCACTGCACCGCATATTTGTGAATCAGCTCCATAGAAAGCCGGTTTGATCGTACATCTCATCAATTTTGAACAAAAAAAAAAACTGCGTGGGGGCCCCCACCCTTCGAGTCTGGTACTCATTTTAAGGGGAACCCCACGCCAAAATGTTAAAAAAAACTGAGTGCAGTCCCCCCACCAAATCCATACATCAAACTTAAAAAAAAAAGCATAGTGCCCCCCAAAATCAATACCAGACCCTTATCCAAGCATGCAGCCTGGTAGGTCAGGAAAAAGGGGGGAGTGAGTGAGCACTCCCCCCTCCTGAACCATACCAGGCCACATTCCCTCAACATGGGGAGGTTTAAGTGCAGGGGGCTTATCCAAATCTGGAAGCCCCCTTTAAGAAGGGGATCCCCCGATCCTGCCCGCCCATGTGAATGAGTAGGGGGTACCATTCACAAAAAAAAGTGTCAAAAAGAAATAAAAACACAGACAGTTTTTGACAATTCCTTTAATAAAAAAAACAAAAACAATGTCCCCCTGGTGCCCCCCCCCCCCCCCCAACTATTTAGGAACTGTCAGATGGCGGAGCAGGCAGATGGCAGCAGCCTTCGAGCAAAGCTTTTTATTTTTATTTTCTGGGTCTGCGGTTGATGGCGGGCATTATGATTGACGATGGATCTACAACAGGGAACATTGTTTTTTTAATAAAGGAATTGTCAAAAGCTGTCTCTGTGTTTTTATTTCTTTTGAAACTTTTTGACTTTTTTTGGTGAATAAGTAGGGGTACAATGTACCCCTTACTCATTCACATAGGTGGGAGGGGAGCAGGCCCCTTTCCTGGCCTGTCAGGCTGCAAGCTCGGCTAAGGGTCTTGTATGGATTTTTTTGGGGGGGCCACACCATTTTTTTTTTAAATGTTGCTGTTTTCTTCACAATGTTTTTTTTTTACATTCAGCTGTGAGAGGGGAAACCCGCTTACAGCTGATGAGTCATCCGTGGTTAAGGACGCGACGGCCAGCTTCCTGACCCGCTCCTTGACAACCAGCTGAACCGCAAAAATTACAGCTGAACTGCTGAACAGCTGCTTTGGAAATTTGCAGTGAAAACTCATTAATGCCTGGCAGGTGCAGCAGCTGATTGATGATTTTAAAACCACTCCCATTCAAATTCACTCTACACATGGGCACAGACAAACAAACAGCTATTACTTCAGAATAACAAAAAGTCAGAATCTGCAACAAAGTTTGTTAAAATCCCTGTAATGTAAATAGATCACCCAGAGGGGAATGTTTTTTCTCAACAAAAGTTTGTCGCAAAATCACGTACCCGTACGTCTTTCTGCTTCAAGTGGTTGTACTGGGCTGCAGGCATCACCCCAGTACCATTTTTTAGAGCCAATGGTTGACTTTTCTTGTAATAACAACAGATACAACAAAGCAGCTGCATAATTGCTATTTCAAGCAGCGGGAGGGAACGTCCACCCCCTCCCACCGCTCCGCCCCTGGCCCTCCCATCACCTCGGGAGGCATGAGCCACCAGCCTTCACCGCAGAACCCAACAAAGCCGGAATCTGCTTTGATTGGGTCTCGGATCTAGTAACCCGAAAGCGATGTCACAACGTCACTTCCATTTTATTGAAGCCTTAAAGGTGCCAGATTTAAAAAAGATGTCATTATACAAAATAGCCAAACTTGGCGTTTTGAATGCTTTTAAGTGCAAAGGACGGATTTGGAGGTCTTATAGACCCCAGATCTCTCCACAAAAATGCCTGACATGTGACTATTGCTGTCACAAGAGATGTATACATTCCTTGTGACAGCAATAAAAGTGATCAAAAAAAAAAAGAAAATTAAAGGGACGGTGTAAAAATAAAAAAATAAAATAAATAACAAAAAAAATGTAAATTTAAAGCGCCCCATCCCTCTGTGCTCACGCGCAGAAAGGAAGGCATACGTAAGTAGCGCCTGCAAATGTAAACAGTTTTCAAACCACACATATGAGGTATCGCCGTGATCATTAGAGAGAGCAATAATTCTAGTGCTAGATCTCCTCTGTAACTCTAAACTGGTAACCGTTACTTTTTAAAGTGTCGCGTATGGATATTGTCGCCATTCCACAAGTGTGCTTAATTTTAAAGCATGACATGTTAGGTAGAAGAAGGTAGCCCTGGATGACGTGACCTATCACGAAACGCGTAAGGCGGAGCAGGACGCCGTGCTGACGTCACCTCCAGACCGTGTGTTCTCTTCCAGAAGGACAGGTTTGTCTGTGTGTGTTCGGCCGACACACCGGACTTTAGGCTTGTTTTTTGGACGTTCTATGTAAGTGTGTTTTTGACTTTCTTATACAATAAAGTAAAAAGGTTTTACACGATTGGAGTCTCCCGTTTTGTATGACATGCCTATATTACCACGGCCCCGGTCGCGTCTCCCTGATGTCCTGAGGCACCGCTGCAGCAGTCCAGCCCGGGAGTTTTTCAGCTGACAGGCTCGTTAGGATCCTCTGTAATGGGGAATCACTGACGTCCGGTAAGGAGTAACCCCTTCTGTACTGGTGGTGGTGCACACTTTTTGCTGCATTGAAGTTGAAGAGCCCTTTATGAGTGGACTTTTGGAACTTGTATTTTGCACGGGTGGATTAGAAATTTTCATCACAACGATAGACTTTTGTTTCTTCTTCTTTTTTTTTTATACATGATTATTACAACTGCACATAATGTTCTATCAATGACGAGCATTCAGATGTATCGATAAGGGTATACTTACTTTTGTTCATTTTGTTTTATTTTCGCACAGTTAATGTGGGTTAGGCTTATCACTGTTTATATTTTTGATATTTAAAAAGCGCAATTCAGTTGTTTTCTTCTATGACATGTTAGGTATCTATTTACTCGGTGTAACATAATCTTTCACAATATACAAAAAATTGGGCTAACTTTACTGGGGTTTTTTTTTGTATTCATGAAAGTGTATTTTCCAAAAAAAAAAGTGTTTGAAAGACTGCTGTGCAAATACAGTGTGACATAAAATATTGCAACAATCGCAACCATGTTATTCTCTAGGGTCTCTGCTAAAAAATATATATATAATGTGTCGGGGTTCTAAGTAATTTTCTAGCAAAAGATTTTAACTTGTAAGCAGCAAGTGTCAGAAAAAGGCCTGGTCTTTAAATTGGTAAATAATGACAGGTAGAGTATCTGTATGTTGTCTTTTTTTTAATCCAAATCATTTTTTATTAGCATTTTTTACATGCTAATAGGTGTACATACTGTACACCTATGGTGTGCATATTCAGTCCATGAAATGGATAGGACAAGGTCTCTGCATTATAGCATGCACAGAAAGCATGTATTGCACAGACAGTTGGCAAGTTTTCAAATTGCAGAAGACAAATGAAATGGGGAGCCTAATCACAGACTGTTTGCATAAATAATATAGCAAAGCCCAAATAATTAGAGTAAAATCAGTTGATAAACTTTCGAAAGCCAAAAGTGTTGTGAATCGTCTCACATATAAAGACATTTGGAACTAGAGATGTGCACGACAGAATAAATTTTTTTCATTTCGGTTTCTTTTGTTAAAGTGTCTGTAAAGGAAAAAAAAAAACAAGACTTTGGTATCAAAATAATTTTGTTTTGTCATAATCGTTATGTTAGAATGATTTGTTTCCATAAAGATTCACTATTTCAGGAGGGTATATATTTGCAAATTGATTCATAGTTTTGGAAGTTCTGCTATTCTATTGTTATTTCGGAAGATTGGCTACATACATTTGTTTTATTGTGTTAACCACTTGACGACCGCCTCACGCCGATGTACGTCGGCAAGGTGGCACGGACAGGCAAAATCACGTACATGTACGTGATTTGCCTTCCGCGGGTGGGGGGTCCGATCGGACCCCCCCCCGGTGCCCGAGGCGGTCGTCTTTTGTCCAACGGCAATCAGAGGTGAGGGGGAGACCATCCGTTCGTGGCCCCCCCCTCGCGATCGCCGCCGGCCAATCGAATCATTCCTTTGCTGCTGTATGCTAAACAGCAGCAAAGGAAATGATGTCATCTCTCCTCGGCTCAGTGATTTCCGTTCCGGCCCGAGGAGAGACGACATGTGAGTGAGTGCACCAACACACACACACACAGAACATGCCAGGCACACAAAACACCCTGATCCCCCCCCCGATCGCCCCCCGATCGCCCCCCGATCACCCCCCCCTGTCACAAACTGACACCAAGCAGTTTGTTTTTGTTTTTTTCTGATTACTGCATAGCGTCAGTTTGTGACAGTTACAGTGTTGGGACAGTTAGTATTACCCCCCTTTAGGTCTAGGGTACCCCCCTAACCTCCCTAATAAAGTTTTAACCCCTTGATCACCCCCTGTCACCAGTGTCGCTAAGCGATCATTTTTCTGATCGCTGTATTAGTGTCGCTGGTGACGCTAGTTAGGGACGTAAATATTTAGGTTCGCCGTCAGCGTTTTATAGCGTCAGGGACCCCCATATACTACCGAATAAATGTTTTAACCCCTTGATGGCCCCCTAGTTAACCCTTTCACCACTGATCACCGTATAACCGTTACGGGTGACGCTGGTTAGTTCGTTTATTTTTTATAGTGTCAGGGCACCCGCCGTTTATTACCGAATAAAGGTTTGGCCCCCTGATCGCCCGGCGGTGATATGCGTCGCCCCAGGCAGCGTCAGATTAGCGCCAGTACCGCTAACACCCACGCACGCAGCATACGCCTCCCTTAGTGGTATAGTATCTGAACGCATCAATATCTGATCCGATCAGATCTATACTAGCGTCCCCAGCAGTTTAGGGTTCCCAAAAACGCAGTGTTAGCGGGATCAGCCCAGATACCCACTAGCACCTGCGTTTTGCCCCTCCGCCCAGCCCACCCAAGTGCAGTATCGATCGATCACTGTCACTTACAAAACACTAAACGCATAACTGCAGCGTTCGCAGAGTCAGGCCTGATCCCTGCGATCGCTAACATTTTTTTTGGTAGTATTTTGGTGAACTGGCAAGCACCAGCCCCAGGCAGCGTCAGGTTAGCGCCAGTAGCACTAACACCCACGCACGCAGCATACACCTCCCTTAGTGGTACAGTATCTGAACAGATTAATATCTGATCCGATCAGATCTATACTAGCGTCCCCAGCAATTTAGGGTTCCCAAAAATGCAGTGTTAGCGGGATCAGCCCAGATACCTGCTAGCACCTGCGTTTTGCCCCTCCGCCCGGCCCAGCCCAGCCCACCCAAGTGCAGTATCGATCGATCACTGTCACTTACAAAACACTAAATGCATAACTGCAGCGTTCGCAGAGTCAGGCCTGATCCCTGCGATCGCTAACAGTTTTTTTGGTAGTATTTTGGTGAACTGGCAAGCACCAGCCCCAAGCAGCGTCAGGTTAGCGCCAGTAGCACTAACACCCACGCACGCAGCATACACCTCCCTTAGTGGTACAGTATCTGAACGGATCAATATCTGATCCGATCAGATCTATACTAGCGTCCCCAGCAGTTTAGGGTTCCCAAAAACGCAGTGTTAGCGGGATCAGTACAGATACCTGCTAGCACCTGCGTTTTGCCCCTCCGCCCGGCCCGGCCCAGCCCACCCAAGTGCAGTATCAATCGATCACTGTCACTTACAAAACACTAAACGCATAACTGCAGCGTTCGCAGAGTCAGGCCTGATCCCTGCGATCGCTAACAGTTTTTTTGGTAGCGTTTTGGTGAACTGGCAAGCACCAGTGGCCTAGTACACCCCGGTCGTAGTCAAACCAGCACTGCAGTAACACTTGATGACGTGGCGAGTCCCATAAGTGCAGTTCAAGCTGGTGAGGTGGCAAGCACAAGTAGTGTCCCGCTGCCACCAAAAAGACAAACACAGGCCCGTTGTGCCCATAATGCCCTTCCTGCTGCATTCGCCAATCCTAATTGGGAACCCACCGCTTCTGCAGCGCCCGTACTTCCCCCATTCACATCCCCAACCAAATGCAGTTGGCTGCATGAGAGGCATTTTCTTTATGTCCTCCCGAGTACCCCTACCCAGCGAACCCCCCCAAAAAAGATGTCGTGTCTGCAGCAAGCGCGGATATAGGCGTGACACCCGCTATTATTGTCCCTCCTGTCCTGACAATCCTGGTCTTTGCATTGGTGAATGTTTTGAACGCTACCATGCACTAGTTGAGTATTAGCGTAGGGTACAGCACTGCACAGACTAGACACACTTTCACAGGGTCTCCCAAGATGCCATCGCATTTTGAGAGACCCGAACCTGGAACCGGTTACCGTTATAAAAGTTAGTTACAAAAAAAGTGTAAAAAAAAAAATATATATATATATAAAATAAAAAAAAAAAATAGTTGTCGTTTTATTGTTCTCTCTCTCTCTATTCTCTCTCTATTG
Organism: Lithobates septentrionalis; assembly: GCA_037952835.1. Lineage (NCBI taxonomy): Eukaryota > Metazoa > Chordata > Amphibia > Anura > Ranidae > Lithobates > Lithobates septentrionalis. The sequence goes on from JBBDGP010000505.1 coordinate 1,605,364, forward strand.
TTCTGCTCTTATTTACTGTATTCTATTCTGCAATGTTTTATTGTTATTATGTTTTATCATGTTTGTTTTTCAGGTATGCAATTTTTTATACTTTACCGTTTACTGTGCTTTATTGTTAACCATTTTTTTGTCTTCAGGTACGCCATTCACAACTTTGAGTGGTTATACCAGAATGATGCCTGCAGGTTTAGGTATCATCTTGGTATCATTCTTTTCAGCCAGCGGTCGGCTTTCATGTAAAAGCAATCCTAGTGGCTAATTAGCCTCTAGACTGCTTTTACAAGCCGTGGGAGGGAATGCCCCCCCCCCCCACCGTCTTCCGTGTTTTTCTCTGGCTCTCCTGTCTCAACAGGGAACCTGAAAATGCAGCCGGTGATTCAGCCAGCTGACCATAGAGCTGATCAGAGACCAGAGTGGCTCCAAACATCTCTATGGCCTAAGAAACCGGAAGCTACGAGCATTTTATGACTTAGATTTCGCCGGATGTAAATAGCGCCATTGGGAAATTGGGGAAGCATTTTATCACACCGATCTTGGTGTGGTCAGATGCTTTGAGGGCAGAGGAGAGATCTAGGGTCTAATAGACCCCAATTTTTTCAAAAAAGAGTACCTGTCACTACCTATTGCTATCATAGGGGATATTTACATTCCCCGAGATAACAATAAAAATGATTAGAAAAAAAAAATATGAAAGGAACAGTTTAAAAATAAGATAAAAAGGCAAAAAAATAATAAAGAAAAAAAAAAAAAAAGCACCCCTGTCGCCCCCCTGCTCTCGCGCTAAGGCGAACGCAAGCGGCGTTCTGTCGTCAAACGTAAACAGCAATTGCACCATGCATGTGAGGTATCACCGCGAAGGTTAGATCGAGGGCAGTAATTTTAGCAGTAGACCTCCTCTGTAAATCTAAAGTGGTAACCTGTAAAGGCTTTTAAAGGCTTTTAAAAATGTATTTATTTTGTTGCCACTGCACGTTTGTGCGCAATTGTAAAGCATGTCATGTTTGATATCCATGTACTCGGCCTAAGATCATCTTTTTTATTTCATCAAACATTTGGGCAATATAGTGTGTTTTAGTGCATTAAAATTTAAAAAAGTGTGTTTTTTCCCCAAAAAATGCGTTTGAAAAATCGCTGCGCAAATACTGTGTAAAAAAAAAAATGAAACACCCACCATTTTAATCTGTAGGGCATTTGCTTTAAAAAAATATATAATGTTTGGGGGTTCAAAGTAATTTTCTTGCAAAAAAAAAAAAACTTTTTCATGTAAACAATAAGAGTCAGAAAGGGCTTTGTCTTCAAGTGGTTAGAAGAGTGGGTGATGTGTGACATAAGCTTCTAAATGTTGTGCATAAAATGCCAGGACAGTTCAAAACCCCCCCAAATGACCCCATTTTGGAAAGTAGACACCCCAAGCTATTTGCTGAGAGGCATGTCGAGTCCATGGAATATTTTATATTGTGACACAAGTTGCGGGAAAGAAACAATTTTTTTTTTTTTTTTGCACAAAATTGTCACTAAATGATATATTGCTCAAACATGCCATGGGAATATGTGAAATTACACCCCAAAATACATTCTGCTGCTTCTCCTGAGTACGGGGATACCACATGTGTGAGACTTTTTGGGAGCCTAGCCGCGTACGGAACCCCGAAAACCAAGCACCGCCTTCAGGCTTTCTAAGGGCGTGAATTTTTGATTTCACTCTTGACTGCCTATCACAGTTTCGGAGGCCATGGAATGCCCAGGTGGCACAAAACCCCCCCAAATGACCCCATTTTGGAAAGTAGACACCCCAAGCTATTTGCTGAGAGCTATAGTGAGTATTTTGCAGACCTCACTTTTTGTCACAAAGTTTTGAAAATTGAAAAAAGAAAAAAAAAAAAGGTTTTTCTTGTCTTTCTTCATTTTCAAAAACAAATGAGAGCTGCAAAATACTCACCATGCCTCTCAGCAAATAGCTTGGGGTGTCTACTTTCCAAAATGGGGTCATTTGGGGTGGTTTTGTGCCACCTTGGCATTCCATGGCCTCCGAAACTGTGATAGGCAGTGAAGAAAGAAATCAAAAATTTTCACCCTTAGAAATCCTGAAGGCGGTGATTGGTTTTCGGGGTCCCGTGCACGGCTAGGCTCCCAAAAAGTCCCACACATGTGGTATCCCCGTACTCAGGAGAAATAGCTAAATGTATTTTGGGGTGCAATTCCAAATATGCCCATGGCCTGTGTGAGCAATATATCATTTAGTGACAACTTTGTGCAAAAAAAAAAAAAAAATGTGTCACTTTCCCGCAACTTGTGTCAAAATATAAAATATTCCATGGACTCAATATGCCTCTCAGCAAATAGCTTGGGGTGTCTACTTTCCAAAATGGGGTCATTTGGGGGGGGGGTTTGTGCCACCTGGGCATTCCATGGCCTCCCAAACTGTGATAGGCAGTCAAGAGTGAAATCAAAAATTCACGCCCTTAGAAAGCCTGAAGGCGGTGCTTGGTTTTCGGGGTTCCGTACGCGGCTAGGCTCCCAAAAAGTCTCACACATGTGGTATCCCCATACTCAGGAGAAGCAGCAGAATGTATTTTGGGGTGCAATTCCACATATGTCCATGGCCTGTGTGAGCAATATATCATTTAGTGACAACTTTTTGTAAATATTTTTTTTTTTGTCATTATTCAATCACTTGGGACAAAAAAAATAAATATTCAATGGGTTCAACATGCCTCTCAGCAATTTCCTTGGGGTGTCTACTTTCCAAAATGGGGTCATTTGGGGGGGGTTTGTACTGCCCTGCCATTTTAGCACCTCAAGAAATGACATAGGCAGTCATAAACTAAAAGCTGTGTAAATTACAGAAAATGTACCCTAGTTTGTAGACGCTATAACTTTTGCGCAAACCAATAAATATACGCTTATTGACATTTTTTTTACCAAAGACATGTGGCCGAATACATTTTGGCCTAAATGTATGACTAAAATTGGGTTTATTGGATTTTTTTTATAACAAAAAGTAGAAAATATCATTTTTTTTCAAAATTTTCGGTCTTTTTCCGTTTATAGCGCAAAAAATAAAAACCGCAGAGGTGATCAAATACCATCAAAAGAAAGCTCTATTTGTGGGAAAAAAAGGACGCAAATTTCGTTTGGGTACAGCATTGCATGACCGCACAATTAGCAGTTAAAGCGACGCAGTGCCAAATTGGAAAAAGACCTCTGGTCCTTAGGCAGCATAATGGTCCGGGGCTCAAGTGGTTAATAATAATAAGTAGGAAATTAATCTTGCTTCACTTTTATATAAAAGAAATGAGACTTAACTTTAAACTGCGTAGAGGGTTCTTTACTGTAATGCCCCGTACACACGGTCGGACATTGATCGGACATTCCGACAACAAAATCCATGGATTTTTTCCGACGGATGTTGGCTCAAACTTGTCTTGCATACACACGGTCACACAAAGTTGTTGGTAAATCCGATCATTCTGAATGCGGTGACGTAAAACACGTACGTCGGGACTATAAACGGGGCAGTAGCCAATAGCTTTCATCTCTTTATTTATTCTGAGCATGCGTGGCACTTTGTGCATTGGATTTGTGTACACACGATCGGAAACAACGGATTTTGTTGTCGGAAAATTTTATAGCAAGCCCTCAAACTTTGTGTGTCGGAAAATCCAATGGAAAATGTGTGATGGAGCCTATACACGGTCGGAATTTCCGACAACAAGGTCCTATCACACATTTTCCATCGGAAAATCCGACCGTGTGTACGGGGCATAAGAGTGGCAAGGATGTGTGCTCTCCTCCAATGATCAGACTTGTCCTGCCCCACCACACACACACACAGCCTTTCACTGGGAAGCTCAGTGGGCTGCTGTTTCTCCTCCCCTAGCTCTTATGCAGCTAAGAACTGAGGGTATGTGATCACTTATAAATAAGGGGGAAAAAGGTATTTATAATTTTATTTATATGTATACACAAATGTTTTGACTTTCAATTTGATTTGAACTTAATGGGTTGCTTTACAAGATGAGGGTTTACAATCATTTTAAAGAGGAGCTCCAGGCTCCTTCATAAAAAATTAAAAGTCAGCTACTACAAATACTGTAGGTGCTGACTTTTATTATTAAGGCACTTACCTGTCCAGGAATTCAGCGGTCTCCTCACTTTAGCCAATTTTTCAAAAGGGCTATTAGGTGCTCGCCATCTTGACTTGTGGCCTCACAGCCAGTTTCCTATTGTGCATGCGGGAAGCGAACTGCGCTTTGTTAATGGGTCAGCTGCAGGGGAAGGAGAAGAGGGCTGAACTACTGGCTGAGTTTGCTGTGGCGGCAAACTAAGCCAGAAATGGGAGCAGGTATCTGTCAAAATCAGGTAACCGCTCCCCTCCAAAAGGTGGCAAATGTGGCAGCGGAGGGGGGAAGTAGGCAAACAAGTGGAGCTTTCCCTTTTGGGTGGAACTCCGCTTTAAGTTGAATTAATTTCCTTATTCCTAATTGCCTTTGTTTGTTGAGCCACACACATACAAGTTAAAGAAATGGTTTCGACCGCGATACAAAAAGAACCTTATTAGAAAATTATCACGCTACACTCACTAGTAGGGATGAGCTTCGTGTTTGAGTCGAACCCATGTTCGACTCGAACATCGGCTGTTCGATCGTTCACGAATTGCGAATGATATTGACGGTTCACGCCAAATTCGTGTGGCGCGTCACAGCCCATAATTTACTGCAGTATCGCAGTGCATTGCTGGCTGATGATTGGCCAAGCATGCACTATGACCCGCATGCTTGGCCAACCACAGCGCCGTCGGTAGAGAGAGCTGTAATTGGCCAAAGCCAGGGTGGCTTTGGCCAATTATGGCTCAGGGGGTTTAGAGCATGCCCCACACTATATAAGGCCACCTGCATGGCGGCCCTGTGTAGTGTGTTCCGGCGTGCCGAGAGATAGACAGGGAGACAGTGTCATTTCATTTGAGTTAGCTAGATTAGACAGGACAGTCAGTGAGTTAGCTGCACTTACAGTGTATTGTGTATATATATGCATCCCAGGTGTTGCATATATATATATATATACACTGTATTCAGTTTAGCTAGATCTGTTCGTGTTATCTTCCTACTGACAGGCAGGCTTGTCTTGTTACAGTATTTACAGCTACCTGAAGAAAATTGCTGGTGTTCTTTTGATCCTATTAGTACCATAGTCAGGCAGCTAGACTATTTACAGTTATTGTAGCGCGTCCTGCTCACAGTGTTCAGCTAAAACTACAAGTTAGTGTAGTGAGACCTCTGCACAGTGTTCAGCTAAAGCTACAAGTTATTGTAGTGCGTCCTGCTCAGTGTTCAGCTAAAACTACAAGTTAGTGTAGTGAGACCTCTGCACAGTGTTCAGCTAAAGCTACAAGTTAGTGTAGTGCGACCTGCTCACAGTGTTCAGCTAAAACTACAAGTTAGTGTAGTGAGACCTCTGCACAGTGTTCAGCTAAAGCTACAAGTTAGTGTAGTGCGTCCTGCTCACAGTGTTCAGCTAAAACTACAAGTTAATGTAGTGAGACCTTTGCACAGTGTTCATCTAAAGCTACAAGTTAGTGTAGTGCGTCCTGCTCACAGTGTTCAGCTAAAACTACAAGTTAGTGGTGACTGGTGAGACCTCTGCACAGTGTTCATCTAAAGCTACAAGTTAGTGTAGTGCGTCCTGCTCACAGTGTTCAGCTAAAAATACAAGTTAGTGTAGTGAGACCTCTGCACAGTGTTCAGCTAAAGATACAAGTTAGTGTAGTGCGTCCTGCTCACAGTGTTCAGCTAAAACTACAAGTTAGTGTAGTGAGACCTCTGCACAGTGTTCAGCTAAAGCTACAAGTTAGTGTAGTGTGTCCTGCTCACAGTGTTCAGCTAAAACTACAAGTTAGTGTAGTGAGACCTCTGCACAGTGTTCAGCTAAACCTACCAGTTATTTTTTTGCGAACTCTGCACAGTGTTCACCTAAAGCTACCTGTAGAAGGTTGGTGGTGTTTTCCTGATCCTATCACTACCGCAGGCAGCTAAATAAGCTACAAGTTATTTTTTTGCGAGCTCTGCACAGTGTTCAGCTAAAGCTACCTGTAGAAGGTTGGTGGTGTTCTCATACTACAGGCACAAGCCAATAAAAGAGGGCAAGCAGGCTCTGTGTCTAGTGCTGGTCGTGGAGACGTTGCATCCTCATCAGCACGTGGCTGTGGGACACGCTTGACCTTTTTTTTCGGCAGCTGGCCGCGTTGAGCCGCAACATGCGGAAGACTTGGTCGAGTGGATGACGAAGCCGTCCTCATCCTCCTCATCCTCTCTCCCCCATGCTCAGGGCACTTTGTCTGGCAAAGCAGCGGCTTCTTCCCTCGGCTCAATGTCATCAGTGACTCCTTCCCTAGCCCCACCATGTCCTCCTGAGGAGTCCCTCGAACTGTTTGACCACAGTGTTGGGTACATGCTCCAGGAGAATGCCCAGCGTTTGGAAGACTCTGATGATGATACTGAGTTAGATGAAGGCAGTAACGTGAGCACGGACAGAAGCCCAAGAAGGACAGCAATCTGGCAGTCATGCTCCCCCTGCTGCAGCATACTGCCAGGTTTGCTCCAGTGATGAGGAGGGAGGGGATGATGAGGTCACTGACTCAACGTGGGTGTCTGATAGGAGAGAGGAGGAGGAGGAGGAGGCGGCACATCACCAACGAGGCAGGATGCCCTCCAGGGGCCAGCCTAAGGGCAGAACACTGACTGCATCACACCCCAAAGCTCCCCAATGCAGGGCGCTGCAGTCTCTGCGCGTTATTCAAAATGTTCTTTGGTGTGGGCCTTTTTTGAGACGAGTGCATCAGATCGCACCGCTGCTATTTGCAACATATGTCTCAAGCGTATCTCGAGTGGCCAAAACATCTCCCGCTTGGGTACCACATGCTTGACCAGACATATGTTGACCTGCCATGCAGTTCATTGGCAAGCGTATCTAAAAGACCCACACCAAAGAACAAAGAGGACCTCTCCTTGCTCCTCATCAGCTGAGATCTCCAACCCCACTATACCTTCAGTCCTCTCTGAGACCTGCACTGAGAGGAATGAAGGTGTAGAATTAGGTGTGTCACAGCCAAGTACTTGTGGGCAATCTGCTTTCGGTACCCCGGCGTCAGATTGTACCAGGCAAATTTCCCTGCCCCAGCTGCTGCACCGCCGAAAGAAGTTTGCTCCCAGCCATCCACATGCCCAGCGGTTGAATGCTAGCTTGGCAAAATTGCTAGCACTTCAACTGCTGCCTTTTCAGTTGGTAGACTCTGCCCCTTTCCGTGAGTTTGTGGAATGTGCGGTTCCTCAGTGGCAGGTACCCAAACGCCACTTTTTCTCAGGGAAGGTGATTCCGGCTCTCTACCGGCATGTGGAAGGCAATGTCCATGCCTCGCTGGACAGGGTGGTCAGCGGTAAGGTGCATATTACCGCTGACTCATGGTCCAGCAGGCATGGACAGGGACGTTATCTAAGTTTCACGGCGCATTGGGTGACTCTGGCAGCTGGGAAGGATGCAGGACACGGTGCAGTAGTGTTGGAGGTTGTTCCACCACCATGCCTCCAAAATGCCACTACTAATGATTGTGACACACCTCTCTCCTCCACCCCCTCCTCTTCTTCTTCCTCCATGGCCTCTTCCTGTGCTTTGTCCTTGGAACCAGCGGTGCTCGGTAGGTGTTCAAGGGGCTACGCATGTACGCAGGCCAAAAGATGCCATGCGGTGCTTGAGCTGGTGTGCTTGGGGGACAGGAGCCACACTGGGGCAGAGGTTCTGTCAGCTCTGCAGGGGCAGGTTCAGAGGTGGTTGACGCCACGCCAACTTAAGGCAGGAATGGTGGTTTGCGACAATGGCACCAACCTCCCCTCTGCCCTCCGACAGGGACAAATGACCCATGTGCCCTGTTTGGCTCACGTCCTTAACTTGGTGGTGCAGCGGTTCTTGGGCAGGTACCCGGGCTTACAGGATGTCCTGAGGCAGGCCAGGAAAGTCTGTGTGTATTTCCGCCGGTCATATAATGCCAGTGCTCGGCTGGCGGACCTCCAAACAGAGTTTAACCTGCCCAAGAACCGCCTAATCTGTGACATGCCCACCAGGTGGAACTCAACGTTGGCCATGCTGCAGCGGCTGCACACGCAGCAGAGGGCCATCAATGAGTACCTGTGCGACTATGGCACCAGGACAGGGTCAGGGGAGCTTGTTTTTTTTCCCCCACGCCAGTGGGCCATGATTAGGGATGCATGCACTGTCCTGTCACCATTTGAGGAGGCCACGAGGATGGTGAGCAGTGACAGTGCATGCATCAGTGACACTGTCCCCCTTGGCCACCTGTTGGAGCACACGCTGCGTGGAATAATGGACAGGGCACTTGAGGCAGAACAGAGGCAGGAAGAGGAGGACTTCCTTAGCTCTCAGGGCCCCCTTTATCCAGACAGTGTTCCTGCGTGCCCGCCAATCACACAGGAAGAGGAGGAGGAGGAGAAGGAGGAGGAGGATTGTGTCAGTATGGAGGTGGGGCCTGGCACTCAGCATCAGCAGCAGTCTTTAAGGGATCAGTCCCAAGAAACACATGGACTTGTACGTGGCTGAGAGGAGGTGGCTGCGGACCATGTCATCCTTAGTGACCCAGAGGACTCCGGACCGAATGCCTCAGCAAACCTATGCTGCATGGCCTCCCTGATCCTGCAAAGCCTGCATAAGGATCCTCGTATTCGTGGTATCAAGGAGAAGGACCAATACTGGCTGGCAACCCTCCTTGATCCACGTTACAAGGGTAAGGTTGCGGACCTTATCTTGCCATCGCAGAGGGAGCAGAGGATGAAACATCTTCGGGAGGCCTTGCAGAAAGGTTTGTGCAACGCGTTCCTAGAGACTGGGAGGTTACAAACTCCTGTTTCTGGACAACGTGTTGCTGAGGCTTCGGTCAGTCAAAGAAGGAGCGGTGGAGAAGGTGGCCGTCTGACCGATGCATTCAGACAATTTTTTAGTCCGCAGCCCCAAGGTATGATCGGTTCCAGCAACCATCGCCAGCGTCTGTTTTACATGGTGCAGGAATACCTAGGGGCAAGATCTGACTTGGACACCTTTCCCACCCAAAATCCTCTGGGTTACTGGGTCTTGAGGATGGATCACTGGCCAGAGCTTGCACAGTATGCAATTGAGCTACTGGCCTGTCCTGCATCCAGCGTTCTTTCGGAACGCACATTCAGTGCTGCTGGAGGCTTTGTAACTGATCACAGGGTGCGTCTGTCCACCGACTCGGTCGATCGACTGACCTTCATAAAAATGAATCAGTCTTGGATCACCACCAGCTACCAAGCACCTGATGCTGATGTAGCCGAATATTTTTTTTTGAAATCTCAGATCCCTTCAAAGACTGCCTATGCTGATGCTGAGTGACTATCCTGAGTAATTATCCTCTTCCACCTCAATGATCACGCAGATAGCTTGTAAGAACATTTTTGGTTCTGGGCGCCGTCACCAGTGCCTAAAGCCCAATTTTTCAGCCCCTGTTTAACAGGGGCGTGTAATTACAATTTTTGATGCAATACTTTGCAGCAGGGCTCGTTCCTGCGTTCCAACTAGAGTATCTGTGAGGGGTTGCAGTGTTGTAGCACCAGCACCAGTGCCTAAGGCCCAATTTTTCAGCCCCTGTTCAACAGGGGCATGTAATTACAATTCTTGATCTAATATTTCACAGCAGGGCCCGTTTCTGTGCCCACCAAGAGCGAGTGAGGACTTACAGTGTTGTGGCACCAGCACCACCACCACCACTAAAGGCCCAATTTTTCAGCCCCTGTTCAACAGGGGCATGTAATTACAATTCTTGATCTAATATTTCACAGCAGGGCCCATTTCTGCACCCACCAAGAGCGAGTGAGGACTTACAGTGTTGTGGCACCAGCACCACCACCACCACCAAAAGCCCAATTTTTCTGCCCCTGTTCAACAGGGGCATGTAATTACAATTCTCGATCTAATATTTTACAGCAGGGCCCTGTGAGGGCTTACAGTGTTGTGGCCGCAACAACACCTAAGGCCCAAATTTCTGCTGAGTATATAGGGCAGGCCCCTACTTTCAAACATCCAACTTACAAACGACTCCTACTTGCAAACGGAAGGAGACAACAGGAAGTGAGATGAAATCTACCCCTAGGAAGGGAAATTCTCTCCTGTAAGAGTTAATATGGGAAAACATTTCTCCTTTCCACTGATACTTTATCACCAATCCTTGTTTCACAAAAAAACCTAAATTTTCAAAAAACATTTGTCATTGGGACAAAAAGTGAGGTGAAATCTTCTGAAGAAGAGCACAGACAGCAAAACAAATGTCACAGGGGTGATAACCCTTCCCTATGTTTTCCAAAAAGCTTAAAAAAGATTTTTTGGCTGGAGCTAAACACGTTTAAAAATGTACCCATTCAAAATTACAAACAGATTCTACTTAACAACAAACCTACAGTCCCTGTCTTGTTTGCACCGACTGTATACTGCTGTTCAGAGTATATAGGGCCTGGTGGCCCCACACCTTTCCTTTTTTTAATTTGGGTGTGGGGTTCCCCTTAATATTCATACAAGACCCAAAGGGCCTGGTAATGGACTGGGGGTACCCATGTCGTTTGTGTCACTGATTTTCATCCATATTGCTAGGACCCGACATTACATTAAACCCGCAAGCAGTTTTAAATGACATTTTTTCCTTTAAAAATGACATTTTGTGCAGGGACTGTTCTAAGCACGGGAAACATGCGCCACTTTACAGGCATACTATAGACACCCCCCAGGTACGATATTTAAAGGAATATTTCACTTTTTTTTTTTTTACTTTAAGCATCATTAAAATCACTGCTCCCGAAAAAAACGGCCTTTTTTAAAAGTTTTTTTTTGCATTAATACATGTCCCCTGGGGCAGGACCTGGGTCCCCAAACCCTTTTTTAGGACAATACCATGCAAATTAGCCTTTAAAATGAGCACTTTTGATTTCGAACGTTCGAGTCCCATAGACGTCAATGGGGTTCTAATGTTCGTGCGAATTTTCGGTCCAATCGCAGGTTCTGCTCATCCCTACTCACTAGAATAAAAATGAATGGATCGGAATCAATGTGGATCATTCGCTATGTCATTATGTTTTTCCAGATGCTTCAAACATTAACAAAAGGCCCAAACTATTCCATCATGTCATCTGAATGAAACAAATTAATACAAATGAATTTATTGTTTAGAATTAGCTGAAGTTTGTTACGTTTGTGATACGGAGATTTGGATACATCTGAATCTCCAAATCATGCAAATTTCATCTGAATTTCAATTCATAACAAAATGAATCCCACATGTACTCAGTAGTACCCTTAGACATAGCAGATCACAAATGGTGACCTCTGTGGTTATAGCTAAGTTTTCTATATAAGAGCGTTTTACCAACCAGCTCTATCCATTGTTGTAATGTAGGCACCCCAGCTTGGATCCCACTTTAGCTATCAGCTTTTATCAGCTTCTTGGCAGTAAACAAAACCTCATGCAAAAAGGTGAACAGATAAATGTTTAATCTTATGTACTGTGTATTGTATTTTAACAGAAATGAAAAAAAAATGTTAATGAGGTTAAACAGAAACAGCAGTGAAGTATCCCACAGTAATCATCTTGCAATCAGCTTGATTTCATTTTCCAAACTGCACATAATGAATTGGATTCGGGGTGCAATGGGGGGGGGGGGGGGGATTTACTAAAACTGGAGATTGCAAAATCTGGTGCAGCTCTGCATAGAAACCAATCAGCTTCCAGGTTTGATTGTCGAAGCTTAATTGAACAAGTTGAAGTTAGAAGCTGATTTGCTACCATGCACAGATGCACCTGATTCTAAGTGCCCCAATGTGTTGACTTGGGTATCATAGATACTTTCTTCCTCCTTCGTCACAGATTATTGGAAATGGAAATGGCACTGTGCTTACTAATATTTACATACAATGCATAGAAGTTTGGAGTCCAGTACATAATTGTGCTTATGCCCAATCTAACCTACACTATATGAGCACATTTTGTGGACAGCCTCATTTTAAAATCACACTCATTACTATGGATTGGACTCCTGTTTGTGGGTATAACTGCCTTCACTCTACTGAAAAAGGACTTTTACAAGATTTTAGAGTGTATTTGAGGCAATTTGTACCCTTTAGCCAAAATAACTTTTGTGAGGTCAGGAACTGATGTTGGATGAGAAGACCTGGCTCAGTATTTCAATTCATACCATAGTGTTCACTAGTTTGAAAGTTGGAGACCTCTGTTATTTGAGTTCCTTTATAACAAACTTGTGGTAATGGTGCAGCGCTGTATTAAATAAAGTCTGAGTGAAATTTAAAAGTTCATAAACTTTCAAATAGATGTTCTTAAAGCGGGGGTCCACCTATCTATCATTTTTTTTTTTTTTTTGAGTTAATTCACAAACTTTTCTTCTCAGCATTACATACTCACATATTGTGTGTAATATGTCCGCCTGTGTCAGATTTCGTTGGAAAGAATTACTTATATTATTCACTGCAGGCGGTTTCCATCTTCATTGTGGGCATTTGAAGCCCACAAGCATTTATTTCCTGGATGTGGTGAATGCTGTGCTCCCAGCATTCACCGCTCGTTCCCGCACATGCTCAGTGGCATCCTGGGAAGCCTGAGACTAGCTCCCAGGAGTCTGGGAGAGGCTAGAAACACGCCTACTCCCACGGGAGGAGAACCAGGAAGTGCAAAGAAGAATAGAAAAATAAAAGGTAATTACGGCGATTTAAGTTTTTTTAAACGGCATGTCAGCATCTAGGCAAGGAAGAGAATACATACAGATATTGTTCAAAATTTGAGTGGAACCCCGCTTTAAGCTGTGTAACAATGATAGATGGAAGCCGTCACCAACACCCAATCACACTGACCCTTAAGCCTCGTACACACAATCTGATTTTGGCCAATGGAGCGTCAGACTTTTGTCTGAAGGGCGTGTGCCAGGAACTTGTCTTGCATACAAACGGTACACAATTGTTGGCCAACAAACACAAACATAGTGACGTACTAGACAGACTACGAGACTACAAAGAGGAAGTTAATTTCTCAAGTGCCATCTTTTGGGCTCCTTCTGCTAATTTCGTGTTAGTAGAAGTTTGGTGAGTGTTGATTTGCGCTTTTCAGTTCGTGCTTTTCAGTTAGTTTCTGAACAGCTGTTCATCAACCAGCCATGTTGCAGAATCGGAGGAGAGAATGTGCTGTTATTGGGCTTGGAGTTATTGCTTTGACCCAAGTACAGTCCAGGAACAGGAGGAGGAGGAGTTCTTGGACCAAAAATTGGTTGCTTAATCGTGACCAATTATGTCATATGCCATTGCTGGAAAGAATAATCCGGATGATTTTCAGAATTATCTCTGGATGATGGACCCCTGCTTTCATCAACTTTTGGCATTGGTGATCCCCTATATTAAGAAGCAGGACACATGCATGAGGCTTGCCATCACTACAGAGCAAAGGCTCATAGCCACCTTGCGTTTCTTGGCGACGGGGAGAAGTCTCCAGGACCTCAAGTTTACCACTGGGATCTCCCCCCAGGTTCTGGGACTCATTATTCCAGACACCTGCTCAGCCATTATTCAAGTACTGCAGAAGGACTATATTTGGGTAAGTTTTTTCCTTTAAGATCACATTCTATGTATTAATGTTTGCTAATGTATTATATTAATTTGTTGATTACATAATTATCAATATTGTAATATGCTCCTCTTTGTCCTCATGCATGCTGTAAGCTCTTCCTGCTCCTTTGTTGGCTTACATGCATATTTTCCATAACTAACCTCCACAGCATGCTATCCTGGGCCCATACACACCTAGCCTAGTAATCTCACAATGTTTTTTGTCAGCTACATTTTGGGGCTTACCCTAAACAACCCCTAAAATGTGTACAAATGTTATTGTTTTCCTCAAGTTCAGGCACAGTGCAAGAGATCATTTTTTGGGGCACAAACTCATTTGGAACCCTCCCTCCCCCCCAAAAATGCAAAGTCAACAAATACAAATACTCTATCTGCTGACTTTGCCAAACCCATACACATATCCCTCTTTTGTGTTTACATTTCTGTATAGATTCACCAAACCATGTAGTGCAAGGGCCTGCCTGATTACCTACAAATTGTAACATAGAAAGTTTTTGTCTCCTATTATATTGATAGGTATTTTCAGAATGTCAAAATGTGCTGCAATTTGGACAGTGTGGATCCATATTTTTAGATTAGACACTTCTTACCTGTCAACTGGGCTGCCAATAGTGTAAGTAAGGAGGGGCTGGCTAAAGTATCCCAGAATATTTATGCAAACAGCTCTAATGGAAGTGTAGAGGGTTACTTGTTCAAAACATCTACCCATTTCCCCCCCCCCACCCTAAAATTTTGCTAATGGGCCACCAGAGGGGGAGATGAATTAGATAAGTTGGCCTTACCCTTTTGTCTTTAAATACTCATTTAATTTTTTCCTTATGTTGGCTAAGCATGTTTGTGTCAAATCTGCTTGCAATGTTATGTGCGGAAGTAGTAATTTTTTTTATTTTTTTAATTCACAGTTTCCTTCCAACCCACAGCAATGGCAGGACGTTGCAGCCCAGTTCCACCATCAGTGGGATTTTCCCAACTGTGGTGGTGCTATTGATGGCAAGCATGTCTGGATTGTCCCACCACCCTACTCTGGCTCATATTATTTTATTTATAAGAGCTTTTGCAGCATAGTCATGCTAGATGTAGTGTCTGCCAACTATGAGTTTTTGTATCTGGATGTTGGGAAGAACAGCCGCAACTTTGATGGAGGAGTGATTATGCAGGCAGAGTTCTACAAGCGGCTCCAGAATGGCACCTTAAACTTTCCACCGGCTGAGGAGAATGTTGAGGGCCTCGATTTGGTTTTTGTTGCAGACGAGGCCTTTGCTCTGGGGGAACATCTGATGAAGCCGTTTCCTATGAGGAACCTCACCACAGAGCAGAGAATATTCAATTACAGGCTCTCGTGCCAGAAGGGTGGTCGAAAACACCTTTGGCATCCTACCGAGTCGTTTCAGGCTGTTTTTTACTCCAATCAACCTGCCACTCTACAAGATCAACCATGTGGTCCTGTGCTGTTGTATTTTACATCATTTTTTAAGGAAGAATGCGACTAGCTACCTTGCCCCACTGCCAAGTGACATGGACCCTGCAGCGGCAGGCCCAGCTGAAGAGGCTGCAGCTCGGCCATCTGTGGGCGTGCTGACGGCTCTTAAAAAATGCCCATTCTAGATTGCCCTCACAAATTTCCAAAGATTTACGGCAGGAATACCTAGATTATTTTGTGGGTAGAGGAGAAGTGGCTTGGCAGCAAATTGTAGCTGATAATGCCTATGTTCACAAATGGGCTTTATTTTGGCCACTTGCTCCAATAGTGCAAATATAACTTATTTGCTACATGAGGTGACAATATCTTCTTCAGCTAACTATTATGGTGTTCTGTGGGTCTGCTACACACACAATGTTTTTGTTCTTAATGGATTTAATGCATGAAGTTCAAAAACATTATGCCTTTTCAACTCGTATAATTTTTTGGAGGACTAAAAATGGCAGGAGTTGGCCACATTTAAGAGCACGTTGTCACTGTAACTATAACAACTTAACAAATACGCTGGTATTGAGCTTTGAAATAATATGCCACACATTGTTTAGTAAAAAACAATTTACTCAAAGCACATTCACATGTGCGTTTTAAGGTTTTAAAACAAACCAACATCTTGGTGTATAACATGTATGTTTTGCATTATTTCCCCTTTTTTGGGGCTAAACAGACATGTTCCAAAACATTAGCTACACAACCCAAACTGAGGAACTTACAAAGTTTGATTTTGGTAAAGTGAAGGCCAAATGAGACATTAGTATTTCAAGACGGTGTGGATGTTGCCTTCCTCATATGGGGTGATCCCAAAATTTGAAGCCACGTACACGTAGAGGCATAACAATTAAATTACCCTTATGATCCCATGCTGCAAATGTGTGTAGTTGCAAACATCTTTTTTCCCAAACCCACAAAACACACAGCGTGTCAACATGTGCTAGCTTCCATCATGCGGTATCAATGGACGTGTTTTGCTCCAAATCCTTCAAACAATGCAACATATCTGCACTCATTCTGCCAATAGTGCATCATGGAAGATCATGACCTCGTAAGAAGAGTAAAAAGTATTAAGGTAATGATGGTCAAGTGGCTGAGGCCCTACATAGTGAGTTATGGTCAAATTCACTAAATACTTACCTACCCATTCTATTGTTGCTTGCAACCTGCTTGCCCTTCAGACACCTACACTACTAGGAATGTACACACTGCAACTACTCTTTAATCTTGGCCCTGGTGCCTGGGTCTCCAAAACTCGGGTACCTAGCAACACTGACAGGCTCCTGAATACTTTCTTCCCACTTGGTCGCTTTGACCCCCAGTGTGACTCACATCAGGGTATTTGACATCTGTGCTGGGTCCAGGAGTCAGATCCCATGCCTCCAAAACAACATCCTAGATGAACTCACCACATTCTCTTTCCTCTAAAAAGAAACAATACACCATTCATTAAGCCACCCCGAGTCCCATCTGTTTCTAGCATCCATTTTACTACATTAGTTGACCAACCTTGCACTTGGTCTGATGTCAATGTTTGCTCCTGACTTCACCATGCTGCACTCTGGTTGTTTTCCTGTGAAAAATGCATAGAAAAGGGATGGTGATGTCATTTTACAGAGGGCCAACACTGGACAAGTGCCAACATTTAAAAAGTCCAGCAGTTGCCCCCCATCCCTCTTGTCTCCTATGGGAAAGGGAATAAATGATGATCATTCTAGCAGGAGAGACTCTGTGTGACTGTGATCCCCGGGGCCTCTCCTCTACCCATGTCTACACTGGCAAGGCTGCATTAATGGGCACTGATGAGGCAAGCAGAAACCAGAGAGTTTTCTTTACCCCTTAAAGTGGAGGGCCACCCTAAAAAAAAAAAATTCACCAAAAATCCTAAAAAATTTTTAAAAAAACATTTAAAAAAAAATTTAAACTTACCTAAACCCTTGTTGCTAGGCAATCTTCCTAATCTGCCTCTTCCTTTACCGTGGCGTGTTCTGCTCCTCGGTGAGCGGCCCCGTTGTCTTCTGGGAACTCTGTGTGTTCCCAGAACACCAAGGGGCCATTCACAGAGCGCCGCGCCGCCCACGCGTGCGCAGTAGGAAACTGGCAGTGAAGCCGCAAGGCTCCACTGCCTATTTCCCTTACCTAGGATGGTGGTGCAGGGACCCGAGAGCCAAGGGACAGGTCGGCCTCGGGCGGCCGACATCGCGGGGACCCAGGACAGGTAAGTACTTATTTAAAGTCAGCAGCTACAGTGTTTGTAGCTGCTGACTTTTAATTTTTTTTTTTTTACCGCCCGAATCCCGCTTTAAGCTCTGACCTAAGCCCATGGCCTTTGGCCCACCTAAAAATACCTCTGTCAGTGGCTAAATGAGTGTGTTTGAAGTTGTCACTCACGTTTTTGGGGAAAAGATGCCCTTGTTGCCTCCCCTGTTGGGGCCCTAGCGAAGGTAGCCTCCCTTTGTGCATTGCGGTGGCGTGGCTGGTGCCCTCTTATTTGGTGCCTCCCTGTTGAAAGAAGATTAAAAAATTAGTTACAAAAATAAATAAATGTCCAAAAAGATGGCCAAATAAGAATGTTCATATCTGCTTTACATTTACCTTCATCTTTCGAATACCAAGTCATACAAAGATTTTATATAACCTTATATATAATTCTCTAGAGCTACTTGGAGAAAGAACATATACAGACACATATGCATATTGGTTAGATACAAATATTACTTACTTTTTTTATGATCTGATGTATGTACTCCATCTGGTCTTGCTCACGGTGTTTGAGATCAGACCATCATTTTCTGATTTGGTCCTTTGATCGTTCATTCTGCAAAACGGCAATGACCTTTTCCAAAATGCTGTCCTTTCGACTGTTGGGCCTTTTGTAATTGCGCAACTTGCAGCCGTAATCGTGCTTCCCTGAGATGCGCATAATCTCATTCTTGCTCATGGGGGTTGCTTTGTGCCTCCTATGAGCTCCCCCACCACGGGTCTACCTGGAATCCGCCAAATCCACCATGTTGTCCCTCTCGAATGTTCCGCCCGGTGCGTCGCATGCAGAAGAGAGATGGTCCCGCCCCAGCGTCATGATGCACTGAGAGCGGAGTTTCACACATGCGCAGTGTATATAAAGCCATAGCACAGGGTCAATGGAACGGCCGTAGGAACGATCTTGGAGTGGAGAACGAACGATCGCCATCACCAACAAACGAAAGGAGCCAGAGAATGAAGGGACAATTGGAAATTGGGGCATAGGTGGTTAGTGGCCTATACTGCTTAGATTGAGGCCTAGATTTGGACCAGCTTATGAGTTAAGCCAGACATTATGTTTTGTCTTGTGTTCTGTTTTGCAGGCATCATATCATTTATCATGACGGATAAATTTACTGCGCCTGATTTTTTGCCCCAATTCATTGACCTGTACTGGGAGTCAAGACTACTCGAATAAAATCTTGAGGAAGGCAGCATTGGAGAAACTGCTAGAGTTGGTGAAGCCTTTGTACCCAGGGCAGACATCAGCTATGTCAAGAACAAAATATCAAACCTGAGGAGTTCTTTTAAAAGAGAGCTCAACAAGGTCATGGACCATCAGCAGATGACCTATATATCCCCAGGCTGTGGTATTACCACAGCCTGTGGTTTTTGACCAACCAGACAGAACCCAGGCCATCGCTGTCTACGCTCCTTTCGACAACTGCTGAGGCCACAGCTCCTGAGGTCCACACAGGTCCTGCTGTACAGGATGAAGATGTGGAGGAGCCCAGCTTGACCCAGGTATAGCATTGTTGAACATATTTGTATCCAAAAATACAATGATGATAACTAGACGTTATTGTTAAAATATTTCTGCCTTAACAAAGTGGTTTCCATAGCAATAGACAGTAGTGACCAAAAATAATTTGAACAAGAATAAAAAATGCTGGGGTCAGGATGATAGTCTTTTCTATTTGTCCACATTCAATTTGCAACAGTGAGGAGATCAAAATTGTGTGTGATTGATGACCAAACGATAACCAAAAATGAAAATTATGTCCCATTTTCAAAAACAGGAAAGTGTCAGTCAGGAGGAGCCCGTGGCCAGCAGCCAGACGGAGTCCCAGATCCCTCCCCTATGCCCTCCTGTTAAAAGGACCAGGAAGAGCAGGAATCTGGACGAGGCCACAGCTGCCTTCCTCAGCCAGGCCACTACTGCCATCCGGACAGACCCAGATGCGGCTGAGGCATTTTGGGTGTCTGACGGCAAACAAGTTAAGGGAGATGGATGTTGAGCAAATGAGAAGGTATGAGGATCTCCTCCTGCAGCTCCTCAACAAGTGGGGGAGGGGCCACATTTTGGAAAAAATACACATTTCGGATTTTGAGGCCCCACCTCCACCATCTCCACAGCCACCCCATCCACCACAACAGCATGGCGGACAGTGGCAATATCAGCCACAAGACCCCCAACAAGGCCGCTGGACTGGGGATTTTCAGCCCACCAATTACTAATTTCCTTTTTTTTGTTTTGGAATAATGATTTTATGTGTTATGTTTTCTATAATTTTGTATGCCTAGAATGCACTTTTGGTTGAGTTCTTTATATTTGGATGGCAGATAGCATCTCTAATTGATTTTTTTTTTGCTTTTTTTAATGCACAATAAAAAAATTTAATTGTGTAGATTTATTTTTGGCTATGTGTTTTACTTCCAATGACAGTTTGGGAGTAGGCAGTTACATTTAAAAAAATATAATTGTAAAATTAACAAGGGACACCAAAATAGTTGTATCTTTGATCTTAAAAACGACGGGATAATGGTGTTGTGGTAACTTGCCCAAAAAAAAAAAAAAAAGCATAATAATATTATTCTTGATTAGGGATGAGCCGAACACCCCCCGGTTCGGTTCGCACCAGAACCCGCGAACGGACCGCAAGTTCGCACGAACGTTAGAACCCCATTGACGTCTATGGGACTCGAACGTTCGAAATCAAAAGTGCTCATTTTAAAGGCTAATTTGCATGGTATTGTCCTAAAAAGGGTTTGGGGACCCGGGTCCTACCCCAGGGGACATGTATCAATGCAAAAAAAACTTTTAAAAACGGCCGTTTTTTCGGGAGCAGTGATTTTAATGATGCTTAAAGTAAAAAAAAAAAAGTGAAATATTCCTTTAAATATCGTACCTGGGGGGTGTCTATAGTATGCCTGTAAAGTGACGCGTGTTTCCCATGTTTAGAACAGTCCCTGCACCAAATGTCATTTTTAAAGGAAAAAATCTCATTTAAAACTGCTTGCGGGTTTAATGTCATGTCGGGTCCTGGCAATATGGATGAAAATCAGTGAGACAAACGGCATGGGTACCCCCCAGTCCATTACCAGGCCCTTTGGGTCTTGCATGGATATTAAGGGGAACCCCGCACCCAAATTAAAATAAGGAAAGGTCCCTATATACTCTGAACAGCAGTATACAGGCGGTGCAAACAAGACAGGGACTGTAGGTTTGTTGTTAAGTAGAATCTCTTTGTAATTTTGAACATTTTTAATGTGTTTAGCTCCAGCCAAAAAATCTTTTCTAAGCTTTTTGGAAAACATAGGGAAGGGTTATCACCCCTGTGACATTTGTTTTGCGTCTTTCCTCCTCTTCAGAAGATTTCACCTCACTTTTTTGTCCCAATGAAAAATGTTTTTTGAAAATTTGGGTTTTTTTGTGGAACAAGGATTGGAAAGCATCAGTGGAAAGGAGAAATTGTTTTCCCATATTAACTCTTACATGAGAGAATTTCCCTTCCTATGGGTAGATTTCATCTCACTTCCTGTTGTCTCCTTCCGTTTGCAAGTAGGAGTCGTTTGTAAGTTAGATGTTTGAAAGTAGGGTCCTGCCCTATATACTCAGCAGAAATTTGGGCCTTAGGTGTTGCTGTGGCCAAAACACTGTAAGCCCTCACAGGGCCCTGCTGTGAAATATTAGATCAAGAATTGTAATTACATGCCCCTGTTGAACAGGAGCTGAAAAATTAGGCCTTAGGCACTGGTGCTGGTGCCACAACACTGCAACCCCTCACAGACACTCTAGTTGGAACGCAGGAACGAGCACTGCTGCAAAGTATTGCATCAAAAATTGTAATTACACGCCCCTGTTAGACAGGGGCAGAAAAATTGGGCCTTAGGCACTGGTGCTGGTGCCACAACACTGCAACCCCTCACAGACACTCTAGTTGGAACGCAGGAACGAGCACTGCTGCAAAGTATTGCATCAAAAATTGTAATTACACGCCCCTGTTAGACAGGGGCAGAAAAATTGGGCCTTAGGCACTGGTGCTGGTGCCACAACACTGCAACCCCTCACAGACACTCTAGTTGGAACGCAGGAACGAGCACTGCTGCAAAGTATTGCATCAAAAATTGTAATTACACGCCCCTGTTAGACAGGGGCAGAAAAATTGGGCCTTAGGCACTGGTGCTGGTGCCACAACACTGCAACCCCTCACAGACACTCTAGTTGGAACGCAGGAACGAGCACTGCTGCAAAGTATTGCATCAAAAATTGTAATTACACGCCCCTGTTAGACAGGGGCAGAAAAATTGGGCCTTAGGCACTGGTGCTGGTGCCACAACACTGCAACCCCTCACAGACACTCTAGTTGGAACGCAGGAACGAGCACTGCTGCAAAGTATTGCATCAAAAATTGTAATTACACGCCCCTGTTAGACAGGGGCAGAAAAATTGGGCCTTAGGCACTGGTGCTGGTGCCACAACACTGCAACCCCTCACAGACACTCTAGTTGGAACGCAGGAACGAGCACTGCTGCAAAGTATTGCATCAAAAATTGTAATTACACGCCCCTGTTAGACAGGGGCAGAAAAATTGGGCCTTAGGCACTGGTGCTGGTGCCACAACACTGCAACCCCTCACAGACACTCTAGTTGGAATGCAGGAACGAGCCGTGCTGCAAAGTATTACATCAAAAATTGTAATTACACGCCCCTGTTATACAGGGGCTGAAAAATTGTGCCTTAGGCACTGGTGGTGGCGCCCAGAACCAAAAATGTTCTTACAAGCTATCAGCGTGATGATTGAGGAGGAAGAGGATAATTACTCAGGGATAATCACTCAGCATCAGCATAGGCAGTCTTTGAAGGGATCTGAAAAAAATTATTCAGTTACATCAGCATCAGGTGCTTGGTAGCTGGTGGTGATCCAAGACTGATTCATTTTTATGAAGGTCAGCCGATCGACCGAGTCAGTGGACAGACGCACCCTGTGATCGGTTACCACGCCTCCAGCAGCACTGAATGTACGTTCCGAAAGAACGCTGGATGCAGGACAGGCCAGTAGCTCAATTGCATACTGTGCAAGCTCTGGCCAGTGATCCATCCTCAAGACCCAGTAACCCAGAGGATTTTCGGTGGGAAAGGTGTCCAAGTCTGATCTTGCCCCTAGGTATTCCTGCACCATGTAAAACAGACGCTGGCGATGGTTGCTGGAACCGATCATACCTTGGGGCTGCGGACCAAAAAATTGTCTGAACGCATCGGTCAGACGGCCACCTTCTCCACCGCTCCTTCTTTGACTGACCGAAGCCTCAGCAACACGTTGTCCAGAAACAGGAGTTTGTAACCTCCCAGTCTCTGGGAACGCGTTGCACAGACCTTTCTGCAAGGCCTCCCGAAGATGTTTCATCCTCTGCTCCCTCTGCGATGGCAAGATAAGGTCCGCAACCTTACCCTTGTAACGTGGATCAAGGAGGGTTGCCAGCCAGTATTGGTCCTTCTCCTTGATACCACGAATACGAGGATCCTTACGCAGGCTTTGCAGGATCAGGGAGGCCATGCAGCGTAGGTTTGCTGAGGCATTCGGTCCGGAGTCCTCTGGGTCACTAAGGACAACAACGTCCGCAGCCACCTCCTCCCAGCCACGTACAAGTCCATGTGTTCCTTGGGACTGATCCCTTAAAGACTGCTGATGCTGAGTGCCAGGCTCCACCTCCATACTGACACAATCTTCCTCCTCCTCCTCCTCCTCCTCCTCGTCCTCTTCCTGTGTGATCGGCGGGCACGCAGGAACACTGTCTGGATAAAGGGGGCCTTGAGAGCTAAGGAAGTCCTCCTCTTCCTGCCTCTGTTCTGCCTCAAGTGCCCTGTCCATTATTCCACGCAGCGTGTGCTCCAACAGGTGGACAAGGGGGACAGTGTCACTGATGCATGCACTGTCAGTGCTCACCATCCTCGTGGCCTCCTCGAATGGTGACAGGACAGTGCATGCATCCCTGATCATGGCCCACTGGCGTGGGGAAAAAAAACCAAGGTCCCCTGACCCTGTCCTGGTGCCATAGTCGCACAGGTACTCATTGATGGCCCTCTGCTGCGTGTGCAGCCGCTGCAGCATGGCCAACGTCGAGTTCCACCTGGTGGGCATGTCACAGATTAGGCGGTTCTTGGGCAGGTTAAACTCCTTTTGGAGGTCCGTCAGCCGAGCACTGGCATTATATGACCGGCGGAAATGCACACAGACTTTCCTGGCCTGCCTCAGGACATCCTGTAAGCCCGGGTACCTGCCCAAGAACCGCTGCACCACCAAGTTAAGGACGTGAGCCAAACAGGGCACATGGGTCAGTTGTCCCTGTCGGAGGGCAGAGAGGAGGTTGGTGCCATTGTCGCAAACCACCATTCCTGCCTTAAGTTGGCGTGGCGTCAACCACCTCTGAACCTGCCCCTGCAGAGCTGACAGAACCTCTGCCCCAGTGTGGCTCCTGTCCCCCAAGCACACCAGCTCAAGCACCGCATGGCATCTTTTGGCCTGCGTACTTGCGTAGCCCCTTGAACGCCTACGGAGCACCGCTGGTTCCGAGGAAGAGGCCATGGAGGAAGAAGAAGAGGAGGGGGTGGAGGAGAGAGGTGGGTCACAATCAGCATTTTGGAGGCGTGGTGGCGGAACAACCTCCAACACTACTGCACCTTGTCCTGCATCCTTCCCAGCTGCCAGCAGAGTCACCCAATGCGCCGTGAAACTTAAGTAACGTCCCTGTCCATGCCTGCTGGACCATGAGTCAGCGGTAATATGCACCTTACCGCTGACCGCCCTGTCCAGCGAGGCATGGACATTGCCTTCCACATGCCGGTAGAGAGCCGGAATCGCCTTCCGTGAGAAAAAGTGGCGTTTGGGTACCTGCCACTGAGGAACCGCACATTCCACAAACTCACGGAAGGGGGCAGAGTCTACCAACTGAAAAGGCAGCAGTTGAAGTGCTAGCAATTTTGCCAAGCTAGCATTCAACCGCTGGGCATGTGGATGGCTGGGAGCAAACTTCTTTCGGCGGTGCAGCAGCTGGGGCAGGGAAATTTGCCTGGTACAATCTGACGTCGGTGTACCAAAAGCAGATTGCCCACAAGTACTTGGCTGTGACACACCTAATTCTACACCTTCATTCCTCTCACTGCAGGTCTCAGAGAGGACTGAAGGTCTAGTGGGGTTGGAAATCTCAGCTGATGAGGAGCAAGGAGAGATCCTCTTTGTTCTTTGGTGTGGGTCTTTCAGATACGCTTGCCAACGAACTGCATGGCAGGTCAACATATGTCTGGTCAAGCATGTGGTACCCAAGCGGGAGATGTTTTGGCCACGCGAGATACGCTTGAGACATATGTTGCAAATAGCAGCGGTGCGATCTGATGCACTCGTCTCAAAAAAGGCCCACACCAAAGAACTTTTTGAATAACGCGCAGAGACTGCAGCGCCCTGCACATGTGGAGCTTTGGGGTGTGATGCAGTCAATGTGCTGCCCTTAGGCTGGCCCCTGGAGGGCATCCTGCCTCGTTGGTGATGTGCCGCCTCCTCCTCCTCCTCCTCCTCCTCTCTCCTATCAGGCACCCACGTTGAGTCAGTGACCTCATCATCCCCTCCCTCCTCATCACTGGAGCAAACCTGGCAGTATGCTGCAGCAGGGGGAGCATGACTGCCAGATTGCTGTCCTTCTTGGGCACCCCCTCTGTCCGTGCTCATGTTACTGCCTTCATCGAGCTCAGTATCATCATCAGAGCCTTCCAAACGCTGGGCATCCTCCTGGAGCATGTACCCAACACTGTGGTCAAACAGTTCGAGGGAATCCTCATGAGGACATGGTGGAGCTAGGGAAGGAGTCACTGATGACATTGAGCTGAGGGAAGAGGCCGCTGCTTTGCCAGACAAAGCACCCTGGGCATGGGTGAGAGAGGATGAGGAGGATGAGGACGGCTTGGTCATCCACTCGACCAAGTCTTCCGCATGTTGCGGCTCAACACGGCCAGCTGCCGAAAAAAAGGCCAAACGTGTCCCATGGCCACGTGCTGATGAGGATGCACCGTCTCCACGACCAGCACTAGACACAGAGCCTGCTTGCCCTCTCTTATTGGCTTGTGACTGTCTGCCTCTCCTTCTTGGCCTTCCAGACATACTAATGGCCTGTAGCTGCACTAAGCTGGGATAGAACACCTGTAATTTTCTTCAGGTAGCTTTATATACTGTAACCAGACAAGCCTGCCTGTCAGTAGGAAGATAACAGGAACGGATCTAGCTGAACACTGTGAGCAGGACACACTGTACTAAATGTAAATAGTCTAGCTGCCTGACCGTGGTACTAATAGGATCAAAAAGAACACCTGTAATTTTCTTCAGGTAGCTTTATATACTGTAACCAGACAAGCCTGCCTGTCAGTAGGAAGATAACAGGAACGGATCTAGCTGAACACTGTGAGCAGGACGCACTGCACTGAATGTAAATAGCAGGAACGGATCTAGCTGAACACTGTGAGCAGGACGCACTGCACTGAATGTAAATAGCAGGAACGGATCTAGCTGAACACTGTGAGCAGGACGCACTGCACTGAATGTAAATAGCAGGAACGGATCTAGCTGAACACTGTGAGCAGGACGCACTGCACTGAATGTAAATAGCAGGAACGGATCTAGCTGAACACTGTGAGCAGGACGCACTGCACTGAATGTAAATAGCAGGAACGGATCTAGCTGAACACTGTGAGCAGGACGCACTGCACTGAATGTAAATAGCAGGAACGGATCTAGCTGAACACTGTGAGCAGGACGCACTGCACTGAATGTAAATAGCAGGAACGGATCTAGCTGAACACTGTGAGCAGGACGCACTGCACTGAATGTAAATAGCAGGAACGGATCTAGCTGAACACTGTGAGCAGGACGCACTGCACTGAATGTAAATAGCAGGAACGGATCTAGCTGAACACTGTGAGCAGGACGCACTGCACTGAATGTAAATAGCAGGAACGGATCTAGCTGAACACTGTGAGCAGGACGCACTGCACTGAATGTAAATAGCAGGAACGGATCTAGCTGAACACTGTGAGCAGGACGCACTGCACTGAATGTAAATAGCAGGAACGGATCTAGCTGAACACTGTGAGCAGGACGCACTGCACTGAATGTAAATAGCAGGAACGGATCTAGCTGAACACTGTGAGCAGGACGCACTGCACTGAATGTAAATAGCAGGAACGGATCTAGCTGAACACTGTGAGCAGGACGCACTGCACTGAATGTAAATAGCAGGAACGGATCTAGCTGAACACTGTGAGCAGGACGCACTGCACTGAATGTAAATAGCAGGAACGGATCTAGCTGAACACTGTGAGCAGGACGCACTGCACTGAATGTAAATAGCAGGAACGGATCTAGCTGAACACTGTGAGCAGGACGCACTGCACTGAATGTAAATAGCAGGAACGGATCTAGCTGAACACTGTGAGCAGGACGCACTGCACTGAATGTAAATAGCAGGAACGGATCTAGCTGAACACTGTGAGCAGGACGCACTGCACTGAATGTAAATAGCAGGAACGGATCTAGCTGAACACTGTGAGCAGGACACACTGCACTAAATAGTCTAGATAGAAGATAACAGGAACGGATCTAGCTAAACTGAATACAGTGTATATATATATATGCAACACCTGGGATGCATATATATACACAATACACTGTAAGTGCAGCTAACTGACTGACTGTTCTGCCTAATCTATCTAACTCAAATCAAATGACACTGTCTCTCTCTCTCTCTATCTCTCAGCACACCGGAACACACACTACACAGGGCCGCCGTGCAGGCGGCCTTATATAGTGTGGGGTGTGTACTAAATCCCCTGAGCCATAATTGGCCAAAGCCACCCTGGCTTTGGCCAATTACAGCTCTCTCTACTGACGGCGCTGTGATTGGCCAAGCATGCGGGTCATAGTGCATGCTTGGCCAATCATCAGCCAGCAATGCACTGCGATGCCGCAGTGAATTATGGGCCGTGACGCGCCACACGAATTTGGCGCGAACGGCCCATATCGTTCGCAATTCGACGGACGGTCGAACAGCCGATGTTCGAGTCGAACATGGGTTCGACTCGAACACGAAGCTCATCCCTAATGAGGACATGGTGGAGCTAGGGAAGGAGTCACTGATGACATTGAGCTGAGGGAAGAGGCCGCTGCTTTGCCAGACAAAGCACCCTGGGCATGGGTGAGAGAGGATGAGGAGGATGAGGACGGCTTGGTCATCCACTCGACCAAGTCTTCCGCATGTTGCGGCTCAACACGGCCAGCTGCCGAAAAAAAGGCCAAGCGTGTCCCATGGCCACGTGCTGATGAGGATGCACCGTCTCCACGACCAGCACTAGACACAGAGCCTGCTTGCCCTCTCTTATTGGCTTGTGACTGTCTGCCTCTCCTTCTTGGCCTTCCAGACATACTAATGGCCTGTAGCTGCACTAAGCTGGGATAGAACACCTGTAATTTTCTTCAGGTAGCTTTATATACTGTAACCAGACAAGCCTGCCTGTCAGTAGGAAGATAACAGGAACAGATCTAGCTGAACACTGTGAGCAGGACACACTGTACTAAATGTAAATAGTCTAGCTGCCTGACCGTGGTACTAATAGGATCAAAAAGAACACCTGTAATTTTCTTCAGGTAGCTTTATATACTGTAACCAGACAAGCCTGCCTGTCAGTAGGAAGATAACAGGAACGGATCTAGCTGAACACTGTGAGCAGGACGCACTGCACTGAATGTAAATAGCAGGAACGGATCTAGCTGAACACTGTGAGCAGGACGCACTGCACTGAATGTAAATAGCAGGAACGGATCTAGCTGAACACTGTGAGCAGGACGCACTGCACTGAATGTAAATAGCAGGAACGGATCTAGCTGAACACTGTGAGCAGGACGCACTGCACTGAATGTAAATAGCAGGAACGGATCTAGCTGAACACTGTGAGCAGGACGCACTGCACTGAATGTAAATAGCAGGAACGGATCTAGCTGAACACTGTGAGCAGGACGCACTGCACTGAATGTAAATAGCAGGAACGGATCTAGCTGAACACTGTGAGCAGGACGCACTGCACTGAATGTAAATAGCAGGAACGGATCTAGCTGAACACTGTGAGCAGGACGCACTGCACTGAATGTAAATAGCAGGAACGGATCTAGCTGAACACTGTGAGCAGGACGCACTGCACTGAATGTAAATAGCAGGAACGGATCTAGCTGAACACTGTGAGCAGGACGCACTGCACTGAATGTAAATAGCAGGAACGGATCTAGCTGAACGCTGTGAGCAGGACGCACTGCACTGAATGTAAATAGCAGGAACGGATCTAGCTGAACACTGTGAGCAGGACGCACTGCACTGAATGTAAATAGCAGGAACGGATCTAGCTGAACACTGTGAGCAGGACGCACTGCACTGAATGTAAATAGCAGGAACGGATCTAGCTGAACACTGTGAGCAGGACGCACTGCACTGAATGTAAATAGCAGGAACGGATCTAGCTGAACACTGTGAGCAGGACGCACTGCACTGAATGTAAATAGCAGGAACGGATCTAGCTGAACACTGTGAGCAGGACGCACTGCACTGAATGTAAATAGCAGGAACGGATCTAGCTGAACACTGTGAGCAGGACGCACTGCACTGAATGTAAATAGCAGGAACGGATCTAGCTGAACACTGTGAGCAGGACGCACTGCACTGAATGTAAATAGCAGGAACGGATCTAGCTGAACACTGTGAGCAGGACGCACTGCACTGAATGTAAATAGCAGGAACGGATCTAGCTGAACACTGTGAGCAGGACGCACTGCACTGAATGTAAATAGCAGGAACGGATCTAGCTGAACACTGTGAGCAGGACGCACTGCACTGAATGTAAATAGCAGGAACGGATCTAGCTGAACACTGTGAGCAGGACGCACTGCACTGAATGTAAATAGCAGGAACGGATCTAGCTGAACACTGTGAGCAGGACGCACTGCACTGAATGTAAATAGCAGGAACGGATCTAGCTGAACACTGTGAGCAGGACGCACTGCACTGAATGTAAATAGCAGGAACGGATCTAGCTGAACACTGTGAGCAGGACACACTGCACTAAATAGTCTAGATAGAAGATAACAGGAACGGATCTAGCTAAACTGAATACAGTGTATATATATATATGCAACACCTGGGATGCATATATATACACAATACACTGTAAGTGCAGCTAACTGACTGACTGTTCTGCCTAATCTATCTAACTCAAATCAAATGACACTGTCTCTCTCTCTCTCTATCTCTCAGCACACCGGAACACACACTACACAGGGCCGCCGTGCAGGCGGCCTTATATAGTGTGGGGTGTGTACTAAATCCCCTGAGCCATAATTGGCCAAAGCCACCCTGGCTTTGGCCAATTACAGCTCTCTCTACTGACGGCGCTGTGATTGGCCAAGCATGCGGGTCATAGTGCATGCTTGGCCAATCATCAGCCAGCAATGCACTGCGATGCCGCAGTGAATTATGGGCCGTGACGCGCCACACGAATTTGGCGCGAACGGCCCATATCGTTCGCAATTCGACGGACGGTCGAACAGCCGATGTTCGAGTCGAACATGGGTTCGACTCGAACACGAAGCTCATCCCTATTCTTGATATCACTAGAAAAAAAAAGCCTTTTAAAATATGTTTGGCAGAACTCCATCAGTATCACCAGCAAAGCAGCTTATTATCCCATTAAAGAAGAAGAGAATGTGCGCTGCATTTCGACATTTCATAATTTGCCGCGTCACGAATGTTAATTCTCCATTACGAATGCTAGAGTTAACAAGACCAACCGCTTCCGGCTCGTCTTTGCTTCAGAGCATGCGTGTTTGTACGTTGGACTTTTGTGTGACGGACTTGTGTACAGACAAGATGAAAATCTGACAACAGACCGTTGTTCCCCGAAAATTTACTAGCCTGCCATCCAACATTTGTTGGTCAAAAGTTGGACAACAATTGTCTGATGGAGTGTAATAACAATCGGATTTTTGGCAAACAGTCTGTCATCACACAATTCCCTGCCGAAAATCTGATCGTGTGTACGAGGCTTTACACTAAGGTAATAACATATGGGCAGCAAGTATAATCTGATGGCAGTCTCAGCAATCCTCCACTCCAAGGATATCACCTCCCTCTGAGCAAGATTAGCAATGATACCAGATAATATAAAGAAAGGATTTCCTAAGCACAGCCTGTCAAAGTATTGCTTTGCGACATCAGATGATACTTGGTGCTTATATGTTAATACCTTATGCCGCGTACACACGATCAGAATTTTCGTCGGAAAAACCTTAGATGGTTTTTCCGACGGAATTCCGCTCAAGCTTGGCTTGCATACACACGATCACGCAAAAGTTCTCGGAACTTTCGACCGTCAAGAACGCGGTGACGTACAACATGTATGACGGTGCTAGAAAAGGGAAGTTCCATATGAAGCGCGCCACCCTTTGGGCTCCTTCTGCTGCTCTTGTGTTTATCTTGTGTTAGTAGAAGTTTGGTGAGAGTCGATTCTCGCTTTTCAGCCTTGTGCTTTTCAGATCGTTACTGCTCTTAAGTTTGTGTTTGTGGGTTCGTATCTGTTCTTCAGTGCGTGTAGTCAGTTCGCATCTGGGTTTCAGTGCGTATTATTATAGTACGTATTTGTTTTTCAGTGCGTTCTTGTCCGCTTGTTTCTGATTTTCAGCTCGCTCTTCTCAGGCCTTTCTGTTTTTCAGTGCTTTCTGTTAGTTCGTTCTTACCAGCCGACTGTTTTGAAGCCATGTTGTGGTTATGTACTCGTCGTAGAGTTCATGCTGTGCGGGGGCTTGGTGTTGGGGTTCTTGCTTTGACCCAAGCCCAGTCCAAGAACAGGGTGGTGAGAAGTTCATAGAAGAAGAATTGGTTGCTCCAGCGTGACCAATTCTGTCATATGCCTTTGTTGCGGGAAATCCAGGAGAATAATTCTGATGATTTCAGGAATTTTCTCCGGGTGACGGAGCTCGTTTTTCACTGTCTGTTGGCTTTGCTGTCCCCTTATATTATGAACCAGGACACCTGCATGCGGCAAACCATCACTCCCGAGCAAAGGCTCGTCGCCACGTTGCAGTACTTGGCGACAGGGAGAAGTCTGCAGGATCTCAAGTGGCATCTCCCCCCAGGCTCTGGGGATCATTTTTCCAGAGACCCGTTCTGCCATTATACAGGTCCTGCAGAAGGACTATATTAAGGTAAGTTTTCTCCTTTAACATTCTATGTATTTAATGTTTGCTAATGTATTGTATTTCTTTCATCATTCCCTAATTACCATGATTGTAATATGTTGTGAATGTCCCCTTTGTCCTTATGCATGCTGTAAGCTTTTAATGCTCCTTTTTTGTCCTTCATGCATATTTGCCTTCTCTAACCTCCCCAGCATGCTATCCTGGGCCCATACACACCTAGCCTAATCACTTAACAATGTATTTTGTCAACTCCATAGTAGTGCTTTACCCTAAACACCCCCTAAAATGTTTACAAATGCTATTGTCCTTAACCACTTCAGCCCCGGAAGGATTTACCCCCTTCCTGACCAGAGCACTTTTTACAATTCGGCACTGCGTCGCTTTAACTGCTAATTGCGCGGTCATGCAATGGTGTACCCAAACGGAATTTGCGTCCTTTTCTTCCCACAAATAGAGCTTTCTTTTGATGGTATTTGATCACCTCTGCCGTTTTTATTTTTTGCGCTATACACGGAAAAAGACCGAAAATTTTGAAAAAAAATGATATTTTCTACTTTTTGTTCTAAAAAAAAATCCAATAAACTCAATTTTAGTCATACATTTAGGCCAAAATGTATTCGGCCACATGTCTTTGGTAAAAAAAATGTCAATAAGTGTATATTTATTGGTTTGCGCAAAAGTTATAGCGTCTACAAACTAGGGTACATTTTCTGGAATTTACACAGCCTTTAATTTATGACTGCCTATGTCGTTTCTTGAGGTGCTAAAATGGCAGGGCAGTACAAAACCCCCACAAATGACCCCATTTTGGAAAGTAGACACCCCAAGGAATTTGCTGAGAGGCATGTTGAGCCCATTGAATATTCATTTTTTTTGTCCCAAGTGATTGAATAATGACAAAAAAAAAAAAAATTACAAAAAGTTGTCACTAAATGATATATTGCTCACACAGGCCATGGGCATATGTGGAATTGCACCCCAAAATACATTTAGCTGCTTCTCCTGAGTACGGGGATACCACATGTGTGGGACTTTTTGGGAGCCTAGCCGCGTACGGGGCCCCGAAAACCAATCACTGCCTTCAGGATTTCTAAGGGCGTACATTTTTGATTTTACTCCTCACTACCTATCAAAGTTTTGAAGGCCATAAAATGCCCAGATGACATAAAACCCCCCCAAATGACCCCATTTTGGAAAGTAGACACCCCAAGCTATTTGCTTTGAGGCATGTTGAGTCCATGGAATGTTTTATATTTTGACACAAGTTGCGGGAAAGTGACAAATTTTTTTTTTTTTTTTTTTTTTTTGCACAAAGTTGTCACTAAATGATATATTGCTCACACAGGCCATGGGCATATGTGGAATTGCACCCCAAAATACATTTAGCTGCTTCTCCTGAGTATGGGGATACCACATGTGTGGGACTTTTTGGGAGCCTAGCCGCGTACGGGACCCCGAAAACCAATCACTGCCTTCAGGATTTCTAAGGGCGTACATTTTTGATTTTACTCCTCACTGCCTATCACAGTTTCGGAGGCCATGGAATGCCCAGGTGGCACAAACCCCCCCCCCAAATGACCCCATTTTGGAAAGTAGACACCCCAAGCTATTTTCTGAGAGGCATGGTGAGTATTTTGCAGCTCTCATTTGTTTTTGAAAATAAAGAAAGACGAGAAAAACATTTTTTTTTTTCTTTTTTCAATTTTCAAAACTTTGTGACAAAAAGTGAGGTCTGCAAAATACTCACTATACCTCTCATCAAATAGCTTGGGGTGTCTACTTTCCAAAATGGGGTCATTTGGGGTTTTTTTTTTGCCACCTGGGCATTCCATGGCCTCCGAAACTGTGATAGGCAGTGAAGAGTGAAATCAAAAATTTACGGCCTTAGAAAGCCTGAAGGCGGTGCTTGGTTTTCGGGGTCCCGTACGCGGCTAGGCTCCCAAAAAGTCTCACACATGTGGTATCCCCCTACTCAGGAGAAGCAACAGAATGTATTTTGGGGTGTAATTTCACATATTCCCATGGCATGTTTGAGCAATATATCATTTAGTGACAACTTTGCGCAAAAAAAAATAAAAAAAATAAAAAATTGTCTCTTTCCCGCAACTTGTGTCACAATATAAATTATTCCATGGACTCAACATGACTCTCAGCAAATAGCTTGGGGTGTCTACTTTCCAAAATGGGGTCATTTGGGGGGGTTTTGAACTGTCCTGGCATTTTATGCACAACATCTAGAAGCTTATGTCACACATCACCCACTCTTCTAACCACTTGAAGACAAAGCCCTTTCTGACACTTATTGTTTACATAAAAAAATAAATTTTTTTTGCAAGAAAATTACTTTGAACCCCCAAACATTATATATTTTTTTTAAAGCAAATGCCCTACAGATTAAAATGGTGGGTGTTTCATTTTTTTTTTTCACACAGTATTTGCGCAGCGATTTTTCAAACGCATTTTTTGGGGAAAAAACACACTTTTTTACATTTTAATGCACTAAAACACACTATATTGACCAAATGTTTGATGAAATAAAAAAGATGATCTTAGGCCGAGTACATGGATACCAAACATGACATGCTTTAAAATTGCGCACAAACGTGCAGTGGCGACAAACTAAATACATTTTTAAAAGCCTTTAAAAGCCTTTACAGGTTACCACTTTAGATTTACAGAGGAGGTCTACTGCTAAACTTACTGCCCTCGATCTGACCTTCGCGGTGATACCTCACATGCATGGTGCAATTGCTGTTTACATTTGACGCCAGACCGACGCTTGCGTTCGCCTTAGCGCGAGAGCAGGGGGGACAGGGGTGCTTTTTTTTTTTTTTTTTTCTTTATTATTATTATTTTTTTATCTTATTTTTAAACTGTTCCTTTCATTTTTTTTTAAAATCATTTTTATTGTTATCTCAGGGAATGTAAATATCCCCTATCATAGCAATAGGTAGTGACAGGTACTCTTTTTTGCAAAAATTGGGGTCTATTAGACCCTAGATTTCTCCTCTGCCCTCAA
Organism: Lithobates septentrionalis; assembly: GCA_037952835.1. Taxonomy (NCBI): domain Eukaryota; kingdom Metazoa; phylum Chordata; class Amphibia; order Anura; family Ranidae; genus Lithobates; species Lithobates septentrionalis. The sequence goes on from JBBDGP010000505.1 coordinate 1,640,072, forward strand.
AGCATCTGACCACACCAAGATCGGTGTGATAAAATGCTTTCCCAATTTCCCAATGGCGCTGTTTACATCCGGCGAAATCTAAGTCATAAAATGCTCGTAGCTTCCGGTTTCTTAGGCCATAGAGATGTTTGGAGCCACTCTGGTCTCTGATCAGCTCTATGGTCAGCTGGCTGAATCACCGGCTGCATTTTCAGGTTCCCTGTTGAGACAGGAGAGCCAGAGAAAAACACGGAAGACGTTGGGGGGGGGGGGGCATTCCCTCCCACTGCTTGTAAAAGCAGTCTAGAGGCTAATTAGCCGCTAGGATTGCTTTTACATGAAAGCCGACCGCTGGCTGAAAAGAATGATACCAAGATGATACCTAAACCTGCAGGCATCATTCTGGTATAACCACTCAAAGTCGTGAATGGCGTACCTGAAGACAAAAAAATGGTTAACAATAAAGCACAGTAAACGGTAAAGTATAAAAAATTGCATACCTGAAAAACAAACATGATAAAACATAATAACAATAAAACATTGCAGAATAGAATACAGTAAAAAAGAGCAGAACAATAGAGAGAGAGAATAGAGAGAGAAAGAACAATAAAACGACAACTATTTATTTTTTATTTTATATTTTTGTATGTGGTTTTTTTTTTTTTTTTTTTTGTAACTAACTTTTATAACTGTAACCGGTTCCAGGTTCGGGTCTCTCAAAATGCGATGGCATCTTGGGAGACCCTGTGAAAGTGCGCCTAGTCTGTGGAATGCTGTACCCTACGCTAATAGTCAACTAGTGCATGGTAGCGTTCAAAATATTCACCAATGCAAAGACCAGGATTGTCAGGACAGGAGGGACAATAATAGCGGGTGTCACGCCTATATCCGCGCTTGCTGCAGACACAACATCTTTTTTGGGGGGGTTCGCTGGGTAGGGGTACTTGGGAGGACATAAAGAAAATGCCTCTCATGCAGCCGACTGCATTTGGTTGGGGATGTGAATGGGGGAAGTACGGGCGCTGCAGAAGCGGTGGGTTCCCAATTAGGATTGGCGAATGCAGCAGGAAGGGCACTATGGGCACGACGGGCCTGTGTTTGTCTTTTTGGTGGCAGCGGGGCACTACTTGTGCTTGCCACCTCACCAGCTTGAACTGCACTTATGGGACTCGCCACGTCACCAAGTGTTACTGCAGTGCTGGTTTGACTACGACCGGGGTGTACTAGGCCGCTGGCGCTTGCCAGTTCACCAAAACGCTACCAAAAAAACTGTTAGCGATCGCAGGGATCAGGCCTGACTCTGCGAACGCTGCAGTTATGCGTTTAGTGTTCTGTAAGTGACAGTGATCGATCGATACTGCACTTGGGTGGGCTGGGCTGGGCCGGGCGGAGGGGCAAAACGCAGGTGCTAGCAGGTATCTGGGCTGATCCCGCTAACACTGCGTTTGTGGGAACCCTAAACTGCTGGGGACGCTAGTATAGATCTGATCAGATCAGATATTGATCCGTTCATATACTATACCACTAAGGGAGGCGTATGCTGCGTGCGTGGGTGTTAGCGGTACTGGCGCTAATCTGACGCTGCCTGGGGCTGGTGCTTGCCAGTTCACCAAAACGCTACCAAAAAAACTGTTAGCGATCGCAGGGATCAGGCGTGACTCTGCGAACGCTGCAGTTATGCGTTTAGTGTTTTGTAAGTGACAGTGATCGATTGATACGGCACTTGGGTGGGCTGGGCCGGGCGGACGGGAAAAACGCAGGTGCTAGCAGGTATCTGGGCTGATCCCGCTAACACTGCGTGTTTGGGAACCCTAAACTGCTGGGGACGCTAGTATAGATCTGATCGGATCAGATATTGATCCGTTCAGATACTATACCACTAAGGGAGGTGTACGGTGCGTGCGTGGGTGTTAGCGCTACTGGCGCTAACCTGACGCTGCCTGGGGCTGGTGCTTGCCAGTTCACCAAAACGCTACCAAAAAAACTGTTAGCGATCGCAGGGATCAGGCCTGACTATGCGAACGCTGCAGTTATGCGTTTAGTGTTTTGTAAGTGACAGTGATCGATCGATACTGCACTTGGGTGGGCTGGGCTGGGCCGGGCGGAGGGGCAAAACGCAGGTGCTAGCAGGTATCTGGGCTGATCCCGCTAACACTGCGTTTTCGGGAACCCTAAACTGCTGGGGACGCTAGTATAGATCTGATTGGATCAGATATTGATCCGTACAGATACTATACCACTAAGGGAGGCGTATGCTGCGTGCGTGGGTGTTAGCGGTACTGGCGCTAATCTGACGCTGCCTGGGGCGACGCATATCACCGCCGGGCGATCAGGGGGCTAAACCTTTATTCGGTAATAAACGGCGGGTGCCCTGACACTATAAAAAATAAACGAACTAACCAGCGTCACCCGTAACAGTTATACGGTGATCAGTGGTGAAAGGGTTAACTAGGGGGCAATCAAGGGGTTAAAACATTTATTAGGTAGTATATGGGGGTCCCTGTCGCTATAAAACGCTGACGGCGAACCTAAATATTTATGTCCCTAACTAGCGTCACCAGCGACACTAATACAGCGATCAGAAAAATGATCGCTTAGCAACACTGGTGACAGGGGGTGATCAAGGGGTTAAAACTTTATTAGGGGGGGTTAGGAGGGTACCCTAGACCTAAAGGGGGCCTAACATTCACTGCCCTAACACACTAACTGTCACAAACTGACACCAATACAGTAATCAGAAAAAAAAAAAAAAAACCTGCTTTGTGTCAGTTTGTGACTGGGGGGGGTGATTGGGGGGGATCGGGGGGCGATCGGGGGGGGGGATCGGGGTGTAATGTGTGCCTGGCATGTTCTACTGTGTGTGTGTGTGTTGTGCACTCACATTACAGTCTTCTCTCCTCGGCCCGGAACGGAAAATACCGAGCCGAGGAGTAGGGATGAGCTTCGTGTTCGAGTCGAACCCATGTTCGACTCGAACATCGGCTGTTCGACCGTCCGTCGAATTGCGAACGTTATGGGCCGTTCGCGCCAAATTCGTGTGGCGCGTCACGGCCCATAATTCACTGCGGCATCGCAGTGCATTGCTGGCTGATGATTGGCCAAGCATGCACTATGACCCGCATGCTTGGCCAATCACAGCGCCGTCAGTAGAGAGAGCTGTAATTGGCCAAAGCCAGGGTGGCTTTGGCCAATTATGGCTCAGGGGATTTAGTACACGCCCCACACTATATAAGGCCGCCTGCACGGCGGCCCTGTGTAGTGTGTTCCGGTGTGCTGATAGAGAGAGAGACAGACAGTGTCATTTGATTTGAGTTAGATAGATTAGGCTAGATCTGTTCCTGCTATTTACATTTAGTGCAGTGCGTCCTGCTCACAGTGTTCAGCTAGATCCATTCCTGCTATTTACATTTAGTGCAGTCAGTGCGTCCTGCTCACAGTGTTCAGCTAGATCCGTTCCTGCTATTTACATTTAGTGCAGTGCGTCCTGCTCACAGTGTCCAGCTAGATCTGTTCCTGCTATTTACATTTAGTGCAGTGCGTCCTGCTCACAGTGTTCAGCTAGATCCGTTCCTGCTATTTACATTTAGTGCAGTGCGTCCTGCTCACAGTGTTCAGCTAGATCTGTTCCTTCTATTTACATTTAGTGCAGTGCGTCCTGCTCACAGTGTTCAGCTAGATCTGTTCCTGCTATTTACATTTAGTGCAGTGCGTCCTGCTCACAGTGTTCAGCTAGATCCGTTCCTGCTATTTACATTTAGTGCAGTGCGTCCTGCTCACAGTGTTCAGCTAGATCTGTTCCTGCTATTTACATTTAGTGCAGTGCGTCCTGCTCACAGTGTTCAGCTAGATCCGTTCCTGCTATTTACATTTAGTGCAGTCAGTGCGTCCTGCTCACAGTGTTCAGCTAGATCCGTTCCTGCTATTTACATTTAGTGCAGTGCGCCCTGCTCACAGTGTTCAGCTAGATCTGTTCCTGCTATTTACATTTAGTGCAGTGCGTCCTGCTCACAGTGTTCAGCTAGATCTGTTCCTGCTATTTACATTTAGTGCAGTGCGTCCTGCTCACAGTGTTCAGCTAGATCTGTTCCTGCTATTTACATTTAGTGCAGTGCGTCCTGCTCACAGTGTTCAGCTAGATCCATTCCTGCTATTTACATTTAGTGCAGTCAGTGCGTCCTGCTCACAGTGTTCAGCTAGATCCGTTCCTGCTATTTACATTTAGTGCAGTGCGTCCTGCTCACAGTGTTCAGCTAGATCCATTCCTGCTATTTACATTTAGTGCAGTCAGTGCGTCCTGCTCACAGTGTTCAGCTAGATCCGTTCCTGCTATTTACATTTAGTGCAGTGCGTCCTGCTCACAGTGTTCAGCTAGATCCGTTCCTGCTATTTACATTTAGTGCAGTGCGTCCTGCTCACAGTGTTCAGCTAGATCTGTTCCTGCTATTTACATTTAGTGCAGTGCGTCCTGCTCACAGTGTTCAGCTAGATCCGTTCCTGCTATTTACATTTAGTGCAGTGCGTCCTGCTCACAGTGTTCAGCTAGATCTGTTCCTGCTATTTACATTTAGTGCAGTGCGTCCTGCTCACAGTGTTCAGCTAGATCTGTTCCTGCTATTTACATTTAGTGCAGTGCGTCCTGCTCACAGTGTTCAGCTAGATCCGTTCCTGCTATTTACATTTAGTGCAGTAAGTGCGTCCTGCTCACAGTGTTCAGCTAGATCCGTTCCTGCTATTTACATTTAGTGCAGTGCGTCCTGCTCACAGTGTTCAGCTAGATCTGTTCCTGCTCTTTACATTTAGTGCAGTGCGTCCTGCTCACAGTGTTCAGCTAGATCCGTTCCTGCTATTTACATTTAGTGCAGTAAGTGCGTCCTGCTCACAGTGTTCAGCTAGATCCGTTCCTGCTATTTGCATTTAGTGCAGTGCGTCCTGCTCACAGTGTTCAGCTAGATCTGTTCCTGCTATTTACATTTAGTGCAGTGCGTCCTGCTCACAGTGTTCAGCTAGATCCGTTCCTGCTATTTACATTTAGTGCAGTGCGTCCTGCTCACAGTGTTCAGCTAGATCTGTTCCTGCTATTTACATTTAGTGCAGTGCGTCCTGCTCACAGTGTTCAGCTAGATCCGTTCCTGCTATTTACATTTAGTGCAGTCAGTGCGTCCTGCTCACAGTGTTCAGCTAGATCCGTTCCTGCTATTTACATTTAGTGCAGTGCGCCCTGCTCACAGTGTTCAGCTAGATCTGTTCCTGCTATTTACATTTAGTGCAGTGCGTCCTGCTCACAGTGTTCAGCTAGATCTGTTCCTGCTATTTACATTTAGTGCAGTGCGTCCTGCTCACAGTGTTCAGCTAGATCCATTCCTGCTATTTACATTTAGTGCAGTCAGTGCGTCCTGCTCACAGTGTTCAGCTAGATCCGTTCCTGCTATTTACATTTAGTGCAGTGCGTCCTGCTCACAGTGTTCAGCTAGATCTGTTCCTGCTATTTACATTTAGTGCAGTGCGTCCTGCTCACAGTGTTCAGCTAGATCCGTTCCTGCTATTTACATTTAGTGCAGTGCGTCCTGCTCACAGTGTTCAGCTAGATCTGTTCCTGCTATTTACATTTAGTGCAGTGCGTCCTGCTCACAGTGTTCAGCTAGATCTGTTCCTGCTATTTACATTTAGTGCAGTGCGTCCTGCTCACAGTGTTCAGCTAGATCCGTTCCTGCTATTTACATTTAGTGCAGTAAGTGCGTCCTGCTCACAGTGTTCAGCTAGATCCGTTCCTGCTATTTGCATTTAGTGCAGTGCGTCCTGCTCACAGTGTTCAGCTAGATCTGTTCCTGCTATTTACATTTAGTGCAGTGCGTCCTGCTCACAGTGTTCAGCTAGATCTGTTCCTGCTATTTACATTTAGTGCAGTGCGTCCTGCTCACAGTGTTCAGCTAGATCCGTTCCTGCTATTTATATTTAGTGCAGTGCGTCCTGCTCACAGTGTTCAGCTAGATCCGTTCCTGCTATTTACATTTAGTGCAGTGCGTCCTGCTCACAGTGTTCAGCTAGATCCGTTCCTGCTATTTACATTTAGTGCAGTGCGTCCTGCTCACAGTGTTCAGCTAGATCCGTTCCTGCTATTTACATTTAGTGCAGTGCGCCCTGCTCACAGTGTTCAGCTAGATCTGTTCCTGCTATTTACATTTAGTGCAGTGCGTCCTGCTCACAGTGTTCAGCTAGATCTGTTCCTGCTATTTACATTTAGTGCAGTGCGTCCTGCTCACAGTGTTCAGCTAGATCCGTTCCTGCTATTTACATTTAGTGCAGTGCGTCCTGCTCACAGTGTTCAGCTAGATCTGTTCCTGCTATTTACATTTAGTGCAGTGCGTCCTGCTCACAGTGTTCAGCTAGATCCGTTCCTGCTATTTACATTTAGTGCAGTCAGTGCGTCCTGCTCACAGTGTTCAGCTAGATCCGTTCCTGCTATTTACATTTAGTGCAGTCAGTGCGTCCTGCTCACAGTGTTCAGCTAGATCTGTTCCTGCTATTTACATTTAGTGCAGTCAGTGCGTCCTGCTCACAGTGTTTATCTAGATCCGTTCCTGCTATTTACATTTAGTGCAGTGCGTCCTGCTCACAGTGTTCAGCTAGATCCGTTCCTGTTATCTTCCTACTGACAGGCAGGCTTGTCTGGTTACAGTATATAAAGCTACCTGAAGAAAATTACAGGTGTTCTATCCCAGCTTAGTGCAGCTACAGGCCATTAGTATGTCTGGAAGGCCAAGAAGGAGAGGCAGACAGTCACAAGCCAATAAGAGAGGGCAAGCAGGCTCTGTGTCTAGTGCTGGTCGTGGAGACGGTGCATCCTCATCAGCACATGGCCATGGGACACGCTTGGCCTTTTTTTCGGCAGCTGGCCGTGTTGAGCCGCAACATGCGGAAGACTTGGTCGAGTGGATGACCAAGCCGTCCTCATCCTCCTCATCCTCTCTCACCCATGCCCAGGGTGCTTTGTCTGGCAAAGCAGCGGCCTCTTCCCTCAGCTCAATGTCATCAGTGACTCCTTCCCTAGCTCCACCATGTCCTCCTGAGGATTCCCTCGAACTGTTTGACCACAGTGTTGGGTACATGCTCCAGGAGGATGCCCAGCGTTTGGAAGGCTCTGATGATGATACTGAGCTCGATGAAGGCAATAACATGAGCACGGACAGAGGGGGTGCCCAAGAAGGACAGCAATCTGGCAGTCATGCTCCCCCTGCTGCAGCATACTGCCAGGTTTGCTCCAGTGATGAGGAGGGAGGGGATGATGAGGTCACTGACTCAACGTGGGTGCCTGATAGGAGAGAGGAGGAGGAGGAGGAGGCGGCACATCACCAACGAGGCAGGATGCCCTCCAGGGGCCAGCCTAAGGGCAGCACATTGACTGCATCACACCCCAAAGCTCCACATGTGCAGGGCGCTGCAGTCTCTGCGCGTTATTCAAAAAGTTCTTTGGTGTGGGCCTTTTTTGAGACGAGTGCATCAGATCGCACCGCTGCTATTTGCAACATATGTCTCAAGCGTATCTCGCGTGGCCAAAACATCTCCCGCTTGGGTACCACATGCTTGACCAGACATATGTTGACCTGCCATGCAGTTCGTTGGCAAGCATATCTAAAAGACCCACACCAAAGAACAAAGAGGATCTCTCCTTGCTCCTCATCAGCTGAGATTTCCAACCCCACTAGACCTTCAGTCCTCTCTGAGACCTGCAGTGAGAGGAATGAAGGTGTAGAATTAGGTGTGTCACAGCCAAGTACTTGTGGGCAATCTGCTTTTGGTACACCGACGTCAGATTGTACCAGGCAAATTTCCCTGCCCCAGCTGCTGCACCGCCGAAAGAAGTTTGCTCCCAGCCATCCACATGCCCAGCGGTTGAATGCTAGCTTGGCAAAATTGCTAGCACTTCAACTGCTGCCTTTTCAGTTGGTAGACTCTGCCCCCTTCCGTGAGTTTGTGGAATGTGCGGTTCCTCAGTGGCAGGTACCCAAACGCCACTTTTTCTCACGGAAGGCGATTCCGGCTCTCTACCGGCATGTGGAAGGCAATGTCCATGCCTCGCTGGACAGGGCGGTCAGCGGTAAGGTGCATATTACCGCTGACTCATGGTCCAGCAGGCATGGACAGGGACGTTACTTAAGTTTCACGGCGCATTGGGTGACTCTGCTGGCAGCTGGGAAGGATGCAGGACAAGGTGCAGTAGTGTTGGAGGTTGTTCCGCCACCACGCCTCCAAAATGCTGATTGTGACACACCTCTCTCCTCCACCCCCTCCTCTTCTTCTTCCTCCATGGCCTCTTCCTCGGAACCAGCGGTGCTCCGTAGGCGTTCAAGGGGCTACGCAAGTACGCAGGCCAAAAGATGCCATGCGGTGCTTGAGCTGGTGTGCTTGGGGGACAGGAGCCACACTGGGGCAGAGGTTCTGTCAGCTCTGCAGGGGCAGGTTCAGAGGTGGTTGACGCCACGCCAACTTAAGGCAGGAATGGTGGTTTGCGACAATGGCACCAACCTCCTCTCTGCCCTCCGACAGGGACAACTGACCCATGTGCCCTGTTTGGCTCACGTCCTTAACTTGGTGGTGCAGCGGTTCTTGGGCAGGTACCCGGGCTTACAGGATGTCCTGAGGCAGGCCAGGAAAGTCTGTGTGCATTTCCGCCGGTCATATAATGCCAGTGCTCGGCTGACGGACCTCCAAAAGGAGTTTAACCTGCCCAAGAACCGCCTAATCTGTGACATGCCCACCAGGTGGAACTCAACGTTGGCCATGCTGCAGCGGCTGCACACGCAGCAGAGGGCCATCAATGAGTACCTGTGCGACTATGGCACCAGGACAGGGTCAGGGGACCTTGGTTTTTTTTTCCCACGCCAGTGGGCCATGATCAGGGATGCATGCACTGTCCTGTCACCATTCGAGGAGGCCACGAGGATGGTGAGCACTGACAGTGCATGCATCAGTGACACTGTCCCCCTTGTCCACCTGTTGGAGCACACGCTGCGTGGAATAATGGACAGGGCACTTGAGGCAGAACAGAGGCAGGAAGAGGAGGACTTCCTTAGCTCTCAAGGCCCCCTTTATCCAGACAGTGTTCCTGCGTGCCCGCCGATCACACAGGAAGAGGACGAGGAGGAGGAGGAGGAGGAGGAAGATTGTGTCAGTATGGAGGTGGAGCCTGGCACTCAGCATCAGCAGTCTTTAAGGGATCAGTCCCAAGGAACACATGGACTTGTACGTGGCTGGGAGGAGGTGGCTGCGGACGTTGTTGTCCTTAGTGACCCAGAGGACTCCGGACCGAATGCCTCAGCAAACCTACGCTGCATGGCCTCCCTGATCCTGCAAAGCCTGCGTAAGGATCCTCGTATTCGTGGTATCAAGGAGAAGGACCAATACTGGCTGGCAACCCTCCTTGATCCACGTTACAAGGGTAAGGTTGCGGACCTTATCTTGCCATCGCAGAGGGAGCAGAGGATGAAACATCTTCGGGAGGCCTTGCAGAAAGGTCTGTGCAACGCGTTCCCAGAGACTGGGAGGTTACAAACTCCTGTTTCTGGACAACGTGTTGCTGAGGCTTCGGTCAGTCAAAGAAGGAGCGGTGGAGAAGGTGGCCGTCTGACCGATGCGTTCAGACAATTTTTTGGTCCGCAGCCCCAAGGTATGATCGGTTCCAGCAACCATCGCCAGCGTCTGTTTTACATGGTGCAGGAATACCTAGGGGCAAGATCAGACTTGGACACCTTTCCCACTGAAAATCCTCTGGGTTACTGGGTCTTGAGGATGGATCACTGGCCAGAGCTTGCACAGTATGCAATTGAGCTACTGGCCTGTCCTGCATCCAGCGTTCTTTCGGAACGCACATTCAGTGCTGCTGGAGGCGTGGTAACCGATCACAGGGTGCGTCTGTCCACTGACTCGGTCGATCGGCTGACCTTCATAAAAATGAATCAGTCTTGGATCACCACCAGCTACCAAGCACCTGATGCTGATGTAACTGAATAATTTTTTTCAGATCCCTTCAAAGACTGCCTATGCTGATGCTGAGTGACTATCCCTGAGTAATTATCCTCTTCCTCCTCAATCATCACGCTGATAGCTTGTAAGAACATTTTTGGTTCTGGGCGCCACCACCAGTGCCTAAGGCACAATTTTTCAGCCCCTGTTTAACAGGGGCGTGTAATTACAATTTTTGATGTAATACTTTGCAGCAGGGCTCGTTCCTGCATTCCAACTAGAGTGTCTGTGAGGGGTTGCAGTGTTGTGGCACCAGCACCAGTGCCTAAGGCCCAATTTTTCTGCCCCTGTCTAACAGGGGCGTGTAATTACAATTTTTGATGCAATACTTTGCAGCAGGGCTCGTTCCTGCATTCCAACTAGAGTGTCTGTGAGGGGTTGCAGTGTTGTGGCACCAGCACCAGTGCCTAAGGCCCAATTTTTCTGCCCCTGTCTAACAGGGGCGTGTAATTACAATTTTTGATGCAATACTTTGCAGCAGGGCTCGTTCCTGCGTTCCAACTAGAGTGTCTGTGAGGGGTTGCAGTGTTGTGGCACCAGCACCAGTGCCTAAGGCCTAATTTTTCAGCTCCTGTTCAACAGGGGCATGTAATTACAATTCTTGATCTAATATTTCACAGCAGGGCCCTGTGAGGGCTTATAGTGTTGTGGCCACAGCAACACCTAAGGCCCAAATTTCTGCTGAGTATATAGGGCAGGACCCTACTTTCAAACATCTAACTTACAAACGACTCCTACTTGCAAACGGAAGGAGACAACAGGAAGTGAGATGAAATCTACCCCTAGGAAGGGAAATTCTCTCCTGTAAGAGTTAATATGGGAAAACAATTTCTCCTTTCCACTGATGCTTTCCAATCCTTGTTCCACAAAAAAACCCAAATTTTCAAAAAACATTTTTCATTGGGACAAAAAAGTGAGGTGAAATCTTCTGAAGAGGAGGAAAGACAGCAAAACAAATGTCACAGGGGTGATAACCCTTCCCTATGTTTTCCAAAAAGCTTAAAAAAGATTTTTTGGCTGGAGCTAAACACGTTAAAAATGTACCCGTTCAAAATTACAAAGAGATTCTACTTAACAACAAACCTACAGTCCCTGTCTTGTTTGCACCGCCTGTATACTGCTGTTCAGAGTATATAGGGCCTTTCCTTATTTTAATTTGGGTGCGGGGTTCCCCTTAATATCCATACAGGACCCAAAGGGCCTGGTAATGGACTGGGGGGGTACCCATGCCGTTTGTCTCACTGATTTTCATCCATATTGCCATGACCCGACATGACATTAAACCCGCAAGCAGTTTTAAATGAGATTTTTTCCTTTAAAAATGACATTTGGTGCAGGGACTGTTCTAAACATGGGAAACACGCGTCACTTTACAGGCATACTATAGACACCCCCCAGGTACGATATTTAAAGGAATATTTCACTTTTTTTTTTTTACTTTAAGCATCATTAAAATCACTGCTCCCGAAAAAACGCCCGTTTTTAAAAGTTTTTTTTGCATTGATACATGTCCCCTGGGGTAGGACCCGGGTCCCCAAACCCTTTTTCGGACAATACCATGCAAATTAGCCTTTAAAATGAGCACTTTTGATTTCGAACGTTCGAGTCCCATAGACGTCAATGGGGTTCTAACGTTCGTGCGAACTTTCGGTCCGTTCGCGGGTTCTGGTGCGAACCGAACCGGGGGGTGTTCGGCTCATCCCTACCGAGGAGAGATGACATCATTTCCTCTGCCTCTGTGTACAATACAGAGGCAGGGAAATGATCCCATTGGCTGGGAGCGATCGCGAGGGGGGGGCCACGAATGGATGGCCTCCCCCTCACCACCGATCGCCGGGGGACATTTGCCGACCGTCGCAGGCACCGGGGGTGGGGGGTCCGATCGGACCCCCCACCCGCGGGCAGGCAGGGACGTACAGGTAAGCCCTTATGCCTGCCCGTGCCGCTTTGTCGACGTACATCTGTGTGCGGCGGTCGGCAAGTGGTTAAATTCAGGCAGAGTGCCATAATCTTTTTTTTGGGGTCCCAAACTCATCTAGAACTCCCCTAAAATGTTTACAATGGACCATCAGAGGGGGTGAGAAATCTGATAAGTGTACCTTATCCTTTTGTCTTTAAATACTCCTTAAAATAAATGTTATACTGATGTTGGCTGAGTGTTTGTGTCTAATCTGCTTGCAATGTTATGTGCAAAAGTAGTAATTTTATTTTTTCTGGTTTGACTTCACAGTTTCCTTCAATGTCACAGGAATGGCAGACAGTTTGCCGAGCAGTGGGACTTTCCCAACTGCGGAGGGGCAATCGATGGGAAACATGTCCACATCGTCCCATCACCCCACTCGGGGTCATACTGTTTTAACTATAAAGGGTTTCATAGTATCGTGTTGATGGCGGTGGTGTCAGCAACATATAAGTTTTTATATGTGGACATGGGGAAGAACGGCCGCATGTCGGATGGTGGAGTCTTTGCCCAGACCGCGTTCTAGCAACGTCTCCAGAGTGGTGGCTTGGGATCGCCAGCAAATTTTTGATTCTTTTCTAAAATTAAAAATTATTTTGATCTGAAGTCATCTTGAATTTGATTTACTGCTTGTGTTTCTTTTAGCTGTCTCCTAGGTTCTCCTAGTGCACTTGTAGTGCCAAGTGGATTTTGCTTTATTAAATAACCCCCATTGTCACTGTAAACACCAACTTAATACAAAAACTGGTATTGAGCATTGAAAAAAGAAGCCACACATTGTTGAGTATAAAAACTTTTACTCCGTGCACATTCACATGTGCGTTGTAAAACATTTTTCCACCAAAAATACATCTTTGTTTAATTAAGTTTGACATTTTTAGTTTTATATTTTGCTTTAACAGGCATGTTTCGAACCATAACATACACAACTCTGGAACTTACAAAGTTCAACGTACAAAAAGTGAAGGCAATATCAGACATGATTATGTCAAAACTGTGTTGATATTGCCTTCATCAGATGGGGTGATGTCACGCCTGTAAAAGCCAAATTTTGAAGATGCACAAAAATTGTGATTCAAAATGGGGATTTCCCTCCTGATCCTATGCCTAAATTCAACATGTGCTAGCTCCCATCATGGGGGATCCAAGGACGTGTTTTGGGGGTGCAACCCCTTCCTCTCACCTACTTGAGTTGCGAGGAAGGGGTTGCACCCACAAAACGCATAAATTGATATCCCATGATGGCAGATAGCACATGTTGACTCACTGTGTGCATCTTCAAAATTTGGCTTTTAAAATGTATTAAAACTTTAGGAAATTTCTCCAAAAAATTCTAAAATGGTGTCATTTTGTTGTTATTTAGATTCTCCCTAATACATCAACAATGTTCTTAATTTTTTGTTCAACATCATTGGTTTTTTACTTTATGATGTCTAAATCCCGACTACATTATGTCCTAGATTAGGATTCGTGCACTGTGGTGAAATTAGGAGATTGTTCTTCCACAACATGCACATCACCTAAAATAAAAAAATACACCATGTATTATAAATATGCAGGCATACATCTATTACCTGAAGCTGTGGTCTCAGAAACTGACCTGTTGTGGTCACTATTTCAACCACGTCATCCACCTCTACTTCCTCCACATCCTCAGGTTGTGGTGTGCTGAGTTCCCCTTCTTTAGGAGGTGGGGGGTTCCTGGTGTCCTCAGATGTCCTGAGTCTTTTCTCCCCTATGAGAATGAAACAAAAGGTATAATTAGCACACAGATGTTTGAGGCCAGAAATAGGAATATGAAACATTGCTTGGAAGTGTGGTACAATTGTCTGTTTTGGCACAGTTCCAAGCTGAATACATGATTTTTTCCCTTACCAAAGCTGAAATACTTACCTTTTTTGGACAATATTCACACCCCTGGAGCACCTACGTGGGACACCCTAAAAAGTTTGTTCTGGTGTCCCACACTAGTGCTCCTGAGTCCAGATGTGTAAACAGCTGCTGGGTGTCCTCTCCTTACATTACACTGAATAAAGTTTGCATTTCATTCTAGTTACAAACACATCTAAACAACAATGTACTAAACTTATTTTAATACAAATAGGCATGACCAAATGTAGTTAACCCTGTATCTGCAAAAAACATTGTATTATTAGTGGGCGAACAAACAATGTTTACCACGACCGATTACTGTGCCCACGAGCCTGAAAGTTGCCATTTAAAACTGTACAACAGTAAAGAAAAGCGCATGGAGCAGCATGCAAGTAATAATAATAATAGGAACACAGGAAAAATACTTTTTAGAAGCAGGTTCTTGATCCTTCTATACTGATCGTGCTCTCTCAATTTCAATTTTCTTCAATTGCTGCTTGGATTGTCGTACCCCAAAATTCCTGTGCAGACTTCTCACAATTTTAGACATGATCTTGGCCTTTCTCACATTTGGGTTGGTGTACGGTCCATACTTCCCATTATAGTCGGCCCTCTTCAAGATGTCCACCATCTCCGCCATCTCTGCCATCTCCGCCATCTCTACAAAGGACATATTTGAGGCCTTATATCTTCTCTGGGATCGGGACGTTTCTGGCTCCGGGCTTTCCTCATCGTTATGGGAATTATGCACCTGCTGTGTCTGCACCATGTCTTCTCCCACTGTGCTGAAAGAGTAGGAGCAGTGAATATTCTAGAAAGAACGTCAGGGGTGGGCGACGCGGGCAGAGATTCACGCATGCGCAGTGTACATAAAGCGTAACGCGCGTGCGTTGGACGTATGATCTGTGAGTGGAGGAAGTGCCGATCGTGAGAACGAAGGTAACATTTTAACTTGGGGCATCAGTGGCCTAAATTGCTTCTAGATTGAGGCCTATATTGTGATAAGATTATGAGAGTTTAGCCTGACAGAAAATACACACCTTTCTGAGTTCGTCCATCCTCCTCCTCCACCTCCTCCACCTCCTGCCACAACTCGATGAACAAAGCCACAGCATGCAAGGAAGCGTGCAAGTAAGACAAGAGATGATGGCCTGGGTTCAGTCTGGTCTGACAGAAGACGCAGGCTGTGGTAGTACCACAGCCTGGGGACATATATGTGATCTGCTGCTGTTCCTGATCTCTTGGAGTCCAGGACCAGATTGTGCTCCCTATTGTATGGACTCCTCAGGCTACCAATTTTCTTTTTCAAATAGTAGATGTCTGCCCTGGGGTCCAAAGGCTTTGCAAATTTCTGCAGTTTCTCCAGCGTCACCTTCACTCTTTCTTTTGTTATGACCCAGAATAAATTGTAATTTTGTTTTCAGCAAATACTTGCCTATGTGTTTTTCTTAAAAAAGGACAGTTTGTTTGTGAGTAGGCAGGTACATTTCAAAAATGCAATGTCATATTAACAAGGGACACCAACCTCCTTGAGGTTAAAAAATACAAGATGATAATGTTGTTGTGGTAACTTGACACACAAAAAAAAAAATATGGAGATCACTTGAAAATAATTTTAAAATAATCAAAAAAAAGGAGATCTTGATTTAAATAAAAAAAAGGAAAAAAAAATCACTATAAAAAATAATTCTAAACATTATTATGGCTTTAAAAATTAAAAATATTATTAAGGATATCACAAGAAATAATAAAAAAATACCTTTGTCAGAACTCTGTGTGAATATCAGCAGCAAAACAACTTCATTCTTCTAGCATTATAAAGAACAAAAGAATGCGCTGCATTAAAAGATCCAAAAATTTACAGCGTGACAAATGTGCTATCTCCATTACAAACGCTAGTTTTACCAGACCGAGCGCTTCCGTCTCGTACTTGACTCTGAGCATGCGTCGGAATTGCATACAGACGAATGGAATTACTGGAAAAATAGAAAACCTGCTCTCAATCTTTTGCTGTCTGAATTTCCACCAGCAAAAGATTAAGAACTGGTTCCCTATTTTTCCGACGGAAAAAGGTCTTGATGGAAATTCCGTTCGTCTGTATGCAATTCCGACACAGAAAAAAACACGCATGCTCAGAAACAATTCGACGCATATTTGGAAGCATTGAACTTCATTTTCTCAGCTCGTCGTAGTGTTGTACGTCACAGCGTTCTTGACGGTCGAAAGTTCAGAAAACTTTTGTGTGACCGTGTGTATGCAAGCCAAGCTTGAGTGGAATTCTGTCTGAAAAACCATCCAAGATTTTTTTCCGACGGAAATTCCGCTCGTGTGTGCGGGACATAACTGTTTATTGTCCCCAACAATACTGTGCTAGCTGCTATATGTTAGGATTTATATTAACCCAAGCGCAATAAATTTGTGTTTTTCATAACAAAACTTGCCAAGCCTTGTCTTCCTGGACCTGGTTTTGTGCACGGGGGGGGGGGGGGGGGCACAGTCATGCTGAAACTGAAAAAAAGCCTTCCCGAAACAGTTTCCACCAGGTTGAAAGTGCATATTCGTCTAAACTTTCTTTGTCAGCATAGCATTAAGAGTGCCCATCACTGCAATTAGCTAAACTAAATAATTTGGAAGGGTGTCCAATACCTTTGGCGTATAGTAGACGTATAGTAGGTGTGATGGTCAGGTGTCCAAAAACTTTTAGCCATATACTTTTAGCCATATAATATAATGTTTGCAGGCATTTTTATAAAGTATTATAAAAATATATACCGTAA
Source organism: Lithobates septentrionalis (assembly GCA_037952835.1). Classification (NCBI taxonomy): domain Eukaryota; kingdom Metazoa; phylum Chordata; class Amphibia; order Anura; family Ranidae; genus Lithobates; species Lithobates septentrionalis. Next base: position 1,656,680 of record JBBDGP010000505.1, read on the forward strand.
AACCTTGGTTTAAGAGTAACTTGGTTTGAGAGTGTTTTGCAAGACAAGCCAAATTTTTTAATACATTTTGACTTGATATACAAGCGATGTCTTAATATAAGAGTAGCGTCATGTCACAACTTAGTATAAAAGAGAAGAGAGGCACCTCTAAGTGTAGCAAAATGGTTACATTTAATGAAGGTGCAACGTTTAGCAAGTCACATTGTTAATGATTAAAAGAGGCACATTTAAGTATGCAGGCATCAGGCGTAAAGCTGTCCATATAGACTGCCCTTTGCTCCACCATCAAAGTCATCCCTCCACGAGTGGTTCAAACCTCGTTTTCCGATCGCTGTACTGCAGGGTAGTCTTTCTGGTCATGATTGCAGACTGACAGCGGTGAGAGCCGACAGTGCAGATGATGGTCTATGTGGACAGCTTTACCCCGGATGCCTGCATACTTAGATGTGCCTCTTATAATCATCAACCATGTGACTTGCTAAATGTTGTACCTTCATTAAATGTAACCATATTGCTACACTTATGCCGCATACACACGAGCGGACTTTCCGGCAGAAAAGGTCCGATGGAACGATTCCGTCGGACATTCCGATCGTGTGTGGGCTTCATTGGACCTTTATCGGATCTTTTCTGTCGAAAATTCTGATGGATCTAGAAATAGAACATGTTTCAAATCTTTCCAACGGACTTGATTCCTATCGAAAAATCCGCTTGTCTGTATGCTAGTCCGACGGACCAAAAACGACGCAAGGGCAGCTATTGTCTACTGGCTATATATTTCCTTATTCTATTCCGGTCGTACGTCATCACGGTCAAAACGATCGGACTTTGGTGTGATCATGTGTAGGCAAGTCAGTTTTGTTGGAACTCCATCACAACTCCATCTGAACTCTGTCGAAAAGTCCTTCAGGGTTCAGGTGGACGAGAATTCGTGTGTACGCGGCATTAGAGGCGCATCTCTTCACTTTTATACTCTGTAGCTCCTGCTGGATTTTTCTTTCTAATCCCCTTGTGCAGGCTTCCATTTGTGGATGGCCATTTTATGGTTACACAACCTATCACATTGCTACAATCTTTTTATATGGACTATAAACTGAAGGACCTATGAATAAATGGTTGTAGAATGAATCTTCTGAGTTTCCATTATTTCTTATGGGGAAATTCCCTTTGACATACAGGTGCTTTGGATTACAAACATGTTTCTGGAACGAATTATGCTCCCAATCCAAGGTTTTACTGTATTATTAATAACATTGGAAGATGCATACAGTAATGTCCCTTTTGTAATGCAAGAACATCTGAAGTGCAACGTGAGTAAGCCAAAATTGGGCTTTGTTCTACTTCAGCTCTTCCCAATTATGGTATATCTCATCTTTGCTGCTGGATTCTGAAACCAGGGATAAATCCTATGCCCTGCCAAATGAAATGAAAATGCAATGCAGATCTATGCCCTCCGGTAACACTCTAGGCATTGTTGTGGGCAGAAATGACAGATTAAGCACTATGGAAGTCATTACAGGGGCTTAGCTAGAGAATATGTTTTTTGAAAGCAGTCATAGCAAAAGTGATGGAAAACAGGAATGTAATTTTACAGCAACGTTCTGTGTGTGTAAGAAGTTCTAGTGCATTCCAGTACAAGAAGACCAGTACAGGCACATATGTGGTTTTCTTTGCCTAAGGTCACTACCAAATGTACAGCAGCATGCATGCGCAGCACAGGTATTGCCACCTATATAAGCCTGGAGAATAATATGGACAGATTTTGAGTGGTCCTCAGGTAGTTCCCGGTTACCCTGTGACCTGACCTGCTACTTCTGCATTCCCATGTACAACCTGGCCTGTCTTTGGCCTGTCTCTGGATTCTTGTCTGTCATGACCTCGGCCCATGTTTCAAACTCTCCTTACTGCCTTATGATTCAGAACCTTGCTAACAGATTTCAGCCTGTATTCTGACACTGCCTCTGCCTTCTGATCCTGTTTCTCGCTGTCCAACTGTTGTCGACTTTAAAAAAGACAAGATATGGATGTCCATTAACTGGAGTCCGGGGCTCTAGCCAGGGCTTTCAGCTCCCACAGATAATCTTGGATCAGGAAAGGCTGGCAACTTGGATGCTCTCCAATAAAAGTACTTTATTCGCTACTTGGTTACAGGTACAGAGTATACGTTGACACACTTTGGCTATGAAGCCTTTATGAAAGTAAAGGTTTCATAGCCAAAACGCTTCAGTGTATACTCTGTTCCCGTACCCATGTAATAAAATAAAGTACTTTTATTCAAGAGCATCCAAGTTGCCAGCCTTTCCTGATTCAAGATTGTTGCTGACTGTAGCCTGTATACTGACGCTGTCCCTGCCTTCTGATTTGGTATCTCACTGTCCAGCTAGCTGGCTACTTTCCAGTCTACTATTTGGGTGCTACTGTGGTCTTGTGTCTCGATCTTACCAGGTGGTACAAGTCCTCAGTCCCTCATACTCTAGAGTTGGTGCTGCCTGGAAACTTGGTCCTCATGCAACTCTGTGTCCTCCCATCCCCTGTTACCTCTACCAGGAGTGTTGGACAACATGTGCAAAAGAAGTCCCCTGTTCAGCTCAATCTCCACCAGATATGCAACAGGGTATCACTGGGGCAGGATCGAAGGCATACAGTGCTTTGCAAAAGTATTCACCACCCTTGGCATTTTTTCGTGTTTTGTTACCTCACAACCTGGAACTAACATGGATTGTTTGAGGATTTGCATCATTTAATTTACAGAACATGCCCACAACTATGAAGATTTTTTTTATTGTGAAGCAAACAACAAATAGTAAAAAATAACAGAAAAAGTCAATGTGCATAACTATTCACTCCTCTAAAGTCAATACTTTGTAGAGCCACCTTTTGCAGCTATCACAGCTCCAAGTCGCTTTGGATAAGTCTCTATGAGCTTGCCACATCTTACCACTGGGATTTTTGCCCATTTCTCCTGGCAAAACTGCTTCAGCTCCTTAAAGTTGGATGGGCTGCACTTGTGAACAGCAATCTTTAAGTCTGACCACAGATTTTCTATTGGATTGAGGTCTGGGCTTTGACTAGGCTATTCCAACACATTTACATGTTTCCCCTTAAACCACTCAAGTGTTGCTTTAGCAGTGTGTATGGCATCCTAGCCTCAAATCACACACAGAGTGGTACAGGTTTTGCTCAAGAATATCCCTGTATTTAGTACCATCCACCTTTCCCTCAACCCTGACCAGTTTCCCAGTCCCGACTGCTGAAAAACATCCCCACAGCATGATGCTGCCACCACCATGTTTCACTGTGGGGATGGTGTTCCTTGGGTGATGTGATGTGATGTGTTGGGTTTGCGCCAGACATAGCATTTTCTTTGATGGCCAAAAAGTTAAATTTTAGTCTCATCAGACCAGAGCACCTTCCTCCATACATTTTGGGAGTCTCGCCTTTTTGCAAACTCAAAATGTGCCATTTTGTTTTTTTGCTGAAAGTAGTGGCTTTCTTCTGGCCACTCTGCCATAAAGCCCAACTCTGTGGAACGTACTGCTTATTGTCGTCCTATGTACAGATACTCCAGTCTCTGCTGTGGAACTCTGCAGCTCCTCCAGGGTTACCTTAGGTCTCTGTTCTGCCTCTCTGATTAATGCCCTCCTTGCCCGGTCCGTGAGTTTTGGTGTGCGGCTGTCTCTTGGCAGGTTTGCTGTTGTGCCATGTTCTTTCCATTTGGTTATAATAGATTTGATGGTGCTCCTAGGGATCATCAAGCATTTGGATATTTTTTTATAACCTAACCCTGACTTTTTCTTCTCAACAACATTGTCCCTTACTTGTTTGGAGAGTTCCTTGGTCTTAATGGCAGTGTTTGGTTAGTGGTGCCTCTTGCTTAGGTGTTGCAGCCTCTTGGGCCCTTCAAAAAGGTGTGTATATGTAATGACAGATCATGTGACACTTAGATTGCTCACAGTTGGACATCATTTCACTAATTATTTGACTTCTGAAGGTAATTGGTTGCATCAGAGCTTTTTATGGGCTTCATAACAAAGGGGGTGAATACATACACACATGCCAATTATCAGTTTTTTATTTCTGAAAAATTGTTTTATGTATATATTTTTATCATTTTACTTCACCAACTTAGACTATTGTGTTCTGATCCATCACATATAATTCAGATAAAAAAACATTGAATCAAAGGCTGTAATGTAACAAAATAGGTAAAAAGCCAAGGGGGGTGAATACTTTTGCAAGGCACTGTATTTGCAAAATAAGGAAAGAGGGAGCACAACCTGACATCAGAGCTACCTTGTTATCTAACACTACAACTAGCAGTTACAGGCTGAGGAGATGAGTAGAAAGCTGCATATACTACATTAAAACAAACAAGATGCACTTTCTAAATAGAAAACCCTCTATATCTCTCTTCCTTGGTTTAAGTCTGACAATACAGCATAGAGGACTCATGGATACTTTCAGCAAGCCCTGAATTGATGTTTTTAATGTTCACTTCTAAATCACACAACACCTACCTACCAATGTACCCAGTACATTGTCCTCCCTGAGGTATTGTAGTGCAAACACAATATAACTACAAGCTGTGGTACCCAGGCTTTGAGAAATTACTGGAGCTGTCAGGCTTCTATGGTAATGAGCCCTTGTAGAAGGCCAACTTAGGATTCCCCGGGGCACAGAGTCTAGGCCCCAGCCTGCTTCTTCACCAGGGCCTCTGATGGTGGAGGATGGACTTGCAGCAGACTGGAACCAGGTTGTGGACCCCAGGCACGCCACTCTGAAGATGCATTGCAGAGACTACTCATGTGTGCAGGGTACAGATAGCAGGAGACAGACGAGGATCTGAAAAAAAAAGCCGAGGTCAGGGCACGTGGCAGGCAGGCAAAAATAGTAGACAAAGCCGGGGTCAGTACATGGGAATTCATACACAGAATATAAGTATTATGTGGGAAAGCAGGAGCATGAAGAAACTAGGAAATTACTCAGGCAACGCAAGCTGCACTGAGCATGTCTATATATAGAGAAGCAGACTGGGAGGCGGACCAGGAAGTGATAGAAGCGAAAAAGGGATATAAATCCACAGTAGAGCAGGCAATGTCTGTTGGTGAACACAGAAGCTAGCAGCACATGTGAGTAGAATCACAGGTCAGCAGAACCATTGCAGCAAGCAGGTAAAAATTTCACAAGCAGAAAACTGAAGGCTAAACTATAACAGGGGCAGGTAAAAAAACCCTTGTTTATCTCTGGATACTTAGACTCATTGGTGGTAAAAATGTAGGACAACATGCATACGAGATGTGTGCAAAAGGTTTTGTGAATGGTCCGATATCTCAACAGTAAAGCCTCATACACATGTTCCGATTTTCAGACGACCGAACGTCCGCTATTTGTTGCATGCTATTCTCATGTCTAAAGTGAACAGGTTACTCACCATACGAAAATTCTCGTACGACAGAATACAACTTCAGAAGTGATGTCATGTGTTGACTAGTTTTGTATGTATTCTTTTGTTTCTGAGCATGCGTAGTCTTCCTCTTACGATTTTTTTTCGTACGAAAACCATACTAATTAAACGAAAATCGGACATTGAGTTCACGTACGACAAAAATTTTATAGTCTGCACATCCAGCTTTTGTCTGACGAAAAACCGGAATCGGCTGTCGAAAGCACCACAGTAATGATCCGAAAATCATCAGAACGCTCGTCGAACAAAATTTTTCGTCCAATTTTCATGAGCGCCAATCCATGGTTCAGAGCATTGTACCTATTCTCAATTTACCAGTATACTCTGGCGCCTGCGGACTTCTTTCTGTTTCCTCACCTGAGGAGCATCATGAAAGGTGCACATTTTGCAAACATGGAGGCAATCCATGAATGGGTGACAGCGGTTCTGCGATCAAATACTAAAAAGGCCTTTGCTGACAGTTTCCAGATGCTTTATAAATGTTGCCAAAAGTGTGTTGTGAAGGATGGCATTATTTTGAAGGCCGATAAAGGTAAATTGTTTGTATCTTCTGTTTTGTTTGATTTCTGATACCATTCACCAAACTTTTTAGACACAGCTCGTATGTTTAAAGAACTTCCCCAACCCATGTTTCTGAATCCTGAAGAAGGTTGACCAATGCCAAAACAGCCTGCAGTAACAGGTTGAAATGTGGATTCCCTGAAAAGTACCAAACCCAACAAAATATACACTTGATTCTCTAGCCTCTAAAGGTCCAGGACCTCCATGGCAAGAACAAAAGAATTTCAGAATGGCAGAACAATAGAGCTAACACCTGTATACTTACTCATCAGCTGAAACCAAAAGGAAAATCACAAGCTTTGAAGTGATGACGCTGTCTTAAGCTAACAGATAATTCTTATTGACATTGAGATGCCTCCTCACTATTTTAACTGATGGCATAATGCAAAAAGGACAGATCATTCATAAGAAAACAATGAAACATGTTTGTCCTTCCAAAGAGCCAGCTACATTAATGGACCTATCAAGGTCTGTTGGGAAATTATCGGAGAGCGAGGTGACATGACTTTGGAGATAATGGCTGATTTTATATCTTCAAATACAGAGATTTGCCATCTCTAGTGAACAAAAAATAATGTATCTGGCCACATGTATGACAACTTCACTTTAGCTTAGTTTTAAAGCAGAAATTTAATTGCTTCCCCTTCTCTTCCAAAAAAAAGTATTTTTTGTACTACTTGCTCTCTCAACCCTCCTGCACTGCCCACAGGGTCTTCCAACATACACTGCCCTCAGAGTCTTCCAATAATTTTTTGTGCCAATTTCTGAGTTGAAAGATGGCCACATTGTCCGACCCCTTCCTGTGAGTTGAGGCTGTCATGGAAACATCCATGGGGGGAGCGTAGAAACATAGTCATCCAATGCCCACAGTGAATATACCAATCGTGACTTCTGAAAGCAGAAGTCAGGTGCATGAGCATGACAGCTGCAAGGGAGCTAGAAAACATTAGGATCCGACACTTCCAGAAGTTTTAAATTACTGTTCATTTTGCAAAGCTTTAAAATATAGAAAAAAGCAGCTAGTTAAAAAATAGAACATGTGTACTATATCTGTTTTGTGTGTTTTAAAGTGGTTGTAAACCTCATTCATGGAATCTGAGCAAAGCACATATACTGAATCTGTAGTGTTTACTTATCTATCTCCAAAGCTCAGTGTTGTTTCTCTCTGGTGCTTTGTTCCTCTGTTATCAGCATGAGTCACTTCTGAGCAGTTTTCACATAAGATAAAATTTGTGTCGGGGAGGGAGAGCTCAGCAGTTCTTCTGCTGAGTAGAGTGCGGTCGGGTCCTTTCCTCCAATCAGCTCTCACACACTGTAACTGCAGCCTCTCCGTCCCCCTCCTCTGTTATACTAACAGATGGAGGACTTTAACAGTTTTCTGCCCTTTTGAATGGATGTAGGAAAGAGAAGGCTGCAGATAAAAAGGTAAAACCTATGTAGAAGGATTTGTTTCACCTCTGTATTTCTGAAGTTTACTTCACTGGGTACATGTGAGGGTTTAAAACCACTTTAATAAACCTATTTAAATAGAACAAGTTTGATCTGGTGATAAGTTCCCTACTGTGCCACCAGAGAGTTTCACATATACATACAAACCGCAGTGCAATCATTTTTAATATTGAAACTCTTTTATTACATATTCTAACACGTCGGAGCTTACCTTAAAGAAGAACTTCATTAAAATACTCAGAAACTATTAGCAACCAGCAAATATTAAGACAATATACACTATGGTTATATGTAAAGGGAATTTGTAAGTTCTGTATATAATTGTATTCTATTTGTATATAATTGTATTCTATTTGTATTCTATTTTATATGTATTGCACACTGCCCTCACTGTGCACATGGCACTAATAATGTTTACAGTACATGTTTGCATTCTTTCGAGTCCTGATTAGAATTAGCCTGCCTAATGCCGCGTACACACGGTCGGACTTTCTATCCTACTTGGTGCGGCACACTTTCCGACGGACTTTGTCCGCCAGGTGCGCCGGACTTTAAAACGGACGGACTTGCCCACACACGCCGGGACTTTCCGGCGGGCTAAGTCCGCCCGTCTTTCCGACGGACTTTCGCCGGAGTTCCGGCGGACTTTCAGAATGAACAGACTTGCCCACACACGGACAAGTCCGTTCATTTTGAACGTGACTCAGGTGCGACGGGACTAGCAAAGGATGTCAATCTTGCCGCTTTTATCGGCGAGATTGACACCTTGCGAGCCCCGTCGCGGTGCATACCAGGCCCTTAGGTCTGGTATGGATTATAAAGGGGAACCCCCTACGCCGAAAAAACGGCGTGGGGTCCCCCCTAAATTCCATACCAGACCCTGATCCGAGCACGCAGCCTGGCCGGTCAGGAAAGGGGGTGGGGACGAGCGAGCGCCCCCCCCCCCCTCCTGAACCGTGCCAGGCCGCATTCCCTCAACATGGGGGGTGGGTGCTTTGGGGGAGGGGGGCGCCCTGCGGGCCCCCCCCACCCCAAAGCACCTTGTCCCCATATTGATGAGGACAAGGGCCTCTTCCCGACAACCCTGGCCGTTGGTTGTCGGGGTCTGCGGGCGGGGGCTTATCGGAATCTGGGAGCCCCCTTTAATAAGGGGGCCCCCAGATCCCGGCCCCCCACCCTATGTGAATGAGTATGGGGTACATGGTACCCCTACCCATTCACCTATGAAAAAAGTGTAAGTAATAAAACACACTACACAGGTTTTTAAAATATTTCATTAAACAGCTCCGGGGGGATCTTCCTCCGGCTTCGGGGGTCTTCTTCCGGCTTTGGGGGTCCCTCCGCTTCATCTTCTCCCGGCGTCCGGTTGGTTCTTCTCCGCTCTCTTCTCTCCAGTTCTTTGGCCGGCTCCTCTGCTGTCTTCAGGTAGCTCTCTTGCCAGCAGAGGTCCGGACTTCTGGGCTTCTTCTCTTCCCCAGATGTTGACACGACGCTCTCTCCGGCTGGACTGCTCTCCGAGGGCTGCGTTGTGACTTATATAGGCGGAGACCCCGCCCCCTTTTGATGTCACAGTCCCTGGGCATGCTGGGACTGTGACGTTTAGGGGGCGTGGTCACTGGGTGATGTTGACCACGCCCCCTAAACGTCACAGTTCCAGCATGCCCAGGGACTGTGACATCAAAAGGGGGCGGGGTCTCCGCCTATATAAGTCACAACGCAGCCCTCGGAGAGCAGTCCAGCCGGAAAGAGCGTCGTGTCAACATCTGGGGAAGAGAAGAAGCCCAGAAGTCCGGACCTCTGCTGGCAAGAGAGCTACCTGAAGACAGCAGAGGAGCCGGCCAAAGAACTGGAGAGAAGAGAGCGGAGAAGAACCAACCGGACGCCGGGAGAAGATGAAGCGGAGGGACCCCCGAAGCCGGAAGAAGACCCCCGAAGCCGGAGGAAGATCCCCCCGGAGCTGTTTAATAAAATATTTTAAAAACCTGTGTAGTGTGTTTTATTACTTACACTTTTTTCATAGGTGAATGGGTAGGGGTACCATGTACCCCATACTCATTCACATAGGGTGGGGGGCCAGGATCTGGGGGCCCCCTTATTAAAGGGGGCTCCCAGATTCCGATAAGCCCCCGCCCGCAAACCCCGACAACCAACGGCCAGGGTTGTCAGGAAGAGGCCCTTGTCCTCATCAACATGGGGACAAGGTGCTTTGGGGTGGGGGGGCCCGCAGGGCGCCCCCCTCCCCCAAAGCACCCACCCCCCATGTTGAGGGCATGCGGCCTGGTACGGTTCAGGAGGGGGGGGCGCTCGCTCATCCCCACCCCCTTTCCTGACCGGCCAGGCGGCGTGCTCGGATCGGGGTCTGGTTTGGATTTTAGGGGGGACCCCACGCCATTTTTTCGGCGTAGGGGGTTCCCCTTTATAATCCATACCAGACCTAAGGGCCTGGTATGCACCGCGCTCGCCGCAATAGGAAAATTTGTTTTTCCTATTGCAGCGAGCGCGAGATGCAATACCCTGCCCTCGTGTAGTATCTGGTCCGTCGGACCAGCATACACACGAGCGGGCTTTCCGCCCGAAACTGAGTCCGGCGGAAAGATTTAAAACTTTTTTCAAATCTAGGCCGGCGGGCTTTTGGGAAAAAGTCCGTCGGAAAAGTCCGCCGGCGCCCACACACGGGCGGATTGTCCGGCACACTCTGGTCCGCCGGACCAAGTATGCCGGAAAGTCCGACCGTGTGTACGCGGCATAAGAGTACAATTGTAATATTAATGTGATACCTACATAATTATGTGTATAAAAACCTTCAATTGCATCATAAAAAAGCAGAACAGTTATTTGGAAAGATGTGGAGTGTATCTTTTGTGTCTGTTCCCTACTGCAGTAGTTATTATTAATTTGGAACCACTAATCAATATGAGGATAGGAGTTGCCTATCTATAAATTCCCATGTCAGGTGGCGAGCTTTGCCTAGGAGGGGATTTGCAGGTGACCCTGAGAATACGAAACGAGGAGCTTGAGACGATCCAGGAATTTCTGATAATCTGCCGGCTGAGGTAAGCCTTTTGCTTACATTTGAGTTATCAGGCATTTTCAGGACAAATTTCTCCATTTTACTCCCCTTAATCGAACTGTATAATTGGTGGTTATTTGTTATGTTGTCAGTGTCTACTGTCCATCGGAGTGTTATAGATAAGAAAGTGAAGAATGTTGTTCACAGGTATATGTAGTACATCTGCTAGATAAAGTAGTTTAAAGGCAAGAGGGGATAGGCACACATAGGGAAGACTGGTCAGTCATTATGGGCATTAAATTAAGTAAGGGAATGAAGGGTAAGAGACCGTCAAAAATGCCCAGCGCAAGAGGAGCGATATAAAATATATGAACTGAAGGTGCGGTTCCTCCTACACTGAGCCCTTAGATTAATGGTTAAAGTGGACAGGGGTCCACAAGGGGTAACTGGGTTACCACCAAAGTCCACAGGGATTAAGAATCATGCAGAGTAAACGGCTAGAGAAACAGCTATCTATGTGAGCAGGATGGATCAAGGGTCACAATTAACACTAGACAGAAAGGGACATTTTCATGTTAAGTTGTGTGATGAATTTGGGGTCAGGCGCTACAACTAGTAAAGTCAAAACAGAATACTTTATATGTTATCAGAGAGGGAAGATGGAATGAGCACTATGGCTACCCACCTGATCATAGAATCATAGAAGCTAGAGTATGTGAAGTATGTGATTACAATACATGGGGTGCAAAGGATATCAGAACAAAATAAGGAAAGCAGAATTTAAGCAGGGTAATATTAAAGAGAGTTAAAAGAAAGTGAGAGAATAATATGCATGTGTTGTGTACAAATGGGAAAAATGTAAGCGATTTTAGAGAGATATTTGTGCATGAGTGTGAATGCTGGAACCTTTAGTTCTATCTCTTGTGTGTGTCATGTATGCAGATATGACCCCCCCCCCCCCCCCTTTGCGCTCTCATGAAAGAATGTAGCTGGGGTGAGAGATCAATGACACCATGCCAATTTCTGTTTTTTAGACAAAACATTTATAACAAAATGTGCCGGGTTAATTAATCTAATGATAAACAATGTGATCACAATTATTTTGAATCTGTTTTCCAAACATGGTAAAATGAAGGTTACATTTAACCGTGTATTACACAAATTGAATATCCTTTGATAGTGGAAAATGTCCTAATTTAAGGAAATATATCTGTGTATATATATTAAATTAGGGTGTGATATTGAGATTATCACTTGAGTATTCATTTCTGATATAATTTTATTAACAATATAGATATATTGTAACTGGTTTAGACAACCTTTGGTTGGAAATGACATCTAGGTTATTTGGGAAATTTGTAAAATGGGATTAGTTTAGATTAAGATAACAATTTTGTAATTTTACCTTTATTGAGAGAAAAAAAGATTAAGATGAGGTTGTTAATTGGAATACAGCTGCCATAATATTTAACAAAGCCAAGATGGATGGAATACATAAGAAGTTTTTCTACAAAGATGAAATCTAAAGGTCTTATTATAACTTGATGTGCGGTCCATGATGTGAGAGCAATAATAAATACAATTTAAATATAACAGACCCATCACATCAAGTCCACACACCCTGTTAGGATAGATGCCACCTGCAGCCAATTGTATAGTTTTTGATGTGGCTGAGAGCTTTCTGTTCTGTCATATACAGATTGTTGGTCCTTTTCTTTTTATTTATTTTTATTTTTGAAATCCAAAGCAGAATGTGTGGATTGTGAAATGATGTGCCCCTTTTCCTTGTAAGTGCAGTGGTATAAGCAGAAAAATACTTATTATGTTCTGACATCAGGAAAATAATGTCAGATGGAAACTAAGGACTTGTGTTACGTAGCTAAAACTAACAACAGAGCAAGCAATGAGAAATTATAATTTTGCCAGGAAAAAGTTGTCTTTTTGAAACATGAAACTGGAGTTCTTACACAAACAGCATGATAGAAAACAAGCCATTGTAATATATTTATGCAAGCTGGACCCAGTAATGAAGGGTTCACCCCGATATATCAGAGCTGTAGCTTTATGCAAAGGTGCTATATTAGACAAGGTTACAGACATTATTTTGGTCAAATATTTAATTTTATTATGATTCCTACATTCTGTGTAGCAAATATACAGCTAATTAAATGTTTGTCTAATGAAAGGTTCAAAATATAAATTTGTTTTGTTTATTTGTGTACAAATCTAACAATGAAAAATGCGTACATTTGAATCCAGCCACCTTATTGCCTCTATTGGAGGAGGCTGGAGACAAAGGAAAACCACCATTGATGAAGTAGGAATCAGTTCTGGCCCAGTTCTGGCCCAGTATAGCTGGGATTAATAATTCAACTTTAAGGACGTCAGAACGAGAAGAATAAGTATATATATATATATATATATATATATATATATATATATATATATATATATATATATATATATATATATATATATATATATATATAATGTGATTTGGAAAGTAGTTTAGCCATGTTGAATTCATATTTGTCTTTTGTACATCTTCTATTTTATGTAGAATTGTAGAATTGTCTGTGTTTACAGTCAGCATGCCAACAATTAAGCTAGAAGGCCATTCTGGCCACAGGAGTGCACAGCCAGTACTCTGTAAATATGTCTTATCAATCAATTTTTTTCCCTACTGCAGTAGTTATTATTAATTTGGAGCCACTAATCAATATGAGGATAGGAGTTGCCTATCTATAAATTCCCATGTCATTATATCAGTTCTGTTGGCATATAGAGTGTATCGATTAGTATGTAACGTACAGTCCAGCATACATATGTAACATACCCTGCATATCCTGCACCATTCTTCTACTGTTTCATACCCCACTTCTCCTACTTCTCACTTCTGCACCCTCTTTCCACTATCTGCCCCCTGCCCCCACACTTACATGCAATGCAGCCACATAACCTCTCTTTATACACAATGCAGCCCCTCTCAAACTGACATACAATATACCTCCCCTTCCTTCTTAAGCTCACATACAATGCAGTCTAATGCCCCCTCCCCCAACTCACACTTGCATACCATGCAGCCTCCTGCCATCCCTCCTTCATACAATGAAGCTTCCCTCCGCTCACAGATACATACAATGCGGCCCCTCCTTCCACACACATATATCCCTTTGCCCCCTCCCTCTTACATATATTCAATGCAGAATCTTCCTCACACATTGTGCTCAAATGTTTGCATACCCTGGCATTAATATTTATAATATGGCCGATCATGCCAAAAAAAAATCTTTTATTTAACCACTTAACGACCAGAAGGATTTGCCCCCTTAATGACCAGGCCATTTTTTGCGATACAGCACTGCGTCACTTTAACTGACAATTGTGCGGTCGTGCGACACTGTACACAAATAAAATTGACATCCTTATTTTCCCACAAATAGAGCTTTCTTTTGGTGGTATTTGATCACCTCTGCTGTTTTTATTGTTTGCACTATAAACAAAAAAAGACCAACAATTTTGAAAAAAACTATTATTTTTTACTTTTTGCTATAATCCACATCCAAAATGGAATTTTAAAAAATCTATTTTTTTCATCAGTTTAAGCCAATATGTATTCTTCTATATATTTTTGGTAAAAAAAATCGCAATAAGTGTATATTGATTGGTTTGCGCAAAAGTTATAGCATCTACAAAATAGGGGATATATTTATGGCATTTTTATTATTAATTTTTATTTTACTAGTAATGGTGGCGAACTGCGGCGCCATTGCGGAGGACAGATCTGTCACTTTTGACACTTTTTTGGGACCATTGACATTTATACAGCGATCAGAGCTAAAAATATCCACTGATTACTGTATAAATATCACTGGCAGGAAAGGGTTTAACACTAGGGGGCAATCAAGGGGTTAAGTGTGTTCCCTGGGAGGTGTTTCTAACTGTGGGGGGGTGGGCTGCCTGGGAATAGAGAGAGACCACTGTTCCTAATCACTAGGAGCAGCAGATCACTCTCTACTCTCCTGACAGTACGGAGATCTGTCTGTTTACATTGACAGATCCCCGTTCTGGCTCTCTGTGGAGCGATCGCGGGTGGTCGGCGGACATTGCGGCAGCAGGCCACACGCATCGGCTCCAGCCTCCTATTCTATTTAAAGTGGCCGACGTACAATGGCGTCACTTCGTGCAGGGGAGCCAACCTGCTACAGTACAACTGTGGCCGCTGGTCCTTAAGCGATTAAGGATAGTGATCATATGAAGCCATTTGTTATCACATACTGTAGTTGTTTGGCTCCTTTTTAAATCATATATAATAACAGAAATCACCCAAATGACCCTGATCAAAAGTTTCCATCCCCTGGAATGCTTAGACTTGGTACAGACACACAAGGTGGCACACACAGGTTAAAATGGCAATTAACACTTAATTTCCCCCATTTGTGGTTTTTTAAATTGCAATTAGTGTCGGTATAAATAGTCAATGAGCTTGTTAGCTCTCATGTGGATGCACTGAGCAGACTAGATGCTGAGCCATGGGGAGCAGAAAAGAACTGTCAAAACACCTGCGTAACAAGGTAATGGAACTTTATAAAGATGGAAAAGGATATAAAACGATATCCAAAGCGTTGAATATGCCAGTCAGTACTAGCAAGTCAAAATGTCATGATTTCTGCCAGGATATGCCAACCTTTGAGCACAACTGTACATTCCATACAGCTTCCCTTTCTCACACATACAAACAATGCAGCCCCCACTTCCTAAACTCACATTCTTTGTAGGCTACTGTCCTTCTTCCCCCCCACACATTCATACCATGCAGCCCCCCTACTTCTACACACACACTCACATACAAAACAATTTACTCCCCTACCTTCTTAAACTGTCACCCCCCCCCCCCCACCTCCTCACACTCACATACAATGCAGCCCCCTCTCCTCCGTACACAGACATACGATGCAGTTTTCCTCCTCATACAGCTGTGCTCATAAGTTTACATACCCTGGCAGGATTTATGAATTCTTCGCCATTTTTCAGAGAATATGAATGATAACACAAAAACATTTATTTCACTCATGATTAGTGTTTGGCTGAAGCCATTTATTATCAATCAACTGTGTTTACTCTTTTTAAATCATAATGGCAACAGAAACTACCCGAATAACCCTGATCAAATGTTTACATATCCTGGTGATTTTGGCCCGATAACATGCATACAAGTTGGCACAAAGGGGTTTGAATGACTATTAAAGGTAACACACACTAATTACAAGCAAAAAGATCCTCACCTGTGATCTGTTTGCTTGTAATTAGTGTGTGTGTGTATAAGGCTACTTTCACACTGAGGCGCTGAAAGCCCGAGGGCTTTCACACTGGAGCGGTGCGTTGGCAGGATGGTAAAAAAAGTCCTGCAAGCCGCATCTTTGCAGCGCTGTAGGAGCAGTGTATACACCACTCCTAAGCGACCCTGCCCATTGAAATCAATAGGCAGCGCTGCTGAATCGCCGGCAAAGCACTGCTTTGCAGGCGGTTTTAACCCTTTTTCAGCCACTAGCGGGGGTTAAAACCTCCTCAAAAACTACGGTAAAGCGCCACTAAAAATAGTGGCGCTTTACCGAAGACGCCCCTAACGCCCCAGTGTGAAAGTAGCCTAAAAGATTCTGAGTCATGGGGAAAGCAAAAGAATTGTCAAAGGATCTGCGGGAAAAGGTAATTGAACTGTATAAAACAGGAAAGGGATATAAAAAGATACCCAAGGAATTGGGAATGCAAATCAGCAGTGTTCAAACTCTAATCAAGAAGTGGAAAATGAGGGGTTCTGTTGAAACCAAACCATGGTCAGGTAGACCAGCTAAAATTTCAGCCACAACTGCCAGGAAAATTGTTCAGGAAACAAAGAAAAAAACAGCAAATAACTTCAGGTGAAATAAAGGACTCTTGGAAAACATGTGGTGTAGCTGTTTTAAGCTGCACAATAAGGACGCACTTGAAGAAAGATGGGCTGCATGGTTGAGTTGCCAGAAGAAAGCCATTACTACGCAAATGCCACAAAGTATCCCACTTACAATACGCCAAACAGCACAGAGACAAGCCTCAAACCCTTCACTGGAACTAAGGGGCCAAGCCCAACCCCTGAAAAACCCAAACCACTGAAGAACAGATGTTGGAAAATGTTACTGACCTAACAAATGATGGCAAGATGAATGCAGTATGTTATCAAAAAATACTGGAGGACATTTGCATTCATCAGCCAGGAAGCTGCGCATGGGATGTATTTGGACATTCCAACATGACAATGATCCAAAACACAAAGCCAAGTCGATCTGTCATTCTGTCATTGGCTACAGCAGAATATAGTGAAGGTTCTGGAGTGGCCATCTCAGTCTCCTGACCTCAATATCATTGAGCCACTCTGGGGAGATCTCAAACGTGCAGTTCATGCAAGACAACCCAAGAATTTACAGGAACTGGATGCTTTTTGCCAAGTGGAATGGGCAGCTTTACCATCTGAGAAGATAAAGAGCCTCATCCACAAATACCACAAAAGACGTCAAGCTGTCATTGATGGTAAAGGGGGCAATACACGGTATTAAGAACTGGGGTATGTAAACTTTTGATCAGGGTCATTTGGCTAGTTTCTGTTGCCATTATGATTAAAAAAGAGTAAACACAGTTGATTGATAATAAATGGCTTCAGCCAAACACTAACCATGAGTGAAAGAAATGTTTTGTGTTATCATTCATATTCTCTGAAAAAGAAATCATAAATTCTGCCAGGGTGTGTAAACTTATGAGCACAACTGTATATGCATACCATGCAGCCCCCATTCCTTACACACACATACAATGCAGCCCCATCATTCTCACACATACAAACAATTCACCCCCACACTTCTCAAACTCATATAGAGTGCAGTCTACTGCCCTCCTCTCCCCCCACATCCATACAATGCAGCCCCTGTCCCCTCACACATTCATACAATACAGCCCTATCAGTGGCGGAACTACCAGGGTTGCAAAGGTCGCACTTGCGATTGGGCCCTGGCGTTCCGCCACTGTCGGGGGGGGGGGGCTCCAACGGGGTTGCTTTCCACAGGGCTCTGAGCTGAGAGCGTCTCTCTCATACAGCCCAGAGCCTGTGCTGACAGTTCCCCATCCCTCGCACGGATGGAAGAGGAGAGAGCTGAGCTGCTCCTTCTCCTGCCCCTCTTCTTCTGTGTGCACCACGGGAAGTATGAAGCTAAGCACCAGAATTTCAGCATTCAGCTCCTGTCTTTCACACTTCCCATGGTGCACACAAGAGGAGAGGGGCAGGAGGAGAAGGAGAAGATCAGCTCTATCCTATCCCATCTGTGTGAGGGAGGGAAGGGGTACTGTCAGTGAAGGCTCTGGGCTGTATGAGAGAGATGCTCTCAGCTCAGAGTCCTGATGAGGAGGAACTGATAGGCAGCACTGATTGGCGACACTGATGGGCACTGATAAGCGGCATTGATGAGCACTGATAGGCAGCACTGATTGGCGACACTGATGGGCACTGATAGGCAGCATTGATGAATACTGATAGGTGGCACTGATTGGCAGCACTGATGGGTATTGATAGGCAGCACTGCTAGGCAGCACTGATAGGCACTGATAGGTGGCATTGATGAGCACTTATAGGTGGCACTAATAGGCGGCACTGATAGGTGCCACTGATAGGCAACACTGATAGACAGCACTGATGGGTGCTGATAGGCGACACTGATGGGCACTGTTAGGTGGCACTGATGGGCGGCACAGATAGGCACTGATAGGTGTTACTGATAGGCGGCACTGATAGGTGGCACTGATAGGCAGCATTAATGAGCACTGATAGGTGGCACTGATAGGCAGCACTGATAGATGGAACTGATAGGCAGCACTAATAGGACTGCACTGATAATTAGGGCCCTGAATATCAGTTTAAACAATGTACTGACAGCCTTGCCGGTTAATGGTTTTCCTTTCCTCAAACAGACACAGCATGAGAGGAAAGGACTGCCGATAACCGGCAAGTCTGTTTACATGTGATCAGCTGATCACATGGTACAGGGCTGCTGTCATTGGCCCTTCACTGTGATCTGTGATCAGCCATGTCCATGGACACCCTCCCAGAACTGGAAGCCTGGGGCTCAAATGGAAGGGGGTGAGGGTCAGGGGGCCCTTCATCGTTTCTTGCACCGGGGCTCTGAAGGTTCTAGTTATGCTTCTGAGCCCCATCATTCTCACACATACAAAAAATGCACCACCACGATTTTCAAACTCATATGGAGTGCAGTCTACTGCCTTCCTCTCCCCACACATCCATACAATGCAGTGCCCTGTCCCCTCACACATACATACAATGCGGCCTCCCTTCCCCACCCATAAATAAAATGCAGGCCTCTCTGACCCCTCTTCCTTACATACTTACAGTGCAGCCCCCTTCCTTACACATACAATGCAGCTCCCCTCCTCAAACATACATATAATGCAGCATCCCTCTTCTTCATACATACAGTACATGCAATGCAGTCTCCTTGCCTCCCTTGCATATACAAACAATGCAGCCTCCCTCCTCATACAAATAATGCTGCCCCTTACCTGCATACAAATACAATGCAAATAACACAGTCCATCACCACAGTAACTAACTGCAGTTCTGAACATGCTGGCAGTTGTTGATGTCATATGCACATGCAATGCAGAAATGGGAAGTGTCCCTGTATAAGTTGTGGGCAACAAGACCAGCTGGGGCAGCGTCACAGAGGCAGCCAGTAAGCTTGAGAAAGACATAGCTCACTCGCTCCCAACCTCTAACATTGTGCCCAAGGCAGCAGCAGTCTGACCCCTCACCCCACTAAACAGCGCCCTTCAGTGCTACAGTAAGGACTGCTCATCATCAGCACCAGCCAAGAGGAGGAAGACTGTTTAAATAAGGTATGTTTGTAGGAACATCAGAGAGGGGATGAAAGGACTGGGGAGCAGTGACTAGACATATACACTATATTGTCAAAATTATTGGAGTGCCTGCCTTTACACGCACATGAACTTTAATAGCATCCCCGTCTTAGTCCGTAGGGTTCAATATTGAGTTGGCCCACCCTTTGCAGCTATAACAGCTTCAACTCTTCGGGGAAGGGAAGTCCACAAATGCGCTTCTGGAAGAATGGTCAAACATTCCCATAGACACACTCCTAAACCTTGTGGACAGCCTTCCCAGAAGAGTTGAAGCTGTTATAGCTGCAAAGGGTGGGCCAACTCAATATTGAACCCTACGGACTAAGATGGGGATGACATTAAAGTTCATGTGCGTGTAAAGGCAGGCGTCCCAATACTTTTGTAATATAGTGTACTTTAAATAGGATAAATAGTACAGGGTGCACATTTTCCCACTGAAGAACAGATGTTGGAAAATATCACTGATCTAATAAATATGTCTGGTGAATGCACCCTGCAATCTGACAGCAACTCTTTTATAAACATGGCCCCAATAAAGAAATGTATTTAATTCAACATGCTGTATTTAAGTCACACCATGTACTTTTTTGCTTTTCTATCTGATAATATGGTTTGCATTTATTAAATGTAGGCAAAGAATGAGGGAAAACCTTGAAAACATTTAGTAATAATTCATGTGAGATAATACTTTGAAATATGGGCAGTGAATTATACAGACTGAATGTGAACTTTTCACTTGCTGAAAGAGAGTACATTGGCTGAATGCGAATTCTTTGACTATTGTTGCTGGTTCCCTAAGGGAAAGGACACAACATAGTTCTGCATATTTGCATGCAGAAGTACGAGAAAAAAAAATACTTTTTTTTACTTCATCATCAACAATTAACGTTATCTTTAAAGTGTATGTAAACCTTTACCATGTAAAACAACCCATTCAGTTTACCACCTTCCCACCAGCCTATAACAGATTGACGGCTGGACAGAAAGTTTCTTTTATCTAATATCTAATATACATCAATTAACAAATATTAACAAATGGATGAATAGATTAGATCTTTACAGAATAATTGAGTTGTATACAGTCAGGTCCATTAATATTGGGACATTGACACAATTCTAATCTTTTTGGCTCTATACATCACCACAATGGATTTGAAATGAAACAAATTAAACATATACAATATAACATCTAAATCAAATACTACATAAATCAATATGTATATTATATTCATTGAAAGCCCAATGGTCTTATTATTATCCTATTCAAGAAATATTGTAATATAAAGAATCGAGATTCTCATATATACACAAACTTTTTAATCTTAAGAAATGTAAAACCTTTCATCTCATTTGCCATGGGAGGATGGTAAGAACCCAGCTCAAGCTTAATTACTAACACATGTTGGCTCTTCATAGAAATGCTTCATTTATAACAATATGTATACTTTCACAAGTATAAAAGTCTATATAATTTTACTTTTTCCATAACTAAAAGCTATAAATAAATAAATAAATATAAATATAAATATATATATATATATATATATATATATATATATATATATATATATATATATATATATATATATATATATATATACACACACACACAGTCAGGTCCATAAATATTGGGACATCGACACAATTCTAATCTTTTTGGCTTCATACACCACCACAATGGATTTGAAATGAAACGAACAAGATGTGCTTTAACTGCAGACTTTCAGCTTTAATTTAAGGGTATTTACATCCAAATTAGGTGAACAGTGTAGGAATTACAACAGTTTGTATATGTGCCTCCCACTTTTTAAGGGACCAAAAGTAATGGGACAATTGGCTGCTCAGCTGTTCCATGGCCAGGTGTGTGTTATTCCCTCATTATCCCATTTACAAAGAGCAGATAAAAGGTAGAGTTCATTTCAGGTGTGCTATTTGCATTTGGAATCTGTTGCTGTCAACTCTCAATATGAGGTCCAAAGAGCTGTCACTATCAGTGAAGCAAGCCATCATTAGGCCGAAAAAACAAAACAAACGCATCAGAGAGATAGCAAAAACTTTAGGTGTGGCCAAATCAACTGTTTGGAACATCCTTAAAAAGAAAGAACGCACCGGTGAGCTCAGCAACACCAAAAGACCAGGAAGACCACAGAAAACAACTGTGGTGGATGACCGAAGAATTCTTTCCCTGGTGAACAAAACACCCTTCACAACAGTTGGCCAGATCAAACACTCTCCAGGAGGTAGGTGTATGTGTGTCAA
Organism: Lithobates septentrionalis; assembly: GCA_037952835.1. Lineage (NCBI taxonomy): Eukaryota > Metazoa > Chordata > Amphibia > Anura > Ranidae > Lithobates > Lithobates septentrionalis. The sequence continues at coordinate 1,678,378 of JBBDGP010000505.1, forward strand.
AGTCAACAATCAAGAGAAGACTTCACCAGAGTGAATACAGAGGGTTCACCACAAGATGTAAACCATTAGTGAGCCTCAAAAACAGGAAGGCCAGATTAGAGTTTGCCAAAAAACATCTAAAAAAGCCTTCACAGTTCTGGAACAACATCCTATGGACAGATGAGACCAAGATCAACTTGTACCAGAGTGACGGGAAGAGAAGAGTATGGAGAAGGAAAGGAACTGCTCATGATCTAAAGCATACCACCTCATCAGTGAAGCATGGTGGTGGTAGTGTCATGGCATGGGCATGTATGGCTGCCAATGGAACTGGTTCTCTTGTATTTATTGATGATGTGACTGCTGACAAAAGCAGCAGGATGAATTCTGAAGTGTTTCGGGCAATATTATCTGCTCATATTCAGCAAAATGCTTCAGAACTCATTGGACGGCGCTTCACAGTGCAGATGGACAATGACCCAAAGCTTACTGCGAAAGCAACCAAAGAGTTTTTTAAGGGAAAGAAGTGGAATGTTATGCAATGGCCAAGTCAATCACCTGACCTGAATCCGGTTGAGCATGCATTTCACTTGCTGAAGACAAAACTGAAGGGAAAATGCCCCAAGAACAAGCAGGAACTGAAGACAGTTGCAGTAGAGGCCTGGCAGAGCATCACCAGAGATGAAACCCAGCGTCTGGTGATGTCTACGCGTTCCACACTTCAGGCTGTAATTGACTGCAAAGGATTTGCAACCAAAGTAATAAAAAGTGAAAGTTTGATGGATGATTGTTAATCTGTCCCAATACTTTTGGTCCCTTAAAAAGTGGGAGGCACATATACAAACTGTTGTAATTCCTACACCGTTCACCTGATTTGGATGTAAATACCCTCAAATTAAAGCTGAAAGTCTGCAGTTAAAGCACATATTGTTCATTTCATTTCAAATCCATTGTGGTGGTGTATGGAGCCAAAAAGATTAGAATTGTGTCAATGTCCCAATATTTATGGACCTGACTGTATATATATATATATATATATATATATATATATATATATATATATATTTATTTATTTATATTTATTTATTTATTTATAGCTTTTAGTTATGGAAAAAGTGAAATTATATAGACTTTTATACTTGTGAAAGTATACATATTGTTATAAGCTTCATAAGCATTTCTATGGAGAGCCAACATGTGTTAGTAATAAAGGTTGAGCTGGGTTCTTACCATCCTCCCATGGCAAATGAGATGAAAGGTTTTACATTTCTTAAGATGAAAAAGTTTGTGTATATATGAGAATCTCAATTCTATATATTACAATATTTCTTGAATAGGATAATAATAAGACCATTGGGCTTTCAATGAATATAATATACATATTGATTTATGTAGTATTTGATTTAGATGTTATATTGTATATGTTTAATGCTTTCACACATTGTTCTTGCCCACTCCTCAGGAATGTCAATGCATAGAGTCTGAAGCACCCCCATCCTTGCGTGAGGGGTTGGAGGGAAGCTATGTTTCATTAGAAGAGTATGTAGGACAATAATGCTCAGAGGAACTTTAAACCAGCCCTTTTAAATATAAATATATATAACAAGAAGTGCAGCGCTGGATATGTAAAAAACCCCAAATTTAGTGATAATTGATAAGTGAAATGGTTAATATATGTGATCCATAAAATGTGAAAAATAAAACACAAAACAAGTAAGTGCTTCACTGTAGGGATATGTGCATGGTAAATATCACCACATTCACTTATTTTGATAAAGTCCAAAATACATAAAATAAATATAGAAGAAGTGTCCAAAAGAAAAATTGATTTGAAGTCACTTTTAAATCCGTGACTGTCACCGTGATGAGCGCCCGTCACCTGGTATAGATTAAAGGCTTACCAGACAGCCTCTGATCCGAGGCATAGTAACATCAGCTTGGGGTGTTTGTCTCCACAGCGACTGGATCTTTATCGAAAGGTTGGGACCCAAAACAGCGTATGCTGAATGAGTCAAACAGGCTTAAAACTGCCCACTGGCAATGGAGAGGAGATCCCAATGGTACACTGGAGAGTAGATCCTGGGGGTGCCTCACCGGGGTGCTTTCTCCATGTGGAAATTAAAGACGTCCTCGAACATGCCCCACCTTCAACTCTTCAGCTGCAGGATATTCCTTCACAGGTTGTTATTCACTTAGTAATTGTTTGCACACCTAGCGCAAATTTTCTTTTTAGAACAACTTTTAATATAAAGTGGGGGTCAGATTTTAGGAGTAAAAGAAACAGAAACACAGTTTGGCAGACTGATTTGGGCAGACATTGAAGGAAGCTGCCACAGCTTCACACACACACACACACACACAGACACACATCTGATTCAATCTTCATCTTAAGAAATAATGACATTATTGATGTTATTTTTACATTTTACGTTTTGATATTGTTCTTGTAATATTTTGCTATTTTATTATTAAATCAATTTTTTAGTTTTTACACGAGAACTGATCGGATTTTCTTGGAACTTTCATCATCAATATAATTTACAGAATATCGATATTACCATAAAAATGGTATTTTAACAACGTCATATGTCAGCCTCCCAAAAGGTCCTGCTCGCAGGGCCACACATCAGCATGATTTGTCACCGGCTGTGTCCACCAGACACAGCCGGTGACTGATCACTATACTGGCCCTGCTGCCAGTATTTTATGTGATCGCTGTGACCCATCACAGCAGATCACATGACAATTGGAAACAATGGATGGCTTCCTTTCATGCCATCCATCGTATACAATTGTGTTGCTAGCTGTGATTGGTCACAGTGATCACTTGGTACGGACAGGGCCAATCACAGCCCATCTGTGCCATGTGATTAGTTTTGGCCAACCACAGCCAATTACAACAAATGACACTGAATGAATGAGTTTAATTCAGTAAAAAATTGTTGCTTATATTATACAGGATTTATTTAGTGCCAACAGTTTATGCAGCACTTTACAATATAAAAGGGAGACAGTACAGCTACAATTCAATAAAATACAAGAGGGTTAAGGGGGTCCTGCTCAAAAGAGCTTACAACCAATGAAATTCATTGGTATAAGCAATCACAACGTGTAAAAAAAAACCCTGATCACTCCCTTAAGCCCTCATTCACATTGGAGGCAAATTTGAAAATTTTCAGGGTTTTCAGCTGAGCTTGCACGATTTCAAACCCGCATTTCATTGCGAATTCGTGGTCAATGTCAAAGACATCTATGCGGGTTCATGCATAGATGTCTATTGAAATCGTCCCCGAAGTCACCAAAAATTGTGCATGAACTACTTTTGGGAATAAGTGCAGCACCGCAAAGTCAACGTCACATAGATTCGGGCGGGGCCATTACTGGAAATAGGCTCCGATTTGACGTGTCAAATCGCATGTCAAATCCGTTCGATGTGAACGGGGGCTTAGGCTGGGTTCACACTATTGCGAATTGGATGTGGCTTTCCCTGAATCCAATTCGCATGACAGGAGATTGTGACTGGCTCTCAATGGAGCCGGTTCACACATCTCCAGGGCGGCCATGGAGCATACTGCAGAAGAGTGCTGTGCGTCTTAGGCTCCGTTTCAGGTCTGAATTCAGGCAAAAATTCGGATCTACTTCGGACCTGAAATGGTGAACAGGGATGCACCAAACCCCTGCCCTGTGCCACACACAGTGTGAACCCAGCCTATTGCCCTGTACACACGGTCGGATTTTCCGGCGGAAAATGTGCGATCGGAGAGTGTTGTCGGACATTCCGACCGTGTGTGGGCTCCATCGGACATTTTCCATCGGATTTTCCGACACACAAAGTTTGAGAGCAGGCTATAAAATTTTCCGACAGCAAAATCCGATCGCGTCAATTCCGACCGTGTGTGGCCAGTTCCGACGCACAAAGTGCCACGCATGCTCAGAAGAAATTCCGAGACGGAACAGCTCGGTCTGGTAAAATTAGCGTTCGCAATGGATACAGCACTTTTGTCACGCTGCAATGTAAAAAATGGTTTAATACAGCGCACTCTCTTCTTCTTTATAATGTGAGAAGAATAAAGTAGTTTTGCTGCTCATATTCACACAAACTTCTCACAAACTTCTTTCTTTATTAATTATCGTGATTCCCTCAATATATTTTGATTTGTCACATCTGACAAAATTTCTTTTTTGTTGTTTTATTTATTTATTTATTTTTTAAAGGCTGTTTTTTTTTTTTTTTTTGGGGTTTGTATTTATTTCAAGGTTGATCTTTGTTTTATTTTATTTTTAGTTTTACTCCATAATATTTTTGTGTGTGTTTTGTGTGTCAAGTTAACACAACACCATTATTATCTTATATTATTTAATCTCAAGAAGGTTGCTTGGTGTTGGTGTCCCTTGTTAATTTCACATTGTATTTTTGAAATGTACCTGAATCCTCACAAACAAACTGTCCTTTTTTAAGGAAAACACACATAGGCGAGTATAATTGAAACAAAAAATCCTTTATTAAGGGCTCAGAACCAAACAAAGAGGGAGGCAACGCTGGAGAAACATCAGAAATTGGCGAAGCCTTGGACCCCCAGGGCAGACATCAATTATTTTACAGCAAAATTGGTGGCCTGAGGAGTCCATATCTAAGGGAGTGCAGTCTGGTCCAGAAGTCCCAGAGATCATGAAAGCAGCAGATGACATCTGTGTCCCCAAGCTGTGGTACTACAAGAGGCTGCATCTTTTGCCAGACCAGACTGAACCCAGGGTCATCACTCTCTGGTCTTCTTTCCACGCTTCCTTCTACGCTGTGGCTCTGGTGTTGGAGATGTGGCAGGAGGAGAAGTAGGACCTGGAGGAGGAGGAGGAGGAGGAGTAGTAGGACCTGGAGGAGGAGGAGGAGGAGGAGGAGTAGTAGGACCTGGAGGAGGAGGAGGACTATGTGTGAGGTTACAAATGTGGGTAGCACATGTTATTTGGCCCCTCAACCATTTATTGAGAGATTCCAAAATTAAGGACTCACACAGGAGTCGTTGGCCCTCCTCCATCTGCAGCATTTTGCAGGCAGTTATGCCAGCAAAGTCCTCCTCCACACTGTGGGGGCTTCCCAGGGCCTCTGTAGCCTTCCAAAAGAGGCCTATGGCAGCCTCCTCCAGGTTACTCCTCTTCCTGCCACTTTGTCTTTGAAGGTGTAGGGGAGAGACCTGGATATCAGGCAGCCTGCTTGGCCTGGCCACCTCCTGGCTGAGACTTCCCTGTGTATGAAAAAGGGACAGGGTTGTAGTTTTTGCATCATCAATCACAATCATAAATTAGTACTCCAAACTAACATCTATTTAACATCATTGATTGGACAACCATAAATATTTAGAAGAATGCTATACCTGGCTCAAGCTGGGCTCCTCCACATGTTGCTGCCTGGAAGGCCCAGGTTGGGCGTCAGAAGCCTCAGCTGGGGGGGAAGGAAGCGTGGAAGGAAGACTGGAGAGTGCTGGCCTGGGTTCAGTCTGACCTGCCAGAAAATGCAGCCTGTCATAGTACCACAGCCTGGGGGCATAAATGTCATCTGCAGCTCTGGATCTCTGGGAATCCTGGACCTTCTTGTGCTCCCTTAGATAAGTGCTTGTCAGGCCACCAATTAGGATCTTCAAATAGGTGATGTCTGCCGTGGGGATCACCGTCTTCACAAATTCCAGCAATTGATCCAGCGCTGCCTTCCTCTTTGTTTGGTTCTCATATTTAGGGTGGTTTATCTCACATAGACAGGGCAGCTCCTTGAACATATCAATGAAGATTGCCATAAAGTCCTTATCTTTCAAGATATCCATTTTCACTGCAAGACACAACACAAGACAAACCCTAATGTCAGCCTAACGTCTTCTAAACTTGTGCAAATACAGGCCTCAATCTAGAAGCAGTATAGGCCTATTGTTAAATCTTACCTTCGTTATCACGATCGGCGCCTCCGTTACTCCTTCCTCCGCTCACAGACCGTACGTACTATGCACGCGCGTTATGCTTTATAGACACTGCGCATACGTGAAACTCTGCCCGCCCCTGACATTCTTTCTAGTCTATTCTCCGCCCCTTCTCGTTCGGCGCAGTGGGGAAGAGCACATGGCAGAGTCAGAGCAGGTGTCTGATATTTACACCAACGAGGAGGAGGGAGAGAAAAGCCGGAGGCAGAAACATCCCGATCCAGAAAGAGACGATTTAAGGCATCAAATATGTCCTTTGGGGAGATGTTGGAGATGGTCAACATCCTGAAGAAGGCTGACTATGATGGAAAGTATGGACCTTACCCCAACCCCAATGTCAGAAAGGCCAAGATCGTGGCGAAAGTGGTCAAAAGTCTGCACCGAAATTTCGGGGTACGTCGATCGAAAGATCAGCTCAGGAAGCGGTGGTCGGACCTAAAATTAAGAGAGCATGAGCAGTACAAAAAGATCCGGAGAGTGCTGCAAAAAAGTAAGTAGTTGTGCTGTGTTCCTAGTCTTTTTGTGTTTATTACGTCCGTGCTGCTCCATGTGCTTTTCTTAACTGTTATCCAGTGTAAAATGTCAACTTTCATGTTCATGGGCACATTATTCGTTCGTATCAAACATTTTTCTTTCGACCTATAAAACACCATTGTTTTGGCCATATGCATTTGCCCACATTTTTTAGGGCCTACTTGTCTGAAAATAATTTGGTTATGTAGATGTGTTTGTTACTAGAATGAAATGCAAACTAGATTCTGTGTAAGGAGAGGACACTCAGCAGCTGTTTACACATCTGGACGCTGGAGCACTAGTCTGGGACACAAGAACACCCTTTTTAGTAGGGGGCCCACACAGGTGCTCCAGTGTATACTATAGGGGTGTCTCCATCTGTGAAGCTTGTACAAAACAGGTAGAGTATTGAAGCTTGACAAAGGACACTAAAAATTCTACATCTTGGAACTCTGCCAAAACAGACAATTGTACCCCACTTCCAAGCAATGTTTCATATTTATAGTTCTTCCCTCAAATATTTGTGTGCTAAGTATACCCTTTTTTTTTTACATAGGGGAGAAAAGACTCGGAGGACACCGGAGGACACCCCTCATCCAAGGAGACCAGAGACCTCCCACCTCTGGAAGAAGGGGAAATGCACCCAAGACAAACAGAGCAGGAGGGGAAGACGTGGTGGAAATTGGCACCACAACAGGTGAGTGTCTGCAACCACAGGCTCAAGTAAGAGATGGATGCCGGCATATTTATAATATATGTTTTTTTTTGGTTTCTATCTTTTTAGGTGATCGTGATGTTGTGGATCCAGATCCTTTTACCTCGGAAAGTGCACAGATCCTGATTGGGGAGATCATGGGGTGTAATAGGGACTTGGAAAACATCCAGAAAAACATCAATGATGTTCTTCAAAAAAATAGGAACATTATTGATGTTTTGGGGAGAGTTTAAAACCCCTCCAAATCCCTTTGTTTTATGGTGTGCTACAATTTTTTTAAATTTTTTGTCAAATTGGAAAAAATGTTGACACAGTGTGTCAACATGTGCTATCTGCCATCACGGGAGATGAATGAACGCGTTTTGGGGGTTTTGGGGGTGCAACCCCTTCCTCAATAATAAAGTAGCTGTGAGGAAGGGGTTGCTCCCCCAAAACACGTCCCTTGATCCCCCATGATGGCAGCTAGCACATGTTGACATTCGGCTATTTGTGTGCATCTTCAAAATTTGGCTTTTCCAGGGGTGACTTCACCCCATCTGAACGCAATATCAAACACAGTTTCTAAATACTCATGTCTGATATTGCCTTCAAGTTCTACCAAATGTGAACTTTGTAAGTTCAAGATTTGTGTCTTTCTTGTTGGTTTTAAACATGCCTGTTTTATCTTAAATGGGCATTTCTACTTTTTCTAATGTAAAAGAAACAAAAGTGTGGTGCTATATATCACATCCACAGCCGTGTGTATTACAATAAAGACATATAAAAATAGTGAATACTACCAAAAAATGTATGATCATAAAATGGATAGTGTTAAATAATTAATCAGTGTTGATCACATATAAAGTAAATACATAATAATGCTTAATCATCAGATGTGCCAGTGATTAGTAGAAACCCGTGCTGGTTCCATGAGCCAGACACCAAACATAAAAAACATAAAACTTTAAAAGTCCATAAAAAATGTGTAGAAAAATAGTGAAGAAAACATCAACAGAGTTCAAAGGGGGTGATGCATGGCCAGATGGTATTCACAGAATTTTAGGCGCACCAAATCTGGCAAGTGAGCAGAAGTCACACCAAAGTCGCACCAAATCTGGCAAGTGAGCAGAAGGGAAACCACAAGTGTGCATAGATTGTACATCAGTGCCGGGGCCAACACCAGGAGTAGAGGAGGCTTACCGGAAAAAATTGACCTGAAATGGCATACGCCAGACAAGTAAAAAAAGCATAATAACCACTGGTTCTGGGAAATGCGTCTTGTCAGATGTCATCAACAGATGGTGGAAAGAAAAAGGGGGGGTCCGCACGGCTTCCTCTCCCATAGGTAATCCAGCATAAGCCAAACGTGTAGTTTCATATGCCATGCAAGGAGTAAACAAAACTCACATAGCGTAATAACGTTTTAAAACACTAGTTTATTAAAATAATAAAAAACAAACTCACATTTGGAAGACCGAAACAGAGCTCAAATATCAAATAGCGGCGATCGTGATTAGGATTATTCTCACAGATCTCACGGAGCAAAGGCATATGACAGAACAGGTCACGCTGAAGCAACCAATTCTTGGTCCATGAACTCCTCCCCACCCTGTTCATGGACTGGACTTGTGTCAAGGTCAGGACCCCAACACCAAGCCCCTGCACAGCACGAACTCTACGAGGAGTACATATACGCAACATGAAAACGGTTGGCTGCTCAGAACGCAGTAACAGAACGCACTGAAGAACAGCAAGGCCTGTGAAGAGCGACCTGAAAAGTAGAAAACAATCAAGAACACAATGACAAGTCAATGGTACTCGCTGCACGCACTGAAGAGCAGATACAAACCCACAAGCACAAACTGAACAGCAGAAAACGATCTGAAAACCACGAGTCTGAAAAAGCGCGAATCGTCTCTCTCCAAACTTTTACTAACACGAGATTAGCAAAAGGAGCCCAAAGGGTGCCGCGCTTGGTTCTGAACTGGCCTTTCTAGTCTCGTCGTACGTGGTGTACATCACCGCGTTCTTGGCGATCGGAAATCCCGACAACTTTGTGCGACCGTGTGTACGCAAAACAAGTTTGAGCCAACATCCGTCGGAAAAAATCCATGGATTTTTTTGTCGGAATGTCCGATCAATGTCCGATCGTGTGTACGGGGCATTTGAGTGGTAAAGTGTTACTATGGTAACATTGTATTGTTCTGGTCACAGCGTGTTAAAAAAAAAGAGTAAAAAAAAGAGTAAAATTGTTATCAAAAAGAAAAAAAATTGAAAAAAATGTCAAGTAAATTATTATTTTTATTTAAATATTTTTTCACCTACTTTTACCAGTCAGTATCCCTGATTACCGCCACACCGGTTATGTGAGAACGCTGTACTGCACTGCAGGGCCAGATTAAAACAGGGGCTATTGGAGCTCCAGGCTCTTTCCTTATGATAGGCCCAGCCCAGTGGTGTGCGTGAGTCACTAATGCTGCCCAGCCTTGCTCTGTGTACAGTGTAGAAGTTATCAATATGTAAACTGCAGGTGGCTTTGATATGTAAATTGTTAGAGCATTTATAGGTAAGTCAAACACCCTGAACCCTGGTCCACCATCACCTTTGCTGAATACTGCCATCATTGGGGATGTACAACAAGCCCTGCCTGCCATGGTCACTGAGCCTTCCATCAGCCTGTACTGCAAAGATGGGCAGATGGATGGGGCAGGGGGTATCAAGAGGTAAACAGAGAAGGGATTACAGTTTGGGGGGAAAGGAGGGGGTGTGCAGGGGGTCTAGGGTTGCCACCTGTCCGGTATTCAGCCCGCCTGAAACCCGGACACAATATTCAAACAGGAATGTGACTCAGAACAGGGCCTGATAGGAGGGTGAGGGGGCACTATGCATGCCACATTATCATTCTCTTTGGAGCACACTAAGGTGTCCCAGGTCTGCTACAATCCTATAGTGTATGTTAAAAAAAATATATATATTTTGCTGTGCACTGCTAAAGTGTTCGGGTTTAGCTTGAAGAAAAAGTGGCATCCCTAAGGGAGGCTGGGGTGCAAAGATGAGCAGCAGTATGTGGAGTTAAGCAGAGATGAGGGGGGTTGGGGTGCAGGGAAAGGTTTGGGGCGCAGAGGTTTACAGGGGGATTTAGGAGGCACAGGTGTACTGAGAGGAGGTGGATAAAGATGCAGGGATTAGCAGAGAGGCAGGGAAGGGTCTGTCATAGTAAATACACGGTTGGTAATGTTACATGGTTGGTAAGTGTAAGGCTCCATTCATATCATGCAGATGTGACAAAGTGCGCACGTTCCCATGCATTGCATATAGGGCAATCCCTCCCACTCTTACTGCAATGTGACTCCACCCACAGTTTTCCGTGGTGCGCTATGCTGGTGCGCCACATTACTACCCTACTATGGATACCCAAAGACACACTCTCTCGCTCTCTCATGCCCCTCCCCCTCGCTCTCGCCTGCCCCCCCCCCTCTCCTTTCCTCTTTCTCTTACCCCTTTCTCTCTCACCCCCTATCCTCCCCTCTCTCTCACCCCTCCCCACAATTTAATTTAATTTGTTAAAATATTTATTTGTTTTAACAAAATTTGTTTGCATTTCATTTTATTTACATAAAAATGCCCACAAAAATCCTCAGCACCAGGCCCATGATGCTCTTAATCCGGCCCTGCTGTACTGGTGACAGTATGTAAAAAAAAATTTGCAACAAAAAAATACAACTTTAACCACTTCAGCCCCGGAAGATTTTACCCCCTTCCTGACCAGAGCACTTTTTACAATTCGGCACTGCGTCGCTTTAACTGCTAATTGCGCGGTCATGCAATGCTGTACCCAAACGAAATTTGCGTCCTTTTCTTCCCACAAATAGAGCTTTCTTTTGATGGTATTTGATCACCTCTGCCGTTTTTATTTTTTGCGCTATAAACGGAAAAAGACCGAAAATTTTGAAAAAAAATGATATTTTCTATTATTTGTTATAAAAAAAATCCAATAAACTCAATTTTAGTCATACATTTAGGCCAAAATGTATTCGGCCACATGTCTTTGGTAAAAAAAATGTCAATAAGCGTATATTTATTGGTTTGCGCAAAAGTTATAGCGTCTACAAACTAGGGTACATTTTCTGTATTTTACACAGCTTAGTTTATGACTGCCTATGTCATTTCTTGAGGTGCTAAAATGGCAGAGCAGTACAAACCCCCCCAAATGACCCCATTTTGGAAAGTAGACACCCCAAGGAAATTGCTGAGAGGCATGTTGAACCCATTGAATATTTATTTTTTTTGTCCCAAGTGATTGAATAATGACAAAAAAAAAAAAAAATTTACAAAAAGTTGTCACTAAATGATATATTGCTCACACAGGCCATGGGCATATGTGGAATTGCACCCCAAAATACATTCAGCTGCTTCTCCTGAGTATGAGGATACCACATGTGTGGGACTTTTTGGGAGCCTAGCCGCGTACGGGGCCCCGAAAACCAAGCACCGCCTTCAGGATTTCTAAGGGCATAAATTTTTGATTTCACGCCTCACTACCTATCTATTACACTACCTATTTTGAAGGCCATAAAATGCCAAGATGGCACAAAACCCCCCCCAAATGACTCCATTTTGGAAAGTAGACACCCCAAGCTATTTGCTGAGAGGCATGGTGAGTATTTTGCAGCTCTCATTTGTTTTTGAAAATGTAGAAAGACCAGAAAAAAAAATTTTTTTTTTTCTTTTTTCAATTTTCAAAACTTTGTGACAAAAAGTGAGGTCTGCAAAATACTCACTATACCTCTCAGCAAATAGCTTGGGGTGTCTACTTTCCAAAATGGGGTCATTTGGGGGGGGTTTTGTGCCACCTGGGCATTCCATGGCCTCCGAAACTGTGATAGGCAGTGAAGAGTGAAATCAAAAATTTACGCCCTTAGAAAGCCTGAAGGCGGTGCTTGGTTTTCGGGGTCCGGTGCGCGGCTAGGCTCCCAAAAAGTCCCACACATGTGGTATCCCCGTACTCAGGAGAAGCAGCAGAATGTATTTTGGGGTGTAATTTCACATATCCCAATGGCATGTTTGAGCAATATATCATTTAGTGACATCTTTGTGCAAAAAAAAAAAAAAAAAATTTGTCTCTTTCCCGCAACTTGTGTCACAATATAAAATATTCCATGGACTCGACATGACTCTCAGCAAATAGCTTGGGGTGTCTACTTTCCAAAATGGGGTCATTTGGGGGGGGTTTTGAACTGTCCTGGCATTTTATGCACAACATTTAGAAGCTTATGTCACACATCACCCACTCTTCTAACCACTTGAAGACAAAACCCTTTCTGACACTTTTTGATTACGTGAAAAAAATTTTTTTTTTTTGCAAGAAAATTACTTTAAACCCCCAAACATTATATATTTTTTTAAAGCAAATGCCCTACAGATTAAAATGTTGAGTGTTTCATTTTTTTTTTCACACGGTATTTGCGCAGCGATTTTTCAAACGCATTTTTTGTGGAAAAAACACACTTTTTTAAATTTTAATGCACTAAAACACACTATATTGCCCAAATGTTTGATGGAATAAAAAAGATGATCTTAAGCTGAGTACATGGATACCAAACATGACATGCTTTAAAATTGCGCACAAACGTGCAGTGGCAACAAAATTAATACATTTTTAAAAGCCTTTAAAAGCCTTTACAGGTTACCACGTTAGATTTACAGAGGAGGTCTACTGCTAAAAATACTGCCCTCGATCTGACCTTTGCGGTGATACCTCACATGCATGGTGCAATTGCTGTTTACATTTGACGCCAGACCGACGCTTGCGTTCGCCTTAGCGCGAGAGCAGGGGGGACAGGGGTGCTTTTTTTTTTTTTTTTTTTTTCTTTATTATTTTTTTGCTTTTTTATCTTATTTTTAAACTGTTCCTTTCATTTTTTTTTTTAAATCATTTTTATTGTTATCTCAGGGAATGTAAATATCCCCTATGATAGCAATAGGTAGTGACAGGTACTCTTTTTTGAAAAAATTGGGGTCTATTAGACCCTAGATCTCTCCTCTGCCCTCAAAGCATCTGACCACACCAAGATCGGTGTGATAAAATGCTTCCCCAATTTCCCAATGGCGCTGTTTACATCCGGCGAAATCTAAGTCATAAAATGCTCGTAGCTTCCGGTTTCTTAGGCCATAGAGATGTTTGGAGCCACTCTGGTCTCTGATCAGCTCTATGGTCAGCTGGCTGAATCACCGGCTGCTTTCTCAGGTTCCCTGTTGAGACAGGAGAGCCAGAGAAAAACACGGAAGACGGTGGGGGGGGGGCATTCCCTCCCACTGATTGTAAAAGCAGTCTAGAGGCTAATTAGCCGCTAGGATTGCTTTTACATGAAAGCCGACCGCTGGCTGAAAAGAATGATACCAAGATGATACCTAAACCTGCAGGCATCATTCTGATATAACCACTCAAAGTCGTGAATGGCGTACCTGAAGACAAAAAAATGGTATAAGTATAAAAAATTGCATACCTGAAAAGCAAACATGATAAAACATAATAACAATAAAACATTGCAGAATAGAATACAGTAAAAAAGAGCAGAACAATAGAGAGAGAATAGAGAGAGAGAGAACAATAAAACGACAACTATTTTTTTTTATTTTTGTTTGTGTTTTTTTTGCAAACTTGTAACTTTTATAACTGTAACCGGTTCCAGGTTCGGGTCTCTCAAAATGCGATGGCATCTTGGGAGACCCTGTGAAAGTGTGCCTAGTCTGTGGAATGCTGTACCCTACGCTAATACTCAACTAGTGAATGGTAGCGTTCAAAACATTCACCAATGCAAAGACCAGGATTGTCAGGACAGGAGGGACAATAATAGCGGGTGTCACGCCTATATCCACGCTTGCTGCAGACACGACATCTATTTTGGGGGGGTTTGTTGGGTAGGGGTACTCGGGAGGACATAAAAATGCCTCTCATGCAGCCGACTGCATTTGGTTGGGGATGTGAATGGGGGGTAAGTACGGGCGCTGCAGAAGCGGTGGGTTCCCAATTAGGATTGGCGAATGCAGCAGAAAGGGCATTATGAGCACGACGGGCCTGTGTTTGTCTTTTTGGTGGCAGCAGGACACTACTAGTGCTTGCCACCTCACCAGCTTGAACTGCACTTATGGGACTCGCCACGTCACCAAGTGTTACTGCAGTGCTGGTTTGACTATGACCGGGGTGTACTAGGCCGCTGTCACCAAAACGCTACCAAAAAAACTGTTAGCGATCGCAGGAATCAGGCCTGACTCTGCGAACGCTGCAGTTATGCGTTTAGTGTTCTGTAAGTGACAGTGATCGATCGATACTGCACTTGGGTGGGCTGGGCTGGGCCGGGCGGAGGGGCAAAACGCAGGTGCTAGCAGGTATCTGGGCTGATCCCGCTAACACTGCGTTTTTGGGAACCCTAAACTGCTGGGGATGCTAGTATAGATCTGATAGGATCAGATATTGATACGTTCAGATACTATACCACTAAGGGAGGTGTACGGTGCGTGCGTGGGTGTTAGCGGTACTGGCGCTAACCTGACGCTGCCTGGGGCTGGTGCTTACCAGTTCACCAAAATGCTACCAAAAAAACTGTTAGCGATCGCAGGGATCAGGCCTGACTCTGCGAACGCTGCAGTTATGCGTTTAGTGTTTTGTAAGTGTCAGTGATCGATCGATACTGCACTTGGGTGGGCTGGGCTGGGCCGGGCGGAGGGACAAAACGCAGGTGCTAGCAGGTATCTGGGCTGATCCCGCTAACACTTCGTTTTTGGGAACCCTAAACTGCTGGGGACGCTAGTATAGATCTGATCGGATCAGATATTGATCCGATCAGATACTATACCACTAAGGGAGGCGTATGCTGCGTGCGTGGGTGTTAGCGGTACTGGCGCTAATCTGACGCTGCCTGGGGCGACGCATATCACCGCCGGGCGATCAGGGGGCTAAACCTTTATTCGGTAATAAACGGCGGGTGCCCTGACACTATAAAAAATAAACGAACTAACCAGCGTCACCCGTAACAGTTATACGGTGATCAGTGGTGAAAGGATTAACTAGGGGGCAATCAAGGGGTTAAAATATTTATTAGGTAGTATATGGGGGTCCCTGACGCTATAAAACGCTGATGGCGAACCTAAATATTTACCTCCCTAACTAGCGTCACCAGCGACACTAATACAGCGATCAGAAAAATGATCGCTTAGCGACACTGGTGACGGGGGGTGATCAAGGGGTTAAAACTTTATTAGGGGGGGTTAGGGGGGTACCCTAGACCTACAGGAGGGTAACCCTAACTGCCCTAACACTTCTAACTGTCACAAACTGACACTATGCAGTAATCAGAAAGAAAAAAAAAAAAAACCTGCTTGGTGTCAGTTTGTGACAGGGGAGGGGTGATTGGGGGGGGATCGGGGGGCGATCGGGGGGGTTTAGTGTGCCTGGCATGTTCTACTGTGTTGTGTAGTGTTGTGTACTTACTTACATGTCTTCTCCCCTCGGCGCTGGAACGGAAACTCCCGAGCCGAGGAGAGATGACATCACATCCTCTGCCTCTGTGTACTATACAGAGGCAGGGGATGTTTCTCATTGGCTGGGAGCGATCGCGAGGGGGGGGGCCACGATCGGATGGCCTCCCCCTCGTCTCTCAACTCTCCCAGCCAAATGCCGACCGCAGCTGGCACCGGGGGGGGGCCCGCGGGAAGGCAATCACATACCAGGTACGTGATTTTGCCTGCCCGTGCCATTCTGCTCACGTATATAGGCGTGAGGCGGTCGGCAAGTGGTTAAATAACTTGTCGTGTCTCTTACTAAATACCTTGGACTGTCTACTTTCCAAAAATGGGTCATTTGGGGGGTATCTGTACTGTTCTGACATTTTAGGGCCTCAAGAAATGAGATAAGGTGTCAGTACATCAGGATTAATCAATTTTATGATATTTATGATAGTTTGTGGACTCTATAACTTTCCTACAGACTAAATAATGAACACTAATTTGGGAAATGTAGCAGAATACATTTTGACTCAAATTTATGAAGAAAAAATATTTATTTGCAAAATGTTATAACAGAAATGAAAAAAATATATAGATTTTTTTTAATTTTTTTTTATTTTTCTTGTTTATTTAGCAAAGTGTGAAAGCACTCAAAGCTGGAAATTGGCTTGGGCAGGAAGGGGATGATTGAAGTATTGAAGTGGTTATAACAGAAATATATAAAGGATATAAAAACATCATAAACACCTTTTTTCCCCCATTTTTAGGCCTCATGCACAGTGGATGTTTTTACAGCTGTTGTTTTTTTGGCTTCTTTCCTACTTTTTTTTTTTTGCAGCCAATAAACTCCCCATCATGTTATCATATGTGCCCATGCACACATAGGCTGTTATCAGCAGTTATTATCAATAGGTTTTCAGAGGAGTTTTTCAGCTGTAGAACAGCTCTAATGCTGAAAAAAAGCAGCTTAAAACACCAGAAAACGCTGAATAGCGTGGCTATTCAGCATTGATCAGCGTTTTTGAGCCATAAGCTTTTATGGGAGTATAGTTTTGCTAAAAAAAGCTAAAAAACACTACAGCTAAAAACTTCAAAAAACTTGCTAGTGCAAAAACTCTGAAAACCTCACTCTACAGCTACAGCTTTTTACTGGCTTTTTTATAACATCCAGGGTGCATGAGGCCTTACCCTAGGTTCACACCTATGCATTTTTTAGTGCGTTTTGCAGTTTGCAGAAACGCACTACAGTCCATTTAACATGGTTTCCTATGGTACAAGTTCACATCTATGCGTTTTGCAGCTGGTGCGTTTTTGTAAAGGGTCGGGGACTTTTTCCCCACGATTTGTGGTTAATCGACTTCAATGGGATCGCACCAGAAATGCAAGTGTTGTGTTTGTGGTGCGATTTTTGATGTGTTTTGCATTTTTTATTTTTACGTTTTAAACACTGTACAGTGGGGACGGAAAGTATTCAGACCCCCTTAAATTTTTCACTCTTTGTTATATTGCAGCCATTTGCTAAAATCATTTAAGTTAATTTTTTTTTTCCTCATTAATGTACACACAGCACCCCATATTGACAGAAAAA
Source organism: Lithobates septentrionalis (assembly GCA_037952835.1). Taxonomy (NCBI): domain Eukaryota; kingdom Metazoa; phylum Chordata; class Amphibia; order Anura; family Ranidae; genus Lithobates; species Lithobates septentrionalis. Next base: position 1,695,620 of record JBBDGP010000505.1, read on the forward strand.
CACAGAATTGTTGACATTTTTACAGATTTATTAAAAAAGAAAAACTGAAATATCACATGGTCCTAAGTATTCAGACCCTTTGCTCAGTATTTAGTAGAAGCACCCTTTTGATCTAATACAGCCATGAGTCTTTTTGAGAAAGATGCAACAAGGTTTTCACACCTGGATTTGAGGATCCTCTGCCATTCCTCCTTGCAGATCCTCTCCAGTTCTGTCAGGCTGGATGGTAAACATTGGTGGACAGCCATTTTTAGGTGTCTCCAGAGATGCTTAATTGGGTTTAAGTCAGGGCTCTGGCTGGGCCATTCAAGAACAGTCACAGAGTTGTTGTGAAGCCAATCCTTCCTCATTTTAGCTGTGTGCTTAGGGTCATTGTCTTATTGGAAGGTAAACCTTTGGCCCTGTCTGAGGTCCTGAGCACTCTGGAGAAGGTTTTCGTCCAGGATATCCCTGTCCTTGGCCGCATTCATCTTTCCCTCGATTGCAACCAGTCGTCCTGTCCCTGCAGATGAAAAACACCCCCACAGCATGATGCTGCCACCACCATGCTTCACTGTTGGGACTGTATTGGACAGGTGATGAGCAGTGCGTGGTTTTCTCCACTATTCTATCTTGGAATCATCAGACCAGAGAATCTTATTTCTCACCATCTTGGAGTCCTTCAGGTGTTTTATAGCAAACTCCATACGGGCTTTCATGTGTCTTGCACTGAGGAGAGGCTTTCGTTGGGCCACTCTGCCATAAAGCCCCGACTGGTGGAGGGCTGCAGTGATGGTTGAGTTTCTACAACTTTCTCCCATCTCCCGACTGCATCTCTGGAGCTCAGCCACAGTGATCTTTGGGTTCTTCTTTACCTCTCTCACCAAGGCTCTTCTCCCCTGATAGCTCAGTTTGGCCGGACAGCCAGCTCTAGGAAGGGTTCTGGTCATCCTAAACATGTTCCATTTAAGGATTGTGGAGACCACTGTGCTCTTAGGAACCTTAAGTGCAGCAGACATTTTTTTGTAACCTTGGCCAGATCTGTGCCTTGCCACAATTCTGTCTCTGAGCTCTTCAGGCAGTTCCTTTGACCTCATGATTCTCATTTGCTCTGACATGCACTGTGAGCTGTAAGGTCTTATATAGACAGGTGTGTGGCTTTCCTAATCAAGTCCAGTCAGTATAATCAAACACAGCTGAACTCAAATGAAGGTGTAGAACCAAGGATGATCATAAGAAATGGACAGCACCTGAGTTAACTATATGAGTGTCACAGCAAACGGTCTGAATACTTAGGACCATGTGATATTTCAGTTTTTCTTTTTTAATAAATCTGCAAAAATGTCAACAATTCTGTGTTTTTCTGTCAATATGAGGTGCTGTGTGTACATTAATGAGGGAAAAAATTAACTTAAATGATTTTAGCAAATGGCTGCAATATAACAAAGAGTAAAAATTTAAGGGGGTCTGAATACTTTTCATCCCAACTGTATATAGCTGGTTGCTAAGGAGGAGGCCGGAAAGCCAGCCACCGCGTCCTTAACAACCAATGAGTCATCAGCTGTCAGCAGGCTTCCCGCTGAAAGCTGAATGTAAAAGAAAAATTTGCAAATAAAAAACGGCGTGGGGCCCACCCCAAGCCCTTCGGGTCTAGAATGGATTCGGAGGTGACCCCCCATGCCAAAATGTAAGAAAAAATGGCGTGGGGTCTTCCCCAAAATCCATACCAGACCCTTATCCAAGCATGCTGCCCGGTAGGTCAGGAAAAGGAGAGGACAAGTGCGCGCCCACCCCTCCTGGACCAGACCAGGCCGCATGCCCTCAACATGGGGAGGTGGGTGCTCTGCGCCCCCCCACCCCAAAGCACCTTGCCCCATGTTGATGAGGACAAGAGCCTCTTTTCGACAACCCTGGTCGGTGGTTGTTGGGTTCTGTGGGCGAGGGGCTTATCAGAATCAGAAAGCCCCCCATTAACAAGGGGGCCCCCAGATGCCACCCCTCCCCCCTATGTGAACGGGTATGGTGTACATTATACCTCTACCCATTCACCAAAAAAAACTGTTAAATGTTAACAAAATACAAGAGCCGGTTTTAATAAATAAGAAGCCTGGAGCCATCTTTTACCGGAACCGTCATCTCCCAGAGCAATCATCTCCCCATGCCGTCATCTTCCCTCTTGTTCTGTCTTCTCCCACAGAGATGTCTTCTTCCTAGCTACCGCTGTCTTCTTCCTCGCCGCCATTTACCCACTAAAAAACAAAAAAAGCCGGTCTTATCCTGAAGCTGTCTTCTTCCGTTGTGATGTCCCTGCTATCCTGCACCTCTTATATAGCCACGGGGCGTGGCCATCCAATGACGTCGGCCGGAGAGCCCACCCCTTGTGACGTGGCGTAGAGGTGCCAGATAGCGTGGATATCACAATGGAAGAAGACAACTTCAGGATAAGACCAGCATTTTTTGTTTTTTTGCGGGTAACCTGCGGCAAGGAAGAAGACAGCGGTAGCAAGGAGGATGACAGCTCTGTGGGAGAAGACAGCACAAGAAGAAGATTTTACCCGGAGATGACGGCTGCGGGAGAAGATGGCTCCGGGCTTCTTATTTAATAAAGGACTTGTCAAAAACCGGCTCTTGTATTTTGTTAACATTTCACAGTTTTTTTGGTGAATGGGCAGGGGTACGATGTACCCGATACCCATTCACATAGTGAGGGGCAAGATCTGTGGCCCCCCTTGTTATCGGGGGCTTCCAGATTCCGATAAGCCCCCGCCTGCAGACCCTGACAACCCAGACAGACCCTTGTCCTCATCAACATGGGGGCAAGGTGCTTTGGGTTGGGGGGCACAGAGTCCCTCTGCCCCAAAGCACCCACCCCCATGTTAAAAGCATGTGGCCTGGTATGATTCAGGAAGAGGGGGGGCGCTCGCTCCTTCCCTTCCTTTCATGACCTAACGGGCAGCATGCTCGGCTAAAGGTCTGGTATGAATTTTGAACCCCAATGCCATTTTTTTTTTATTTTGGCGTGGGGGGTACCCTCCAAATCCATACTAGACCTGAAGGGCCTGGCATGGACCTGGGGGGAAACTCCATGCAAATTTTCGCACATTTTTTTGCCGGTAATTTTTTTTGATGACAGCCGATGACTCATCGGTTGTTAAGGATGCGGCTTCTTGGCCCCCTCCTTAGCAACCAGCTATATACAGTGTGTTTATAGTGCATTTAAAGAGAAAAAAATGTAAAATGCAAAATGCATGAAAACTGCATGCAAAAACGCATAAAAAACATGGGTTTAAAAATGAAAAATGCACTGCAACATGTGCGTGAAAAACACATCAAGCGCAGCCCCATAGATGTGAACCTAGACTTAAAAGTGATCACATAGGTGTAGATTTAATAAAGTTGGAGCACTCAGAATCTGGTGCAGCTGTACATGGTAGCCAATCAGCTTCTAACCTCAGCTGGTTCAATTAGGCTTTGGCAATGAAACCTGGAAGCTGATTGGTTTCTATGCAAAAGTGATCCTGTTTTTGCACTCACCAGCTTTAGTAAATAAACCCCACAATCTCTGTTTTCAGCTGCATAAGAGCTGGGGGAGGAGAAGCAGCAGAATACTGGTCTTCCCAGTGAAGGGCTGTGCAGAAGGGTATATCAGCAGAAGTCTGATCATTGTAGGAGAGGAGGTTGAGTTCCCAGCCAAGCTAGAGAACTGACCACGCTGTGCTTTCATGCGTAGTGTGGCCAGTTTTTAACCACTTCAAGACCGGGCCTATTTTTCAGACTTGTTGCTTACAAGTTAAAATCTTTTTTTTTGCTAGAAAATTATTTATAACCCCCAAACATTATATATTTTTTTCTAACACACTAGAGAATAAAATGTCGGTTGTTGCAATACATTATGTCACACCGTATTTGCACAGCGGTCTTACAAGCGCACTTTTTTTGGAAAAAATACATTTTAAATTAAAAAATAAGACAACAGTAAAGTTAGCCAATTTTTTTTATATTGTGAAAGATAATATTAAGCAGAGTAAATTGATACCCAACATGTCATGCTTCAAAATTGCGCCCGCTCGTGGAATGGCGACAAACTTTTTTCCTTAAAAATCTCCATATGTGACGTTTAAAAAATTCTACAGGTTACATGCTTTGAGTTAGAGGAGGTCTAGGGCTAAAATTATTGCTCTTGCTCTAACGATCACGGTGATACCTCACATGTGTGGTTTGAACACCGTTTTCATATGCGGCGCTACTCACGTATGCGTTCGCTTCTGCACTTTCTTATTTATTTTACTTTTTATTTTTTATTTTTTTTACACTGTTCTTTTTTTTTTTTAAATGTGTCACTTTTATTCCTATTACAAGGAATGTAAACGACCCTTGTAATAGAAAAAAAGCACGAAAGGACCTCTTAAATATGAGATCTGGGGTCATAAAGACCTCAGATCTCATATTTACACTAAAATGCAATAAAAAAAAATCGTTTGAAGAAAAAAATGTCCCTTTAAGAGCTATGGGCGGAAGTGACATTTTGACATTGCTTCCGTCCCTGCAATGGTACCCTGTTTCCCCGAAAATAAGACCTAGCGTGGTTGTCGGTGATGGCTGCAATATAAGCCCTACCCCCCAAATAAGCCCTTCCCTGTTTCCCCGAAAATAAGCCCTACCCTGAAAAGAAGACCTACGAGGACTTCAACTAGGGCTTATTTGGGGGGTAAGGCTTATATTGCAGCCATCACCGACAACCACGCTAGGTCTTATTTTCGGGGAAACAGGGTATGGAGCCGGGTGGGGGCCATCTTCCCCTCATTCAGATCCATACCTAACACGGAAGAGGATGCGATCACCTCCGCCGCTGCCAGCGGCTCCGGTAAGCGTCGGAGGGCACTGGTAAGCGACGGAGGGCACGGGGAACAGCGGGCCCCTTTCCCGTTACCGATAAAAGTGATCTCACGGCGAATCCGCCGCATAGACCACTTTTATCTGAAAGCGGACTGCCTGCTGAAAAAGTGGATACCGGGGTTATGGTAGCTAGCTGCTGCCATAACAACGATATCCCTCTTCAAACAGCCGCTGTATAATGACGGCGGGCGGTCCGTAAGTGTTTAATAGGAAAGCAGAGGGACTGGCAGAAACACCAGGGATTTCACACAAAGGAAGCAATACAAAGAGAACAGGATACTTTTTCATACAATTACATGGTACAGCAGGCACATATCTTTAAGGTACATTAAAGAAGATTATAATGCTGGGGAATACTTTTTTCCCCTACAGATAAGTCCCCCACTTCTCCCCTTATCAAAATGTGGAATTGCTATCAGTGGCGGTTGGTGGTATATTTTTTTTTTTGGGGGGGGGGGCGGAAAACATCTCATCCCTCCTCCTCCTCGGCGGCCAATAGGATTGCTTCTCCTCTCGGCCAATCAGGTGATGGGTCTCTTCATGATTGGCCGGGAGAAGACAGTAGCAAATATTGATTCACTATTGTCACACAACTGGGTGAGCTCGAGGTGCAGAGACCACCATTTTTTGAAGCCTATTAGAGCCTCAGGCTCCAATCACGTGCTTCTAAAAAAAAAAAAAAACCCATGCGTCCGGTGCCCCGCATGTAGATTAAGGGGCTGGATGCATGGATTCGGTGGATGGCGCCCCTGCGCCCTGCATTACTGATTGCTATTTAACTGTAAGATATCATGGATACCGAGGCTACTTGATTTCTTTGGCTCTAGTCCTTCTCCAGTGGGTGTGTGAGTCTGTGTTATGCCCTGTACACATGGTCGGACATTGGTCGGACATTCCGACAAAAAAATCCATGGATTTTTTCTGACAGATGTTGGCTCAAACTTGTCTTGCATACACACGGTCACACAAAGTTGTCGGAAAATCCAATCGTTCTGAACGCGGTGACGTAAAACACGTACGTCGGGACTATAAACGTGGCAGTAGCCAATAACTTTCATCTCTTAATTTATTCTGAGCATGCGTGGCACTTTGTGCGTCGGATTTGTGTACACACGATCGGAATTTCCGACAACGGATTTTGTTGTCGGAAAATTTGATAGAAAGCTCTCAAACTTTGTGTGTCGGAAATTCTGATGGAAAATGTGTTATGGAGCCCACACACAGAATTTCCGACAACAAGGTCCTATCACACATTTTCCATCGGAAAATCCGACCGTGTGTACAGGGCATTAGACTGACTGCATAATCAATGTGATAGAGCCTTGCCTAGGTTAAAGCGCTGCTTCTCTTTCAGTATGAATCCGAGAGATTATAGAAGATAATATGATTGATATATTTCAGATAATGTATTTATAAATACATTTTTCAATAATACATTACTCTATATAACATTTTTTTATAGAGATTGTATAGAGTTCAGCATTAAAGTAAAACTATTGGCAAAAGTTTTTTGTTTTGTTTTGGATAGAGTAACGGAGAGTTATAACCCCTGTCAGTTTAAGGTTTTTTTATTTTGTTTTTTCACCAACTGTGTCCCATTGGGAAGATTTTCCTTCACTTCATGTCCCATAGCCAAACAGGAAGTGAGAGGTATATCCTGTAAATTAAGGGAGTCCATCGAGACCCCAAGGTCATCAGAACTAGCGTCCTGTCAGGGCTGGGCTCAGCCCTTTCTTCTCAAAGGTGGTCGCTCAGCTGTCAGCCAATTGCCAGCTCCTTTCTCTCCGCAGTGACACACCTGTTGATGATATCCTGCTCGTCAGTCCTGCCTACTTAAGCCATCCAGCCCAGATGATCTCTGTGTTTGCCTTGGTCACATCTCTAGATTCGCTCTCCTGTGTTCCTGTTAAAGACTTGCTTGGCTGACATTCCTTCTGGTTCCAGATTCTGCTTTCTGTTCTACTACGCTCATCTCTGGCTCCCTGACATTTTGGCTTGTCTGACTATCCGTCCTTTAAACGAGTGTGATTTAACTGTACTTCTGTCTCAGTCTGATTCATGGTTTCTGACAGTAGGCGAAGGCCATGAATTCAAAAGATGCAGCCAATCCACTTGTTGGTAATATTTTTTCCAGATTGGATGAGCAGGATCACCACATGGATCAGTTTGCCATGGCGTTACAAACGCTCCTGAGTCTCACGGCTCACCTGGAATCTCCCACTGTGGTTGCTCCGGTACAACCTGTGTTGCAGGCAATCCTTGCTGCTGCTCCAGTCTCTGTGCAGGCACCCGCCTCAAGTATTATCTCTATAAAAGGTATGTCTTGTTCCGCTCCACTTCCCCAGTGATTTGGGGGCAATCCAGTCCAATGCAGAGGGTTTCTCAACCAGGTTGAGATATACTTTGAGATGCTGCCCCAGGCGTTTCCCACGGACAGAAGCAAAAGTAGGTTTTGTGATATCTTTGCTTTCTGAGAGAGCCTTGGCCTGGGCAAACCTCTATAGGAGACGCAAAAACCTGTTGTCTTGAGTTACCCAGAGTTTGTGGCTTCTTTTAAAAGGGTATTTGACGTTCCCTCACGCTCTGCTTCTGCTGACAAGTGCCTCATGTCCATCAAACAGAGTACGAGAACTGTTACCGATTACGCCATTGAATTCCGTACTCTGGCAGCAGAGTTTGCTTGGAACAATGAGGCTGCTTTTTCTCGTGGTCTCTCGGATACCATCAAGGATGAGAAAGTAGCCCGAGATATACCCACTGAGCTGGAGAAGTTGATCACGTTGGCCATCCTCATTGACTCCAGACTCAGAGAATGACTTTCTTTTAAGGAGCGTTTGCGGAAGCTTCCTGTACATTTGTCTCTGAACTTTGCAGTCCCACCCTTGCCTCCCTTACCTCCCACACTCGGGCTTCACGTGTCTCTCTGTGGATGAGAGAACCCTTAGGAGGAGCGAGAGATTATTATTGTGGCCAGGCAGGTCACTTTTTGACATCTTGTCCTACCCATCCAGGGAATGTCCGAACCTTGAGGGCCTGTCACGAACAGACCTTAGGTGGCGTTGTTTTGTCCCCAGTTATCCAGAAGGATAATATCCTGGTTTCAGTTACCCTTTCTTGGGCTGAGTCGCCCGTCGAGATACAGGCTCTAATCAACTCTGGGGCTGCAGGCCTGTTCATCAATGCTGCCTTTGTATCAAAGCACTTGATTCCGCTGCAGCTGCATGACACTCCACTTGCCATTGAGGCTCTTGACAGGAGACCTCTGCAGCCAGCCCATGTGACTCATGAGACTGTTCCATTGTCAATGGCCGTAGGGACTCTTCACCATGAGATAATCCAATTCCAAGTTATTTCCTCACCTAAGTTTCCACTGGTTATTGGTTATCCTTAGTTACAGAGGCACAATCCCTCTTTTGATTGACTCCGTGCTGAGGTTCTCTCCTGGTCGCCACAATGCAGGTAGTCATTCTTCCAGCCAAGGTCCTTTGCACCACTTCACTCAGCTCCCTGCTGGAGGAGTACCGCAATTTTAGAGATGTCTTTGACAAAGATCAAGCCAGTAGTTTGCCTCCACACCGATTGTATGATTGCGCAATTGACCTTCAGCCTAATGCCATACCCCCTCGTGGCCGGATTTACCCTTTGTCGGTCTTGGAGGATAGGGCCGGGGAGTATGTTGCAGACGCACTTTCTCGAGGTTTCATCCGCAAATCCTCGTCTCCTGCTGGTGCTGGTTTCTTCTTTGTGAAGAAGAAGAGTGGTGAACTGAGACCTTGTACTGATTATAGGGGTCTCAATCATTTCACGATTAAGAATGCCTATCTTATTCCGTTGATTACGGAGTTATTTGACCGCCTCAAGGGAGCAACGGTTTTCACAAAGCTTGATTTGAGAGGGGCATAAAATCTCGTGAGGATTAAGGAGGGCGACGAGTGGAAAACTGCGTTTAATACCAGAATAGGCCATTATGAGTACCTTGTAATGCCTTTTGGCCTTTGTAATGCCCCGGCAGTTTTCCGGGAATTTATTAACGATGTCCTCCGAGATTTGTTGCAGTTATGTGTGGTGGTTTATCTCGACGATATCCTCATATTTTCCAAGTCCCTGGAGAGCCACCACACAGATGTCTGTTGTGTGCTTCAGAAACTAAAAGAGAACAACCTCTATTGTAAATTGGAGAAGTGCGAATTCCATCGTGAACAGGTTAAATTCCTGTCATTTTATGTCATTTCCACTGCTGGTTTTTTGATGGACCCGGAGAAACTTTCAGCAGCCCCACAGTGGCCCCTACCAGTGGGTTTACGTCCTCTGCAGTGTTTTCTTGGCTTTGCCAACTATTATCGGAAGTTTATTCGTAACTTTTCGTCTCTGGTTAAGCCCCTGACTGATATGACCAGAAAGGACAGTAACCCACAGAGTTGGTCTCCGGAGTCCATTAAGGCCTTTGAGAGTTTCAAGGCTGCCTTTGTTTCTCTTCCTTTGTTGGCACGTCCTGATCCTACGTTAACTTTTATCCTTGAGGTTGATGCTTCTGAGACTGGAGTTGGCACCCGTCTGTCTCAACGCTTTGTCACGACAATTTTCCTCCACTTCCAAGATGGAGTCGGTTCCGGCTCCTGTTATTCCTCCTGATCATTTTCTGGCTATGGTTCACACCAGTCTCACTTCTCCTTTGGGTGACAAAATTCTTGCCGCTCAGGTCCATGCTCCTGAGAAACCTTGTGACTGCTGCTTTGTCCCAGAGAGGCTCCGTACAGCCGTGCTCCAGACTTACCATTCTCCCAAGGCTGCTGGCCACCCTGGGAAGAATTAACTCTTTTGGGCCATTTCCCAACAATTCTGGTGGCCTAGACTACGTGCTGATGTAACCGCCTTCGCAGCTGCCTGTTTCATGTGTGCTCAGAGTAAGACTCCACGACACCTTCCACTGGGCCTCCTACAACCCATACCCAATGGAGAGAGGCCCTGGACCCACCTGTCTATGGATTTCATTGTGGAGTTACCCAACTCCCAGGGCAACACAGTTATCCTTATGGTGATTGACCAGTTCTCAAAATTGGCCCATTGTATTCCACTTAAGAAGTTGCCCACTTGTAAGGAATTGGCTTCCATTTTTGCTTGGGAGATCTTTCACTTATATGGACTACCCAAGGTGATTGTCTCGGAGGGGGGTAGTCAGTTTGTGTCCCGGTTCTGGCGAGCCTTTTGTGCACAGTTGGGAATTCAGCTTGCTTTCTCCTCTGCGTATCACCCGCAGTCTAATGGGGATGCAGAACAAGCCAATCAGTCCTTGGAGCAATTCTTACATGCTCCAAGACTATGCTCTTACCATCATAACAACTGGTCAGACCTCTTACCATGGGCAGAGTTTGCTCACAATAGTGCCTTGAATTCTGCTTCCCGATTGTCCCCGTTTATGGCGAACTATGGTTTCCAACCTTCCATGTTGCCTGACTCGTTTGTTCCGCAGAGTATTCCTGCATTAGAGGAGCATCTCTGTGGTCTTCGTTCCACTTGGGCACAAGTCCAGGAGGCTTTGTGACATGCTAATGATAGGTACAGACTCCATGCTGACCGCAGATGCCTGCCTGCGCCTTCCTATCAAGTTGGGGACAGGGTCTGGCTGTCATCTCGCAACCTCCGACTTCATGTTCCCTCTCTGAAGTTCGCACCTCGGTTGTTGGGCCTTTCCGTATTCTTAGCAGGATTAACCCAGTGGCTTACGCATTAGACCTTCCTTCTAATATGCATATCTCAAATGTATTTCGTGTCTCCTTAATAAAACCTTTGGTCTGCAACCTCAGTCCCTCGTCCTCACCCTGTACAGGTTGAAAACCATGAGGAGTAGGAAGTACAGTCCATTGTTGACTCCCGTAGGTTCCGTGGGTGCATACAGTACCGGGTGCATTGGAAAGAGTACAGTCCGGAGGAACGCTCTTTGGTCTCATCCTCGGACGTACATGCCCCTGTCCTCCTCCGTGATTTCCATAGATGTTTTCCCCTCAAGCCTAGTGGTCCTCCGAGGGGGAGGGGTTACTGAGGATGGGGTACTGTCAAGGCTGGGCTCCGCCCTTCCTTCTCAAAGATGGCTGCTCAGCTGTCGGTTAATTGCTAGCTCCTTTCTCTCCACAGTGACTCAGCTGTTGATGATATCCTGTTCGTCAGTCCTGCTTACTTAAGCCGTCCAGCCCAGATGATCTCTGCCTTCGCCATCTCTGGAGACTCTCTCCTGTGTTCCAGTTAAAGACTTGCTTGATTGACATTCCTTCTGGCTCCAGATCCTGCTTGCTGTTCTACTATGCTCATCTCTGGCTCCCTGATGTTTTGGCTTGTCTGACTATGCTTTCCGGTTCCTGAACTCTGGCTATGTTTTGATTACGTTTACTCTGTGTACCTTTTTATTATTATTATTATTATTATTATTAAACAAGTGTGATTTAACTGTACTTCTGTCTCAGTCTGATTGATGGTTTCTGACACGTCCCCATCTAAAGATTTCCCCTCTATCACTGTTCTGGGGACAACCCAAAATTTAGGCTTTTCTTTTACTTTCACGTTGAATGCTAAAATGATAAACAGGACAAATAAACAGGGTGAATCTCCATAATTGGGGAAGAGGTAGCAAAAAAAAACCTAACATGTATTCTAATCCCTCTCTACAGCAGGGGGCGTGGGCAAGCTGAACCATTTGTGTCTATGAACGCACACACAGCCCATCTAGGGTGTGTGCCTACATGAGTTCCCTCATAGCAGCTGGCTTGCTGAGGGGACAATCTGAGAAGAGGAGGAGAGGAGATCGCTAGCTAGGGACCCCAGAAAAGGAGGTAAGCAGCCACTCTTTGTAGTGCTATTGCCAAGAGCAGGTAAGTATAGCATCTTTTTTATTTTAGGGACAAAAATTACCTTTACAACCACTTTAATAAACAGCCCAGCAACAAGGGCCTAGGGCGTCATGTACACGTCCTCTGAGGACACAGCATCACATCACCCAGGGCTCACAGCACATACTGCAGAGAACAGAATGCATATCAGCATGGCTGTCATCAATGACAACTCCAGAGTAGAGGTAAAGAAGAAGGGGGCTCTGCGCATCACTATACCACTATATACTATATATCGTGGCTGACCCAACTGGGGAAGAGGCTTTTGGAGGGGACTAGGGGCAAGCCTCCTATTCACTGATATGGCCCATGGAGGAGACTGGGGGTTTTGCCAGCTTCTTCTGGTCAGAACATGGAAAAGAGCTCAGTTCAGCCTCTGATCCCATGGAGAGAGCAGATCATTCTCTAATGATGGACAACAACGTGCTGAATGCTGATAGTGATGCTGTCACGAGAGCCACGTACCTGATGTGAGACCGAAGTAGTGGGGAGGCCTCCCTTGCACCTCGGATTCTTGAAGCCTCTGGAGATGGAGACAGAAACTTGGTGGGACACCAAGTGGCACGGGTACCAGGGGTGCGGAGCATCGTGCAAGCCTTAGTCCAAGATCCGAGCCGAGGTCAAGTCCAGTTGGCGCTGAGAAAGGACTGCCCAACCTCAATCTCTGAAGCATCGACCTCCAGCATGTAAGGCAGGGCTGGGTAAACCTGGGGGAGAAGAGTGTTGTCACCTGTGGAAAGGGGTTGAGCCGTCAAACAGGCTTGTTGTGGAAAACAGTGGTGTAAGCATTAGCAATAGGGTGAGCCGAAAGACACAACTTAAGTGGACCAATCAATCTGTGGCTGGTGCTGTCGAAGCCATGGTAACCCCAAAATAACCGGAAAAATGGGGGAAGAAATCACATCCAGCTGAAGACGTTCCCAATGGTCTGCTTCGGTGGTGGCCAATATGAGGGTGGTCTCATGGGTTATGGGACCAGAGGTTGGTGTGGAGCCATCTGCCAGATGAACGGTAAATGGCTGGGGCTTCTTGCATAGTGGGATTCCATACTTTTTGGAGAAGTGGATGTCAATAAAGCAGCTGCAAGCCCCAGAGTCAATAATGGCTGCTACTTAGATTTATCCTTCCCGGTATCTGCAAAGAGGGGCAGAGAATGAGATGTGAGGATTTAACAACGTACGGTCAAACAGATGGGGGTTCGATCCACTTATTCGGCCTAATGGGACATCCCTGAAGAAAGTGACCCACTCCACCACAACACAGGCATAGATTGTTCAGACGAGGGCGTTGTCGCTCTTCGGGTGTGAGGGGTGCACGAACTAAGCCGAGTTGCATCGGTTCTGCGTCATAAATTGGGGTTGATGCGTGGGTCTCAGGGGTTCTCAGGTGGGGAGCCATGGGTACTCGTGGGAGCATCCATGTGGGATGGGCCATACCAGATTGTTCCCTGCGACGTTCTCTGAGTCTGAGATCCACCTGGATAGCCAACTGAATTGTAGGTTCCAATGTATCAAGGAGCCCCACTCTTGCTAATTCGTCTTTGAGGGGCTCAGACAGGCCCAAGTGAAGCTGATCGTGCAAGCCAACGTCGTTCCATGCAGTGTCTGCAGCCCACTTGCAGAATTCCATTACGTAGTCCTCAACAGGGTGTTTCCCCTGTTATAGAGAGGTCAACACTGTTTCAGCCATGGTGGTTCATTGTGGATCATCATAGAAGATTGCCATGGCATTGAAGAAAGAAGACAGTGAGTGCAGTATAGGACTTTCCCTTTCCAATAGCTGATGAGCCCATGCTTGAGGTTCTTCTGTAAGTAAGGCTACTACAAACCCGACCTTTGTATCCTCTGCAGACAAGGTCCTAGGCTGTAAGGTAAAGTATAGCCGACAGGCGCTCCTGAAAGCCCGGAACTTGTGGCGAACCCCTGAAAAGCATTGGAACCCGTGGTTCAGGAGCTGGAGTAGAGATGGGCTGCTCCATAGCCATAACAGGTGGTTCTGCAGGGCTCAGAACTGAGGGATTGGCCATTGCGGTCAGCTGACCTTCCAGTTGAAAGTACCCCTCTTTTATGGACGTCAGGCCCTGAGACACAGAGGCCACTTGTTGGCACAGGGCCTCGAAGGCAGAAGCACTCCCCTCAGTCTCAGACATGGCTGGATTATTCTGTCACAAGAGCCATGTACCTGATGTGAGACCGAAGTAGGGGGGAGGCCTCCCTTGCACCTCGGGTCCTTGAAGCCTCTGGAGATGGAGACAGAGTCTTGGTGGAACAGCGAGTGGCATGGGTACCGTGCAAGCCTTAGTCCAAGATCCGAGCCGAGGTCAAGTCCAGTTGGGCAACGAAGTATAAAAGGGTTAATCAGAAGAATGGTCGAGATCCAAGCTGGGGTTGGTTCCAATCTGGCAGCTGAGTAAGAAAGGGGCAAAGAAGTAGAATGGTTAAGGTACAAATCCAAGGTCAAAGGCAAGCAGCAATCAAGAGTAGTCAAATAGGTTTCCAGGTCACAACAAGTTCAGACAGATCACACACTAGCACAGGAACAAGGGTGGACTGAAGATAATCCAGCAATTTGGCAGTGTCTGGGCTGGGCTTATATAGGGAGGTTTGAGGTCACTTCCTGTGCACCTCCTGGGCATTTTCCCACCTATTTCCATCAGGTTGAAGTCACTTCCTGTGCACGTCCTGGGCATTTTCTTGCCTTTTTCCATCAAGTCTTCTGCGCAGGTGCGCGGTTAGTGCACTAAGGCGTCTTTGGCGCATGCTCAGTTGGCACGGATTTTCTCTTGCGGCAACGCTCCATTGGTGCATGCGTAGTAAGCCCTGGACTCTTACAGAGGCTTGGATTAATTCTCTGGATAAGGACAATAAAGCTTCCCTTCTGGAGTGGATTGAAATGTGTAATAGTATTCTTGTACAGGTTAATGGTCAGAGGAAATATGGTGGTCCTCCTGCAGACTGGGTTGGAGAAGCTTCACTAGGGACAGAAATATTTATCAACAATTCCCTTCAAGTAATTTATAAAGATAAATTAATTCTACTTTTTCAGCCTGTTGGAACATTGTATGTTTGTATTATGATGACTTGTCCAGTGGACAGATTAAACAAAGCCAAACACCTGAAGACAGCATTTATAATGTACTTTGTGAATTCAGAGCTGTAGACTGGTGCCAAACGGTCTGGGTGGGCCCTGAGTCAACTAGGCTTGTCTAGGTGGCTAGTTGTTTAAGTAGTTTAATGTTTATGTTGGCTGTTCCTTGACTATGTTAATTATATTTCTGTTTACAGTTTGCATTGTTGGGGCAATGTGATCAGGCTCTACCTGATCTTGTGTGCTATATATTCTGTGTGAGTTTACAATAAAGTGAGTTCTAGTTTGCACCTAAGCTAGTGTCGTCTAGTTCTTGGGTGCTCAGCTATAATACCTGGTTTCTGGTTCCAGCCTGGAGGAAGCTGTATCTTGATGGAGGCAGCCAAGCTGGGTGCTGCACGGTCCGTCACAAATATGTTATTATTATTCAGGATTTATATAGCGCCAACAGTTTGCGCAGTGCTTTACAACATAGGGGCAGATAGTACAGTTACAATACAATTCAATACAGGAGGGATCAGAGGGCCCTGCTCGTTAGAGCTTACAATCTAGAAGGGAGGGTCAAGTGGAACAAAAGATAATAGCTGTGGGGGATGATCAGATGGAGAAAATGAAAATACAGTTGTTAGGTGTGGGTAGGATAGGCTTTTCAGAAGAGGAGGGTTTTCAGGGATCGTCTAAAAGTTAATAGAGTAGGAGATAATCAGACAGATTGGGGTAAGGAGTTCCATAGGATTGGAGAGGCCCTGGAAAAGTCCTGGAGGCGAGCATGGGAGGAGGTGATGAGGGAACTAGAGAGCAGGAGGTCTTGAGAAGAGTGAAGAGAACGATTAGGTTGGTATTTTGAGACTAGGTCAGTGATGTAGATGGGGGCCGAGTTGTGGTTGGCTTTGTAAGTAGTTGTTAGTATTTTGAATTTATTTTGTTGGATGAGCAGAAACCAGTGGAGGGATTGACAGAGAGGAGTAGCAGACACAGAGCGATTGGTAAGGTGGATGAGTCTGGCCGCAGTATTCATGATGGATTGAAGGGGGGATAGACTATGTAGAGGTAAGCCAATGAGTAGGGAGTTGTAGTAGTCACACAAAGCTGTAATAATAGGGTCACGTCTGCTCCCATCTTCTGCTCTTCATTTGGTGCCAAAATCCCGTGCTAAAGGACCATGTTGCCCCTCTAAGGAATTGGACATTGCTAGTCCTTTCAACATTGAACAGTGTGTCTATTGCATGGCGTGGTAGGCTGCCTAGTAGCTAGCAATGTTAACCATCCATAATTAAACAAGTGGAAGGGAGTGGTGGGGTCTGGCTTCCATGCTGGTAGAAGTAAAGGTGAACACATTCTTGATTTCATGCATGCTTTAATTTTTAAAAACATACAGTTCTTTGAGATCACTAAAATGACCACATTTTCACAAGATGTCTCGAATAAGGTGATTCCCTGTATTTAAAATTAAAAGTCTATGTTGACAACCCAAATGTCCCTTGCCAGTTCCTGTACTGGATAAGGTAAAAAAACGCTCATGCCCTGTACACACGATAGGATTTTCCGATGGAAAATGTGTGATAGGACCTTGTTGTCGGAAATTCCGACCGTGTAGGCTCCATCAAACATTTTCCATAGGAATTTCCAACACACAAAGTTTGAGAGCAGGCTATAAAATTTTCCTACAACATAATCCGATCGGTTAAATTCCGATCGTGTGTACACAAATCCGACGTACAAAGTGCCACGCATGCTCAGAATAAAATAAGAGACGAAAGCTATTGGCTACTGCCCCGTTTATAGTCCCGACGTACGTGTTTTATGTCACCGCGTTCAGATCGATCATATTTTCCGACAACTTTGTGTGACCGTGTGTATGCAAGACAAGTTTGAGCCAACATCCGTCGGAAAAAATCTATGGATTTTGTTGTCAGAATGTCCGACTCCGATCACTGTCCGACCGTGTGTACAGGGCATTAGACTTTAGACCCACTAAAAACTCTAACATTAATAAATTTAATATGAATGCTTAACTTTTATAAGATATCAGCCTGTCTTCGCCCAATATGTATTGGTAGCATATGTATTCCTGGGATTGGTAAGTTAAAGCCTTTACATGGGTCTGTCATCATTTGGCCCAAGTCAAGGCATCTATTGTTACTGAAAGAGACTGGAGAGTAATTAGAGGAAAGAGCTGCACAAGCAGTCAGCTTGTGGATCTGCTATGCATCACCCTCACAGATGAAAGTGCCTATGTGATGTCTGGTTAAAAGGTTTATGAAAGGTTAATGGCATCTTTACTTGTTTTTTGCTGCTGTTAACAAAGGGCAGCAAGGCAGACGTAATGCTGCTGCCGAGCAGTCGATGATACATAAGTATAGTAAGTGGTAAATGTTACATATGTACAGATAGTGGTGACAAAGTACAGTGAGAAGGACATCCTGCTACAGTACAGTTTATTAGGGTAAGGAAGTATAGAAGGTGGTGGTGACAGGGACATTGTGGTGCTGGGCAGTGCACGATTCATATGTATAAAAGAGGAGGTGGGCAACAGAGACAGAATATGGTACACGTATACAGGCGGTCCCCGGGTTACTAAAAAGATAGGGTCTGTAGGTTTGTTCTTAAGCTGAATCTGTTTGTAAGTAGGAACAGGTACATTTTTTAAGTGTAGCTCCAGCCAAAAAAAATATGTTTAAGCTTTTTGGATAGCATAGGGAAGGGTTAACACCCCTGTAACGTTTGTTTTGCTGTCTGTGCCCCTGTTCAGAAGATTTCACCTCACTTCCTGTCCCAATGACAATTGGATTTAGAAAATTTTGGGTTGTTGTGGAAACAAGCCTTGGTGATAAAGCATCAATTGAGACACCTTTTTCCCACAATAACTCTTACAGGGGTGAATTTCCCTTCCTAGGGGTAGATTTCCTCTCACTTCCTGTTTTTCCCCCTGTTTGTAAGTAGGAGTCGTTTGTAAGTTGGATGTTTGTAACTAGGGGACCGACCTGTACAAGAAATGTTGATAGAAGGAGAGGAATATTGTGCTGAACATCAATAGATAGTACATAGTATTGGAAGTGGTGACAGATGGCAGGAAGAGGGATACTGAACTGATGATAAGATGATGGAACGTACACTATATTACCAAAAGTATTGGGACGCCTGCCTTTACACGCACATGAACTTTAATGATCCAAGTTTGATGCCCCGTACACACGTTCAGAAATTCTGTCAGCAAAAGTCCGATGTGAACCTTTGGATGAAAATTCCGACCGTGTGCATGCTCCATCGGACTTTTGCTGGTGGAATTCCAGCCACCAAAATATTGAGAGCATGTTCTCTATTTTTCGTTCGGGAAAATTTCCGATCGGAAATTCCGATCGTCTGTACCAATTACGACACGCAAAATTCCTACAGATGCTCGGAAATAATTTGACGCATGCTCGGAAGCATTGAACTTAATTTTCTCGGCTTGTCGTAGTGTTTTACGTCACCGCATTCTTGACGGTTGAAAGTTCAGAGAATATTTGTGTGACCGTGTGTATGCAAGCCATGCTTTTTCCAACGGAAATACTGCTTGTGGAATGCTTGTGGAATGTTTGACTGTTCTTCCAGAAGCGCATTTGTGAGGTCAGGTCCTCATGTGGAGGAGAAGGCATGGCTTTCAGTCTCCACTCTAATGCATCCCAAAGGTGTTCTATCGGGTTAAAGTTAAGACTCCCCTGCTGTGCTATTGTGTTCTGACAGGAAGACACACCACCCCTGTCAGAACACACATTTGCTGAGAGCGCTGATCAGGAGCCAATTTGCAGACCTTTTTTAGTCGTGTTCCTTCGACAGAAGCCGCCCGAATGGCTTGCTTTTGTTGGACTGGCTGCAGTATGCACAGGTCGAATGTCAGACATTTTTTTTTTAATCAGCTGATGCCGCCCAACATTCGGCCGTGTGTACTGGGCTTTAAGTATGTGAATAGGAAAGGTCTACAGTAATCTCATTAGTTGACTGACTGATAAAATATTAAAAAACGTATTCTGGGGCACATGAAGAATGATGTAATTTATTGTTGAAGGGGATCAGTAGCTCACTTCTGGACTTGCTGGGATTTGGACAGCCATCTTCTTTAGCAAATTTAGCAAAAAGGCTTTAAGTCATCTCAATAACTGACCAATAATTTAAAAACTATATTCTGAGGGACAGGAAGAATGGTATTGTTTATTTTGATGTCATTCACTCAACTCTGGATTAGTAATGCTGGGTTTTTTGGGGTCATCTTCTTTTGATCAGTGAAACAAAAAAGCCTGAAGTAAGCGCAACAACTGACCAGTTAAAAATGAAAGGGGTCCTATGTACACCTTACTCATTCATGTAGGGGGGGCGGGATCTGGGGCCCCCTTATTTTAAAAGGGGTTTCCAAAGTCTGTTTAGTCTCTTGCCACACAATCAACAGGCCATGGAGACACGGTGCTTCATCCATACCAGACCCCCAAAATCCATACCCACCGCTTTGTTTACATTCTGCTACTGGCTGTGGAAATTTCAACAGCAATTTTCGTTGGGGGTGGATGTGCCAGGAGAATGGTATGTTTTTTGTTTTAGTGAGTTGGCAAGTGTAGTTCACCCTGATTGATGTGGATAAACATTGTACGAGATGATTCACAACAGATTTATAATATAGGACTTGTCAAAGGTCTGTGGATGTGGATCTAGTATGTATTTTTAGCAGGAATCCCCTTTACATTTACACTACACCCTCATCTAGGAAAAGAGTATGGTATATATGGAATAGATGAAGAGAATCTTCAACTGCTTTGTCTGCAATCAGAACAAAGTGGCTGGGAAATGTCATTTACTTGCAATTTACTGTAAATGGTATGTTTTTTCTTTGTAAATGTCATTATTTAAAGTGCTGAGGGTACATGTTCCTTAAGGCAGTGCCCAGCTCACCATGCCTTTTGTTTAACAATGGCCAATTTAACAATCGTTCGCCTATTGAAGTTTTTGAAAATGGTCAGAATTGATTTTAATACCGGACTTTTTCACCCTCTTCCTGCCCAGGCCAATTTTCAGATTTCGGTGCTGTCACACTTTAAATCATTTTTTATGAATGGCATCCATTCATCCAGTGTGTACTATTGTGTAGCTGTGCTTGGCCACAACTATCACATCATATAGATGCACTAAGATTGGTCCTGTCTGTACCATGTGATCACTGTGACCAATCACAGAGATCA
Organism: Lithobates septentrionalis; assembly: GCA_037952835.1. Lineage (NCBI taxonomy): Eukaryota > Metazoa > Chordata > Amphibia > Anura > Ranidae > Lithobates > Lithobates septentrionalis. The sequence goes on from JBBDGP010000505.1 coordinate 1,715,673, forward strand.
ACACAGTAGTACACAATGAATGGCTGTGAATGAAAGTCATTCATTATATAAAACTGTCATGTGATCTGCTGTGATTGGCCACAGCAATCTTGGGGCACGATTGAGGCGTGATCCTGGGAAGACGTGATCCTGGGAGGACGTCATATGATGTCCACCCAGGATAGGAGAGCTCCCGTTTGGCCGTCATTTGATGATAGGTCAGCTGGAAAGCAGTTACTGTAAAGATTCAGCTGTCTTTGACTTCAATGAGGTTTAGCTTAAGATTCAGAAATCAGGAGCAGTTTATTAAACCTTCTATAAACGGAACCCTAGTATGCCTTATCCACAGTTGTAGCTAGTGTTTTGTGTTAAGAGTTTTCCCTAGATATTACACCCTGCAGCACTGACCCATTCCTGAAGCTATAAGTAAATGGTCAACAACCAAAATGTAACAACACAGAGATGTCCTCCAGCAACATTGCCCTATTCCTGATGACATCCACAAGTCAACATTCCCCAATCAAGATATAACACTGAGATGTCCTCCAGAAGTAGACAGCATGGAGCCATGTGGATGACCACTTAGAAAACACATGAGTGCAGCCTATGGGCAACACTTAACATATTAATTGAAATGATTCTGCAAAATGTATGTGTGAAACCTGGTATGAAGAGAAAAAAAGGCGACGGGTAGGGACCGTCAGCTGATTGACAGCCTCAGCTCTGTTCCTGTGTGCTGTGTAAAGGGGGTGTGTCCATACCCTCCAATCTGCTCTCAGAGCTCTTCTCACTGAGCTCTACAGAGTGTAACTTCAGCTCTCTTCCCCCTTTTTTCTGACAGCAGAGATAAGCTTTATAATTCTGGACTTTGAATGGCTGTAGAGGGGAAAAGTACAACTTATGTAGGAGGATTTATTTAATCTTTGTGTATTACATGAGGCCAGTCACTTCACTGGATATACAGTATGTAGGGATGAGCTTCGAGTTCGAGTCAAACTCATGTTCAACTCGAACATCGGCTGTTCGCCAGTTCGCCGAACAGCAAACAATTTGGGGTGTTCGTGGCAAATTTGAAAGCTGCGGAACACCCTTTAAAAGTCTATGGGAGAAATGAAAAGTGCTAATTTTAAAGGCTTATATGCATGGCATTGTCATAAAAAGTGTTTGGGGACCTGGGTCCTGCCCCAGGGGACATGGATCAATGCAAAAAAAGTTTTAAAAACAGACGTTTTTTCGGGAGCAGTGATTTTAATAATGCTTAAAGTGAAACAATAAAAGTGTAATATTCCTTTAAATTTAAAGGAATATTAATGGCTATTAATGAATTGCCGATCCGACAATACACATAAAAGTTCATTGATAAAAACGGCATGGGAATTCCCCACAGGGGAACCCCGAACCAAAATTTAAAAAAACAATGACGTGGGGGTCCCCCTAAATTCCTTCAGGCCTGGTATGGATATTAAGGGGAACCCCGGCCAAAATTTTTTTTTTTAAATGGCATGGGGCCCCCTTCAAAATCTATACCAGACCCTTCAAGTCTGGTATGGATTTTAAGGGGAACTCCGCACCAAAATATGGCGTGGGGTCCCCCCAAAAATCCATACCAGACCTTTATCCGAGCACACAACCTGGCAGGCCGCAGGAAAAGAGGGGGGGTCGAGAGAGCGCCCCCCTCCTGAACCGTACCAGGCCACATGCCCTCAACATTGGGAGGGTGCTTTGGGGTAGCCCCCCAAAGCACCTTGTCCCCATGTTGATGGGGACAAGGGCCTCATCCTCACAACCCTTGCCCGGTGGTTGTGGGTGTCTGTGGGCGGGGGGCTTATCGGAATCTGGAAGCCCCTTTAACAAGAGGACTCCCAGATCCCGACTCTCCCCCCTGTGTGAAATGGTAAGGGAGTACAAAAGTACCTCTACCATTTCACAAAAAAAGTGTCAAAAATGTTAAAAATGACAAGAGACAGTTTTTGACAATTACTTTATTTAAATGCTTCTTCTTTCTTCTGTCTTCTTTCTTCTATCCTCTATCTTCTATCTTCCTTCAGTTTCTTCCTCCATCTTCTTCTTCTTCTGGTTCTTCTGGTTCTACCTCCGGTGTTCTCGTCCGACATCTTCCTCCGCGGCGTCTTATTCCCTTCTTCTTCTCGGGCCACTCCGCATCCATGGGAGGCTCCCACTGTGTCACGCTTCTTGTCACAGGGAAGTCCCCATCAAGTCCTCGTGCGTCAGAGGGGGGCAGGGTTACCTGGTGGCCCCGCCCTCTGTTATTTAAGAACGACGAAGACGAGAAGCGTCACACAGCAGGAGCCTCCCATCATGGTGGATGCGGAGCGGCCCGAGAAGAAGAAGGGAAGAAGACGCCGCGGAGGAAGATGCTGGACAAGAACACCGGAGGAAGAACCAGAAGAACCAGAAGAAGAAGAAGATGCAGGAAGAAACCGAAGGAAGATAGAAGATAGAAGGAGATAGAAGATAGAAGAAAGAAGAAGCATTTAAATAAAGGAATTGTCAAAAACTGTCTCTTGTCATTTTTAACATTTTTGACACTTTTTTTGTGAAAAGGTAGGGGTCTTATTCCCCAGGTACAAAATTTAAAGGAATATTACACTTTTATTGTTTCACTTTAAGCATTATTAAAATCACTGCTCCCGAAAAAAAATCAGATTTTAAAACTTTTTTTTGCATTGATTCATGTCCCCTGGGGCAGGACCCAGGTCCCCAAACACTTTTTATGACAATAACTTGCATATAAGCCTTTAAAATTAGCACTTTTGATTATTCATGTTCGTGTCCCATAGACTTTAACTGTGTTCGCATGTTCGAACAAATTTTTTGCCTGTTCGCATGTTCTGGTGCGAACCGAACAGGGGGGTGTTCGGCTCATCCCTAACAGTATGTAAAGGTTTACAACCAATTTAAAATAATTTTAAGGTCTCGGAGAACCCCTGCTAAACCTATTCATTGGGGGTCAGTTGGAACAATGCCCCTTACACTGGTGGTCAGTGAGAAGAATTCCCTTTTTGACAGCGGTGGTAAAAATGATCCCCTTACATACAACTAAAAAGATCATTTGTGTCATGCCACTGGCTCCTCCAAGTGGCATTGGCTCAGAACTATGTAGGCACCATCAAATGGGAGATAAATCAGCCACAGCTCAAGGAACCCTTAGCGACCTTTGGAGGAACCCGGGTTGAAAATGGCTGGTCTAATGCAACTACTATACTAAACTTTGTGAAAGCACACTTTATCCAGCCAACAGACACAACTAATGTTTTACCTTTCCGTGTTCATAAAGTCTACTTTGCCCTGTGCCTGGTGCTTGTGCAATTCAAAGAAAATGCATTTTTGTGTAAAGTACTAACAGACAAAGTCAATTCATTACTCGTTGAAAAGGTAAAAAGGTACATGTACAGTATATGCACATATAAGATAATATGGGGGAACTGTACAACATCAGGCAGTGGCAACAGATAGCTCTCTGCTTATAATAGCGTAAATATTGAAGCTCATATTAATGTTAACCTGATAAATTAGAAAAATGAGAAAGTACATAAAAACTGTGAGATTGTGAAGAGGCTAATTGATATCAAGTTGATATAAGGTTGAACATTTTCCTACTTTATGTAACCTTGATCAAAATTATGGTAATTATCTCCCCGAGTAGTAATACAAACTCAAATCACCCAGATAGTAAAGGAAGAGGTGGTCTTCTAACATTGTTATGCAAACCATTAGTCAATCATTTTATCTCCATCATGGACAACATGGTGAAACAATGAATAAGCCAAGGTGTTAGAGAAACTGTTAAGTTCAGTGTAGACAGTGAATAGTATGTTTCTGTGAAACAAAAATGCAGCATAATTCTGCGATGTGTCAAAGAGGGAACAGTGCAGAAGATGCTTTTCTCTTTATTTCAAGTATAATTCTAGGCTAAACCCAACTCAGGTCAATCAGCGGGCAGGGGAGAGGAGAGAGCACTCAACAACATCTGGAATCCCTGGGTACGGTGACGTCACCCATGCCCCAGCCGATGTCGCCTCTCCCCTGCAGCCGCTGCTAGCTGACACAGGGGAGTCAGACCACATGATTGTACTGGAGAAGGCTTAAAACAGGTAACTAGACAAATATTTTTTTCACAGATTAGTCAGCATAGGTGTTAGGAAGGGGAAGGGAACATGTTTAAGACTAGTTAGGGTTAGCCTGGAATTCTACTTTAATGTTGGCAGCACAACTTGAAAAAGCCTATTTGGTATTCTGAAAGAACAGCTGGAAAGGTTCTTCTTGAGTGGTCTTAACATTACTAGATGCTCATTTGATGCACATCATCTTTAATGAAGTACAGGCCCACATCAAAATAATTGCTGTGCAGTTTTGTATACAAGTAGTGCTATGCTCATGTTCATACTTGGTGGTTAGTGATGTCACACAGAGTGCCATGCAAGTGAAATTATTCTTTGTAAACTTACAAAACAACAGTCTTTTTATTAGAGACAAACACTCTTCATTTTTGGAGTAAACAGGTCTTCTTTCAGGGTCAAGGCCTGAAAAGCTCTATCAAATTAAAAGAAATGGTGATATTACATGATGGAACAAGCCAAGAGCACTGCATACCATTTTTGGTTCCACTGTTCGCAAATCAAAAGAATCGTACACTGTTCTACTGTACTGCTTGGAACACTTTGCTGAATCTCCTAGATTTGACGGTAAAGCTGTGAGTGAGGCCAAAAATCTGCTTCATGCCAATATGAATATAAAGCAAGTCAATCAGTGCAAATAAAACCTAGCAACAGCAGCTGAACACTGAGGGTCAAATTATCCGATCCCAAATAGCAGTAAAACTAGAAAAGCAGTGCAGTGCAAAAACATACAATAACATATTAAAATATTAAATGATGAAAGAGTCCATAATGTTCACATTCAAGATGAACAATAAACACCACCAAGTGTCCAAATAAGTGCTTCTATGGATGAGATACAAGGTGATCGTGTGACAACCTCCACCAGCGAAATTCCTAGCAGCTCACCTCAAAGAATAGACCCCTGAGTAAACCAGACAGGTCACACAGGCAGTTCCCTCACAAGGGTATAACGGCTGGGTCACTGGATATGCTGAACGCTGGAGAGGAGTGCATACTAATGATTGTGAGATCCCTTGTGCTCTGACCATAGGCTCTGGTTCACTCGTACAAGGCATAGAAGCAGCAGAATATAGTGCTCTCCGTTTGGTAAAAGAATTTATTTAAAATAAAAAGTTGCACTTACAAATATAGCATTGTTCCTTAGTGCAAGGTGGCAGGGCAGGTAGTAAAACAATCCACAAGGATCAACAACAAGATGCGGGTGACGTCGCGCTAGTCACGTGGTTCTGTACGTGTTGCATCCCAGGGGGCGGGACTTCATCAGCAGTGACAAAACGAGGTAAGACACCCGCTTTATATATCATGGACTGACATCTAAGGCTGTTAGGGGTATTGCACATGATAAATCACCATGGTAACCCTGCTGAGTCCCAGGAACAACCAGGAAGTGACCTAACACTTAGAGTCAGATAAAAACAAAAAAAAAAGGTTTGTGGCAAGTATATCTGTCAAGGTACAACTAGTGTATATTACTGAGTCCATCAAGACGGAAAGAAGGCATATTGTACCTCTCAAATGGTTATCAAAACCTAAGGTGAGGACAAAAATTGCACTATAACTCACATCTTTAAATGGATACAGAGGCACACAGTAATTAGAAAGATAAAAAATCTATCATATGACTAATTGTGATAATAATTCCTCATTGATCCTCATAAACAACACAAATGCACATATTGACGTGTTTGCATACATTATAAACTTAACTGTCAGAAATAAAACAATTTTTGTCAAAATCAACATTCAAGCCTGCTGGTACTAAAACTTTTGTCTTATGTATCCAATGAGATTCCCTGCAGCTGAGTTGACTTATGAAGTTGCCTCCTCTCCAATGCTTTGTGACTGTTTCAGTGCCCCAGAATTTCAAACCCCTAGGGTTCTGGTTATGAACCAATTTGAAAAGCCTGGATACATTGTGTGTTTTTAGCCCTTTCTTGATGTTGTTTACATGCTCCAAAAATCTGACATGAAGAGGTCTAGAGGTCCTACCAATATATTGCAGGCCACACTCACATTCAAGCATGTAAACAACACCAATAGTCGCACAAATAATTAGTTGTTGAATCTTGTATTTTTTATTTGTCACTGAAGCCTGAAATTCTTTCCGCTTCTTAATGTTACACTTTGAATGTTTACAGGTGGTACACCGCCTGCAGCCATAAAATCCTGAAAGGAAAAAAAATAAGCAGCATTCTGATTGAGGGGTCAATGACTCCTGGGGCCAGACAGTCCTGTAAGGAAGGAACTTTTTTGTATATTAATGATGGTCACTGCAGTAATAGAGGCCCTAATAACTTATCCTGTTTAAAAATGGACCAGTTATTAAGTACTATCTTCTCAAACTTTTTTGCTGGACGTAGTAGTTTAATATCATCTTAAAATTTGAGACATCAGTACTGATTTCTTTAGTCTGATTAGAAACCAATATCTGTCTGTCCATAGTGTGCACTCTCTCTATTTCACTATCCAGGGTGGATTTCTCATACCCCTTTTGCTGGAATCTAGACGAGAGGACCTAAGATTGTAATACAAAGTCTTCCTCACGAGTGCAATTCTGAGCCTAATGAATTGACCCCTGGGGATGTTGCACAACCATGACCTATGGTGGCAACTCCCCAGGGGTATGTAGGAATTACGGTCAATCGGTTTTGAAATAAATGCACAAGCGTTCACCATCCTTACAAATCTCAAGATCAAGAAAGACCATACATTCCGTGCTAATATTCCATGTTAACTGTATAGTTTTGGCATTGTTATTCAATGTCTGGATAAAACTATCCAGACTAGATCGGTCTCCCTCCCAGATTAGGATGAGATCATCTATGAATCTCCTGTAGCAGGCAAGCTCAGGGGGGCGATTTTTGAAGACAGTCTCTTCCTCCCAATGGGCCATAAATAAATTGGCCACACTGGGAGCAAAAAAGGGCTCCCATCGCAACCCCTCTTGTCTGCAAGTAGAATTGTCGATCATACCAAAAATAGTTTCTGGATAAACAGAAACTTAGACCTTTTATCCAGAACATGCATCCTATCTTCATTTAGTAAGCTACTACTTAGGTTGTAAATACCTGTTCCTACTGGGGTTTTGATCTTTTGTACTCTCCTACCCCCTCTCCTTCCTCTCTTTCCTTTCTTTTTCGTGGTTGGCCATTTCCCTGTGGGGTTTGCTAAGATGGCTGTCTCCACCATTCCTCCGGGATCGGCTGGTACAATGGGGGACCCCTCCCTGGGCCAGTTTGAACCCCTGAAACCCCCCCCCCCCACTCCATTGTGTGTTGCATGATTTTGTAAAGGGGCAAACATGTTAGAAATGGGAACTTGTCCACCCCGAGGGTAATGCGGTTTCCCTCTCCCTTAATAGTTAGTGTAGGGGACTGGATCATGCCAGTAATTTTCCCAATTCTGAGGAGACTCATAATTGTATTGATACTGTGAATTATTTCTAAAGGGGGACTGATGTGGTCCTCCTCTCCTTCCCCTTCCCCTCCTGTTCCTTCCCCTCTAATTATTCCCCCTATGGACTTGATTGTTCCCCTGAGGCATAAAGTCCTGTTCAGAGTGATCATAACTGTGAATGGGATTCCTACTAGGGATTGGTAGAGGGAAATCAGTAATTCCCTGATTTGGAACTTTATCAGGAATTGGCTGGGTTGGAGCAATGGCAGTCTGCCATTTAAATATATTACCATTATTGAAATCATCAAGATCCCCGATATATTTCTTCTTTTTCTTATTTTGGACTTCTAAGTCCCATTTAGAAAGTTTATTTTTAAACTCAACAGATAATCTAAGGAACTCCTCAATATCCTTATACGGTTCCATAAGATTTTTAATATCTCAAACCTGTGACTCTTAAACTCTCATTTTCCTTTATAAACACAACCACCTCCAATATAATACAGTGCAAAACCAACCAACCACAGAGACCCACAAATAATAATAATAAATAGACAGATATATACATATAATGGGGAATACTGGAATCATAAACGTAGCCAGGCCAGGGTCATCAATGGGAGGTCAGCAGATGGGTACAGGGAACAAACAGGACAAGGAGGGGATGGATGGATCAGACTGTAAGGCAAAAGTAAGGGTAACAGGATCACAGGAGGGACGGGTACAGGTACACGGCACAGGGTCCAGGTACAGGAATCAGGTTCAGAGACAGGATCAGGTTCAGAGTTCACAGAATCCAGGCAGGGCGCAAGGAATATACCAAGGCAAGGTGTGTGTGTTCTTGACAGGTATTTATACACATCTCCTGCAATCAGGCTCAGTTGATGCCTGATCGCAGAAGATAATGTCGGCTCCACACTGCCAGCAACCACCCGCTGGTGGGCGCCAGTACTGCGTCCCAAAGATAAAATAATACCACCAGCAGGAGAGGGCTCCCCTGACAGTTCCAGACTGTCAGGGGACACCCGCTGGTGGACATCCATAGTGCACGCCAAATGCCTGACAGAGCCATCAGTGGGTGGAACCTTTCCTGACAGTACCCCCCCAAAGGAGCGGCCTTCGGACGCTCCAACTAGCTGCTGCTGGGAAAAGTCCATGGCATCAAGTCGGGCAGTGGGCAGAGTCACATCAAGCTGGGCATGTGGAAGGTCCATGGCTTTAAATCGGGCAACAGGTAAAGGCACCTCAGGCTGGGCAGCGGGCAGTGACACATCAAGCTGGGTAGTGAGCAGTGGTACCTTAAGCTGGGCAGCGGGCACATCGAGCTGGGCAGCGGGCACAGGCACATCAGGCTGGGCAACGGGCACCTCAAGCTGGGAAGCAGGCATAGACATAACAAGCTCGGTAGCGGGACTTAAGGCTGTTCAATTTTTCCTCGACAGGAAATTTCCACTGCTGGGACATCAGAATGAATTTATTGGTGAGATTCTCACCTTCCTATTGGAACACAACTGTTTCCAATTCTTAGGTACCTACTACCAACAAATTAGGGGGACCTCTATGGGGGCACCTTGGGCCCCCTCATACGCATGCCTCCATTTGGGCATGTGGGAGGAGGAGTCCGTCTATTCGTCGCCAATGTACCTCAGCCACAGTCGCATGTGGCTGAGGTACATTGATGACGTGCTTATGGAATGGGTGGGCACTGAAAAGGAGCTGTCGCAGTTCATGGACAAACTCAATACAAATGATCGTAACATTAAACTTACATTCACTGCGCACCACCATACCCTTCCATTTCTTGACCTGACTTTAGTAACTGAAAATGGAAAGATAGGCACAAAAACCTACAGGAAGCCCACAGCAGCGAACACCCTTCTTCAGGCTAAAGTGACCATCCAAAATCTTTTATTAAAGGAATACCAGTCGGTCAGTTTCTTAGAATTCGAAGAAACTGTTCCAGACTACAAGACTTTGATGCTGAAGCTAGGGACCTCTATGGCAGATTCAGGGACAGAGGTTATTCCCATTCATGCATTAGTGAAGCTAAAAAGAAAGCTCTCCAGACAGATCGTCAGAAACTTCTCATCAGAAAGGAATCTAAACCGCTAAATGATACACATGAACCCCCCCCCCAGGATCATTACCAAGTTTGGTGCCCAGTGGGAACAAATTAAGGCCATTTTAAGTCACCATTGGCATATCCTCTCTGAGTCCCGCATTCTTAGCAAAATTGTCGGTGAGCGCCCCCTTCTAACTGCCCGACGCTCTAGAAATCTTAGAGACTGTTTAATTCATTCAGAATATCAAAGATCCCCCACTCCTAACTGGCTTACTCAACTTCCGCCCCTGAAGGGTATGTTTAGATGCGGCAGATGCTCGGTCTGCAGGTATGCTGAACGCACTGACGTATTCACCGATTCTGATGGTAAAAGACAATTTAAAATTTATAATTTTATTCATTGCAATACCACCAGAGTAATTTATATGCTCACTTGCCCTTGTGGGAAAAATTACGTGGGCAAGACCAAAAGGCAACTCAAAGTTAGAATCAGTGAGCATGTCCAAGGCATTTTAAGTAAAGATGGTGAGCGCCCCATCCTGCTGCACTTTCTTAAATGTCATGGGGGGGACCCAACCGGACTTACCTTCAAGGGTATTTACAGGTTAAATCTCCCCCTGAGAAAGGGTGACTTTGACAGAATTCTCTGTCAGAAGGTGAAAATGTGGATATTTACCCTCAATAGCATGTACCCACAGGGGTTAAACAACGAGTGTAACCTCTCTGTGTTCCTCACCCCATAGCCTCCATTAGTTGGATCCCCCCCCCTTCTGTGTAATGTTCGGGCTTAAATTCAAGTTTAATTCTCCGTCAGTTATTTTTCCTTTATTTTTATCATTTATTATTTATTATTCATTACCTGGCCCATATCCTGCTTTTCCCTCTTTTTACTTTCAATTTCTTTCTAATGACTAGAACACCCACAGACCGGCCCGCTACATGTGTATTTTTTGTTGTCTTATCGCATGTATGGCTGTCAATTAGTTACGCTATTGCCTTGACAACCAGATGCCTTTGTATTCATGTAATCAAACGAGAGGGCTATATAATGTGATTACTGAGGCCATAGCGCATGCTCTGAAGAAATCCCAGTGACGGATGAAACGCATCAGCATGACGCCATCACGCTCCACATAGTGTGCACACAGACCCACCCACCAGCCCTGGGCATCCCGCCCGTAATACCGCGAGGTGTTTTCAAACAGACCCGGGAATTGGAGGATGATATATACCACATCCTGGCGGTATTCGTTAACCTTACAGTGCTACTCCCGACTGTCATTGTATGCATCCTGCCTACGACACATCACTTGTGGATGAAATAATCCTGCTGAGCTGCCCGGAGATGGTAAAAGAAGGACTTATGCTGCCTTGCCTGATCGCCGTCACTTTCCGGTGTCTACGGAGGGGTGAGATCTAACCTGACATCCCTTGCATGGGACTGCTATACTCATTCATTCAGTAATTCTGACCCCCATAGCACTGATGTTGTGACCGATTAATACATTCATCTATGCATATTTCCATCCATCAACAGCCCTTCACATAGGACATAATTCCCATCATACTGTCTATTCATCATGCTCTATTTACCTGAGTGAGCTGCATTGCTTCGTGACAGTGGCCCCCAACGTTGTATCCATCAGCAGGTTACCTTCAATCCTTTGTGTTTTTATTTATATGGTGGATGTCCATTATCAAACGGCTGTACCACCTCCTTTCTATCAGCAAATCACCTGCCTATGTATCTACATCAAGAAACTATAGTATTTATTGAGAGACCTACTATTTGATATTACTCTCTATTTTGTTTGATGAGAGGTGTGCATGGTGTATGTAAGTGGTGGCCATCTGTGGTTTGTTTTTAGACAACGTTGTCTATTTTTATCTATTGGTGATGGTTTTTGGTTTCTAACCATGTCTTTGATTGGTGTTTAAAGTGAATTTTTCAATAAAATTTATATATATTTTTTGCTATACTGCCTTTTCCTCCTTGATGAATTGCTGTTGGTTGGAATTGGTCTCCAATTCCGTTTCTCTTCCCCCTCCTGTTTTTTTGAAGCTCAGTAGCGGGCACAGGAACATCAAGCTGGGCAGTAGGCACATCAAGCTGGGCAGCAGGCACAGGCACCTCAAGCTGGGCAGCAGGCACGGGCACCTCAAGCTGGGCAGCAGGCACAGGCAACTCAAGCTGGGCAGCAGGCACAGGCACATCAAGCTGGGCAGCAGGGATGGGCGCATCAAGCTGGGCAGTAGGTACATCGAACTGGGCAGCGGGCATGGACACATAAAGCTGGGCAGCAGGCATGGACACATCAAGCTGGGCAGCAGGCACATCGAGCTGGGCAGCAGGCACATCGAGCTGGGCAACAGGCACCTCAAGCTGGGCAGCAGGCACGAGCACATCGAGCTGGGCAGCAGGCACGGGCACATAAGGCTGAGCAGCAGACATGGGCACATCAGGCTGGGCAGCAGACAGAGGCACATCAGGCTGGGAAGCATACAGAGGCACATCAGGCTGGGCAGCAGACAGAGGCAAATCAGGCTGGGCAGCAGACAGAGGCACATCAGGCTGGGCAACAGACAGAGGCACATCAGGCTGGGCAGCAGACAGAGGCACATCAGGCTGGGCAGCAGACAGGGACATATCAGGCTGGGCAGCAGACAGGGACACATCAGGTTGGGCAGCAGACAGAGTCACATCAGGCTGGGGAGCAGAGCAGACAGGGGCACATTGGGCTGGGTAGCAGGCTCCGGGTCACCTAGCAGGGCAGCAGGCTCCAGGTCATCTGGCAGGGCAGCAGGCTTCGGGTCGCCTGGGAGGGCAGCAGGCTCCGGGTTGTCTGGCAGGGCAGCAGGCTCCGGGGTCGTCTGGCAGAGCAGCAGGCCCCAGGTCATCTGGTAGGGCAGCAGGCTCCACAGGCTGGGTAACAGGCACTGGAACCTCAGACCAGGAAACAGGCACCGGAACCTCAGACCGGGAAACGGCACTGGAACCTCAGACTGGGAAACGGCACCAGAACTTCAGGCTGGGACACTAGCACCAGATCTTCAGGCTGGGACACTGGCACCAGAACTTCAGGCTGGGACACTGGCACCAGAACTTCAGGCTGGGACACTGGCATGGAACTTCAAGCTGGGACATCAGCACCGGAACTTCAGGCTGGGACACTGGCACCGGAACTTCAGGCTGAGACACTGGCACGGAACTTCAGGCTGAGACACTGGCACCGGAACTTCAGGCTGGGATACTGGCACCGGAACTTCAGGCTGGATAGCAGGCAGAAGGTTGTCATGGTTAGGTGCAGTATTATCGGAGGTAGACTGGAGCATATTGGTTGGTGAGAAGGCAGGTTGGGTTACTGGCAGGATCGTGTGAGTTGGAAAGAACTTCCGTTTCTTTTTTGGCTTGGCTACTGAAGTCCTATAAGTAACTGCAGGACTGTAAGTATGGGATGAAGCAGACTGGAGAGGAAGGTTGGAAATTTGGCAGGGAAGAGGAAACAGTAGTTAGAGGAAGTTCTTGTGGGATTGTAGGCAGCAGAGAAGAGGCAGGTGGATTACAGGCAGGATAGGTGCAGAGAATAGAAACTGGGTATTGGTATTTGGTGGGAAGCAGAGTATACTGGGCAGCGACTGAAGTTGCCATGAGTGATAGGGAAAAAGACATTTGGGCAGGCAGGTGTCTGATGGCAGAGGTGGTTTATTGTGGTTTGGCTGGGGCTGACTGTAAAATATCAGACCATGCTAAGAGTAGTGGTTGCACAAACTGCAGTTTACATTCTGTCCGTCTGACAAGGGCCTGTACAGAATCCACACACCTGTTGGAAACAGGCTGAGTAGTGTTCAAAAAAGTATGTGGGATCATCTTTCAAAAGCCATACCAGAGAAACAACCTGATTAATACTGAAAGAGGGAGAAAAATGATCATGGCCCTTTGGAATACAGGGCAGGGACAACTCTGTACATATTTGAACTAAAGGTTGCACGTCCCTAAACAGCATACAACCCTGGTCAACCAGGGATTGAGCCAAACAAATGATTTCTAGCAGCTGATCACTGGTCCACTCTTTCAGTGTCTGGCAGAGATATTCACTGCTCTCTGATGCCAGCAGAGCATAGTAAGCAATCACATCAGAATTCATCTCACAAACGTAAACAGAACCGAGATGGTTCCTCTGTGGAGCCACTTCTGGTCAGGGATAACCTTGGTATACTGTCACTTATCAGGTGAAACCAGAACTGCGTGGACCAAAACAGAGGAAGCCCAAACGTATATAAGTGAAATATAGTGATTTATTAAGATAAGTGAATTATATAAACACAACCACCTGCAATATAATAAAGTGTGCAACCAACCAACCACAAACAGAGACCCACAAATATTAATAATAAACAGACAGATATATACATATAATGGGGAATACCGGAATCATAAATGTAGCCAGGCCAGGGTCATCAACGGGAGGTAAGCAGACGGGGACAGGGAACAAACAGGACAAGGAGGGGATGGATAAATCAGGCTGTAAGGCAATAGTAACAGGATCACAGGAGGGATGGGTACAGGTACAAGGCACAGGGTTCAGGTACAGGGATCAGGTTCAGAGACAGGATCAGGTTCAGAGCTCACAGAATCAGGTAAGGGCGCAAGGAAGATACCAAGGCAAGGTGTGTGTGTTCTTGCTGTGTATTTATACACATCTCTTGCAATCAGGTTCAGGTGATGCCTGATCGCAGGAGATGATGTTGGCTCCACACTGCCAGGAACCACCCGCTGATGGGCGCCAGTACTGTGGCCCAGAGATCAAATAATACCACCAGCAGGCTGGTGGACATCAGTACTGCACGCCAAATGCCTGACAAATGCCTGAAAAATGCCATCAGTGGGTGGAACCTTTCCTGACAACACCAAACACATTATACAGGTTCTTGAATCGGTCAGTTTTACACATCTAGTATCCTTGTCACTGCCGATGTCAGCTCATTGTACACCATTATTGGGCATGAGGACGCATTGTCTTCAGTACAATGGGCTTTATCCACTTCTGACCTTCCAAGGAAACATAAAAAGTTTCTCTCAAAAGGCCTAAGTTTCTGTTTATCCAGAAACTATTTTTGGTACGATCGACAATTCTACTTGCAGACAAGAGGGGTCGCGATGGGAGCCCGTTTTGCTCCCAGTGTGGCCAAATTTATTTATGGCCCATTGGGAGGAAGAGGCTGTCTTCAAAAACCACCCCCCTGAGCTTGCCTGCTACAGGAGATTCATAGATGATCTCATCCTAATCTGGGATGGTGATCACTTCCACTTGTGCAATTATTTCAAACCGACTGACTGGAATTCCTACCCCTGGGGAGTTGCCATCATAGGTCATGGTTGTGCAACATCTCCAAGGGTCAATTCATTAGGCTCAGACGGAATTGTACTCGTGGGGAGGACTTTGAATTACAATCTCAGGTCCTCTCATCTAGATTCCAGCAAAAGGGGTATGAGAAATCCACCCTGGACAGTGAAATAGAGAGAGTGCGCACTATGGACAGACAGATATTGGTTTCTAATCAGACTAAAGAAATCAGTACTGATGTCTCAGTACTTTTACTTTCAAAGATTTTTATTCATTTACAAATAGACATACATGGAATACAAATTTCTCATGGGGCAATAAACGAGCCTCTATATTACAGAATAGAAAAACAATAGTGGTGTGATAAGGCTAAGAATCGTAATGCGGTACCGCAATCACGGCCAAGAACTCATGCAGCTATGTTGCCTGTTCCAGGATCCCGGAGAGGCCATCCCAGCACCCCAAATGGGAACATACTGTGCCTGGACAGCCACCCCTGGGCTCCTGGAGTGTGACCGTCACCAAAGATAGACCATGAGATGTGATTTATAAAAGTAGTTTAGGTACCTAGCCTATGTATCTCGGGGGGGGGCCTTAGACCCAATTACCCGAAGGTAACTAGTATACCAGGTCATTTCGGTTGCAGTGGAGGGCCATATTGTATACTAGATAGGGAGGGGGGAAACAAAACAGAAAAGGGAAGAGAAGAAGAAGAGGAGGAGCCAGTCAACAGGGCACGAGCCGACCGTGGGGAGTAGCTGCGAGTTTGTTATTCCTTTATCCCCGGGCGGAGAGCAATGCCCATAAGATGGGCCCAGGGCTCCCAGGTGGATTCAAACTGGTCTTTTGAGTCAAGCAAAACACTGGTCAATTTTTCCTGGGACATGATCCATGAGATTTTGCGTTTGGCAGCTAAAAAGGAAACCCTGGGTTGTTTCCAAGCCTTGGCTATTGTCAGCTTGGCACCCAATAGAATGAAGTGGATTAAATTGCGGGTGAATTTGTCTTGAGGATGGAATCGTTAAGGAGAGCTACAGCGGGGGTTCTTGGGACCTGAAGGTCTGTCACTTTTAGGATTAGATTGAACATTCTTTTCCAGAAAGGCCTAATTTTGGGACATTCCCACCAGATGTGGGCCATAGAACCCACAATTTCGCATCCTCTGAAGCAGTGAGGGTTCGTGGATGGATACATAAGGGCTAATTTGGCGGGGGGTGAGATACCATCTGGTCATCACTTTGAGGTTAGCTTCAATTAGGGAAACATTCCTTATCCCCTTGTAGGCTCTAGAAAAGGAGGTCAGCCATGTATCCAGATCCCATTGTATTTGAAGATCATTTTCCCAAGCAGTCATAAATGGGGCTTTGCAGACCCGCTGGGCAAGTGACTGGTAGATAACAGAGATTCCACCCCTCTGTTCCGTGGCTTGTCCGCACCATAATTCGTAGGCTGTGATGCAGGGTGGAATGGGTTTCCCTTTCCAAATTTTGTGGAGAAAGTGTTGTATCTGGCTAAGCCTGAAGTGTTCCGAGGTCGGGATCTCAAGCTGCCACTCACAGAATTTCAGAATTATTGGTCCAGAGGCCATAAAAAAGTGTCTGATGCGATACAACCCCTTGTCCAACCACCATTTGAAGGATTTGATGTCTCGACCAGGGGTGAAGTCTGGGTTGTTGAAAATGTGGGCTAGGGGAAGGCATTCAGAGGTTAGGGAGGTCTCGGTTTTCAGCCTGTCCCATAGGGTCAGGGATTGCGAGAGGATAGGTGAGAGTATGGGGGGTCGTTCCCTTGAGGGGACCTATAGTAAGTAATCTAAGGTGTATGTGGGGGCAGCCTGTCTCTCTATTTGTATCCAGTCAGGTTTTTCCGATTTGGAATACACCGTGGAGAGTTAAGCAAGTCGTGCCGCCTGGAAATACCAAAGCAGTCTTGGTAGACCCAGCCTCCCCTTCTTTTTAAGTATGAAAAGGGTGTTCCGGGGTAACCTATGCCCTGCTCCCCCCCAAATGAACTTGGTTACTTTCCTTTGAAGGGATTGCAGGTGGTCTTTCCTGATGTTAATCGGGATAGCTCTAAACAAGTATAGCAGTCGGGGAAGGAATGTCATTTTTATGGAATGTATTCTACCTGCAATGGGGACAAGGCTGCAATGGGGGACAATGCTGCAATAGGGACAAGGCTGCAATGGGGGACAAGGCTGCAATCAGGGACAACACTACAGATGGACACTGACAAGGCTGCAGATGGACACTGATGAGGCTGCATTGATGGGCATTTAAATGTAAGTTTTTTTCCTTAAACTTTCCTCCTAAAAGTTTTTTTCCTTAAAATTCCATCCTAAACTTGGGGTGCGTGTTATACGCCGGCGCGTGTTGTACGCCAATGAATACGGTATTTCAAATCTAGACCACTGATCAGCATCCTCATTATACTTAGTTAGAAACACTTGTTTGTTGGCTAATTACTGGGTATGTAATTTTCTTTAATCTGTTTCTTCGCTGTTGTGTAAATCTTGGATGTTGTTCACAGCACAACAATGTAGAAATCAGACAGGATCATTTGTCTGGTTATGTTTGAACAATTGTGTTCTAAATACTACATAACTAAAGTAAACATTTTGAGGACTCGATAATACAATGATTTCACCTCTGGACCATTGGTTCCCATCCTCATCATACAGCTACTGTGTATGTAATTTTCATCTGTTTCTTCACTGTTGTATAAATCTTAGATGTTGTTCACTGAGCACAACAATGTAGAAATCAGATGGTATAATGTATCTGATTGTATTTGCATGAATGTGTTATAAATACAGTGCAAAGTGTAGTTCTTTTCTTTAAAGTTGTGGTATTAGACATAAAAGCCATGTTGTTGGATGAAGACTGCAGTTGTGTTATCTTAAGAAATTTGAAGAGTTTTTAAGGTGTGCCCCCAGACCTAAGTTTCTTTGATGGGCCTTAAGATCCCAACCTACCCCTGCTGACAGACATCAGCGAATGGGGAATTCTGTTGCTGAGCTTTAGATGTTACATATGTACAGGAAGTGTTGATAGGCGGCAATGGCATGATGATGTTCTGCTTAGCAGTTAATAGTGCACATGCATAAGAATTTTGACAGACAACTTCTAAGTTCTTCTATGCTTCTAGGCGGTGAATAACATATATGTATAGGAAGTGAAGCAGCAACTGAAAGAACCTGAGACATACATGGACATTTTCTGGTTATCTTCTTTGCTTCAATGCCTTGTGTCATTTACCTGAGACAAGCATGCAAATAAAGATGGCTGTCTTTTCTCTGACCTTACAGGTATGCATATTTGTTTCAGGTCAGTAGTTCAAAAGGATTTTAATCTGCCAGTGTACTAGCCATACAACTAGCATCTTCAAAACCCATGTGCCTCTCTGGAAAGGTTTGCTTAAAGTTTCTACCACTGTGTCTCACCTATACTGAGAGGAGCTGATGGGAGTTGGTCACCCAGATCTGATCTGTGCTCTGTACACTAATGATGGAACTCACAGCAACAGGGTGCATTACGCAGGTTCTACAGCTGATCAAGCTGGTAATTAGATTCATGCATTGCCTTACTTGCATTTAATTAGCCTGTCTAATGTGCTAAGTTTAAAGATACACGATGGCAACTGTAAAATTTGGTCTATTCCAAGTGTGGTCCCCATACCCTACAGGCTCTAGCAACTTTACTCAAAGTAAACCTCCAGAGAAAAAGGATGACATCAAGTTGACTTCAACATTACTAATAGACGAAAGCAGGGCCGATCCTAGGGTCACAGACGCCTGGGTGCAGAAATATTTTTGTCGCCCCCACATGGGCGTGGCCATCTTACTAACTCCTCTCCTTTACAAATGCTTCAATGGCAACGACTCAAACACAGAGATGCTCCCCGAAGGAGTCTTTGTTACCCTGGCATCCACCCATGATCTCTTAACAATAAACAAAATACAGGAAAAGAAGCAGAGACCTGGAGGGGGGTCTCTCTAATGGACACAGAGAGGGCCTCAGTTAGAGAGTCTGTTAGAAAGAGCCCCCAGACATACTGCAGACATACTACAGGAGATGGTCAGAGACTGCAGACATGATACAAGATATAGTCAGAGACTGCAGGCATGATACAAGAGATGGTCAGAGACTGCAGACATGATACAAGAGATGGTCAGAGGCTGCAGACACGATACAAGAGATGGTCTGAGACAGCAGAGATGATACAAGAGATGGTCAGAGACTGCAGGCATACTACAGGAGATTGTCAGAAGTTACAGACATACTACAGGAGATGGTCGGTCAGAAACTACAGACATACTACAGGAGATGGTCAGAAACTGCAGTCATGATACAGAAGATGGTCAGAGACTGCGGACATGATACAAGAGATGGTCAGAAACTGCGGAAATGATACAAGAGATCAATGCAGCCTCACCAGTGCCCACCAAATGCAGCCTACCAGTGCCCACCAATTACAGCCTACCAGTGCCTATCTATTGCAGCCTTATCAGTGCCCACCAAATGCAGCTTATCAGGGCCCACCAAATGCAGCCTACCAGTGCCTATTATATACAGCCTACCAGTGCCCACCAAATGTAGCCTACCAGTGCCCACCAAATGCAGCCTTATCAGTGCCCACTAAATTCAGCTTATCAGTGCCAACCAAATGCAGCCTTTTCAGTGCCCACCAAAAGCAGCCTACCAGTGCTCACCAATTGCAGTCTACCAGTGCCTACCAAATGGAGCCTACTAGTGCCCACCAAATGCAGCTTATCAGTGCCCACCAAATGCAGCATTTTCAGTGCCCATCAAATGCAGCCTACCAGTGCCCATCAAATGCAGCCTACCAGTGCCCACCAAATGCAGCTTATCAGTGCCCAACAAATGCAGCCTTATCAAAGCCCATCAAATTCAGCCTACCAGTGCCCACCAAATGCAGCCTACCAGTGCCCACCAAATGCAGTATACCAGTGCCCACCAAATTCAGCCTACCAGTGCCCCTTGATCACACAGAGCGGCAATCTCCTGCTGTCACGGAGCTTGTATTTGAACTGCCTGGGCGACCACTGTAACAAAGTCCCGCCTCCTAGAAGGCTCACGGCTCCTATGGTACAAGTCACACTGATTCAATTTTGTGGCATTGGATCAACGTTCCATCTATCACAGGACAGGAGCCCATCTAGGAAGAGGGAATTTGTTACAGCACCACTCGGCATTTCAGACCAAAGCTTGAGCGGTGTGAGTGACATACAGAAGGAGAGAAAGAGGGAGGGGAGCACTCTGGCACTCAGGGCCGGTGCAAGGATTTTTGACTAAATAGGCAAAGATGCATTTTGCCACCCATCCGCACCATCCTCTTGCTACTCCCTGTCTAAAACTGAGCTGGTACCTCCTTCACAGTGCGCCTGTAATGTGATGGGGCGCAACGTGAAGGATGTCACATACCACTGAAAATGGAGCTGTGCTGAACTTCCACTAAATGGCAGTGAGTAATGAGAGGGTGGGGTTATGGATTTCTAGCTTACCCTCACTGGCCACAGGCAGCTGAGGCCAACTAAAACTTCCAATGGCTGGGTTCCCCCATAAGCAAACTCCCAGATCACCCCCCCAAATACTCCCACTTTGATCACACCTTCCATATAGTATATGATATACCCCATATACCCCCCCTACCCTGATCACCCTCCCCAGATACCCTTACCCTGATTGCAACCCCAGATACCCCCCAATCTGATCACACACACGCAGATACCCGTACATTGATTACACCCCCAGATACCCCCCACTCTGATCACACCCCCAGATAACCCACCCACCCTGATCACACCTCCCCAGATACCATTACCCTGATTATACCCCTAGATACCCCTCTACACACTGAGAAGCACTCCGTCTCTACTAGAGAGAGAGAGAGGGAGGCTGAGAGAGAAGGATGGGCTGAGAGAGAGAAGAGGGCTTAGCGAGAGAAGGGGGCTGATAGAGAGAAGGGGCTGAGAGAGGGGTGCTGAGAGAGAGGGATGGGCTGAGAGACAGGGTGGTGGACAAAGAAGGGGCTGAGAGAGAGGGTGGTGGACAGAGAGGGGGGCTGAGAGAGAGGGTGGTGGACAGAGAAGGGGGCTGACACAAAGAGAGATGAGAGAGAGAGGGGCTGACAGAGAGGGAACTGAGAGAGAGCTGACAGAGTGGGGGGCTGAGAGAGAGAGAGAGAGAGAGGGGGGGTCTCAGAGAGAGCATGGCTAAGCGAGAGAGAAGGGTCTCAGAGAGAGGAAGGCTGGTGGACAGAGAGTGGAGCTGAGAGAGAGCGGCCGGCTGATAGACAGGGGAATGAGAGACAGAGAGGGCGGCTGAGAGAGAGGGGGGCTGACAGAAGGGGGGAGATGAGAGAGAGAGAGGGTGTCTGAGAGAGAGGGGGCTGACAGACAGGGGGGGAGATGGGAGAGAGAGAGGGCAGCGGAGAGAGAGGGGGCTGACAGACAGGGAGGGGAGATGAGAGAGATAGAGGGCAGCTGAGAGAGAGGGGGGCTGACAGACAGGGGGGAGATGAGAGAGAGAGGGCGGCTGAGAGAGAGGGGGGCTGACAGACAGGGCAGGAGATGAGAGAGAGAGGGCGGCTGATAGAGAGGGCAGCTGAGAGAGAGGGCGGCTGACAGATGGGGGAAATTTGAGAGAGAGAGAGGGCGGCTGAGAGAGAGGGGGGCTGACAGACAGGGACGGGGGAGATGAGAGAAAGAGGGTGGCTGAGAGAGAAGGGGGCTGACAGACAGGGGGGCAATGAGAGAGAGAGGGCGGCTAAGAGAGAGGGGGGCTGACAGACTGGGGGAAATGAGAGAGAGAGGGCAGCTGAGAGAGAGGAGGCTGACAGATGGGGGGAGATGAGAGAGAGACCCCTAGCCCTGTCCCTATCCACAGTCCCTCCTCTGCCCCCCATCCCAATCTGTATCTGCAGGTAGGTCTGTGGCAGTGTATGATGCCCAGTACCTTCTTGATCTGGGAGGTGCTCTGCTGCTTCTTCCAACAGCTCCCTGGCAGTTTGCGCCTCCCGCTCGTCCTTGTCCTCCAGGCCTTACTGCTGATGCAAGGAGGCTGTGAAGCTCTTTTCTCTCCTGGGCTCCCAGCTGCCCTCAGTGTTCACCTTCCACGCTGATGCAGCTGGAAGACTATGGCACATGGGAGGCTGGAAAAACTGGCACATGGGAGGCTGGAAAACTGGCACATGGAAGGCTGGAAGACTGGCACATGGTAGGCTGGAAAACTGGCACATTTAGGGAAGAGAGAGAGGAGAGAGATCACTCACCCTGGGCTGCAATGCTGTCTTCAGAGGCATACTCAAGCAGCGACATCAGGACAGGAGTACTGGCTGCTTTGAAATCTCCCACCCACAACCCCTAACAGGCACAGATTGGCTGCAGAAAGGGGTTTGTTGCCAGGCACAGGGGGGACATGGGGAGGAGTTGGGGCAGACCTAGCCTTCCTCCTCCTCCCTCCTCATACGGACTATACAGCGGGGCGGGGGATGCGCACACTGCAGCGGTGGATGTTTAGCAGGCGAGAAGGCGATGTGCATACTGCATCGGGTGTGTCGGTGGGCGAGTGATGGGTGGTAATGGTGCACACTCAGAACTGACAGTGCCCTGGAACTTTGGCGTCCTCTCCCCTGCGGCGCCTGGGTGGGGAACACCCCACACACCGCCTAGGATCGGCCCTGGACTAAAGCCATAGATGGTTTGAATCTCAGCTGGTTCAGCAGGGACTAGCCAAAATTTGATACATCTATGGGTAGGCTAATTGTACCTAATTCGATCCACTGATTGACTTGCGTACAACCAGCATGTCGGATCTCTAGCATGCAAGCATTGCCAGTGGCTATAGCCGCTAACAATAATTGCTGTGTTCTCCCCGCAAAGACAGCTCCCCATGCCCCACCACTGGGATAACATAATAGCTCCGTCTGAGGGATTCCCCCATTTTCCCCATCAACACTGAGTAAGAGAATTGCATCATCTATAGCGGTGATGGCGAACCTTGGCACCCCAGATGTTTTGGAACTACATTTCCCATGATGCTCATGAACTCTGCAGTGTAGTTGAGCATCATGGGAAATGTAGTTTCAAAACATCTGGGGTACCAAGGTTCGCCATCACTGATCTATAGCCTTTCTAAGGGGTTGAATTACTAAATGCAACTAGGCTGTTCATTTTGCAAGAGACTTTTCCATAGTCTAGTGAATGTAGTGAATCTTTGCTGTCTTCAATCATCCAATCACGGGCAAGCAAAGATACTGTTTCTTTTATTCTGGATTTTATATGCAAAGTGATTTTTAACCCCATTCACTACGCTAAGTTAAAATTCTCTTGCAAAATGACCAGCCTATTTGCCTTTAGTAAATCAACTCCTACCTGTATTGAAAGAGACATGGAAACTGCCATTGTTGACTTCCTTTGAAAAGTACCAGTTGATTTGCTCTCTCTGGCTTTAAAACTGAAGTTTGAACTTTTAATCTACAAACTTGTTCCAGGTCATGTCCTCAGAAACCATTACAGTCAATTATCCAATCATGTGCAGATGAAATCATTTAACATGAATTTACTTTTTGTATGATTAGATAAATGAAGTGATTATTCACACAATTTCTTATGTAAAGATTCTCAACTCATTTGGTAAATCAGCATAACTGTATTAGCACAACAGCCAGCCAGCAAGCATTTTCAGAAAGAGAGGTCAGAAATTACAACCATATTTTTTTCTGAACAGGTTTTCCAAAGATAGTGTTTCTTCCCCACACTATTTTAAAAATGTCCAAGCTACTTCTTTAACCAATAACATAACTCATGTACTAGTTAAAGTAGTTCTAAAAGCTCAAGGTTTTTAACCTTCATGCATTCTATGCATGAAGGTAAAAAACCTTCTGTGTGCAGCAGCCCTGCCCCCCCCCCCCCCCTCCGAGTACTTACCTGAGATTCATCTCGATCCAGCCTTGGCTCTCCGGGGACTTTCACTCCTCATTGGCTGAGGCAGCAGCAGGAGCCTTTGGCTCCCCATTCTGTCAATCACTGCCAGTGAGCAAATCAGGAGAGGGAAGGGTGGGGCTGAGCCACAGGTCTATGTGTGTAAATAGACACATGACCAGGTGGGGCCCATGATGATGTGAGAATCAAACATTATGGTGGTTAGAGATGAACTTCACCCAGTGTGCAGTAATTAATTACCCAGAGTTCCTTCTGTAAAAGTGCTGTCCTGTGTCATCACACACCTTAGCTTGATGTATGTTGCATTTAGGAGGGACATCTCAGAGCCTGTGCCCAGGGTTGGTGCAAGGATTTTTGACATCCTAGGCGAAACCTCATTTTGCCCCCCCCCCCTGGCTGACTCCGCCCCCTTTTCCCTGCCCATGTAAATCACACCTTTTTAATAAAGCGCCCATCAAATGCAGCCTCACCAGCTCCCATCAAATTTAGCCTCACCAGCTCCCTTCAATGCAGCCTACCAGTGCCCATCAATGAATGTTTGCTTGCTGCTGGAGTCGGGATACAGTCCTCCACCACTGCTGCGCCTCTGACACTATGTATGAAAGGAGCGGCGGCTGCCTGCTGATCCTGAGACTTAGTTGCTTGCTGCAGAGAGAAGAGAGTAGGAAAACCAGTGGCCGAGCGCCCTAGGTAGCAGGGCGCCCTAGGCGGCCGCCTAGTTTGCCTAGTGGTAGCACCAGCCCTGCCTGTGCCCTCTCCGCCAATCCAGCGTACCTCTGTCACCTCACTCGCAGTGACAGAATGGGTCCCCCCCCGTGCACCTAGGGCAGACCTCATGCGTGCACTTGTTGACTCCTTCTCTTCTTTGCTATGCAGCCAGGTGTGTGAGGTCTCTATACCACGCATGAGGTTCTGGTTTCCTTGGGAAACCAACTGCTAGGGAGGGAGCCAGAATTCCAACCCCCTTCCTACCTGAGGACCTGTCATCTACAACAGGTATCACACTTCACAAGTGACTGCAATGCTCATTGCAATAGTTCTGGTTTCCATTCCTCCTCCTTGCCTTGCCGAGTAGACCTTCCGTGTCTTTGCTTCATACCCCACATGTGTTTTGGTTTTTTTTACCCTTGCTCTTTCATATGCCAGGGACCTTCGCACACCCCTCTAAATGACTTCAGACCAGGCTTGAAACAGTTGATGCAAATTTACTGAACATTTTGCGGCAAAGTCCAACAAGTATATCACAGTGCAATAATTCCAATTTAACTCAACTAGGCTGCCCAGACATACCGCAACAAGGTAGTAGTTCATTTGGGAAGTTCTCCAAGATTTACCTGTGTCTTCCGACCGACTGTTGGGCACAGCAGTCGCACTCAGCGCTCCATGACAACTACAGCATCTGAAGGAACAGGGATGAGAGGGAGATCAAGCACCCTCAGTGTCTCCATCTTCTTCCCATGCAGGCAGCTATCTCTGAGCAGAGTCCTACCTCTTTATATTACAGCACAGGGAAGATCCCAGAAAACTGCAGATATAGGACTGCAGATATAGAACTGTTGGAGAGTATGTATAGGATCAATGCTGTGATGAAGGTTTTAGACCCAGGTAGGCTGTATATCCTGACTGGGTTTAAATGTATTATTTTAGTGCTTGACTGGATTGTACACTTTATGTGCCCTTTACTTATATTCTGATATGGGGCATTGTTAGGTCTACAAAAGATCTGGGGCTAGAGCCCATAGCAGCGTAGTAAAGAAAGTCATACGCTTGGGCGGGCATAAACATGTATATACAGTAATATACTTGTGTGCGTGTATATATATATCCCCAGAGAGCCCCCCACTTACATCAGGGTCCCCAGAGAGTCCCCCCTTACATCAGGGTACCCAGAGAGTCCCCCCTTACATCAGGGTCCCCAGAGAGTCCCCCCTTACATCAGGGTCCCCAGAGAGTCCCTCCCTTACATCAGGGTCCCCGGAGAGCCTCTCCCTTACATCAGGGTCCCCAGAGAGCTTCTCCCTTACATCAGGGTCCCCAGAGAGCCTCTCCCTTACATCAGGGTCCCCAGAGAGCCTCTCCCTTACATCAGGGTCCCCAGAGAGCCTCTCCCTTACATCAGGGTCCCCAGAGAGCTTCTCCCTTACATCAGGGTCCCCAGAGAGTCCCTCCTTTACATCAGGGTCCCCAGAGAGCCTCTCCCTTACATCAGGGTCCCCAGAGAGCCTCTCCCTTACATCAGGGTCCCCAGAGAGCCTCTCCCTTACATCAGGGTCCCCAGAGAGCCTCTCCCTTACATCAGGGTCCCCAGAGAGCCTCTCCCTTACATCAGGGTCCCCAGAGAGCCTCTCCCTTACATCAGGGTCCCCAGAGAGTCCCTCCTTTACATCAGGGTCCCCAGAGAGCCTCTCCCTTACATCAGGGTCCCCAAAGAGCCTCTCTCTTACATCAGGGTCCCCAGAGAGCCTCTCCCTTACATCAGGGTCCCCAGAGAGCCTCTCCCTTACATCAGGGTCCCCAGAGAGCCTCATCCCCCCTTGGGGACCCCTGCAGAGACTCGGGGCTATTGGCCCCAGATTTGGGGCTATAGCCCCAAAAGCCACCCCCTAGCAACGCCCCTGATTCTGATTATGAAATATTAAAGTGCACCTACCGATATTTAAGCTCCATCAATCCTTTACAACATATCCTATTGTGTATGCATGTTATTATGTGTTAATGTTAGCTTGTTGGAGGCTTACTTGTTGCTGTGGTAATGTGCAAACGTACTTTCATCTCTCATAGCTGTTTACCCTTCATATACAAAAGGGGTGATCTCATTTTAGCTTTTTTTTTCAGGGGGAAAGGGTGGGGGTGAACAAAGCTCTCTTTGGTGATAATGTCTCAAAATATATATTTTTTTCGTTTTCAGTATATTTCAGAAGCAGAAATAAATTTGAAAATGGAAAAATTCCTTCTATTACTTTGATCAGTGCTAGTTTAAAACCAGCTAGTGTACATACTAAGTGCATTATAATTATATTTATGCTTCTAGTGGGAAAAAAGGGTCAGGTTCACTGCTATCATGGGTTAAGAGTAAGTCTTTCAGGTTCAAGTTTTGCGGCTTTGGCACATTTATGAGCAGATTTACTTTTGGGATTTTTTTTATGGCATAATGCACGGCATGACCTTTAAAATATGGCCATCAAGCTTGGAAAGGCCAAAAAGGGGGATTTTCGATAAGTCAGTTTCTTCACATAAGAAAAAGGGGTGGGGGGGCAGCCATTGAATTGGAGCTGTTGTTGGAAAAGCTGACAAGCATAATCGGGAGAGATTAAGATTAATTAGGAAACTGTACTTTCATTTGGATTGTCAGCACTTTGGGCAATCAACCCCTTTGCTACCTTTTTGTTATTTTATTAGGGTTTTCTGTTTTTCATTTTATTTTGTAGTTGATTTGCGGCCAGCAATAACTTTTACCTGCTGTCCCAGCCATAGGAGCGTTTTTTTTTTAAAGTGGGCTTTTGTTTTAGGGGTCAGGCATTTTTATGTGGAGAGGGGCCTTTATTTAAGGTTAAACTGTTTTGGGGTTCTTTTTGCTGCAATCCCTCCCTTAATAATAGTGGATTTTGTGCCCTACCAATCGAACCTCTGGCCCAATTCTTAACAGAGTCCACTGGTATTTTAGGAATTTCCTTAGAAGATCTCCAACATAAGTTTAGCCTTCTGGTAGATGTCATTATCTTGAAACTTACTAAGCCCTTTCTTAACCTAAAAAAGAGCCTTAAACAATTTTCATCACTATCAGGCCTACAAGATATTCACAATAAATCCAAAGCTTTCCAACTCCAACTCCAACTTTGCTCCCTTCAACAAACCTTTCAGGATCAATGGGAACGCACTAAACTCCTTATCTGGCCATGTACCTGACAAGTTCCTATTCCACACTTTTCAAGGTCAACTACTCCCCCCCCCCCCCCCCTTCTTCACAAAACTCAAACTCCTTTTGCAGACATGGGCTGATTATACTTTCTTATGGCTAGAATTCATTGTGGACATAAAAATTACTTACCTTACCTACCCAAATTGCTGTGTTTGTTTGGAGTCCTCCCTGTTCCAATACCAACCTATATCATGTGTACAATTCAAAATGTGTTTTATATGGTGCATTTGTAAATCCTAACTTTTGAAGCACATAATGTTCCAAACTCAGGCATCCTGAATCTTTGGAGATTATATCAAGCTACACAGCTGGCCCAAGTAACAAAATATCAGTTTAGTCATTAAACTCCACTATGACTCACATTGGAGGCAGTCAATTTTGCCCCACTGTCCTTACACAATCTTCAGTGGCTACACTCTCAGATAGGTCCTCCCTATACCTATTTTGTGACATTCTCTACAGATAACTATAAGTACTTTGGAGGCCAACTCTCTCCACACCTACCACTACTATCAATTTTAAGCAATCCCAATAGCTTTTGAATCACCTCAAGCCTTCAAACATTGGATTGGCTTAAAATTGACTCACTTTCATGTCATTCTCTCCCTCAATGGCATAAAACTCCTATTAGATCTCTAAATGACCAAGCACCATAATAACTCAGAGCTCTTTAGTTTTTTTACAGGTCGAACACTACGTCTCATCCCTAGTCTATTTAGAAGTGGACAGACACATACATCTCTACATTTATTCCAAGGGGTTACATGCATCTAGAAAAAGATGAACATGATCAAATCTGGCAGATCACTAAAACTGCCCATAAATGGATCCATTTTCAATCCATGTATGGGCACAGTGGTTGTACAGAAGCCGATCTACTTACTTCTGTACAACCACCCGCCCAGCCTGCATTGCTGATCTGTTTTTTAATGATGGCAGGGAAGTCTCCCCACCATCAGAATACAATGGCACTGCCACCTCAAATGTGTGCATTGAATAATCATATTCGTGTTTTTGTACAGCCAGCAGGTTAAATGAAAAAACTGACCCATCTTTGGCAGTTTAAGTCTTCACAGGATACAGCAGCAGTTGAGACCAACATATGTTTTAGGTGGTAAATGGTTAGTAGGTACGATGCCCGGCGGGTGTGGACTCGGTGTACATCTTGCGGCATGTATGCGTTCCTTGATCATCCAATCAAGGGCAAATACTGCTGTGCAAAATGTAAGCACATTGTTTCCCTGGAAGCCCAGGTTTTTAATCTGGGGAAGCAACTGTCAGCACTGAGAAGACCCTCCATACTAAAGGAGAGCCAGGAACGTACCCGGCAGGTGCCGGCAGGAGCCAGCAAAGAGGGGGGTGGAGACAAAGAGGTGAAGGCACTAGGAAAGAGTAGAAGGGTGACAGTCAGGAAGGGTAGAGGGGGAAGTGCCAGGGAGGTCGATCCAGGGCTGGAGCATTCCAATATGTACGCCCCATTGAGTGACATTGGTGAAACCAGTCAGGGACCAGCACTGCTGGAGCTGAGGTACTTTCCTAGCTGCTGGGGGAAGAATTCCTCCAGTGAGAGTGGGGGGGAAGCGAATGGAAAGGAAAGACAGATTCTGGTGGTAGGGGACTCAATTCTTAGAAAGACAGAGAGGGCAATCTGTAACAAAGACCTGGAGAGCCGAACTGTATGTTGATGATCCCTCAAACAAAGGGACGAAGCTAAGGGGAAAATAATACTGGGAGTATGCTATAGGCCCCCTAACCTGATCGAGGAGGGGGAGATGGATCTCCTATCACAAGTTGGATTAGCAGCAAGGATGGGAAGTGTTATCATAATGGGGGATTTTAATTATCCACACATAGACTGGGGGGAGGGAACCACGCATTTGTTTAAGGCTCGCCAGTTCCTAAATGTCTTGCAGGACAATTTCATGTTTCAGATGGTAGACTCACCAACTAGAAATAAAGCATTACTGGATCTACTGATTACCAACAATACAGACCTGATCACGGATGTGGAAATATGGGGCAGTTTAGGAAACAGCGATCACAGGTCAATTGGCTTTAGTATAAGTCACACAAATAGGAAACATAAGAGGAATACAAAGACACTGAATTTCAAAAGAGACAACTTCCCTAAACTACTAACCTTGCTAGAAGGCATGAATTGGGATAAAATCTTAGGAACAAAGAACACAGAGGAAAGATGGGTTTCCTTTAG
This sequence comes from Lithobates septentrionalis, assembly GCA_037952835.1. Taxonomy (NCBI): domain Eukaryota; kingdom Metazoa; phylum Chordata; class Amphibia; order Anura; family Ranidae; genus Lithobates; species Lithobates septentrionalis. Next base: position 1,745,693 of record JBBDGP010000505.1, read on the forward strand.
AGCATATTAAATAAGGGCATTAAAAATGCATCCCATTGGGTGTAAAATTTAATAAGCAAACAAAGGTCCTGGATGGCTTAACTCCAATGTAAAAATGCATATAAAAGCAAAGGAGAAGGCCTTCAAAAAATACAAGGTTGAGGGATCATCATCAGCATTCAGACTTTATAAAGAATGCAACAAGAAATGTAAGGGTGCAATTAGGACGGCTAAGATCGAACACGAAAGACATATAGCAGAGGAGAGCAAAAAAAATCCCAAGAAATTCTTTAAGTATGTAAACAGTAAAAAAGGAGGACAGACCATATTGGCCCCCATAAAGAATGAGGAGGGACATCTGATTACAAAGGATGGGGAAAAGGTGAAAGTATTGAATTTATTCTTCTCCTCAGTCTTCACAAGGGAATCGGGGGGCTTCAGTAACCAAAACTGCAGCGTTTATCCTCATAACACATCACAGGAAGCACTTCCATGTTTAACAGAGGACAGAATTAAAATTAGACTTGGGAAACTTAACATTAATAAATCACCAGGACCAAATGGCTTGCAACCGAGGGTACTTGGGGAACTCAGTCAAGTAATTGCCAGACCATTGTGACAGTCTACTGACTGGAATGGTACCAGTTGATTGGAGAAAAGCCAATGTAGCACCAATATTTAAAAAGGGCCCAAAATACATCCCTGGGAATTACAGACCAGTTAGCCTAACATCAATAGTATGCAAACTCTTGGAGGGGAAGATAAGGGACTATATACAAGATTTTAGTAATGAGAACAGTATCATTAGTAGGGATGGGCAGACGGTTCGGCCCGAGCATAAGTTCGGGCCGAACTTTAGTTATTCAGACATTTGGAAAACAATGAACATTATGCGGTGTTCGCGGCAAATTCGAAAGCCGCGGAACCCCATTAAAGTCTATGGGACACTAACATGAAAAAAAACAAAACTGCTAATTTTAAAGGCTTATATGCAAGTTATTGTCATAAAAAGTGTTTGGGGACCTGGGTCCTGCCCCGGGGGACATGTATCAATGCAAAAAAAGTTTTAAGAAAAGCCGTTTTTTGCAGGAGCAGTGATTTTAACCACTTCAATACAGGGCACTTATACACCTTCCTGCCCAGACCAATTTTCAGCTTTCAGCGCTGTCACACTTTGAATGACAATTGCGCGGTCATGCTACACTGTACCCAAACTAAATTTTTCTCATTTTGTTCCCACAAATAGAGTTTTCTTTTGGTGATATTTGATGACCTCTGAGATTTTTATTTTCTGCTAAACAAATAAAAAAAAGACCGAAAATTTTGAAAAAAAAAGTTTTTTTTGTTTCTGCTACAAAACTTTGTAAATAAGTAAGTTTTCTCATTCACTGATGGGCACTGATGGGGCTGCACTGACGGGCACTGATAAGGCGGCACTGATGGGAACCGATGAGGTGGCACAGATGAGGGGGCACTGATGGGCACTGATGATGAGCACTAATATGCAGCACTGATGGGGCACTGATAGGCAGCACTGATAGGTGTCACTGATAGGCAGCACTGATGGGCACTGAAAGGCGGCACTGATGGGCACTAATAGGTGGCACGGATGGGCACTGATAGGTGGCACGGATGGGCACTGATAGGTGGCACTGATGTACACTAATGGATGGTACTGATTGGCATCCATTGTGGCACTGATTGGCATCCATTGTGGGCACTGATTGTTATCCCTGGTGGCCATGGGTGGCATACCTGGTGCTGACTAGTTGTGGGCATCCCTGGTCCTCTTGGTGGCATCCCTGGTGGTCCAGTGTGGGCAACCTCGGCGGGGCTGCACTGATAATCAATCAGCACAGACCCCCCCCCCCCCATCAGAGGAGAAGCCGATCTGCTCTCCCTACTCGCGTCTGACAGACTCGAGTTTGGAAAAGATGATCCATGGCTCTTCCTGTTTACACTGTGATCAGCCGTGATTGGCTGATCACACGGTAAAGAGTCTCCATCAGAGACTCTTTACCTAGATTGGTATTGCGGTGTGTCAGACTGCGCAACGGCTTGTTTCCTGAAATACTTCATATAACGTCCAGTCAGGATAACACAACCACTTTGCTGACGTCATTTTGCTATATGGCGGGTGGCAAGTGGTTAATAATGCTTAAAGTGAAACAATAAAAATGAAATATTCCTTTAAATATTTAAATATTTTTTGCCTGTTTGCAAGCTCTGGTGCAAACCAAACCGGGGGGGGTGTTCAGCTCATCCTTTATCATTAGCAGTAATCGGCATGGATTTATGAAGAATCGTTCTTGCCAAACCAATCTATTAACCTTCTATGTGGAGGTGAGTTGCCATCTAGATAAAGGAAGGCCCGTAGACGTGGTGTATCTGGATTTTGCAAAAGCATTTGACACAGTTTCCCATAAACGTTTACTGTACAAAATAAGGTCCGTTGGCATGGACCATAAGGTGAGTACATAGATTGAAAACTGGCTACAAGGGCGAGTTCAGAGGGTGTTGATAAATGGGGAGTACTCAGACAAGTACTAAGCTAAGCAGAGCAATAACTTCTCCGCAGGATGTAGCAACCTTGCAAAAAGATCTGAACAAATTAATGGGGTGGGCAACTACATGTCAAATGAGGTTCAGTGTAGAAAAATTTTAAATAATGCATTTGTGTGGCAAAAATATGAATGCAATATATACACTAAGGGGGAACCTCTGTGGGAATCTAGGATAGAAAAGGACCTGGGGGTCCTAGTAGATGATAGGCTCAGCAATGACATGCAATGCCAAGCTGCTGCTAACAAAGCAAACAGAATATTGGCATGCATTAAAAAGGGGATCAACTCCAGAGATAAAAAATTCTCCCGCTCTACAAGACTCTGGACCGGACGCACCTGGAGTATGCTGTCCAGTTCTGGGCACCAGTCCTCAGGAAGGATGTACTGGAAATGGAGCGAGTACAAAGAAGGGCAACAAAGCTAATAAAGGTTCTGGAGCATCTTAGTTATGAGGAAAGGAAAGGTTGCGAGCGCTGAACTTATTCTCTCTGGAGAAAAGACGCTTGAGAGGGGATATGATTTCAATTTACAAATACCATACTGTTGACCCCACAATAGAGATAAAACTTTTTCGTGGAAGGGAGTTTAACAAGACACGTGGCCACTCATTAAAATTAGAAGAAAAGAGGTTTAACCTTAAACTATGTATAGGGTTCTTTACTGTAAGAGCGACAAGGATGTGGAATTCCCTTCCACAGGCGGTGGTCTCAGCGGGGAGCATTGATAGTTTCAAAAAACTATTAGCTAAGCAGCTGAATGACCACAACATACAGGGATATACAATGTAATACTGACATATAATCACACACATAAGTTGGACTTGATGGTCTTTTTTCAACATCACCTACTATGTAACTATATGTAACTATGTAACTATGGTGTCTGTTAGCTTAGTTTATATTAACCCTTCTGCCCAGTCAACCTGTTTTCATGGCTGGTTAGACCTGGGCACATATCCCCAAATTTGGTGACACACAACCTATGGTGGCAGGTGTATACCCTCTTGGGAATTATTTTACAGAAAACTTTACCCATGATACCACAAAAAGCACTTCTTAATCTGAAACCCGATGGGATCACTAAGTAACAATTTATCCTTGTGACCCATGTACTGACCACCACAAAACAGACAATAGCAAAACCTTGTTTAACTGATACCTTATCTATGTCAGAGGTTATATCCCGGATGCAATGGGTGATGATTATTGAGAAACGTATGGCTAAATTGCAAGGCACTCCTAACCTCACTCCCTCAGTCCCCTCTCGCATTACTAACTTACTAACTGACATATCAGCATGGATGTTGCACCATTTCCTTAAACTAAATCTCTCTAAAACTGATTGGGGGTTCTAAGTAATTTTCTAGCAAAAAAAAATGATTTTAACTTTTAAACAGCAAGTTTGAAAAATAGGCCTGGTCTTAAAGTGGTTAAAGTACAACAATCAAAAGGAAAAATTCCTTTAAATATAGTGCCTGGGGGGACCCTTAGTCTGCCTAGTCGCACGTCTGTAGCATGTATAGAACATGCTGTAGCAAAAATGTAATTTCTAAAGAAAAAAAAAACAAGTCAAATCCAATTTAAAATTACTTGCAGTTCCAATTGCTGGCACCCAGCTATTGAAAAAAAATAAAGAAAAAAATGACACGGGGTCCCCCCAGTCCATACCAGGCCCCCCTTCAGGTCTGGTATGGATTTTAAGGAGAACCCCACACCAAAATTATTTTGAAAAACTGTGTTTATTGGAATCTGGCACTGCCCCTTCTGACATCACGGACTGGTGCATGCTGGGTCAGCAAGGTCACAAGGGGGCGGTGCCACCAGGTGACGAAGCCAGATGACCCCGCCCCTTACCTATATAAGAACTATATAAGAGCCTGCAGTAGGCAGCCAGCCTTTATGTCATTGGGAAAGTTTGTTTTTTTTTGGGTGCTGCGTGATTGACGATGGATTTACATCGAGGGACACTATATTTTAATTTTTTTATAAAGGAATTGTCAAAAACTGTGTGTGTTTTTATTACTTTTTGACACTTTTTTTGGTGAATGGGGATGTACCACATACTCATTCATATGGGGGGCGGGATCTGGGGGTTCCCTTATTAAAGGGGGCTTCCAGATTCTGAAAAGCCCCCCACAACCACCAGCCATGGTTGTGGGGATGAGGCCCTTATCCCCATCAACATGGGGACAAGGTGCTTTGGGGTGGGGGGGCAAAGCACCCACCCCCATGTTGAGGGCATGTGGCCTGATATGGTTCAGGAGGGGGGTGCTCACTCGTTTCCCCCCCCTCTTTCTTGGCCAGCCAGGCTGCATGCCCAGATAAAGGCGCTTCTGATGACATCATATTTGATGACAAAATGCGTCAAGCTAGGACACACGGTGTGCTATGCAGAGCTCTAGGCGGAATGCACGCTAAAACACCTGAGCGGTTTTATATGTTTTATGTGCTGATACAGATGCCTGTAGAGGAAGGGTTTGCAAAGTTTATTTGCTGTATGCTGAACATGCCTGAAGGCTTTTATTAAAGAGTCAAGACATTATTATGCTATGTGGAGCCCGTTTTTCTGTTTTCTGACTGCTGCGAGATTCATCCTTGGAGTTACAGGATGCTGTAAGGAGGGAACGATTGGAGCCAGTTGGTGGATTTTCTGGTCATGGAGACCGCTTAAGCCCATTTGACTCCTCTTGTTATATGACACTGAGAATCAACTACGTTTGGTGAGTGGGGACCTTCACTTAACTTTTACAAGGTGTTTGTTTGGGAGCACATTGAATAACAAGTCACTCAATGTGGGAATTACACCGCGGGAGCCTGTTATCTTCATATTAATCGCCATAGGACTTTGATCTAAGGAATTTGATGATACACATTGCTAGCAAGCGCTGTTTGTTCACAGGAATAAGGTTTTTGTGAATTGCTATCAATTGTCAATCACTAGATTTGAAACAGCTGTTGCTGTAACATCACACTATTCGTTTTTTAAACAAATTTCTGGCACGAGTGTTTGTTTATGACCTAAAAATCATTACACAGGGGACTTTTTATCCCCTATGTGATGAAAAAAATGAAGTTAAGCAAAAATATATATATATATTTTGCAAAAAAATAAAGTTACACCCAAGCACATAAAATCTCCCTCAAAAAAATGTTAAAGCCCCCCTCCCCCACATATACACACATACGAATGTTTTACGAACATGTTTTGGAGCGCCTACATGTGCAAACTTTAATTGCAATCCACATGTTACATGTCGAGTGAGAGAAATAATTCCAGCACAAGACTTTCTTTTTTTTTTTTTTTATTCTTTATTTTCTTTCACAAAAGGTAAAAAAACATTTTCACAAGTACATCAGTTCAACACAACCTTCCTTCTCTCTTTTTCTTCTTCCCCTCTCCTCCCCCTCTTTCTTCTAATCCTAACCTCGAACTCCTAATCTTCAACCTATCCTACGTATTCATACTTTCATAATAATCTTATTTCTAACAACCCAACCTTTCTGCAATTTTTCCTTCACCCAAATCCATTTTTCCTTCACCCAAATATCTTCGAAAGGCAAAGACAACACCAAAAAAATAATAGAAAGTAAAGCTAGAAAAAGTAAGAAAAAGAAAGAGGAGAAGAGAGGAAACCCCCCCGGAATTATTTATTGCTATGGACTTTAGGGATTCTGTTCCCTATATAACACATAAGGAGCCCATATTTCCCGATATTTCTCATCTTGCTCTCTCAACAGCAACGTAAGATTTTCCATTTGTTGAATTTCTGATATCCTTATAAACCATGGTGCCTTAGTTGGTAAAACATTAGTTTTCCAAAGAACCGGAATACATGCTTTTTCTGCGGTCAACAAATGTCTCAGGAGCGAGTTTTTATACCTTTCAATGGATAGAGGTATGTCACATAAAAAAAAAAAAGCTGTGGGATTTTCTCCAAGAGACACATCTGTAATTTCTTTGACTGTTTTCGAGACCATCGTCCAGAATTCTTTTAACCCTGCACATTCCCAGAATATGTGTAGCAAAGTGCCCTCAGACTTCTGACATCGCCAACAAACATTCGATACCTGTGGATATATTTGGTGCAGTACTGCTGGTGTTCTATACCACCTAGTTAGAATTTTATATCCACCTTCTTGATACCTTGTTGACAATGATGCCTTGTGCGTAAACAATAAAATCCTGTTCTTTTGTACCTGGGAGAATGTAACCCCCAGATCCCTCTCCCATGCTTGTATAAAGGTGAGTTCTTGTGGGGCATCTAAATCAATCACCAGAGCGTATAGGATTACAAGTAAGTGTCTTTGTGGTTCCTTGTTTAGACATCTTTGCTCAAATTTAGATAATATACGTACTACAGTTGATGTCAATGTCATCGACCACAGATAAGCTTTAAGCTGTATCTGCCTATACGGGTCCAGATCCATTAGGAACTCACGTTCAATCTCCTCCCTAGACATCACCTGATTATTTATCGAGAAATGTAAAAGCCTACTGATTCCTTGTCGCCTTAAATTATTAAAACTCTTATCTGTGATACCCAGCTGAAATCTCGGGGTACCCAAGATTGAGATAAGAGGGCTTGGGCATGGCGATATCTCAGTTTTTTTAAATATTTTTTTTGTAACTCGAAGAGTGGCACCCACCGTTGGATGTTTCCTCCCAGCCTGTGGTATATCAGCCTCCGCCAGCCATACAAGACCCCCCAGTGGAACGGCTATCATTGCTTGTTCCAGATGGATCCAAGGCTTGTCTCTGTGGGGCTTACACCAGTCTACTACCCTTGCTAGATGGGATTCTTCGCGATATCCTACTGGGTCTGGGAATCCAACCCCTCCTCTTTCTTTTGGTAATGTCAGAATATTCCTACGCACTCTTACTGATTTGCCCGCCCAAATAATTTTCACGAACCTCGCTCTCAGATCCCTCAGATATCCTGCGGGGATCTTGACAGGTGGGGTCTGAAACAGGTATAGCAATCTTGGCATTACATTCATTTTTATGATAGTAATTCTGCCAAACCATGTAAAGACCTCCTTATGCCATCGCTGTAGGTCTAATTTAATCTGTCGTGCCGGGGGCACAAAATTAAGTTTGAACACCCTATTTAATTTAATAGGTATCTTAGTCCCTAAATAGCATATATGTGAGTCTGTCCATGTAAAGGCAAAGTGAGAAGTTAACTGATGTCGCAGGGATGCCTTCATCTCCACTCCCATCGCTTCTGATTTACTATAATTTACCTTAAAATTGGACAAGCCTCCATACGTGCGCAACTCCAGTAATAAGGATGGAAGGGATATCTCTGGAGTGGTTACGAAAAATATCAGATCATCTGCATACACAGCCAATTTCTGTTCTTCTCCCTTTTTTAAGATACCCCTGATATCTTTATTAGCTCTTATAGTCCCTAGGAAGGGCTCCAATGTAAGTATAAAAATGATGGGCGAGAGTGGGCACCCCTGGCGCGTTCCATTACAAATGGAGAAGGGCTCAGAAATTATATAATTTATCTTAACCTTTGCTCTCGGGTCTGAGTATAAACTTGTAATCCAATTCTGCATCCCTTTTCTCATTCCTATATGTTGTAGCATAGCTTTTAAATATGTCTAATGCTTTCTCCACGTCAGCGGAGACAAGCACAAAAGGTTTTTGATATATTTGAGAGAAATGTATGGCACTTAAGACCCTTTGTGTATTTTCCCTACCTTCTCTATTAGGAATGAACCCCACTTGGTCAGGATGTATCAATGATGGAATATAAGTCAACAGTCTATTTGCAAGTATTCTCGTAAGGATCTTCAGATCCACATTTAGCAACGATATTGGACGGTAGCTAGAACATTATGAAGACCTTCTTCATAAAACTAAACTGATGACCTATAGGGGGCTTTTGAAGTGTCACCTATAGAAAATATAGGATACTGAAGTTTGTCGCCATTTCAAGGGCGCACGCAAATTCAAGGTAAGACATGTTGCATGCCTATTTACTTGGTGCATCCTCGTCTTCTATATATTACCAAATATGTTGGTAGTTTATTATGTTTGTCTGCCCTAAAATTAACTTTAGCCACTTACCGACCAGCCGCTGTCGTTGTACTGTGGCAGGTTGGCTCGTTCCCGCGAATCGCCGTCATTGTACATCAGCTTGGAAACTCTATTTTGTAGGCGCATTCCCACTGGCCAGTGGGGGAGCCAGTCAGTGGGGTGGACTCACTGTCCGCCGGCCGCCCGCAATTGTTCATCGCAGTGACAGAACGGGGATCTACCTGTGTAAACAAGGCAGATCTTTGTTCTGACAGGAGATCACACAGATCCTGTCTTTCTGCTATGCAGGAAGATGGATCTCTGTGTTTCCCCAGGCAGCCCATCCCCCATACAGTTGGAAAACACCTGCAGGGAATACATTTAACCCCTTCATCGCCCCTGATGTTAACCCCTTCCCTGCCAGTGTCATTAGTACAATAACAGTGCATATTTTTAGCACTAATTACTGTAATAATGTCACTGGTTCCAAAAAAGTGTCAAAAATGTCAGTTAGGTGTCCGATCTGTCCGCAGCAATGTCGCAGTTCCTTTTAAAATCGCAGATCACCGCCATTACTAGTATAAAAAAATAAATAAATAATAAAAATGCCATAAATCTATTCCCTGTTTTGTAGACGCTATAACTTTTGGGCAAACCAATTACTATACGCTTATTGCGATTTTTTAATAAAATATAAGTTAGCTATACACAAGAGAAAAGGAGGGGGCCAGTAAATTAAATATTTACTAGTTAATTTCCCCGCTCTCCATCCTGAAAAATCCCCTGCAGCAGCCGAGGGGAGGGGAGAGAAGAGGAAGGAAGCCAGCAGCATTGCAGGGAGGGGGGGAGCCTGGGCAGTAGGAGGAATCGGCACCACACAGAGTGATTAGGGTGTGCCCAGGCACACCTGGCACACCCCCTGCGCTTTTGAGGAATATATTTTGATTAAAGTTTATGTGCCTGGAGATCAGTTTTAAATAATACGAATCCTTTCTGCACCTCCTCTTCCATTCAATGAAAAATGCTCTACTAATGGTGGAGGCAGACCCCTTGAAGGACGTTGGCAGAGACGTGCGGCCCATCTGAGCACAAGTCGGATATCTAAATATGGGGGCACAGAAGAGGAGTGGGGGAGGACAATATCCCCCAGGTGAAGTTCTTCTTTAACCACTTAAAGAACGCCCACGGCATATATACTGTGGCAGGGTGACTCTATTGTGCGAAATGATGTACCTGTAAGTCGTTTCATGCAATAGATAGTGTGGGACAATGAGGGAACACAGTTAACCCCTTGATTGCCCCTGTGGTTAAACCCTTCCCAGCATATTTTATACAGTAATCAGTGCATTTTTTTTTAGCACTGATCACTGTATTGGTGTCACTGGTCCCCAAAAAGTGTCACTTAGGGTCATATTTGTCCACCAGAATGTCCTGCTAAATATCGCAGATCGCTGCCATTACCAGTAAAAACAATAAGAAAGTTAAAGGTCCATAAATCTATTCCCTATTTTGTAGACGCTATAACTTTTGTGCAAACCAATCAATATTACTTATTGCGATTTTTTTTTACCAAAAATATGTAGCAGAATACATATTGGCCTAAATTTATGAAGAAATATGATTTTCTACATTTTTTATTAGATATGTATTATTATTATTATTTTTCAAAACTGTCGGTCTTTTTTGTTTATAGCGCAAGAAATAAAACCGGCAGAGGTGATCAAATACCACCAAAAGAAAGCTCTATTTGTGGGAAAAAAGGACATCAATTTTATTTGGGTATAACATCGCACGACTGCGCAATTGTCAGTTAAAGTGCCGTATCACAAAAAATGGCTTGGTCATTAAAGTGTTACTAAACCCACAACAGTAAAATCAGTCTGCAGTAAAGTATGCTTGTTATACTCACTGTGTAACCTACAGGGTTAATCTTCCGCATTGTGTAAAAAAGCTATTTGTTCCTGGCTTCTGTGATCCTCCCCTTCTTCCACTGTCACCTGATAATTTCCTGATAACACAAAGTCTATGGAGTCAGGCTGCACATGCTCAGTTTGGTGTGTATTAGAGCTAGAGAGGTTTTATTTTTTTATTGGGAGAGTGCATATAATAAGCACAGGGGCAAACAGCACTGTCCAGACAGAGGGTCAGGGGTCCTGCAGTCTTATAGGACAGTCAGAAAACTCCTCCCACAAGCTGTGACCAGTGCTTGGCTGGACAGATAGAAGCCACAAGATTGCTCTAACTGCTGATGAGAAAAGGTATTTAGCAGTTTATATATACTAAAACTATTGTGTTTCCATGTTCTGTGTACTGTGGGAGACCAGATATAGTGAATGCAGTTTAGTAACACTTTAACTGCTTGCCGACCAGCCGCCATCATATTAGTGCGGCAGGTCAGCATGATCCTGTGAGCCGTCGTAGCTATACGTCGGCTCGTGGGATCAGGATAGCAGACGTGCGCGCGCATCTGCTGCACTGCGGGGGTGCCAATGCTCGTGGCCGATGGTCGCGATGACCGCCGGCCACAAGCGTTCGTGGGCACGAGAGGCAGAACACGGAAGTGTGTGTGTAAACACACAAATCCCTGTTCTGCTCTGTGAGGAGAGACAGATTGTGTGTTCCTATTAGCTAGGAACCACAATCTGTCATTTCCTCTAGGTCAGTCCCCTCCCCCTACAGTTAGAAACACACACAGGGAACACAATTAACCCCTTGATCGCCCCCTAGTGTTAACCCCTTCCCTGCCAGTGACCTTTTTAGAGTAATCAGTGCATTTTTTGCATTTTTATAGCACTGATCGCTGTATAAATGCCAATGGTCCCAAAAATGTGTCAAAAGTGTCCGATGTGTCCACCATAATGTCGCAGTCCTGATAAAAATTGTACCCATTACTAGTAAAAAAAAATAATAATAACAAAAATGCTATAAAGCTATTCCCTATTTTGTAGACGCTATAAGTTTTGCACAAACCAATCAATATATGCTTATTGCAATTTTTTTACCAAAAATATGTAGAAGAATACAAATCGGCCTTTTTAATATATTTTTGGGGATATTTATTATAGCAAAAAGTAAAAAATATTGTGTTTTTTTCAAAATTGGCGCTCTTTTCTTGTTTTTAGCGCCAAAATAAAAAAACCGCAGAGGCGATCAAATACCACCAAAAGAAAGCCCTATTTGTTGGAAAAAAAGGACGTCAATTTTGTTTGGGTGCAACGTCGCACGACCGCTTAATTGTCAGTTAAAGCGACGCAGTGCTGAATCGCAAAAAGTGTTCTGGTCAGGAAGGGGGTAAAATCTTCCGGGGCTGAAGCGGTTAAGGGGGTAAATCCTCCTGGGGTTGAAGTGGTTAAGAAGCACTGAAAATGAAGTGCTTTTAAAAAAAGCTATAAAAAGATGCAGGGTTCTGTAATTTTATGTCCAGCTCATCCAGCATTGCATTTGGTAATATTGTTCTGCCTTTCAGCTTGGGCCATGTGAATATATATTCTAGGTGAGGAGTACGGTGTATTATATCTCATGTCTAACCTGAATGACACACTAATCACCACTAAAAATGGATCTCTTCTGCATATGGTCCAGAATAGTGCTCCGTGGCCAGGCATGCGTCAACAGGTTTGATTGTCTTTTGTTGGATTCGGTGGGAGTTTGATTTTCCAGTGTTTTCTTTTTATCTTGCTTGGACTGCATGTAGGTTTTTCCCTGAGCGAAATGCTCCCCAATTCTCACACCTCTAGTCAATCGACCGAGCAGCAAAAGATTCTGGTTTTATCAATCTGCAGTCACATGGTAATTGGCGCTCCTCATTCAGCATTTTATGTTAGCGGCAGGGGTCTGATTTCAAAAGCTCTGCTCTTATGCCTGGTGCTGCACGTTTTGCGGAATGTTTTTTTTTTCTGAACAGCTCAACCTTCACACATGGAATTGATTTCAGGATCTTGCTGCCTTTAGACTTATACAGCAGCTCAGCTCATCCCTTTGTGATCTTCAACTGTAGCGTATTAGCAGTGATGCTCTTTTTTATTTTTTATTTTACAGTTGTCGTTTTTTTTTAAATAAATTTCATCCACGCAGAATGAAAATATTCCAAGAAGCTAAAATGTATGCAGTGATAGTGCATATAAAAAAAATAAAAAAACAAAACATAAAAGTCGAAAGTAAAATTTTAGGCAAACTTAAAGGGTCAGATTTTTTTTTTTTTTTTGCCATCTGTGTCCCATTGGGGAGTTTCTCCTTCGCTTCCTTTCTATAGCCAACACAGAAAGAGGGAATCCCTGTAAATGAAGGGAATCTTTGGGGACCCTAGTGTCTCTATTGCAAGATTCCCCCGCAATTACTTTTCTGGGGACAACCCAAAATTTGGAATTTTCTTTTCCTTTCATTTTCAATGATAATGGTAAACAGGACAACTAGAGAGGGTGAATGTCCCTAATGGGGGCACATACGCCAATAAAAAAAAACTGACAGGTATTCTGATCTCTCTCCACTCTATCCAAAACTAATTTTGGATAATTTTTGTCAATGGACCAATGTGTAACTATGGATGTGCCATACCAGGCCAATCCCATGGAAGTTGGAAATCATTGTAGTAGGCACCAATATGACAGTGATCACCCCTAGCTCCCGAGTCGCACGCTGAGCTGCTGCCCTACTGCCTAGTGAACACAGATGGTCGCTCACTTGGGATGGGCGCCATTCAGAAAACACCATGAAATTCTCTCAATTAATGCAAAGTGTCCTCTGAATGACGCTAATTTGGCGAGATGGAGCGGTGGCATCATAATCTCAACCTTGTCCAATCAAAGACTGCTTTGCAAGTATTGAGAAAGTGCAAAGTGTTCTCTGAATGGCACCCATGCCAAGCTAGCAATCTACTATGTTCACTAAGCAGCAGGGTAACTGCTCAGCAGGGAACCTGGAAGCTAGTGGAGATCACAATGTCTACTACAGTGATTTCCATCTTCTACAGGGATCCCACAGGTATGGCACACATACATACTATATAGACTCTCCGGCCACTTTAGTAGGTACACCTGTTCAATTGCTTGGTAACACAAATTGCTAATCAGCCAATCACATGGCAGCAACTTAATGCATTTAGGCATTTAGACGTGGTGAAAATGACTTGCTGAAGCCCAAACCGAACATCGGAATGGGGAAGAAAGGCGATTTAAGTTGGGCTGGTCTGAGTATTTCAAAAACTGCTGATCTACTGGGATTTTCACGCACAACCATCTCTCGGGTTTACAGAGAATGGTCCAAAACAGAGAAAATATCTAGTGAGCGGCAGCTGTGTGGAGGAAAATGCCTTGTTGATGTCAGAGGTCAGAGAAGAATGGGCAGACTGGTTCAAGATGATAGAAAGGCAACAGTAACCCAAATACCCACTTGTTACAACCAAGGTGCACAACACATCGATCCTTGAAGCAGATAGGCTACGACTGCAGAAGACCACATCGGGTGCCACTCTGTCAGCTAAGAACAGGAAACTGAGGCTACAATTTGCACAGGCTCATCAAAATGTTCCCTTGGCAGAAAAAAACGCACATATAGAGAATTTTTTGTACAGTTTGGGCGCGTTTAAATATATATATATATTTTTTTAAATACACTTTGGTTTGTGTGTGTATATTTAAAAAAATATATATATAGCTATTCATCCATCATCATCAAAACTGCATGTATATATCTTCTGTGTTAATAGGGCACAATTTAAAGAGGAACTGCAGTTTGCTCACATAATTTGTAATAAAAACATCTTTGCCATCCTGAAGCTTCCCTCCAACCACATTGCATATTATTTTATATACACTGTGATTCTGTACTTGCCAAATATGCTGCAGAAATCTCCCTCCACTGAGTCTGGCTGCAATCATTTTAACTGTGGGCAGCTGAAACTGCTGCCTGTTCACTTCCTGGATTTAAACAGACACACAGAGGCACACCTCCAGCTCTGCAGCTCTCATTGACCCTCTTATGACTCATCCCCCCTCCCTTCCTGGCAAACTCTCACAAGAGTGAGAGAGAGAGATGTGCATTTCTGTCTCTTGCTTTGCTCCTCTGCTATCTGCATAAATCACATCTGACAAGTTTTCCTGACAGCAAGAGGAAAAAGGTGACAGGGGATGGATCTCCAGTACACAGCCTATAATTGACAGCCGCAGCTCTGTCCCTGTGTGCTGTGTGAAGGGGTTGTGTCCCTTCCCTCCAATCAGCTCTCAGAGCTCTCCTCACTGAACTCTGTAGTGTGTAATTTCAGCTCTCCAATACCTTTTTTTCTGACAGCTCAGGTAAGCTTTATAACTCCTGGAATTTGAACGTCTGTAGAGCAGAGAAGACTGCAGATAAACAGGTATACTTTATGTAGGAGGGTTTGTCTCATCTCTGTGTATCACCTAAGGCCAGTTACTTCTTTGGGTATATATAAGCGTTTACAACCACTGTAACCGTTTTTGTAGGTGCAGACCCTTTGCAAGGGAGAACTTTCAGATTGCCTAGAGTCAGGCTTTAAGACTCCTCTCACACTGGGGCCGCGGATGCGTTCACGGTAAAGCGCCGCTAGTTTTAGCGGGGCCTTACCACTGTTTAACCTCTTAACTGCTATTTAACATTATTAGTAATGGCGGCGATCTGCGATTTTTATCGTGACTGCGACATTATGGCGGACATATCGGACACTTTTGACACTATTTTGGGACCATTGTCATTTATACAGAGATCAGTGCTATAAAAATGCACTGATTACTGTGTAAATGACACTGGCAATGAAGGGGTTAACCACTAGGGGGTAATGAAGGGGTTAAGTGTGTCCTAGGGAGTGATTCTAACTGTGCGGGGGGATGGGCTCTTACTCACATGACAGCGATCACTGCTCCCGATGACAGGGAGCAGTGATCTCTGTCATGACACAAGCCAGAACGGGGAAATGCCTTGTTTACCAAGGCACTTCCCCGTTCTGAGGCTCCGTGACACGATCGCCGGGAGACTGGCGGACATCGAGTCTGCTGGTCCTGCGGGCACGGTCACGCTGTAAGCGGCGCACTCCTGCTATCCCCGGCTCTTAAAGGGGACGTACAGGTACGCCCATTTGCCCACCGCTGTGCCAACGTATATCGGCGTGCAGAGGTTGGGAAGAGGTTAAGCTTTTGCGCAGCTAGCAGGGCGCCTTTAACACCAAAGGAGGGGTTAAACGCTTTTCAGGTGCTTCGGAAGCGCTGCCCATTCATTGCAATGGGCAGGGGCCCCCAAAGATGCTGCTTGCAGGACTTTTTTCCGAACATCTCGCAAGCGCACCGCCGCGGGTGTAAAAGCACCCATTGCAGAGAATGGGAGGCAGTTTTCAGATGCTATTTCTAGCGCTAAGACGAATGAAAACTTCCTCAGTGTGAAAGGGGTCTTAGAAATAAAAAAATAAAAATACAAAAAAAGTGATGATATGCAAACCACTGTAATCCATAAAAACAAATCCGATTTGATTTTTCATCAGTAATCAAGAAATATTGTTAGCTTGTAATGCTAATAAATCCAAAATGATGCAATAGAAGGGGAGTTGGGACTTTAAATGAGGCGCACTAGTCGCCTCCATCCCGAAATCAGGTATATATAACAGGGAATTTGGGACTTTAAAATGAAGCAATTTGAAATGCGGAGGATTAAAATTGTAATTTTATTAATGTTAGTAGGTATATAGTAAAAGAATTTCATGTACATATACAGACATACATATATAGTTGGCACAGAATTATAGGCATATTAGGTGGAAAGGTACAAGCAGTAGAATACATAATTACACTGGATAGATCATGGTCAAAGTAATGTTAGTATAAAATAACATATAGCCTATAGGCTATAGCCTATATTTAAATTAATGACATCAAGGTAACAATGGATAGAGTTCTGGCATCAAATGTAGCTCGACGCGTTTCGTGGATGATTTTGTCCACTCATCAGGAGCTGATGCATAATAATCCTGTAAGATATATACGTATAATCAACCTCCATCCGTATAGAGAGGAATAAAACAAAAATGCTGGAAATATTTGACCAGAAATGCACTTACCAACCCTGACACTGAGAGCGGCGCATGGCAGATGGCATGGAGTGGGCCGGGGACAACAAACCCCGTGGCGGGAGCTGAGGCAGCATGTAATGTCTGGATGACATCAGGTAATAAAATGGCAATGTATGGGTAGTGGAATGATCTCCATGTGGCAGCAATGATAAAACATGGATTGTCAGAAAGTAAAAATACCTGAGGATAAATGTTGAAAAATAATAGTATATCAGTATTTGTTCGAAATAGAGTAGGTTATATTAAGTATTATATAGTATACATAATGTACACAGAGGTACTTGTATATGAAGATTACTGATGAGTAATACAATAAAAATTGTATAATAAAGTAGATCTGGTTAAGGGAATTAATTGTGACAACAATGATGGGGCATAGCTTGTCAGAAAAGGATATCTGGGAATGAATATTGAAAGTGGTATATAAGTATATATTGATTAAAATAAAACAAATTACATTGAGAGATAATATAAGTAATATACCCAGAGATGCCCGTGTTTGGAAAGTGCTAGTAGGTAATACAGTGAAGGTTGTATAGTAAAAAGGGATCTGATTGAAAAAATAGCTAGTGAAAAATCTGGATGTGTATGAGTTAATGGGTAGGGGAACTCTATCCATTGTTACCTTGATGTCATTAATTTAAAAATATCATGATTATATCATTTTGTTATGTAATTTTATTATCAGTTACCGGATATGCCATCCCTGGCACCTATAGGCTATATGTTATTTTATACTAACATTACTTTGACCATGATCTATCCAGTGTAATTATGTATTCTACTGCTTGTACCTTTCCACCTAATATGCCTATAATTCTGTGCCAACTATATATGTATGTCTGTATATGTACATGAAATTCTTTTACTATATACCTACTAACATTAATAAAATTACAATTTTAATCCTCCGCATTTCAAATTGCTTAATTTTAAAGTCCCATATTCCCTGTTATATATAAATCCAAAATGACTGCATAACTTTCAGGCTATAAATGCTTTGTTTGTTGGCTACAAAACTCCGGTAGGAACAATTTCATTTATTCTAATATGGCTGCATAGAAAACATTTCATTTAAAAAGAGAAAAATAATCTTTAAAAGAAATGTAATTGTAATGGTGCCCCTATACTTCCATCTGGTATGAAGTACATGGAGAAAGCTTTAATGTTTTTAGCCTCTCCTCCTTTCTGACATATCATGGATGTGTACTTCTGAAATCTGAATCATACCATGGGGGTTATTATGTACAGACGGTCAGCTTATATAAGAACCGTGAGCACAGTAAGCTTTTACTAAACACTTGAAAAGCTTTTAGCAACCTTCAATCAGCTTTCTTGAAGCCTTTAAAGTGACCTTCAGCACAAATTTGGGTATGCTAAACAAATATCACAAAGGCAGTACTGACTATCACTTTAAAAAAAGCTGAAGCCTGTATAAACAAGACCTAAAGGAGCACATTTTTCACTTAGTAAAGTTAACCTGTGTTCCCTATGAAAATGCAATTACATACAAGAGGAGTAAAAAAAATAAAAATAAAAAATGAAATTTAGTTTAATAACAATCTTCCCTTAACCACTTGCCAACCAGCCGCCGCACAGCTGGGCGAAGCGACGTTATGTTACGTCACTTCGCCCTGTGGCCACTAGGGGCGCACACGCTGCTTGCCCCCGGAGGCAATGGGAGTGCCCGGCGGTCACGATCACCACGATCGCGGCTGACACACGGAGAACTGGGATCTCTGTGTGTGTAAACACACAGTTTCCGGTTCTCTGAGGGGAGAAGAGACAGATCGTCTGTTCATACAGAGTATGAACAGCGATCTGCCATCTTACCAAAAAACATCTTGATTATCCCCAAGACTTTTAGACAAATATTCTATGGACTGATGGGACAAAACATTTACTTTTTGGAAGGTGTGCGTCCCATTACATCTGGCATAAAACTAATACAGCATTTCATACATACAGGGATATACAATGTAATACTGACATATAATTACACACGTATGTTGGACTTGATGGACGTGTGTCTTTTTCTCAACCTCACCTACTATGTAAGAAACTGGGCAAAAATGGCATCCATGGGAGAGTTCCAAGGCCAAAGCCACTGCTGACCAAAAAGAACACAAAGGCTCATCTCACATTTACCAAAAAACATCTTGATTATCCCCAAGACTTTTAGACAAATATTCTATGGACTGATGGGACAAAAAATTGACTTTTTGGAAGGTGTGTGTCCCGTTACATCTGGAATAAAACTAATACAGCATTTCATAATAAGAACATCATACCAGCAGTCACACATGATGGTGGTAGTGTGATGGTCTGGGGCTGCTTTGCAGCTTCAGGAACTGGACGACTTACCATAATTGATGGAACCATGAATTCTGAGCTCTACCAGAAAATCCTAAAGGAGAATGTCCGGCCATCAGTTGGTGACCTCAAGATCAAGTGCACTTGGGTTATGCAGCAGGACAATGATCCAAAACACAACAGCAAGTCCACCTCCAAATTGTTCCAACAAAGCAAAATTTAGGTTTTGGAGTGGTCTAGTCAAAGCCCGGATTTAAATCCAATTCAGATGCTGTATCATGACCTTACACAGGCCGTTCATGCTGGAAAACCCTCCAATGTGGCTGACTTAAAACAATTCTGCAAAGAAGAGTGGGCCAAAATTGGTCCTCCGCAATGTGAAAGACTCATTGGCAGTTATCGCAAACACTTAATTGCAGTTGTTGCCGCCAAGGGTGGCACAATCAGTTATTAAGTTTAGGGCGCAATTACTTTTTCACATAAAGCCAGGCAGGTTTGGACAGCTTTTTTGCTTTAATAAATGAAACCATTTAAAAACTGCATTTGTATTTACTCGGGTTATCTTTGTGTAATAATAAAATTTGTTTGATGATCTGAGTCATTTAAGTGTGTCAAATATGCAAAAAAATAAAAAATCAGAAAGGGAGCAAATTCTTTTTCACAGCATTGTATGTTTGTAATAAAAATTTGTCTTTATCACTATCAAATTTGTCAATGTCCTTTGACGGTATCATGAAAATCCCGCTGCCCCACCATTCTCCAATCTTTCTATACAAATCTACTAATACATACACTATATTGTCAAAAGTATTGGGACACCTGTCTTTACACGTACATGAACTTTAATGGCATTCCTGTCTTAGTCCGTAGGGTTCAATATTGAGTTGGCCCACCCTATTCAGCTAACAGCTTCAACTCTTCTGGGAAGGATGTCCACAAGGTCCACAACCCCACACCATAATCCCCCCTCCACCAAATGATTTAGACCAGTGCACAGAGCAAAGTCCATAATCACATGGATGAGCGAGTTGGAGGAGGAACTTGACTGGCCTGCAAAGAGTCCTGACCTCAACCAGATAGAACACCTTTGGGATGAATTAGTGCAAAGACTGCGAGCCAGGCCTTCTCGTCCACACCAGTGCCTGACCTCACAAATGCGCTTCTGGAAGAATGGTCAAACATTCCCATAGACACACTCCTAAACCTTGTGGACAGCCTTCCCAGAAGAGTTGAAGCTGTTATAGCTGCAAAGGGTGGGCAGACGTAATATTGAACCCTACGGACTAAGACTGGGGTGCCATTAAAGTTAATGTGTGTGTAAAGGCAGGTGTCCCAATACTTTTGACAATATAGCAATGGCAGCCTGTAATGCAGGGCGCCTATCCATGCGTCCAGCCCCTTAATCTACATGTGGGGTGCCGAATGCATGGATTATACAATGGGGTTTTTTTGAAGCATGTGATTAGAGCCTAAGGCTCCCTAATAGGCTTCAAAAAAAGGATGGACTCGGGGGCCCAGAGCACTGCGCTCCGAACTCACCCAGTTGTGAGTGAATTAATATTTTCTATTGTCACAATGATTCTCCTTCCGACCAATCAGGTTTTGAGACCCGTATACTGATTGGCCGGAAGGAGAAGTGACCCTCTTGGCCTAGAAGGAGGAGGGAGGAGACACAAGGTCGCCGTGATGCCAAGGAGGAGACACAGGAGAAGCCGCCTCCTGACGCCCGGAGGGAAGCGCTGCCCGCACTATAAATGGGGTAAGTGGGGAGCTGACCGACCAGGGGGGAGGGGGGCGGTGCGATTGACCGACCAACCGACCCACGGGGGGGGGGGGGTTGCGAGTGACCTGACCGACAGGGGGGTGGCTGTGGGTGCACTGTTTGCTACCCCCCTCCCAAAAAAAAACACCAGCCGCCACTGCAATGTAGTGTATAATACTCTACTCCCCCAAGACTGATAATGCTGCTGTCCAAAGGTGCCCCCTGTTTTCCAGAGTGGAGGCACTCTAATACAGGAGATATGCTACAGGCCAGATCAGCAGGTGAAAACAGAGGGAAAAGGAAGCTGAATGCGGTCACCACCTCTACAGATTGGTAAACTGTAATATATTACTTCAAGATTATTTGTGCACTTAACATATTTTAAGCATGATTTTTACCTGTAAAAGCTTTCCTTAGGGATACAGCCCCTGCATCCCTGGCTGGAAGACACGGAGGGAAGGGGGCACCACTAAGTGCAGTATTAAAAAAAGTATTTTATTAGGCAGCTAAATGTGCACTCACATCAATCCACAAGAAGGAATGCCTGTAGTGTAACAGCTGCAGTATCTATGTGTGGATCGTCCTCTCCATGATCCAGGATGTCAGTAGCAGAAATGCATCCCTGAAAAAGATGGAGTCCATTCTCCCAAAATGGCTTGATGTACATGTTTTTAATTTTAATAAACATCTTATGAACCTTACATCAAAGTTGCAGTTTTCTAGACACCAGGTGTTCCTTCTATCCCACCCAAGGCTTCTCACTGAAATGAGGAAACTGCCTTATCGGAAAGGCAGTAGCCCAAGTCCCCAAGAGGGTCCATTACCACCATTCTCCATTGGGCAGGGCGTACTGAAAGCGACTTCTTCCTCTTTGCCCACACCAGTGGCGTCGCTAGGGGGTGGCTTTTGGGGCTATAGCCCCGAATCTGGGGCACATAGCCCCGAGTCTCTGTAGGGGTCCCCAAGGGGAGGGGAGGCTCTCTGGGGACCCTGATGTAAGTTGGGGGCTCTCTGGGGACCCTGATTTAAGGGGGAGGCTCTCTGGGGACCCTGATGCAAGGGGGAGGCTCTCTGGGGACCCTGATGTAAGGGGGGCTCTCTTGTGATATACACACACACACGTATATTCTATACATGTGTATGCCCGCCCATGACTTTCTTTACTACGCTGCTATGGGCTCTAGCCCCAGATCTATTGTAGAACTAGCAACGCCCCTGGCCCACACAATCACCCACTCACGACCATCGACTGATCCAGTCAGTCCAGCGCGGTCTCCATCCCAAACCAGGCCAAATATTGTTGTCACTTATGTGACTGAAGCTGTCCTTCGGTTTTTTCATTATCCACATCGATATTTTTGTGATTCTATTGCCCTTCTAATGAAGGAATTACAACATAGGACCTGCCAAACACAGAACAGGTGGCTCCTCCAAGAAAAAGAGTCCTTTCAGTGAGAAGAATTTGCAGCAAGGATCACGATATGACATTATACTTCCAAGGAGGAGCTGCAAGTCCATTATAAAAATGAGAGTGGGCAACCAGATGGAGGGAACAAGGGTACCCTCCATCACAGCACTGAGGTTTATTTATTGTTGGTGTAAAGAGTTGTCTTCTATAACATGGTATGAGAAGCAACTGAAGATGTCAGAAGACTACAGTAGACTGGAGGAATTTTATGAGGCAAGTGTGGGTCATGGAACTGTATGAGAAGGCTCAGAGGAAAATAGGAGGGAGGAAGTTAATCATAGAAATAGACGGTTTGATGAAATAAGAACTGTGGGTGGTCAAGAACATTTGCAGGAAGTCCCCACAGATCCCTGACTACCCTCCTACAATATAGCATATAACCAGGGGTGGACTGACCATTCGGGCACTCGGGCACTGCCTGAGGGCCCCATGCCACTAAGGGGCCCCATCAGGGTTGCCAGACTCAATAAAACCAGTGACAGTATGTAAAAATCTGTTTTTTAAAAATCCCAAGATTATAGCTGCCCCGCCTCTCCAGTACCTTTTTCATTGTGTGTATGTGTATTCTGTGTGTGTATATTGTGTGTGTATATTGTGTGTCTGTGTGAGTATACTGTATGTGTGTGTATATTGTGTGGCTCCATAATCTATTGCCTGGGTGCCCCATAATCTCCTATTGCCTGGGGGCCCCATAATCTCCTATTGCCCGGGGGCCCCATGAGTTTTCAGTCCGCCCCTGCATATAACCAAGAACACTAAAGTAGGCTCCACCTTTTATTCTGATTTGTGGAGGGCATACTGCTCCAGCAAATAAGAGAAGAAAGGATTCAACCACTTCAAGGGCAATAAGTACCACTTTATCAACCCAGAGACAGAAATGCATACTCCAACTGTTGGGAGACTATAGACCAATTTAAAATTGAGGAATAAACAGGAACAAGGGGCCACAAAGCATTATATGGAGTCATGCTTCGCAGAGTTTGCATGGAGGCAGAAACATAAATATGATGGCATGTTCTTGTCATTACAACATACAGTGCCTTGAAAAAGTATTCATACCCCTTGAAATTTTTCACATTTTGTCATGTTACAGCCAAAAACATAAATGTATTTCATTGGGATTTTATGTGATAGACCAACACAAAGTGGCACATAATTGTGAAGTGGAAGGAAAATGATAAATGGTTTTCACATTTTTTTTACAAATAAATATCTGAAAAGTGTGGTGTGCATTTTTTATTCAGCCCCTTTACTCTGATACCCCTAACTAAAATCTAGTGGAACCAATTGCCTTCAGAAGTCATCTAATTAGTAAATAGAGTCCCCCTGTGTGTAATTTAATCTCAGTATAAATACAGCTGTTCTGTGAACCCCTCAGAGGAACAAACAGCATCACGAAGGCCAAGGAACAGACCAGACAGGTCAGGGATACGTTGTTGCAGAGATCCACTGCTCAGGTGGGAGAATCTGTCCACAGGACAACTATTAGTTGTGCTCTCCACAAATCTGGCCTTTATAGAAAAGTGGCTAGAAGAAAGCTATTGTTGAAAATAAGCTATAAGAATTCCCATTTGCAGTTTGCGAGAAGCCATGTGGGGGACACAGCAAGCATGTGGAAGAAGGTGAAACACCATCCCCACCGTGAAACATGGTGGTGGCAGCATCATGTTGAGGGGATGCTTTTCTTCAGCTGGGACAGGGAAACTGGTTAGAGTTGATGGAAAGATGGATGGAGTCAAATACAGGGCAATCTTAGAAGAAATCCTGTTAGAGTCTGCAAAAAACTTGAGACTGGGGCGGAGGTTTACCTTCCAGCAGGACAATGACCCTAAACAAACGGCCAGAGCTACAATGGAATGGTTTAGATCAGAGCATATTCATGTGTTAGAATGACCCAGTCAAAGTCCAGACCTAAATCCAACTTGAGAATCTGTGGCAAGACTTGAAAATTGCTGTTCACAGACGCTCTCCATCCAATCTGACAGAGCTTGAGCTATTTTGCAAAGAAGAATGGACAAAAATTTCACTCTCTAGATGTGCAAAGCTGGTAGAGACATCCCCAAAAAGACTTGCAGCTGTAATTGCAGTGAAAGGTGGTTCTACAAAGTATTGACTCAGGGGGGCTAAATACAAATGCACGCCACACTTTTCACATATTTATTTGTACAAAATTTTGAAAACCAATTATCATTTTCCTTCCACTTTACAATTACAGTGTGGCAAAAAAGCATTTAGTCAGCCACCTATTGTGCAAGTTCTCCCACTTAAAAGGAGGGGCCTGTAATTGTCATCATAGGTATACCTCAACTATGAGAGACACAATGTGGAAACAAATCCAGACAATCACATTGTCTGATTTTTGAAAGTATACCTATGATGACAATTACAGGCCTCTCTCATCTTTTTAAGTGGGAGAACTTGCACAATGGGTGGCTGACTAAATACTTTTTTGCCCACTGTATGTGCCACTTATGTGCTGGTCTATCATATAAAATCCCATTAAAATACATTTACGTTTTTGGTTGTAACAAGACAAAATGTGGAAAATTTCAAGGGGTATGAATACTTTTTCAAGGAACTGTATAACTTTTTTTCCCCCTACTTTTATTCTGACATAAACCAATGAGCAGTGGATGGCTGTAGGGATGAATTGCACCACATCCCTACAAATTCAATATTAACCAAGGAAAAAAATTGGGACTTTTCAGGTGCTGCTTAGAATCATAATTCCTTTAAAACATTTGTTAATAAAAATTATATACTTTACTGCTATCAATATTTTGTTTTTTGTTATATATATGCTGCAAGTCTCTTGAGCTCCTTCTTCTTGTCAGCCCCCCCCCCCCCGGTGGATGGAGGTGAGGTAATGTTAACCCGTTCAGCTGAAGTCCATTGGGAGACAAAGAAAGTACTGCATATGGCAACATATACAGTATATGCAGTATATATACAGTATCTCACAAAAGTGAGTACACCCCTCACATTTTTGTAAATATTTTATTATATCTTTTCATGTGAAGAAATGACACTTTGCTACAATGTAAAGTAGTTAGTGTACAGCTTGTATAACAGTGTAAATTTGCTGTCCCCTCAAAATAACTCAACACACAGCCATTAATGTCCAAACCGCTGGCAACAAAAGTGAGTAAACCCCTACGTGAAAATGTCCAAATTGGGCCCAAAATGTCATTGTTTTGTGTGGCTACCATTATTTTCCAGCACTGTCTTAACCCTCTTGGGCATGGAGTTCACGAGAGCTTCACAGGTTGCCACTGGAGTCCTCTTCCACTCCTCCATGACGATATCACGGAGCTGGTGGATGTTAGAGACCTTGCGCTTCTTCCACCTTCTGTTTGAGGATGCCCCACAGATGCTCAATAGGGTTTAGGTCTGGAGACATGATTGGGCAGTCCATCATCCTTACCCACAGATTCTTTAGCAAGGCAGCGGTCGTCTTGGAGGTGTGTTTGGGGTCGTTATCATGTTGGAATACTGCACTGCAGCCCAGTTTCCGAAGGGAGGGGATCATGCTCTGCTTCAGTATGTCATAGTACATGTTGGTAATTGAGTTCCCTCAATTAACTGTAGCTCCTCAGTGCTGGCAGCACTCATGCAGCCCCAGACCATGACTGTCAGGGAAACAGGCGCATCCCTATGCACAGTTCCACAAGGTTAGCTAACCAGTACAGGCAAGATCGCGCTAACGCACATCAGCACACATGGATGCGCAATAGCGCTACTAGACAGACGCCTGGCGCCGCGATTGGGTCAATGTGCGTGTGCGACAACGCCGAAATCGTGCGAACGCGCGTACGCAACGGTGCGCGCACGACGTGACACAGGCGCCTTGTTTATTTAAACGCTCCACTGACAGTGCCACATCGCTGGATTATCATCAGCTCTTCCTGTCTTCCTATAATTGTGATTCCTGTGTACCTGACCTTCTGTGTACCGACTTGGCTTGTTGATCCGCTCCTCTTGACCTCCTGGTTCCACCTACTGGCTTGCTTTTGACTCCTCCTGCCTGCTTCCTGCATCTGACTCCGGCTTGGCTAACGGACTCCGCATACCTCTGTCTCCTGTACCTGGATTATTGATTCGGTTTTTGGACTGTCTTACTGTGTTTGACCCCCTGGCCTGGGATTTGCTATTGGACTTCCATTGGTCCTCTTCTCTGGACCTTAAGCACGTTGCCTCCAGTGACTTTGCTCTATCAAGCTCCCAACACCGACTTCTACTTCCAGGCAACCCGTGCTTCTGTGGGCACCGCATCCCTGTGTCATCTTCAGGGTTGTGCTGCACTTGGCCGCAAGGGGAGCCCTCTCAACATCTCGACCTTCTACCAAGACCAAGACAGTATAATCCAGCCATGTCAGAGGCCGACGAAGGTGACTCCCCGATGAAGGCTGTTCTCCAGCAGATCACGGCTCTTACCCCAGTCATCCAGCAGCTTCAGGAGGAATACTTCCAGTTGAAGGAACGTCTGCAGCACCTACCTGAGTCACCCACTCCCTCAGTTCAAGGCCCGCCTCCAGCGGCAACTACTGGGCTTATGGCCCCTCCAGAGCCACGAGTCCCAGTGCCAGAATGTTTCCGTGGCGATCAAAGGAAATTTAGGTCCTTTAAGAATTCCTGTTACTTATTTTTTGTCTTGCAACCACAGACTTTTTCCAGTGAAACAGTCAAAGTAGGTTTCACTATCTCCTTACTACGCGGTGAGCCACAGATCTGGGCCCATGGCCTGTTGGAACGAAGCAGCCCCATCATCAACACTGTGGACCAGTTCTTTGAAGTCATGGTCCGCTTATATGATGATCCCCTACTGGTAGCTACTGCCGAAGCAACTCTATATTCCCTTCGTCAGGGTCAGCGCCCTGCGGAAGACTATACGGTAGAGTTCCGCACATGGTCCATAGACTCTGGCTGGAATGAGGCGGCATTAAAATACCAGTATCGGATGGGGATGTCTGAGGCCCTCAAAGATGAGCTAGCCAGGTTACAGGTTCCCTCCACACTAGAAGATCTCATCCAGTTAACAGTTCGGGTTGACAGACGTTTACGGGAACATCAGGTTTAACGTGATCAGGCCTCTTGCTCTACCCGCACACTGCCCCAAGTCCAGTCTGCATCAGCCCCCATATAAATCGGCATGTTCCATCCAGCATTAACCTCTGAGGTGAGACTTCATCGCCGACAGGCGAACCTTTGTTTCTACTGCGGGGAATCAGGACATTTCATAGACAACTGCCCCACAAGACCAAGAAAACTAACCCTCCGTACTCCGGTCCATCTTCAAGTAGCCAAGTCTTCTTCAGCTCATGTCTCACTCCCTGTTACATTGCTAGTGGCAGGCAAAGAAGTTCACCTCCAAGCAATACTGGATTCTGGGGCGTGTAGTTGTTTTTTGGACTTAGCTTTAGCTAAGAATCTTGCTATTCCACTGAACCATGAGAAACAGAGACTGACAGTCCATCTGGCTGACGGCTCCATGCCAAGCTTGGGTTATGTCACCCAGGAAAAGGTACCTATCCTTACCATTACCAATTCAGGTCATCGGGAGTTTCTTAGATTCTATGTCTTAAGTTCCCCTATGTTTCTGGTCATCCTAGGAATCCCATGGCTACAAGCACACAATCCTCAGATTGATTGGTCCAAGAAGGAGGTACTCCTTACATCTTCCTATTGCCAACAACATTGTTTAACCCCCGAATATAAGGACTTTTCCAGTTGCCTGACTGTACAATCCACACCTAGTCCGGATCCTAATATACCAGCAGCTTATTTGGAATTTCTTGACGTCTTTGATAAAAAGAAAGCAGACACCTTACCGCCACACCGTCCTTATGACTGTCCCGTCGAGTTACTGCCAGGAGCTACTATTCCCTTTGGTTGTATATTCCCTCTTTCCGAGACTGAGCTTGAGACCCTGAGACAATATATTGACGAAAACCTTGAAAAGGGATTTATCCATCCTTCTTCTTCCCCTGCTGCTGCCGGCATTTTCTTTGTCGAGAAGAAGGATAAGACACTGAGACCATGTGTGGACTACAGGGAATGAAACAAGATTACCCTTAAGAACCGCTACCCGCTCATCCCCGAGCTCTTTCAAAGGTTCCGTACAGCACACATCTTCACCAAACTTGTCCTCCGTGGTGCTTATAACCTCGTTCGTATCCGAGAGGGGGACGAGTGGTAAACAGTTTTCAGAACGAGATTTGGACATTTTGAGTACCTAGTCATGCAGTTTGGGTTGTGCAATGCCCCGGCAACTTTTCAGCATTTCATAAATGATATCTTCCCGGGAGCATTTAGATCACTTTGTTGTCGTCGACCTCGACGACATTCTTATTTTTTCAGCCACTCTGGAACTCCACAGAATACATGTTAAGAAGGTACTGTGCATCCTCAGAATCCAAGGTTTATTCGTTAAATCCGAAAAATGCGATTTCAAAAAGACTTCAATTCAATTCTTGGGACTTATCATCACCACAGGTGGAATTGCCATGGATCCTCAAAAGGTGAAGTCTATCCTTGACTGGCTGGCCCCTTCTGACAGGAAGGGTGTACAGAGATTCATCGGCTTTGTGAACTTCTACAGAAGATTTATAAAGAATTTCTCCACCATTGTAGCACCCATTACTCAGACCACCCGCCAACATATCAAGTTTCAGTGGTCCGCAGCAGCACAGTCAGCCTTCGACCAGCTTAAGACCTTCTTTACTTCTGCCCCAATTTTACAACACCCTGACC
This sequence comes from Lithobates septentrionalis, assembly GCA_037952835.1. Lineage (NCBI taxonomy): Eukaryota > Metazoa > Chordata > Amphibia > Anura > Ranidae > Lithobates > Lithobates septentrionalis. The sequence goes on from JBBDGP010000505.1 coordinate 1,774,627, forward strand.
CTGCTCTACCCTATGTCCTGGAAGTCGATGCCTCGGAAGTAGCCACAGGGGCGATTCTATCTCAGCGTCAGGGTCCCAAGGCATTGCTGCATCCCGTGGCCTTTTCCTCGTGGAAAATGAGCCCTCCAGAGAGAAATTACGATGTGGGAGATCGGGAACGGGCACTGCCCCTGGACGACGTGACCTATCACGAAACGCCACATAGGGCGGAGCGACGCCCTGACGTCCCCTCGTGTTGCTACTGATCGTTCAGCAGGACGGGTTGGTCTGTGTGCTACCGGCCGGCGGCACCAGACAAACAAGGCTTGCTATTCCGTTTTTATATGTAAGTGCATTACTTTTTTACTTTCAATAAACTAGAAGATTTTACACTATGGAGCATCTATCTCTCTTTCCGCTATGTATATCCATCTGTAACCCCACTATGGCTTGAGGAGAATTTTGAATATTAGGAGCCCTGCTGAGGAGTTGTGGAGATCCCCACTTCATATAGCAGCTGATCCATTTGACGTGCCCTGCAAGAATTCTGTGTACACAGGCTTCCCGTAATCCTCTGTAGTGGGGAATCATGGGCTTTTGGTAAGCAGTAACCCCTTACTCACCGGTGGTGGATTTCTTTCACAAGTTTTTTACTTGCAAAGACACTTTTTATGGTTGGACTTTTCACTCACGTGGGACAACACCTTGGGGTGTTTGTTGGATACTTTTCTGCGTTCAATTAATATTTATTTTTGTTTATCACACTGTCATTGGAGTATTGGTGCGACATTCCCACACAAGGAGGTGGGATGCCCAATATTCAATTATTATCAATGTGTACACCTTTGTTCACTTCAATTACTCACTAGGTTTTTGATCGTTTATTTGATTTATCAGTTTATGATCATATTTTTCACTTGTATATTTAGCTTGATTCTATGTTTTCCAATCCATCTCCTTAGTCTGCTTGTCTTCAGCAAACTGTTTGCAGGCTTTCTTGTGCATCATCTTTAGAAGAGGCTTCCTTCTGGGACGACAGCCATGCAGACCAATTTGATGCAGTGTGCGGCGTATGGTCTGAGCACTGACAGGCTGACCCCTTCAACCTCTGCAGCAATGCTAGCAGCACTCATACATTTATTTCCCAAAGATAACCTCTGGATATGACACTGAGCATGTGCACTCAACTTCTTTGGTGGACCATGGCGAGGCTAGTTCTGAATGGAACCTGTCCTGTTAAACCACTGTATGGTCTTGGCCACCATGCTGCAGCTCAGTTTCAGGGCCTTGGCAATCTTCTTCTAGGTCATCTTCATGAAGAGCAACAATTCTTTTTTTTCAGATCCTCAGAGAGTTCTTTGCCATGAGGTGCCATTAGACATGTGCATTCGTTTTTGTCTGAATGCATTTTCGTCAGAATTTCAGGTATTTCCGTTATCGTTTTAACAAACGATAAGAAAGAGCAGAATCCGAAAAACTAAAGCTCCGACATAAACAAATGCTTTATTTTCAGTTTCGTTGCTACAACAGTTCGATATAGATAGGAGATTCGACATGATGATGACAATAACAATCTGTGTCCATCAAACCTGTGGTCGAATGTGCCTAACCTTAACTCTATTAGTCCAAGATTATTCTACATAGAGAGAAAAGATTTGACGTGGGGGAGAAAGATTCAACGTAGGGGAGAAAGATTCGACGTAGGGGAGAAAAGATTTGACGTAGGGGAGAAAAGATAAATAAAAATAATGATGATGAATGTTATTGGTTGATTGTAACCAAAGAGGAGGAGCAGTAAAATAGCTAGAACTAAGTACACACGTACTTTGGCTTATGGTGTCTGTTGAAAGTTCTAAGAAGATTCAACGAAGCAGGTAAACTATACGGCGTCGTACAGTTTAGCTGCTCCTCGAATCTTTGAACATTCGACAGACACCATAAGCCTTCAATGACAGATTCGACCTTAATTTGGATTTTCGGACGAATGCAATTTTTAACGAAAAACGAAATACATAAAAACGAATTTCGAGAGTAACTAAATAAATTTATTTTTCAGACGAAAACAAAATTCCGAAATGAAATATTTCAATGTGCACATGTCTAGGTGCCATGTTGAATTTCTGGTGACCAGTATGAGAGAGTGAGAGCGATAACACCAAATATTACACACCTGCTCCCCATTCACACCTGACACCTTGTAACACTAATGAGTCACATGACACCGGGGAGAGAAAATGGCTAACTGGGCCCAATTTGGACATTTTCACTTAGGGGTGTACTGACTTTTGTTGCCAGCGGTTTAGACATTAATCGCTGTGTGTTGAGTTATTTTTGAGGGGACAGCAAATTTACACTGTTATACAAGTGATACACTCACTACTTTACATTGTAGCAAAGTGTCATTTCTTCAGTGTCATCACATGAAAAGATATAATAAAATATTTACAGAAATGTGAGTGGTGTACTCACTTTTGTGAGATACTGTATATGAGTTGTTCAATTTATCAAAAGTAAATTCAACCTAGGTAGTGTCCATACAAAGCTTCACTAGATCATAAAGTTACTAAAAGCTGTGGCTTGCATCCATGCCTTGTGAAATCAACCTGTCACTCCTCCCATTTTGCTATGGCTGTCTAAAATTAACAATATTGAACACATGGAATGCCTTACAGCTTGTATGTGGTATCCATGGTAAATTTTTTTCTATTCTACCGCTTATCAGGAGCTACAGGACCAACAGGATCCCACCTAGAGAACTTTGGCATGGCCAACAACTATCGACCTAATTATTTTTTCCCCCCTCTCGCTCCTTGTTTGTTCTCTCATGTATAAATCCTTGTGAAAGGCAGGGGGGTTAGGTCTCCTGTGGACAGCTAGTTTGGGAGTCTTGCTACTGCTGAGATATCCTTTGCGTTCTCTGGGAAGTATTTATGGACTTTTGATATGATGTTATTACTGCAGATGCTAGGTATTATGAACTTCCTCGAGTTGCTGTAATTTTGTCTATGTTATGACTCCTTAACTGTGTCTGAGCTGCCTTACTACAATGATTATGACTATGTACACAATATGTAAACCCTTGTTTTTCGCTAAATAAAGAATTTAAAGTTACTAATAACCATTGGTCCGTCTTATGGGGTGGAGGTGTAATTCATCAATACATTGCTCAGGCTATCCAGCCCGCTTCAGGAAGAAGTGGACCAAAGTTCTAAAATATTCAATAATTGACATTCAAATTAATATAAAACACAAACAAAATACGCTGCCCTATATCACATAGACAAGTATAGTAATAGTAACTTACATTGTATGTCTAAATTGGAGGTGGGTTACCCTAAATGGTCATCTCAATTCCCACACACATAGAAGAAAGCAACAGAGGATATAAATATATGAAAAAGGGCACCTGTTCGTCTGTGACTTACAAACAATGAAGCTTCTTTCCTTATAGTGAAATACTATATGCACAAAAAAAGGATACGCCACAAATCCACCTTAATACCATACATTAAAAAGTGTAATAATAATCAATTAAAAGTCCATAAACAATGGTGATAAGGCCCACACCATAAAGTGTGATCTTCTGTATTCTGGTGAGTAATCTTCCAATAAACCACCAAATGCCACCACCACAATGGCACAGTTCTGACATAACGTCTGGCCCTAATTTCCGGTTGGTGGAATGCCTGCCGTTCCCCCGAGGGAGATGTGGCATTGCTGAGATCGGAAAGGCTGTTTACATTTGTGCCGAATCAGGGCACCTTTACAAGTGAGTGCAATATCTTTTTATCTTTTAATACTTGGTGCAATAACATACTACATCATAGTACTTTTTTCTGGTTTATTGTGGTGGCATTCTTTGGAGAGATGATGGGAGATATAGGACAAAATTGGAAGATCTAATGAAGAGGTGGCGATTGATTTGGATGGTTAAGCAATTATCCAAAAGCGCTTATTAACCTTTATTGATTTAGAGGTCACTGGAGTGACGGTGAATGCACACTTCTCACTGTGGTGGTGGAATGAGGATATATCTATACTCCCAATCCTAAAAAATACCAAGAGAGCGGGCCACGGAGAGCCAAACCGTAGATATTAGGTCTACAGGATAGAGGTATATTGCATTAAAATACGTCTATTTGGTTAGCAAATTTTTACACAGCAAGTACCGATACAAAACAAAATTACATTTTTACTACCTGTAAACAAATAAATAAATAATTTTATTCTCATTTCTTCTGGTGCAGGAGAAGGCCGAGGCTGTACTGGAGGAGTGGCGTCCATTTTTTTTTTTTTTTTTATCATTTTTTTCTCCCTCCAATTTTTATCAGTCCATTTTTATTTTCTTTTATTTCTCCTGCGTCAGTCGAGCCCAACTTTTCAACAAAGCCTTGATACAGATATTTGATAAGCAAACATTTAATTTCACTTCGTTGTTCAAGGACTATGAGACATAATGGTGGTTTTATTTTTAATAACATCAATTAGAGAATTTCAGCGGACCTGCACGCTTTCCACTTGAAAGTAAAAAATCTGAACATTGTGTTTATTCATCCAAATATTAAGAAGCATGACTTGTGCATTGCTGTTTTCAAACCTGAGAGTTTAAATTGTTGATCAGAACATGGAGCTCATTTAATGTATTACTGGCTAAGAGACCTAAATGACACCATGTATGAACAGCTGGGCTCAGGCAGTAGACTATCCCATATTTTTGATTTTGCTGAGACCACTGGATCAGTCTGCTTCGAGAACCATTAATCAAAAACAACACACCTCATTAAAACAAATTAAATACAAAAGAGGAACGGACTGTAAATGTGTATCTTCTTTTATACGGTGCTCAGGTACAAAGGTCAGAGTGACAGATGTCCCCAGCAGCCACCCGGCACTTTTCCGGGAGGACCGACTAACGTTGTTTGTTTAACTACATTATAATGTAAAGTAGCTGATTGTGATCTATAGATGGGGGGCAGGGGGGGGAACATCTGTTCAATTTTCCAGGTGAGCCATGTAAAATCCTCACCTGACAGTATCTCTGGAATTAAGATTTAACTCTTCCAATTACATTTTCATTCCATTAACATGATTTGGCCTCTTTTTGTTGAAACACCTGCTTCCTGCATGTCATTGTAGCTATGAACTCCCTTTTGTGTTGATGGACCGTGCTTTTTTAAATGAATTTTGAAGTTTCCTTTTTATACCTTTCCTCCTCCATTTAATTATGTGTTTTAGAATTTGTGCTATTTATAATTTTAATTTTCAGTGGTGCTATAGCAGGTTTTTGGCTAAAATCTATTAACCACTTTTCTCTCTATGCTGGGTCATTTAGAAGGTCATAGTCCTTATATAATAATGAAAAGAGCAAATGCTTTAGGTGTGCTAGTAACCCATAGTAATCAACTAGGTCTACACTGTCAATATCTCTTTGATGTTGCGAGATTAGATCAGTCTAGCAGTCACCTCATCTGCAATACATACATCAATGTGCCGCTAATAAGATGATGGGCAACATGCAGTTAAAACAAGGGATGAGCCTGGGTTTGGTTCTGGTTTCAGTCCGAACTCATGTTGTTCGGGTGAACCTGGAAGTTGTCTGTCATTGTTGGGCCAATGATCTGCAGGCCAGGGTTTCCCCGCCATGCAGCTGTACAAACCCAAAGGGGTGGAGATGCTCATGGCATCATTGACCTAATATGGCCTTGAGGTTTGGTTCTGGGTTCACTCTGAACCCATCTTCGGACAAAACCAGAAGTTAGCAGTCCTTCTTAGGCCAATGGGCTGCAGGCAGGGGATTCCCCGCACTGCAGTTGCACATATACAAATGGACGGAGATGCTTGTGACATCATTGACCTAATATAGCAATTATGGTTTGGTTCCAGGTTCAGTGCAAACCAATGTTTGAATGAACCCTGAAGTCAACTCTCTGTGCTGGGCCAATGATCTACAGGCAGGGGATTCCCTGCCCTGCAACTGTGGAGATGCTCATGGCATCTTTGACCCAATATGGTCAATGTGGCCAGAGTGCCAAATCAGGCTCACTTCTGCATAGAAACCAATAAACCCCTTTAGGGCTAGTTACAGACTGCATCCAGAGCAGCACTTGAGGTTGATGTGCATATGGTCTCTGGTCGGAGGTCCAAACCAGATCTTAGGAAAAAAGAACTACCAAGGGATCAATCATATTCAGTGACCGGGTCATGGTCATCCTGAGCACATGGCATAAGGTCGTATGAAGGATGGGACCTTAGGAAAGAAGGGAAGTAATGTATTGGCCCAAAAGAGAGCAGCAGGCAGGATACAAAGAGATATTCCTTTATGGCCAGTTTACACCAGAACACGGTGCAGAAAAAGCACGTTCCGTGCGTTCAAATGCATTGCGCTTGTGATCTGCATGCGGGGACCAATGTATTTTTAACTGCTCCGCAAACGTCGATCGAAAATGCAGTGCGTTTGTGGGCATCAATTTAATCACTTCTTGCCCAGCCTATTGTTGAATGGTGGCTGGGCGGGACATACGTCGCTCCGGGTGGACGTCATATAACGTCCTTCCGGAACGGGCCTCACGTGCGCCCCTCGGGGGAAACACTGCAGCGCGATCTGTCACCTGCTGTGTCCACTAGACACAGCCAATGACTGATAAGTGTGCTGACCCACTGCCGGTACCATGTGATCACTGTGACCAATCACAGCAGATCACATGACAGTTGTAAATAATGAATGGCTTTAAATCATGCCATACATTGCATCCAATTTTGTTGCTAGCTGTGATTGGTCACAGTAATCACATGGTACAGACATGGCCAATCACAGCCCATCTGTACCATGTAAAAATGGTTGCTTATACCAGTGAAATTCACTGGTGGAGAGTAGTACACATTTACTATGATAACACTGTATTGCTTTGGTCACAGTGTGTTAAAAATTACGTAAAAAAAAAATGTAAAAAAAAAGAAAAACATCTTTAAAAAATATAAAAAAAATGATTAACATTTTTTTTTTTTTACATACTGTCACCAGTCAGTGCCCCTAATCACCGCCACACCAGTTATATGATGACACTGTACTGTACTGGTGACAGTATGTAAAAAAATAAAATGTGAATTTTTTTTTTTTTAATTTCTTCATAACTTTCCTACAGACTAAAGAATATACACTGATTTGGGTTATTTTCACCAAAGAAATGTAGCAGAATACAGTCTGGCCTGAATTTATGAAGAAGGATTATTTATGTGCAAAATTTTATAACCGAAATGAAGAAAAACAAGTTTTTTTTTCAAAATGTTCTGCATTTTTTCTTTTATTTAGCAACAGATAAAAAAAAACCCAGTGGTGGTTAAACACCACCAAAATAAAGCTCTATGTGTGTGAAAAAAATTATAAAAATGTAATTTGGGCACAGTGTGCATGACCGCGCAATTCTCATTCAAAGTGCGACAACGCTGAAAGCTGAAAATTGCCGTGAGCAGGAAGGAGGTGAAAGTGCCCAGTATTGAAGTGGTTAAAAGTAGAGCAAGCACTCCTTTTTGCATGGTCCGTTACATTTTTCAGCCCATTCAAATCAATAGGCTGTCAAAATTCCCTGCAGGAGAATGCTTGCTTTCCCGTACAATCCCAGTGTGAACCAGCCCTCAGAACAGAAACAGGTAGGAATCTGCAATAAAGCTTCCTAAAATTCTTCTAACGTACAGTGATCACCCAAAGGGGTTTTTTTTTTCTTCAACTAAAGTGGAGTAACTCTTTAATGGCAGTATCTCTAAGGCTGGATTCACATCTAGGCATTTTTAGTGCTTTTTGCATTTTGCAGATTTGCACTACAGTCCATTTAACATGGTTTCCTATGCAAAATGCAAAAAGCACTAAAAATGCCTAGATGTGAATCCAGCCTAAGATTTAATGAGCACTGCAGATTTAAAAAATACTTTTCTGAAATAATTTTAACATTCTGAGGCTTATATGATATTTTAGTGATTGAGTTTACGTCAATTTTGACTTTCTAAAAATTTCTTTTGCCCCAAAAAGTTTACGATCTATTTTGGTGCAAATTACGTATTTTTTTTTTTTATGTTGTTGATAAACTGGCTCCATCAAAATCTTCAAACATTTTCTGTCTCCCTCCCTTTCCCTGTGTTTTAAAGGAATTATTTTTCTACTGGAGGCCGAGGATGAAGTCCCTTCCATCTCCATGATGCAAGGGTCATATAGGGCAAACCCTACAAGTGGTATCACCTGAAGTGTGTACATAATCAATCCCATGATCAATTTGATGGAGAAATTCTCTCTAATGTTTTCTGCAGCATACTTTACCTCCTCTTACTATATATCCGTAATTCTTGCTCTCTTCATGCTTTTATTTGTAGCACTTATATTCCAAATTGATGGAGAAGTCCAAAGTGCCTGCTGCTCCTGCTTCTAGGGGCTGCTTAACAACCTACTCAAACATCAGCCATTGAAAGAGACATCTGACAGTAAATGGAAGTACGAGCGTGCTCCCATCCTTCTTTTCTTCTCCCTGTTTATTAGGGAACGTGCTCTTGTCTACCTGTACATCCCATTTTTTTTTCTTCTTGCTCTTCTTCCCTGATACAACTAATATGTAGGAAAACACAACATTCAATTTTGGCTTTGAGATGGCCAATGCATATATAAATTAATAGATTAAATTTAGATAAATTATGAAATACAAATAGAAACATTGTTTATATGTTAAAGATGATATCCTTTTTTTAACAAAAAAAAAAAAAAGTTATTTACGGAAGAATTATAAAAAAAATATGAATTTAAATGTTTCAGGTTATAGTTTATCCATTCTGTTTGGATGCTGCAATTTTGTTAAAAAAAAAAAAAGCAACCCTTGCTGCAATACTCAACTCCTCTCAGGATAATGGCCAATATTTATATAAATGCATACATAAAATGTAGATATATACAATAACAACAAATAGAGACATTGCTCACCAGATCATGTTTTTTTTTTTTTTTTTTACAATTTACAATCTAGAGACAATTTAAAAAAATTTTTTTTTAGAGGTTTCTGGTCATATTTTATCCATCATGTTTAGATGCTGCACTTTAGTAAAAAAAATAGCAACCCTTGCTGCAATACTCAACTCCTCCCAGGCCAATGGCCAATATATATATATATATAAATGCATACATAAAATGTAGATAAATCCAATGAAACAAATAAAGACAGATCACCTGCAACAGATCATGTATTTTTCCCCCCATAGCAAGCCGCTTGCTCTGGAGGCACTCGTGCGGACTTGCTCCCGAGCCATTGACACACAGAGCATGGCTTGGCCCTGTCCCCCCGCTCCCATCTCACTGGCTGTGATTAACAGCAACAGGAGCCAAAGGCTTCCACTGCTGTCTCTGAGCCATTAAGGAACGAGAGAGCTTTACATTGCTTGGTCGAGATGAGTATAATAACATGCAATGCCAAGCTGCGGTTTCCAAAGCGAGCAAAGTCCTTTCTTGTATGAAGAGAGGTATGGACTCCAGAGAGAGAGATATAATTTTGACCCCCGTTACAAATGATTAGTAAGACCTCATCTGGAATATGCAGTTCAGTTTTGGGCACCAATTCTCAAAAAGGATATCGGGGAACTGGAGAAAGTGCAGAGAAGGGCAACCAAACTGATAAGAGGCATGGAGGAGCTCAGCTATGAGGAAAGATTAGAGGAACTGAATTTATTCACTCTTGAGAAGAGGAGAAGAAGGGGGAATATGATCAACATGTACAAATACATAAGTGGTCCATATAGTGAACTTGGTGTTGAGTTATTCACTTTAAGGTCATCACAGAGGACTAGTGGGCACTCTTTACGTCTAGAGGAAAAAAGATTTCATTTCCAAATAAAGGTTACTTCACAGTAAGAGCTGTGAAAATGTGGAATAGACTCTCTCCAGAGGTGGTTCTGGCCAGCTAAGTAGATTGCTTTAAAAAAGGCCTGGATTCTTTCATAAGCGTACATAATATAACTAGGTGCTGACATTTTTAGGTAAAGTTGATCCGTGGAATATCAGATTGCCTCTCGGTGGATCAGGAAGGAATTTTTCCCCCTGCTGTGGCAAATTGGATCATGTTTTGTTGGGGTTTTTCACCTTCCTCTGGAGCTGTGGGAGGGGCCCAGCAGGCTCCACCCACTACAGAAAACCACAGAAGGGTACGGAGACAAGACCAGTCACCCTGCACAATGAGAGAGAGCAGCAGTGACCGGTCTTTATGTGAACCTAGCCTTAAAGTACGGCGCTAGTACAGGGCTGCAGGCATATTTTTTTTTTAACTTGCTTGGTGATTGTTCACAACTTCCAGAATATTTATTTTTGTGCCCACTGCTCTTCTATATTAAGCTGACTGACTGGGAAGCATACAAAGATCAGAAAAGGGGAAGATCTGGCACTTTGGAGATTAAGATTTGTTCTTAGTTAGGCTTTGCATGATTAGGCCCTTTTTTGCTATTCGGCATTGCACTGCTTTAAGTGCTGATAGCGTGGTCACGCAGCGCTGTATCCATGGCTGTACCCAAATGAAATTTATATAATTTTTTTACACAAATAGAGCTTTTTTTGGTGGTATTTGATCACCACTGGGTTTTTTTTTTATTATTATTATAAAATAAACGAAGAAAGACCAAAAATTTAAAAAAAAGAAAAAACATTTTTTTTTACTTTCTGCTATAAAACATATCCAGTCAAAAAAATGTAAATATTCAAATCACAACTCTCACGGGATCTTGATTACTGGCACGTTTTGAATTCTCCTGGGCAGGAGGCCTAGCGGAATTCAAAATGAATGTTCTCCCCAAGCTACTGTTCCTCTTTCGAACTCTCCCAATCCTAGTCCCTGTCTCCTATCTTTCTTCTCTACAAAAACTCTTCAATTCCAACATGTGGCAAGGAAAGGAGCCCCGCAGCGCACACAACAGCCTTATAAAACACAGGTTGGTTGGTGGCTCAGGACTAGTAGACATCAAAGATTACTACCTATCTACAATACTAGCACAGTCGAGAGATTGGTTCACGTCACCTCCTAAAACTCAAGGCTGATCCCTAGAACAATCAACAGTACCAGGTCATGACCCGGAGCTATGGCTATATAGTACGGGACCAAAAGGTATCATACCTCAGCATTTCTCCCCCACAATTAGGACTAATGCACTAGCCTGGTGGAGGTTTCAGCAGGTAAGCCTGACTTTCTGTTATATAGGATTAGATCTGGCTTTTGAACCTTAACTGCGTTTTTCCAATGCTTATTTTGCCTTTGTTTATGTGTGCCCTATTCATGTTATAGGATTCACCTCTGTTTTGAGGCTGTTGGATCCTCGTGAACATTGTGTGGCATTATATTTCATCATTTCTGGCAAAACAGTATCGGAATACTACTGTCTGTCATGGTTGGCATATTTTACTACTACTGGATACCTGCAATTTACATATATGTATTAGTATTGTCATTATATTATGGCTTTCAGGATCTATCCTTTCAGGGATGAGCCCAATAGCTTTATTACCTGGAGGTATTGTCCATGCGGACTCTGAGCATGGCATGTATTGTGGGTTTTGGTCTCAACTTAGTCCAAACGCCTCAGATGGCCACTAGGTAGATATATTTTTGCCATATTGTTTTGTTTTTTCTTTCCTCCCCCTGTCCCCCCCCCCCCCTTCTCCCCCCTTTTTTTTTTTTTTTAGTATAGATTGTAATGTATATATGTATGCACTTTGTATATTTTGTGTATTTTTTTTTTTTTAGATGTGGACTAAACTATACAGTAAACAAGCCTTGATGAAGCGGCTATAGATTACAACCGCAAAACATGTCGGCCATCATTTGCTCTTATGCAATATACACTGTATGTGTATCACTGTCTTATAATTTTGGGGATTAGCTCTCCCCTTTTTATGTATATGTTTGATATATATTTTCTTTTGTACACCTGTTGTAGTTTATAATAAAATTTCTAATTTTTATATATATCTGTGTTGTAATACATATGTCTGGAGTTGACCATTTAACGCCCACTTTACACTTTTCCTCTTTTTTACTAAGTTTCTAGACCACCACTGGAGGCAAACCCCCATGGTCCCACTAAACGTACCCCTATTAGCATTAAGAGTAGTGATCCCAGATTTACATCTTCCACCCAAGCTTACAACCTCCCATAGATCCCTTAACTATCTCTTTGATAAGGGAAAATTTAAATCCTTCTCCAGATTACGTTAGAGCTGAGTGACCAGCATGCACCGCCCATTCTCGCGCATGCGCAGTACGACAGGCTCGCAGCGCCATAAACTTCTCACTTTGCCATCACAAGTGCCCGCCCCGTTGTGACGGCAACGAAGATAATCAAAACACTAACATTTTAAAAATGGCGCCGAAATCCGCCTTTTCCTGTGTCACTTCCAGTTTTGAAGTAACGGGATTCTAGCCCTCGGCGATGCCCACTGACTCCTGGGAAATTAGGGAACACATCTCCCAGGAGCAGTAGTGAGCAGAGGCGCAGAGGGAAGTGATGTCAGGAGCTGCGGTGAGGAAGGGGAAGATTTGAAGGGACCACATAGCAACAGGGATTAAAAGGTAAGTAAAAAAAAATGTTCTCCAAATGTCATTTCTTATATTATTTGCTGCACAGCAATGACATTTTTTTTTTATGGGTGGAACTCCGCTTTAAGTCCTATATACCCAACAAAAAAGGAATATCTCTCTTTTACACTCTTTTACACTCTTCCTCAGGAAAAACAGTCATTTGTGAAGTCCACCCCGATTATTCAATGGGAAAAGAACTTGGGATCACAGTTCACACCATCTCAATAGCAACAAGCACTAAAGTCAGTATACTATAATACTCACTGCACTTCTTTTTGGGAACTGACCCAAAACACAACACTGGTACCTAACCCCCCTAAAGATCTCCACGTTTAACCCCCACCTAACCTCTTTGTTGGAGAGGATGCGGAGAGGAAGGGTCCATTCTCCATATCCTATCGAGCTGTCTGCTCTTAACTAAGTTTTGGACAGAAAACTTCAGTCTTCTCTCAGCCACTGCCCAACTCCCTATGCCTAGGTCTCCCGGCCTAGCCTTGCTTAACCCCTCTATAGAATTCAATCCAACACCCCTACTCAGAGTAGTAACCCACATACTACTAGCAGCAAGACTTTCCATTGTTAGGCTTTGGAAATCCACGACTCCCCCATCTCTAGGGAACACGTTCCATTGATTCAAACCCACTGCATATATGAAACTGTATTACCTCCAAATAGAGAAGCATACATTCACTTCCAAAAGATGTGGTCTCCATGAGCGCACGGGTATGCACTCCATTACTCTTCCCAATCCTACTCCAGTCCTAAACAAACTTAATTGGTACAAATTCCCCTTCTGTTAGACTTACCTTTTCTTTTCCCTCTTTCTCTCACTCTGATTACTCTGAATGGCCGTCAGGGCAAATCCTGAGGCTCTTTTCCATAGATTGCCAATACTTGTACATTTAAATGACAATACTAATTGAATCTTGGTTTTAAGTTGATTATATTATTCACACACCATTTGGTTACTCTGTCTTTGCCAAGCCATGTAGCAATATGAATCTTTTCACTCTTGTCAAAAATCAATAAAAGTTTATTGAACTGAAAAAATGTAAATATCAAATTTTCCTCATAAATTTAGGCCTGTATAATGTATTCTGCTACAAGTCTTTGGTATTAAAAAAAACACAAATATTGATTGGTTTGTGTGAAAGTTACAGCGCTACAAACTATGGAATATACATTGAATTATTTTATTTATACTACTGATGACACCTTATTCTGTAATTGGACCGCTATAATGCGGCAGGCAATCTGACACTAAGGGGTTGATTTACTAAAACTGAAGGGTGCAAAATCAGGTGCGGCTCTGCATAGAAACCAATCAGCTTAGAGGTTTTCTTGTCAAAGCTTAAATGAACAAGCTGAATTTAAAAACTGATGGGCTACCATGGAGATTTTGCACTTTCTAGTTTTAGTAAATCAACCTCTAACTGATGGTGGGGGGGGGGGGGGGTGGAAAACTGACTAACAAACCCTGACATCACCTGTGACACTAATACACATGAATACTGTACTAATGACACTGGCTGGAAAGGGGTTAACATCTAGGGCAATCAAAGGGTTTAATGTGTGCCTAACAATGTGTAATGTGTGTTGCTTTCTACTTAAGATCTCTTCTTATTTCTGCTTTGCAGAGAGAGAGATTGTTCCCTCTGTACAGAGCACTGTGTTGTTTGTCAACATAGGGTGCTGGGCTGTGATTGGACACAGACGATCAGCAGGTCCCGGCCCTGTATCTGCTGACAGACTCCCGCTGTGTACAATCACAATTGTAAACCCTGAAGTAGGCTTTGCCTGCACGGGTCGCCCGCCCTCAGTACATTGCAGATGGGTGGTCCACAAGGGTCCACAAGGGGTTAAGCTGTTACAAGATGAGAAGGAAGAGCATCAGTACACAGGTGTATAGCTTTTGCATATACAGGGGACAAGAGGCCCTAAACATATTTAAAGTAGACTTTTAACCTCCCATAAAAAAGAATGTCCTGCAGCATTTAGCGATCAGTGTATCTGTACTCAAAGTTTCCCCTTACTCTCCCTACAAACTTTCACAAATACTTGTTGATCCTGCCAGTGAAGTCCACCCACTTCAGCTTCCTGCAATGGGGTGGCAATGCTGCACTGCTCCTTAATTCAGAGCAGCATTGGCAGGGCATGAATAGTTTAGCAAAAGACAACTGGGCAGGGCTGACACCATGCAGACTACAACAATTCTGTGTTGTCAGCCAAACACAAAAAAATAAAAACATTTGGGGCCAATCACACGCCTCCCTGATGGTATGGCATGATGGATAAGTATCTGCCAGTATTTCTCAGCATTGAGGACACCATTGATCCTGACCAAATATCCAACTCTGTTTGCAGAAATGCAACCTCAAACTTGCAAGGAAGCTCCACCATGCTTCACTGTTGCCTGCAGACACTCATTATTGTGCCGCTCTCCAGCTCTTCACCAACAAACTGCGTCCTGCTACAGCCAAATATTTAAAATTTTGACTCATCAGTCCGGAGCACCATTTTTCTGCACACCAGTTTCTATATGTTCGTGCACAGGACATGGAAACAAGGCTAAGGGACTTAACATCATCCAATCATGTGCCAGCAAAATGTTTTTTTATTTTCCGTGCATGTGATTGGGTATTCTTTGTGAAACTTCACAACATTCACTAAACTCTGGGGCAAAGTGCAACATCCCTTGCAAAATAAAAAATCCCATTTGCCTTTAGTATATCAATCCCAGTATGTGAACATTTGGAGGAGATGAAACTTTTGAACTTCTCCTTCAAAATCAGGTGTTTGAGTCTGCCATCCAATTAAAAAACATACCAGTTGATTCGTATATGTTACCCTCCCAATATGCTATTCTACTCTGACACAATGGTCTCAGGCTACATTGCCTAAAGGGGTGCGTAAATTCACATGGATTGTGATTAAAATGCCATAAATGCAATATTATACTTTGTACATATTACAGGTTGCTTACTGTGTCTTTTTCTTGGCCAGGCCTTTTATTTTATTTTTACCTTTGCAGTCAAGGGACCTTTGACAAGGTCCTGATGAAGCTATGAGCGAAACGCGTCAACCTCCTATATCACGCCTGCAAAGTATACTAACAGTGTTTCACTATTGCGCTTTTTTTGGCTGGCAGAGTTATATGGCCAAGGGCACAGGATACTGTAAACTCTTTTATCTGTTTTTTTTTTTTTATAAATGTTTGTAATAAAATATAACTTTTTATCCATATACAATATGTAATTGTTCCTTTCTGGTACCAGTAAAGTCCCATTTGGTTAGGTTTTTTTTTTCTTTTTGCACAAATTACAAGGGATGTGGTACTGTCTAAAACAGCCGTAAAATCCCTTTTTTTGCAGTTAAAAAAAAAATCTTAATTGCTCTAGTCTAGCACTAACCTAGCAAACACTGATCTTAATTGTTCCCAACTGAATTTTGGCATTTTGCTGTATTATAAGATCAATTCGATTACAAAAGAGCGAAGGCGCTTTTGTTCTGTGATGCACAGACTTTTCATTCCAATATTCATTATTCCCTTTGTTTTTTGCAAGTGTCTGGATAATACAATATTATTTGGATTTCCTAATTTGCTTTCAGCCGCTCTTGTAACCTGCCAATTCTACATGCAACAATGTCCCTTTTCTGGCCCCATAAATTAACATTTCAAGCAAGGCACCTTCTCCCTTGAGACAAATATGAGGTCAAGTGTCTACACCTGACACAATCATGTTACAACAATGAAAATTTATGAAGAACATATCATCCTGTAACTTCCCCAAATCAATGGCTTTTACAAAAAAAAAAAAAAAAAATGCTATTTTCCAGCTACGAAAGAAATAGATCACAATTGCATCACATTTCCCATAATGGCAAATCACACTTAATTTAACGGAGAACAGGTACCTACATTACTTGTTACCATAGTGACAAAAATATGTAATGTTCCGCAAAATGCTTTCAATTGCTTTGAACTATAAAACCCAAAATAGCAACCCTATGGTAGAAAGGTAGAAATAAGGGTAATTTTGTGCCTTGCTGATTAAAATGTTATCCCCTTAGGCACCTTACTCTCAGCAGCAGGTCAACCACAATCAGATGATGTAATTCTAGCTAACAGATTTGTCTGGATATCTTCCACTTGTGACTCTTAGGCTTTAATTCCTGCTATTTCATTGGGCTGGTGCAAATCTAATACCAGCATTGGACACCTCAGGGCGAGAGCACGGATTAAGAGAACTTTGCATTTCTGTAAGCCGTGTCTGCTACACGTATGATTAAAATCTGGCGTCAAAATGTACAGGTTGATGGGTTAAGCATAGGGTAGAAGTTTTTTATGAGGAAAATTCTAAATTTAAAGCGGAGTTCCGACTGTGAAAAAAAAAATTTTTTTTGGATGAATAACTTAATATTTAAAAAGTTATTACTAGCACTCACGTGTCTCTGTTTAAATGGTGCTCGATTGCCGATTTAATTTAGCAAGATCTATTTTAATCCTTGTTCCTGGCTATTACAATCTTGCTTGTGGTCATGTGAAGCCCACAAGCACTATCTTCTGGGCTCTGGTGCAGCTGAGCGACCAGCATGCACCGCCTGTTCTCGCGCATGCGCTGTATGTACGGATCGCAGCGCCGTACGCTTCTGACATTGCCATCACACCGGGCGGCGGCGTCAGAAGTGCCCGCCCACGTTGTGATGGCAACGAAGCCCTCTGCGCTGCCCAGTGATTCCTGGGAAATGATGACGGACATCTCCCAGGAGCACTAGTGAGCACGGGCGCAGAGGGAAATGACATCAGGCGCCAGGGAGAGGAAGAGGCAGATTACGAGAGACTCCTTAGAGCCGGTTCACACAGGGGCGACTTGTCAGGCGACCTAGCCGCCTGACAAGTCGCCTCCCGTTCTGTACAATGGAACCGTTCTAATAGGAGCGACGCAAGTCGCTCCGACTTAGAAAAAGGTTCCTGTACTACTTTGGGGGCGACTTGGGGCGACTTGCATAGACTTTTATACAGAGGAAGTCGTTTGACCTGAGGCGACCTGCAAGTCGTGCCGCCCCTGTGTGAACCGGGGCTTAGCAACAAACATGAAAAGGTGAGTAAAAAAAAAAAAAAAAAGTTTCCAAATGTTGTTAATTGTTTTTAATGCTGCTGAATAATGCAAAGTTAATTTTATGAGTGGAACTCCACTTTAGGTAGAAATACTTTATAAAATCTTCATATTTATATAGCAATCCCTTACATTGTCAGATAACATCCTAAAATGGCACAGGTATTTAACAAGAATTAAAAATGTATAATGTACTTACTTATATAGCACTGTCAATTTACACAGCACTTTACATATATATTGTACATTCACATCAGTCCCTGCCCTCGAGGAGCTTACAGTCTTATGCCCCGTACACATGGTCGGACATTGATCGGACATTCCGACAACAAAATCCTAGGATTTTTTCAGACGGATGTTGGCTCAAACTCTTACATACACACGATCACACAAAGTTGTCGGAAAATCAGAACGCGGTGACATAAAACACGTACGTCGGGACTATAAACGGGGCAGTAGCCAATAGCTTTCGTCTCTTAATTTATTCTGAGCATGCGTGGCACTTTGTGCGTCGTATTTGTGTACACACGATCGGAATTTCCGACAACGGATTTTGTTGTCGGAAATTTTTATAGCCTGCTCTCAAACTTTGTGTGTCGGAAATTCCGATGGAAAATGTGTGATGGAGCCCACACACGATTCGAATTTCCGACAACAAGGACCTATCACACATTTTCCGTCGGAAAATCCAACCGTGTGTACAGGGCATAAGGTCCTTAAAGTGATTGTAAAGTCTAATTTTTTTTCTCTCTAAAAACAACAAACATGTTATACTTACCTGGTCTGTTGCAGTGGATTTGCACAGAGCAGCCCGGATCCTCCTCTTCTCGGGTCCCTCTTCGGCTCTCCTATCCCCTCCCTCCTTTCGAGGTGCCCCCACAGAAAACAGCTTGATATGGGGGCACCCGAGCCGAGTCACAGCTCCCTGTGTCTATTCAGACATGAAGCCGCCGGTTCGGCCCCGCCTCTTCTCTCTCTTGATTGACTAACTAAATATGATTAAAAAAAAATTATATTAAATATATATACTTGCGCTAATGGAGTGACAGTAAAAACAGTGAAAGGAAAAATTGCAGCTGCTATACACAAAGTGTAAAAATATATAAATATATAAAAAATATATAAATATAGCGCTCGCAAACACAATAAATGAATGTGAATAAATTATAAACGATAAAACAAAACAAAGTCCAAAGCAGGTGACTAAAGAGTGCTCCAATCCAAAGTGGAGGGAAGAAAGTTACTTCAGATAATTCAGGTGCACAACAACCCCTCATGTATCCCCACTCACCAGATCGACACGACCCCCAGCTTTTCAGTCTGGTGGGTCACTTAAGACTTGGTATGGATGTCTTTGAGATGGTGAATACGAAGTCAAGTCATCAGATCCAGGGTTCCTTGGTGAAGAGTTTCAGCCAGACGTACCCAAATAACGAACCCAGAAGTAAACAAATGGAACTAATAGTGAAGCGCCATCAAAGAAGGTTTATTTAAACAAAGATGGGTACTTACAAAACATAAGATCAAAACAAGCATAAAGCATGGAGCTGTTCGTATGAAACCACCGTTCCTAGCGTGCGTTCCTAGCGTGCGTTCCTAGCATGCGTTCCAAACGTGCGTTCCAAATGACCGGAAGTGACGTCAGTGATACCGGAAATAGCGTCAATGTTTCGCCCTCCCACAGGGCATCATCAAGGTTGATTGACAGCAGCGGGAGCCAATGGCGCCACTGCTGTGTCTCAGCCAATGAGGAGGAGAGTCACGGATGGCCGAGGAACTCGTAGACATCGCTGGAGAAAGATGAGGATTGGGTAAGTATTAGGGGGTGCTGGGGGGCTACTGCACACAGAAGGTTTTTGATCTTAATGCATATGGTACTCTTGCTTTCATCAAGAGTACCTCTATAGGGTTATGGTGGGAAGGCGCCACCGACACCCAAAGACCAATTTTTCGGCACCTGTTTGACAGGTGCATATCATTGCAATTTTTTAGAGCAAGGCCAATTCTTGCTTTCATCAAGAGTACCTCTATAGGGTTACGGTGGGAAGGCGCCACCGACACCCAAAGACCAATTTTTACACACCCGTTAATTCTATCCAACGTCAAAGTGAGACCAGAATGTATCCAAAAAATCTCTAATCTTGTTCCCAGTGAACTACATTGTGGCCTCATCATACACACCGGCTCCCCAGTTGTTGCTGAGCAAAATAAAGGCAGCTTGCAGGGAAATTGTCATTTTTTTTGGCTTTATAAATGCAATTATTGCTGCAGCAGATTACAGACATGGTACAGATCTGCCACTTTACAGGTAGACTAAGGGGACCCCCCAGGCACTATATTGGAAGGAATTTTTCATTTTTATGCTTTCACTTTAAAAATCAAAAAATCACTGCTCATTTAAAAATTACATTTTTCACAAACTTTTTTTTTTATTGATACCGTCCCCCAGGGCAGGACCCGGACACCTGTAACCATTGTATGCCCAATTACTTACTAATAAGCCTTCAAAATGGCACTTTTGATTTTTGACGTTTGGGTCCCATTGACTTTAACCACTTCCATACTGGGCATTTTCACCGCCTTCCTGCCCAAGCCAATTTTCAGCTTTCAGCGCTGTCGCACTTTGAATAACAATTGCGTGGTCATACAACACTGTACCCAAATGAAATTTTCATCAATTTTTTCCCCACTAAAGAGCTTTCTTTTAGTGGTATTTGATCAACAAAACAAGAGTGACAAGTTTGAAAAAAAACACAATATTTTTTACTTTTTGCTATATTAAATATCCAAATTTTGTTTTTTTTTTAAACAAATTTTTTTCCTCAGTTTAGGACGATACGTATTCTTCTACATATTTTTGGTAAAAAATATTGCAATAAGCGTATATTTATTGGTTTGCGCAAAAGTTATAGCGTCTACAAAATAGGGGATAGACTTATAGCATTTTTATAATTTTTTTTTTTTTTACTAGTAATGGCGGCGATTTGCGATTTTTATCAGGACTGCGACATTATGGCGGACACGTCGGACACTTTTGACACTATTTCGGGACCATTGTCATTTATACAGCGATCAGTGCTATAAAAATGCACTGATTACTGTGTAAATGACACTGGCAGCGAAGGGGTTAACCACTAGGGGGCGATGAAGGGGTTAAGTGTGTTTTTTCTTGTAATGGCGGCGATCTGCTATTTTTATCGTGACTCCGATATTGCGGTGGACACATCGGACAATTTTGACACATTTTTGGGACCATTCACATTTATACAGCGATCCGTGCTATAAAAATGCATTTATTACTGTATAAATGTGACTGGCAATGAAGGGGTTAACCAGGAGGGGGAGCTGTAGGTGTTAATTATGTTCCTAGGGAGTGATTCTAACTGTAGGGGGAGGGGACTCACAAGGGGAGGAGACCGATCAGTGTTCCTCTGTACTGAGAACACACCATCGGTCTCCTCCCATCTGACAGGACGTGGATCTGTGTGTTTACACACACAGATCCACGGTCCTGTTCGGTTACCGGGCAATCGCGGGTGCCCGGCGGACATTGCGGCCGCCGGGCATGCGCACCGGGACCCGAGTGACGCGGCGGCGCAGGATAACAGCTGCACCGTCCCACCGTCATATGACGGTGGGCGGGCAGCAAGTGATTAATGAGGTTCGTTATTTGGTCCGAACTTTCGCGCAAGTTCTGGTGCGAACCAAACAGGGGTCCGTTCAGCCCGTCCCTAATCAGCAGTATATAGCAGTCTTGTGACTATTGTCAATGTCTGGTTAAAGTTTGTAGGAGGAGTTTTCATTCTCCTCTGATTGTCCTATGATGCTGCAGGACCCCTGACTCTCTTGTCTGGACAGTGCTGATTGGCCCTGGGATGATCACATGCACCTTCCCGAGGGAAAAAACTCTCCAACACTACACACCAAACTGAGCATGTGCAGAGTGCCCTCAAGGCTCTGTTCTATCAGTAGATGGTTTGGGGACTGTGGAAGGGGAGGATCAGAGAAGACAGGATCAAACAGCCTTTTTACACAATGCAGAGGATTAACCCTTTAGGTTCCACAGTGAGTATAACAAGCATGCTTTACTGTATATACACACTGATTTTACTGTTGTGGGTTTAGTAACACTTTAACTGATAATAGGGCAGGAGATGTAAAAAGGGGTCACCACCCCAACTTTGTTGCTCCAAGCTGGCATGATACACAGTGCCTAGATATAGTGAATTCAAGGTTAGCTAAGGATAGGTTCTCTTTTAAGTTGTTTTGTACTGTATGCAACAGAAAGGAAATCTCAAACCTACGCATTGCTTGGGAAGTGAAATGGATGTTTTGATGGGAATTGTAACACTGGATAGAATAACAAATGCGGTTAAATGAACACATGCAAATTAGTAAACTGAGGTCTATGTCATCAAGGGCATCTCTCTATGAAACAAAGCTTATAACATCTTCCTGCAGCTCATTTTTTTTTTTTCATCATTATTTGTAAAGAATAAAGTTCTTCAACTTTTTCATAGTTTTGTTTTACACAAAAGTGAAAACAAGTACAGAACGAACGTGACGTACGGTACATGAAGGGGTTTAAGGGCAGCCTTTGAATTTATTAATATAGACATATGTAAACACTTCTGTCATAACCATGGACATGGCCGTCTGTAATATTGATTGGACCCCGGGCAAAAATGTTCTTGTCCCCCCCCTATGCGATTTCACTCTCCATCTGCTCTGAGACATACACTAAATAGCAGCTAGACTTAAAATCAGTTTACTGTATCAGATCAGGCAGCAATTGCTATTGGTTGCCAGTGGTTACAGCATATCATTACTGCTTACTGACTGGATGCTAGAGGTTACAGCACACATTATGGCTCACTGATTAGTTGCTAGAGGTTACAGCAAATTATTTCTGCTTGTTGGTTGCTAGAGATTAATGTACAGTAATACTGCTCACTGATTGGTTGCTAGAGGTTACAGCACATCATCTCCTCACTGCAGGGGGGCATGATATACATATGAATGCCGCCTTCATTTGCATATCAATGCCACCACCCGCAGCTATTTACTTATGAATGCCAGTTATTTACATTTAAACACAGGGTCTGCAAGTGAGTCATCTGTACACAACAATAGGGCAGAGCTGGGCAGCATTAGTACCAGCACTTCACACTGAGATATCGGGACACAGCCCAGGACTAAAATTTCAAGGAACAAGGGAATTTAAACTGGGATAGTTGGCAAGTATGAGGCAGCTGCTTTGGGCCCCACAACAATGACAGGGCCCAGGGCAGCTGCCCCTTTTGCCCTGCCTTAAAGACGGCCCTGACCATGGAGTATAATATACTATAGAATAAGAATAAACAATATGATAATTTGAGTGGAATTGTAAATAAAAGACACACTTAATAAATAAGTTTTTGATTTAAAAAAAAAAAGGGTGCTAATGTTCTCATTATTTTTTCATCTCGAGTAGTGACAGAATAGATATTTACCATATATTTGTATTGTCTACCTACCCTAGAGACTACATTCTCCAAATAATCTGTTCACAACTAATGGTAGCCATACACTCTTTGATAAGTTTTAATGAGAATTAATTATAAACCGCACTCCCAATTATGATGTGAAAAACAACAAACTATACGACATATAATCACAAATAAATTAGGTAAAAAATTGTGAACATGAAATTAACACCAACGTGTTATGGGTAGTGACAATAAAACCCAATTGAGTAATCAGTGCCAAAAAAGTTCATAAAGTTCATAAAGTCCAATGTAAATTTAAATGAAAATGTGATCTTCATCCACTAAACCTGTAAACAGAGTGTTGTCCTTTCCACCAACATATAGATGCACAGCGCACTCACCATACTTTAACCGCTTCAGCCCTGGAAGATTTTACCCCCTTCCTGACCAGAGCACTTTTTGCGATACGGCACTGCGTCAATTTAACTGACAATTGCACGGTCGTGCAACGATGTACCCAAACAAAATTTACGTCCTTTTTTTCCCACAAATAGAGCTTTCTTTTGGTGGTATTTGATCACCTCTGCGGTTTTTATTTCTTTGGGCTATAAACAAAAAAGAACGACAATTTAAAAAAAAACGCAATATTTTTTACTTTTTGTTATAATAAATATCCCCCAAAAATATATATAAAAATGTTTTTTTCCTCAGTTTAGGCCAATATGTATTCTTCTACATATTTTTGGTAAAAAAAATCGCAATAAGCGTATATTGATTGGTTTGCGCAAAAGTTATAGCGTCTACAAAATAGGATGGCATTTTTTTTTTTTTTTATTGGTAATAGCGGCGATCTGCGATTTTTATCAGGACTGCGACATTATGGCCGACATGTCGGACACTTTTGACACTATTTTGGGACCATAGGATAATGGAATTTTTGGGACTTTAAATGAGGCGCATGGGGAATGCGCCTCCATCCCTGGTTCAGAAAAAAGGAGGAAGGGGATTTGGGACTTTAAATGAGGCCCACGGACATCAGGAGGTAAATAGAAAATGTAGTTTATTGATCCTGAAACCTGTATCAAACCATATCACAAATATAGACCACATGTAAAAGAAGAACATTGTAGTGAATGTCATTCAATATACCTACGCCCATAAGTGGGGCGCATGCAGAAAGCATCAAGAATACATCAATATGTCAAACTAGAGGTCACATGATGGGCATAAGTGATCAATGGATACATACAATGGTAAATAGATATATATACACACAATAAAAAGCAGCATATGACAAAAAACGTAAAAATGTGTAAACCCATAATTGATTGAAGAAGGTGTTCTGAGTTGATAGTGAGATGTGAGCAGCTATCTGCGTAACAAAATGCCCGACGCGTTTCGTGTAAACCACTCATCAGGGGCACAGTGCTCAACCATATCTATAGAATGTAGTAAGGTAAGCGATTAATATATATGTAACCGATGGTAGCCGGGGGAGGCAAATAGCGACCCCTGAGTACTTACATAGAATCATTGCAGGGGAGGTGTAGTGGTGATGGAGCCAAGGCCATATTGATAGTCCGCACCGGGAGCTGAGGTGACCGAAACATGCACTGGCGGGGCGTATGCACAAAACCCCCCACACATGCACAGGGCCCGGAGCACTCGATCTTGGGATGAGACAGTAATCTGCTAGTAATGACTACCAAGCGGGGTCTAAAACAAAGGAAGGTGCATAATCAGTATACCATATTGTACTGATGGGGTAATAAAGGAATATATGTGTATAACTATATAAGCATCAGATGCATAAAGGCTGAAATTGGAAAAGTCAACGTAACAAAAAGGAAGAAAGAAAACCCTGCTGGGGATAAAAGAAATGGGGGAATAAAAGATAAATAGTGGAAATATAAAAAGAATAACGGTTGGGGAGTAGAAAATGAAAAATGAGTAAAATAAATAAATAAATAATGAGGTGAAAGATAAATGAAATGAAAAAGGGAATCATGTCCAATCCCCCTGGAATGTGATATGAATACAAGAGAAAACAAAACATAAACCTAGTTGATAAATGAAACCAAAAAGACAGGGGGGGAAAAGAGAGGTAGAGACTGGTGATGGATGATATGTGAATGGGGTAGCTGAGTAGGAGCTTACATGTTTCCCAGAAGAGTATATAAACGTGCTAATCGCTTACCTTACTACATTCTATAGATATGGTTGAGCACTGTGCCCCTGATGAGTGGTTTACACGAAACGCGTCGGGCATTTTGTTACGCAGATAGCTGCTCACATCTCACTATCAACTCAGAACACCTTCTTCAATCAATTATGGGTTTACACATTTTTACGTTTTTTGTCATATGCTGCTTTTTATTGTGTGTATATATATCTATTTACCATTGTATGTATCCATTGATCACTTATGCCCATCATGTGACCTCTAGTTTGACATATTGATGTATTCTTGATGCTTTCTGCATGCGCCCCACTTATGGGCGTAGGTATATTGAATGACATTCACTACAATGTTCTTCTTTTACATGTGGTCTATATTTGTGATATGGTTTGATACAGGTTTCAGGATCAATAAACTACATTTTCTATTTACCTCCTGATGTCCGTGGGCCTCATTTAAAGTCCCAAATCCCCTTCCTCCTTTTTTCTGAACCAGGGATGGAGGCGCATTCCCCATGCGCCTCATTTAAAGTCCCAAAAATTCCATTATCCTTCCACAATTAGGGATGGACGTCCACGGACAGAGTTAGCAGTGTCCCCCTGCTACTCACAGGCTAGGTTTCTTCTACTCCTGGAGGGTTTTTACCTTGTCCGGGCCTACACACACTCTCAATGGACACTACCATGTGTGCCCATGAGATTAGGCACCATAGTCCGTTACACACACTTTCCCCTCCTGGGGAATGATGTGTGTTTTCTGAATCACCAGGGCTGCTTTGTTGTCCACTATCCGGGAGCTGCGATGCGCTCTTTGTGTCCCCCCTCCCCCCCTCGCTCCCTCCTGCCCTATCAGGATCGGGGGGGGTGAGCGTGTGCGGGGGGCGGGCGGGCGCCCACAGCGCATCGGCGCCACGCATCCTGCCGCACGGGTGACGTCAATCCTGACGTCACGGCGTGCAGGCGTTGGGTTTTCCATCTCGGCCGGTTAGCGGGGTCATGTGGGCATCCTATGTGGGCGGTATTTTTCGCCCACATTGGAGCCCCTCCCTGCAAATGCCGTGTCTACGTGACGCTGGTGTCTGATAACGTGCACGTGGTCGGGGCTGGTGTACTTATATGGCCCCTCCCGACACAGTCTGGGCGCCGCAAACCAGATGATGACATATCTCACCACAGCACGTTTATATACTCTTCTGGGAAACATGTAAGCTCCTACTCAGCTACCCCATTCACATATCATCCATCACCAGTCTCTACCTCTCTTTTCCCCCCCTGTCTTTTTGGTTTCATTTATCAACTAGGTTTATGTTTTGTTATCTCTTGTATTCATATCACATTCCAGGGGGATTGGACATGATTCCCTTTTTCATTTCATTTATCTTTCACCTCATTATTTATTTATTTATTTTACTCATTTTTCATTTTCTACTCCCCAACCGTTATTCTTTTTATATTTCCACTATTTATCTTTTATTCCCCCATTTCTTTTATCCCCAGCAGGGTTTTCTTTCTTCCTTTTTGTTACGTTGACTTTTCCAATTTCAGCCTTTATGCATCTGATGCTTATATAGTTATACACATATATTCCTTTATTACCCCATCAGTACAATATGGTATACTGATTATGCACCTTCCTTTGTTTTAGACCCCGCTTGGTAGTCATTACTAGCAGATTACTGTCTCATCCCAAGATCGAGTGCTCCGGGCCCTGTGCATGTGTGGGGGGTTTTGTGCATACGCCCCGCCAGTGCATGTTTCGGTCACCTCAGCTCCCGGTGCGGACTATCAATATGGCCTTGGCTCCATCACCACTACACCTCCCCTGCAATGATTCTATGTAAGTACTCAGGGGTCGCTATTTGCCTCCCCCGGCTACCATCGGTTACATATATATTAATCGCTTACCTTACTACATTCTATAGATATGGTTGAGCACTGTGCCCCTGATGAGTGGTTTACACGAAACGCGTCGGGCATTTTGTTACGCAGATAGCTGCTCACATCTCACTATCAACTCAGAACACCTTCTTCAATCAATTATGGGTTTACACATTTTTACGTTTTTTGTCATATGCTGCTTTTTATTGTGTGTATATATATCTATTTACCATTGTATGTATCCATTGATCACTTATGCCCATCATGTGACCTCTAGTTTGACATATTGATGTATTCTTGATGCTTTCTGCATGCGCCCCACTTATGGGCGTAGGTATATTGAATGACATTCACTACAATGTTCTTCTTTTACATGTGGTCTATATTTGTGATATGGTTTGATACAGGTTTCAGGATCAATAAACTACATTTTCTATTTACCTCCTGATGTCCGTGGGCCTCATTTAAAGTCCCAAATCCCCTTCCTTCTATTTTGGGACCATTGTCATTTATACAACGATCAGTGCTATAAAAATGCACTTATTACTGTATAAATGACACTGGCAGTGAAGGGGTTAACCACTAGGGGGGCGATGAAGGGGTTAAGTGTGTCCTAGGGAGTGATTCTAACTGTGGGGGGGGTGGGCTTTAAGTCACATGACAGTGATCACCGCTACCGATGACAGGGAGCTGTGATCTCTGTCATGACACTAGCCAGAACGGGGAAATGCTTTGTTTACAAAGGCACTTCCCTGTTCTGAGGCTCCGTGACATGATCGCTGGGAGACCGGCGGACGTCGAGTCCGCCGGTCCTGCGGGTACGGTCACGCTGTACGCGGCGGGCAGGAGCGCTCCTGCTATCCCCGTCCCTTAAAGGGGGCATACAGGTACGCCCATTTTCCCACTGCTGCCATTGTACCGACGTATATCATCGTGCGGCGGTCGGCAACTGGTTAATTATCCCTATTACAGGGAGTCAGACATGGCAATAAGATCTTTCCTAGCATCACAAGCTGTTCACCACACATCCAAACTCAGGTTGATAGCAACATCTACCTGGTTATTCTGGTGGAGGAGGTCTTCTAGAGATATACAGCACGGCGCTCCCGCACCCTAATGGAAACTCAGTAGGGATTTAATAATGCAGAGAGAGAGGAGAAAACTATCATAGTGTAGTATTTTCAACTTTTATTATAAAACAACGGTAATGCACTTACATTCAGCAAAAAGGAGGGTTTCATCATGTCAGATCCCAAAAAGTGTGGTTGCCACATCCCTATTAAGCATTTAGGAAAAAGAGAGATCCCCCTTCATTGGGACTTTAAAGGCAACATACACTTGGATAGTACAAAAAAGTCAATTTTATTGAATATACATTAAAAAAATATTCGATCAAACAAATGATCGACGAGTAAAAACCATCAAGAAGAGCTGATACAGAAAAAATATACATACAAAAAAAGACAAAAAACAAATTACATCATTAGTGTGTACCGGTATCGGGGATCACTATTTACCAGAGAGTATTATTACATTGTCACACTGTTCAGGTAAATTGTTGTTTTGTCTTTTTTTGTATGTATATTTTTTCTGTATCAGTTCTTCTTGATGGTTTTTAATCATCGATCATTTGTTTGATTTGCGGAGGACGGTCTATGTGGACAGATTTACCCCGGATGCCTGCATACTTAGATGTGTCTGTTTTAATCATCAACCATGTGAGTTGCTAAATGTTGTACCTTCATTAATTGTAACCATATTGTTACACTTAGAGGCAGTGATGGGAGTAAGTCACACATGTGCAAGTCACAAGCAAGTCTCAAGTCTTAACCTTCAAGTCACAAGCAAGTCCCAAGTTACTGTGGCGAAAAGCAAGCAAGTCAAGTCGAGTCCCTGCTAGAAGTCAAGCAAGTCAAGTCAAGTCATTTATTTTGGTCAAGTCACAAATTAAGTCAAAATACTGATCTACCCCGAAGGACTCGGGGGGAGCTTTCTTTTGTGGGGGGGGGGGGGGGTGCGGCTTTTGCCTAGGCCAAGACACAGCACTGGTGGTGCCAAGTCATTGCAAGTCAAATAGCCCAAGTCAAAGTCAAGTCGCAAGTCATTAGTGACAAGTGAAAGTCAAGTCGAGTCATTTATTTAATTTTGTCAAGCAAGTCGCAAGTCCTCAAACAGGTGACTCGAGTCCCCCACCTCTGCTTAGAGGCGCCTCTCTTCTCTTTTATACCCAGTTGTGACGTGATGTTACTTGCACATCAAGACATCGCTCAATTATCAAGTCAAAATGTATTAAAAATTTTTGCTTGTCTTACAAAACACTCTCAAACCAAGGTTATGTTGTAATCATTCTTCATAAATTTAGGCCGAACTGTACTCCACTACATTTCTTTGGACTACAAACTATGGTATATAAATATATTTGAAGATTGATCAATCCTGATGTGCTGACAGCCTATGTCATTTCTTGAGGCCCTAAAATGTCAGGACAGTACAAATACCCCCCCAAATGACCACTTTTTGTAAAGTAGACAGTCCATGTCACCCCATGAAACTTGCACTAAAGATGCTGCATGCAGGAATTTTCAAACCGCAGCACAAACACAGCGCAGCGCTGCGTGAAAAGTTACATTAAAGAAAAGGGCCCTTGAAGAACTATTCAGACCTCGTGCACACAGGCTTCTGAAAATAAACAGCATTTTATTCTGCCAGAATTTAACAGAAAATACGCCTTTATTGTTACAAAATGTATGGACGTGTATGCACGTATTGTGTTTGATCATAAATGCATTCTACTGGCCAGAATATTAATTTATTCTGGATATTTGAATACATTTATGTGCGTTAATACACGTTTACGCGCGTATGCATGTTTTTTCCGCTCAAAAGTTCCTCTAAGAACATAACTTTGATGCGGTTTTTTTTCGTCTGTAAACGCTCCTCTTCAAATATAAACGTCTATATGCATGGCCACATGTGCTAACATAGAGGTGCTTTTACAGGTACAAAATAAACCCTGAAAACGTGAATGATAAAAAAAATAAAATAAAAAAAAAATAAACCCTGATTACCTGTGTAAGCGGCGTTTGTTAAAGCGGAGCTCCACCCAAAAGGACTCGTCCCCCGCTCCTCAAAAGTGCCAATTCTTAAAGCGTTGTTCCACCCAAAAATGGAACTTCCGCTTTTTGGAATCCTCCCCTCCTCCGGTGTCACGTTTCAGAAGGGAGGGGGGAGCAGATACCTGTCTAATACAGGTATTTTGCTCCCACTTCCGGGCATAGATAGCCAAGCCACCCACGGGTATTCCAGCGCCTTCAACTGCCCCCCCCCCCCTCGCTGTCTTCTGGGAGACACACAGGTCCTAGAAGACCAGTGGGATCGCGCAATGCGGATTGCACAGCTGGTGTCGCGCATGCGCAGTAGGGAACCAGGAAGTGAAGCCGCAAGGCTTCACTTCCTGGTTCCCTTACCGAAGATGGCGGCGCCTCCACCCGAGAGCCAAGGGACGGGTCGGCTTACCTGGACAGGTAAGTGTCCTTATTTTAAAAGTCAGCAGTTGCAGAATTTGTAGCTGCTGACTTTTAAAAGAAAAAATTAGGCGGAACTCCGCTTTAAAGAGGGAGCAGGTACCCCATTTTGACAGGTACAAACCTCCGCTCCGACCACCTAAGCAAACGGAAGCGGAGTTCTCCACACTCTCCCCCCCCCTGCAGTCTTCTGAAACACGTGACAGGTCCCAGAAGACTGCTTGACCATTCACCATGCGCAGCGCTGCTCGTGCATGTGCAGTGGGCGCCCAGCTGTGAAACCGCAAACTGTCACAGCCGGGTGCCCTTAGTTAAGATGCCGGCGCAGAATAAAGAAGACAGCAGGTGAAACAGGCTGGTGTGAGCACACAGCTGGATCATGGGACAGGTTGTTTATTATCCACTTCAGCCCCGGAATGTTTTTCCCCCTTCATGACCAGGCCATTTTTTGCGATACGGCACTGCGTTACTTTAACTGACAATTGCGCGTATATTGATTGGTTTGAGCAGGTATAGCGTCTACAAACTATGGGATATATTTATTGGATTTTTTTTTTTTAATAGTATAGTATAGTATATAGTTTTTTTCAGGTCTAGTAAATAAACCCCAAAGTTACTTAGGCTCTTGAAGTACACAATTCTTTTACATTATGAATGTTATGAGCTGCATCCCAATAAGCGTACATTGATTGGTTTGCACAAAAGTTATAGCGTCTACAAACTATAGGATTATTTTATTCATTTTAATTTTATTAAAACATTTTTTACTAGTAATGGCAGCAATCAGTGACTTATAGCGAGACTGCGATATTGTGGTGGACATTCTAACTCTAGCTGACACTTTTGACACTTTTTGGGGACCAATGGCACTAATACAGTGCTAAATAAAATGCACTGTCACTGTACTAATGACAATGGCAGGGAAGGGGTTAACATCAGGGGAGATCAAAGGGTTAAATGTGCTCCTAGGGAGTACTTACTAACTGTGTGGGGGAGGTGCTTTGACTGTGGGAACACAGAGATACGTGTCCCTGCTTAGCAGAAACACAAGATCTCCATCTTACCCTCTCACAGAATGGCAGTCTGCCTTGTTTACATAGACAGACCGCTGTTCTGCCTCTCCTGAGAACAATCGGCGTGCCCCGGTGGACGCCGGAGGAGCGGCTGCGCCCCAGACCCGGTGTACGAAATCACGTACAGGCAGTGGTGGACTGTGCATTGTGGGCACACGGGCGCCGCCCCCCCCCCCCCAACACCTTCGCCGCCCTCCCTATCCATGCGCCAGGCCCCTTTCAGGACGCCGGACACATGAATTACTATGGTGGGGATAGGCAGGGGGTGTGTATTTTGAAGCACCTGATTAGAGCCAGAGGCTCTAATAGGCTTCAAAATAGGGTGGGCTCGAGGCGCAGAGCACTGCGTCCCAATACCACCCTTTTGTGTCACGATAGCAAATTTATTTTCACTATGGTCCCACTACAGTTCCTCCCCGCCAATCAGGAGGCAGGTCTGTGAGACCTGCTTCACGATTGGCCAAAGAGCCAGGCAAACCTATTGGATGCCTATTGCTTTGGCGGAAGAGGAGACACACAGTGGAGGAAGCCTAAGGTGCGGACACTGGAGCCGCCGCTGCCCACACTGGGGGAGAGGAGGAGGACAGCCCTGCCACACAGCGGGTGATCAGTGCCACGGGTGTTCCAGCGGGTGCCGGGGGTGGTTAGTGCCGTGCTGCCCGGTGGCGGGAGGGAGGGGTTGGTGCATATTTGCTGCCGCCCCAAATAGGAGAACCCACCAGCCGCCACTGCGTACAGGTACATGATTTCGTGCTCGAGGGCTGCCCTGCCGCAGTATATCTGCGTGGGGGGGTCCATTACAGGTTAAGAGTTTTACTTTACTTTACTTTTACTTTTATTTTTTTTACAGGAGACTGGGACTCCTCTTTAAAGTGGTGTTCCGGCCGAAATTATACTTTTTAAATAAAAATACCCCTATAATACACAAGCTTAATGTATTCTAGTAAAGTTAGTCTGTAAACTAAGGTCTGTTTTGTTAGTTTATAGCATTAGTTTGTTATTTTATAAACTTACAGCAGGCCGTGGCCATCTTAAGTGTGGGCATCTGAAGCCAGACTGTATTTCTTCCGCAACTCATCCTTGCAGATCTCGCACATGCTCAGTGCAGCACAAGCTGTGTAATAGGTTTCAGGTCAGGTTTCCATAGCAACGGCAGTGTCAGAGGAAGTTGCCACCCCTTCCCAGAAAGCATTGCAAACAGGAAATGATGCGATGGGCCACGGCCAGGGAGGAGGAAGTGAAAAAGGAATACAGCAGATATACAGTAGGTGCTGAGATTTTTTTTTAAAAAATATCCAATTCGTTTACAGTGCACAGTTTAGTGAGGGATGCTGAAGAGTTGTAAAAGTGGGTGGAACTCCACTTTAAGCTTGGTGTGCATGAGGCCTTGGGCTTCTAATGCTGACTTTCTTTTTTGAGAACATTGGTTGCCTGGCTGTCATGCCGATGCATCGGCTTCAACGCATTCTTGAGTGACTGGCTCAGAAGAAATACAGAGAAAAGAAATTCTGATATTTATTACAGAATATTTTGTTCTTGGTCTGTAACTCAAAAGCACTAAAGCCAGACACAACCAGGCAATTAGCATTTTCAGAATGAGTCCAGCAATGGTATCCACATACTTTTGTCATGACTTAATTTACAATAATAAGAGAATGCAAAATAGGAATCATGACGTGCTAAGTGCAATAATCCATACCAGTCAATCAGATGTTAATTTGCAACAGATTGCTCGGATTATCACACTTTGCTCTCGGATTTATTATATAAATCAGTGTGGGCTGAATTGCAGTTGCCAGGTATCCAAGTGACAAGGTGGCTCACCAAAGGGCAGACCGTGAAATCCAATCCTTTGTCACAACTTTGTTTTCACTCTTTAGTATCATTCCTTAAACTAGAAAAGAAATTACATTTTTACAATACAGTATATTTATTGAAGTCAAACATCCAATTTCAGTGTATTCATTTTTAAAGTGTATCTATGGTCAAAATGTAAAATCACATAATTATTTCCACATTGTGTTTTAATTATTTCTAGCCTACTCCTATTAATCTGAGCAATCTTGATGTTTGTAAATTTACTCTGTGAAGATCCCCGCACATTTACTTTGTACTTTGAATTCTGTGACACGTAGTCATCAGGTCCTGTAAATAGGCACTGCTTAGTCACACATTTCACAGAGCCTGCCTTCTGTACTACAGAGGTGCTGGGAGGAATTATAGGAGATGGAGTCAGTACAGGAATCTCTGCTTGTGGGCAGCAAAGTACCATGGGACATGTAGTCCTTAGAAATAGAAGAGAAGTTACAAAGCATGCAGGGAATCCATGAAGTTGTGGAAAGTGATGGCGAGCAGACAGTCAGCACTCTCAACACTCTCTGTTTATATTGGATTGTCAAATATAACTATTGTTTGTATTGTTAACCAGTTCAGCTCTTTGGAGGTACGTAGTATGTCCAAAGAGTTAACCTTTAATAACAAAGCTAATGGCTGCAGTAGCCGCCATCTGCCTGTGTGCGTTTTGTTTAGCCACCTCCCGGCTTCAAAGTGAAAGTGATGCAGCAGCTCCATAGTTGCCGATAACTTTCACGGAGTCGGAAACACAGTGCCTCCCCCCTCCCACCGGCGCCCCCCACCAACCCTCCCCCCCGATTACCGGGCTCTCCCACTCTTACTGCAGGGAGGGGAGGGAGAGCGCTGTGAGACCAAGGCAAATCCATGCCTCGATCTTACATGCAAACAATAAAACCAGACGTGATGTCACTTCCGGGTTCACATGAGACACATCTAGCCAAGCCGACCTGTGCTTGGTTAGATGGTGTGAAGCACAGGGGAGACATTGGAGTCTATTAGACCCCTAATGTCTTCATAAAGAGTACCTGTCACCTGCCCAAAGCTATCACATAGGGGTTTATTAATTATTGATAGCAATCAAGTAAACAAAGAAAATATATACATTATAAATTAATAAATAAAAAAGTTTTAAAAACTAAAATATAATAAAATATATTGAATTTTAAAAAAAATTGGCATAACCCCCGTTGCCTCGTACACCTGCGCAAATGCAAACTCAAGCCCAGGGTGTGCCCGCACATGTAAACCACGGTCGCACCACACGTGTGACATATTGCTGTGACTGTCAGAGTGAGGACAATAATTCTAGCACAAGAGCTCCTAGTTAACTCTAAACTGATGAGCTGTAAAGAATTTTAAAACCTCACTTATGGAGATTTTTGGCCACCATGGTTTTTGGCGCTATCACGAGCGCATGCAATTTTAAGACATGGAATGTTTGGTATCTATTTCCTCTAAGCAACCTCATCTTTTATATTTTAACCAAAATGAGTATTATGTTGTGTGTTTTTGCAATAAAATGTATTTTATTATATTTTTTCCCAAAAATTTGCGTTTAATAAACAGTTGTGCAAATATCATGATACATAAAAGTTTGCAACTAAAACCTTTTTACTCTACAGGGCCTCTGCTTTCAGAAAATATATAATTTTCTGGGGGTTTAAGTAAGCCGGCCGCCGTGTCCTTAACAACCGATGAGTCATGAGCTGTCAGCGGGACCCCCCCCCCCAGGTCCATACCAGGCCCTTCGGGTCTAGTATGGATTCGGAGGGGACCTCCCCACACCAAATTTTTTTTAAAATGGCGTGGGGTCCCCCTCAAAATCCATACCAGACCCTTATCTGAGCATGCAATCTGGCAGGTCAGAAAAGGGGGAGACGAGCGAGCACCCCCCCTCTTGAACCATACCAAGCTGCATGCCCTCACCATTGGGGGTGGGTGCTTTGGAGCAGGGGGGCTCTGTGCCCCCCACCCCAAAGCACCTTGCCCCCATGTTGATGGTGATGTCCTTGATGGTAGTCAATTATTCAGTAACAACTTGAATACTTAAGTACGGATCCTGAACTACTGCGCATGCTCTGAGGAAGCTTGGTTTCAAGCGAAATGCGTAAGGTAGCGCCATCACGCTGTTCGTGGTGAGGACATCACACCCCACGATCCAACTCTACTTACCTTGAGCTGCCACACTGTCTCATTAGTTGGCGTGAACTACCTGCATCACTACCCTGGTCTGTTGTTCATCATACAGCCCTGTGATACTGGAACCCAGTGTGCGTTGGACTATACCATTCATTACCATCCCTGGTCAGAACCATTCTGAGTTGATACTCACGACCTGGACTCCAGTTTTGTCTTTGATACGGTGGGGTTACTGCTACAGGGATCAGACTTCAAAGGGCAACGACTCCATACACAAGACGTCAAACGGTGAGCTGTATCCTACCCCAAGCACCTGAAGGGGAGTTTTACTCATAGCATATTCCGTTTGTTTTCCTTGTGCAATGTCACCCCAATGTCTACCTGTCTTCTATTATTGATCCCCACCGACATCTGTCCTTTGACATATATCCCGCTGGCTTAGAACCACGGTATCATCTGCCTTTACATCCAAGGGAACTTTCATATATCTTAAGAAGCACAAGCACTTTATATCCCCATTGGAGTACTTACCTGAGCGCTCCAACAAGTTTAATCATGGAACTTTTCACTCCATATTTCACTTAGTGAACTTCAAATGATCGATATTTCATGAATCAAATTCCAGATCTGGCTCTAGGATATATTAGTGTTTGTGTGTGAGACGGGTATGAGGTGTTTGAATCGGGTGTGGTGGCCACCTGTGTCCTATTAAGACGTTTGTCTTAATTTTAACTATGTGTTGGAGGTGGGTGTAGTTTTCTAATATTATTATTTTGAATTTGGATTATCAATAAAGATATTTAGCTTTCACCGGTTTGTCCTTTTTGATGAATAACCTTTGGGCCCTTTCCGATTTTTGTATGTATGATTTATTATTCAGAGGACTACCACCCCTTGAGGTTTTGCCTATCGTGCTATACACCTCAGGACGACGGTGTAAACAGATCTTCGAATCGGGTAGGCAACTCTTAGGCCAATTTTATTACCCCATCGGATCTGCGCTAAATTGAATGAGCCATAAGTCCTTTTTTTCTTTTTTTGTCTCTGATGGGGACAAGGGCCTCTTCCCGACAACCCTGGCCACCATCTCCCCTGCCAGTTCTCCTGATGCCTTCTCTCCCGCCACCGTCTTCTCCTGCCACCATCTTCCCTGATGCCTTCGCTCCCACCCTTGTGACATCACAGGAGGTGGGCTCTCCGGTGACTTCATCTGATGGGCACGCCCCATGGCTATATAACAGATGCCAGACAGCGGACGACAACACAATGGAGGAAGACGGCAACAGAAGAACAGCGGCTTTTTTATTTCTTTAGCGGGCAACCGGTGGCGAGGAAGAAGACAGCAGCAGGAGAGAAGGCATCAGGGAAGACAGCGGCAGGAGAAGACGGCAGTGGAAGAAAAGGCACCAGAAGAGCCGGCAGGAGAAGATAGCGGCGGGAAGAGACGGCAGTGGAGAGGATGGCACTGGTAGAAGTCAGAGCTATTAATAAAGGAATTGTCAAAAACCGGCTCTTGTTTTTTTTACATTTCACTGCCTTTTTGGTGAATGGGTAGGGGTAGTATGTACCCAATACCCACTCACATAGGCATGCCCATTCCGATAAGCCCCCCGCCTGCAGACCCCGACAACCACCAGCCAGGGTTGTTGGGAAGAGGCCCTTGTCCCCATCAACATGGGGGCAAGGTATTTTGGTTTGGGGGACGCAAAGCACACACCCCCTCATGTTGAGGGCATGCATGTTCGGATAAGGGTCTGTTATGGATTTTGGGGGGACCCCATGCCATTATTTTTCTTTAATTTTGGCATCAAGGGCAAATCCATACTAGACCTCGGCCTGGTATGGATCTGGGGGGACCCCACACCATTTTTTTCACAATTTTCTTTTTGCTGGCAATTTTTTTGTTTTTACATTCAGCTGTCAGCAGGGAAAGCCGCTGACAGCTGATGACTCATCGGTTGTTAAGGACGCGGTGGCCAGCTTACCAGCCCCCTCCTTAGCAACAAGCTACAGTGCCTTGCAAAAGTATTCGGCCCCCTTGAACTTTTCAACCTTTTACCACATTTCAGGCTTCAAACATAAAGATATAAAATTTTAATTTTTTGTGAAGAATCACCAACAAGTGGGACACAATTGTGAAGTGGAACGAAATCTATTGGATATTTTAAACTTTTTTAGCAAATAAAAAACTGAAAAGTGGTGCGTGCAAAATTATTCGGCCCCTTTACTTTCAGTGCAGCAAACTCACTCCAGAAGTTCAGCGAGGATCTCTGAATGATCCAATGTTGTCCTAAATGACTGATGGTGATAAATAGAATCCATCTGTGTGTAATCAAGTCTCTGTATAAATGCACCTGCTCTGTGATAGTCTTGGGGTTCTGTTGAAAGCGCAGAGAGCATCATGAAGACCAAGGAACACACCAGGCAGGTCCGTAATACTGTTGTGGAGAAGTTTAAAGCCGGATTTGGATACAAAAAGATTTCCCAAGCTTTAAACATCCCAAGGAGCACTGTGCAAGCGATCATTTTGAAATGGAAGGAGTATCAGACCACTGCAAATCTACCAAGACCTGGCTGTCCCTCTAAACTTTCAGCTCAGACAAGGAGAAGACTGATCAGAGATGCAGCCAAGAGGCCCATGATCACTCTGGATGAACTGCAGAGAACTACAGCTGAGGTGGGAGAGTCTGTCCATAGGACAACAATCAGTCGTACACTGCACAAATCTGGCCTTTATGGAAGAGTGGCAAGAAGAAAGCCATTTCTCAAAGATATCCATAAAAAGTCTTGTCTAAAGTTTGCCACAAGCCACCTGGGAGACACACCAAACATGTGGAAGAAGGTGCTCTGGTCCGATGAAACCAAAATCAAACTTTTTGGCCACAATGCAAAACGATATGTTTGGCGTAAAAGCAACACAGCTCATCACACTCAACACACCATCCCCACCGTGAAACATGGTGGTGGCAGCATCATGGTTTGGGCCTGCTTTTCTTCAGCAGGGACAGGGAAGATGGTTAAAATTGAGGGGAAGATGGATGCAGCCAAATACAGGACCATTCTGGATGAAAACCTGTTGGAGTCTGCAAAAGACCTGAAACTGGGACGGAGATTTATCTTCTAACAAGACAATGATCCCAAACATACAGCAAAATCTACAAAGGAATGGTTCACAAATAAACGTATCCAGGTGTTAGAATGGCCAAGTCAAAGTCCAGACCTGAATCCAATCGAGAATCTGTGGAAAGAGCTGAAAACTGCTGTTCACAAACGCTCTCCATCCAACCTCACTGAGCTCGAGCTGTTTTGCAAGGAAGAATGGGCAAGAATTTCAGTCTCTCGATGTGCAAAACTGATAGAGACATACCCCAAGCGACTTGCAGCTGTAATCGCAGCAAAAGGTGGCTCTACAAAGTATTAACGCAAGGGGGCCGAATAATTTTGCACGCCCCACTTTTCATTTTTTTATTAGTTAAAAAAGTTTCAACAATCCAATAGATTTCGTTCCACTTCACAATTGTGTCCCACTTGTTGGTGATTCTTCACAAAAAATAAAAATTTTATATCTTTATGTTTGAAGCCTGAAATGTGGCAAAAGGTTGAAAAGTTCAAGGGGGCCGAATACTTTCGCAAGGCACTGTATATACAGTTTAACCAGCTATATACGGTTTAAAAACAGATGTCAGCAGGTCGGATGTACGCGGATAGTCCGCTAACATCCGTTTTTCGTCCTTTCCGTTTTTTTTACGGAAAAAAAATAGGGGTTTCTTCCGTCATAAAAAAAAGCTTAGCGGGGACGCATGTTAGCGGATCTCAGCGGATGATCTTCCACTAACATCCGTTATCCCATAGAGATACATGTATGTCCGTTTTTCATCCGT
Organism: Lithobates septentrionalis; assembly: GCA_037952835.1. Lineage (NCBI taxonomy): Eukaryota > Metazoa > Chordata > Amphibia > Anura > Ranidae > Lithobates > Lithobates septentrionalis. The sequence goes on from JBBDGP010000505.1 coordinate 1,814,308, forward strand.
CAATGGATGCCCTTGTGAAAGGGGCATGAAGTGGTTTTTCAGTCACGATTTAAAAAAATGAAAGTCAGCAGCTACAAATCCTGTAGCTGTTGACTATTAATACAGGGGCCCTGACCTGTCCAGGGATCCAGCCCCGTCCTCACCCAGGCCAGATTTTTGCCCGTCTTCGGGTCCCTGGCGCTGGCATGTTTAGTGTGGGAAGCTGGCTGTGACTCCTTAGTTATTCACAGGGGGTTTCCCACTATGCATTTTGTTTTTTAACTGGTGCCATGTATTTATGCTGCAAAACAGTGGGGGAAATTTACTTAAATTGAAAAATACAAAATCTGGTACAGCTGTGCATAGAAACCAATCAGCTTCCAGATTTTATTTGTCAAAGCTTAATTGAACAAGCTGAAGTTATAAGCTGATTGGCTACCATGCACAGCTGCATCAGATTCTGAGTTTTCCAGTTCTAGTAAATTTCCCCCCAGGGTTTCCTTATTTCTATTTTTTTTTCCCGGCCCTGCTGCATATGCTCAAACCTGTGCAGAGCTTCGGGTCCCAAGTAAGCCCTGCAGCACATCTGTGCATGTTTTGGTTTCCCACACTGCTATGGGAGACCTGAAGAAGGAGGCAGCGCCCCCGAAACATGTTGTCATAGCAACCTGGGAACTCACACATCCACACTGCTCTGTTTGTTCTTGTCTTCCGCTGTGGCTTAAACTGATGTCACGCGGCGTCGGCTGATCCGTGCGCATGTGCGGTTCTCGTAGCTGCTCAGCGGCACGCTAGTGCTGGGATCTTTAGGACTTCAACCCCATCACAGCCCAGATCACCATCACATGGGCTACAGTCCACGGGACAAGCCATGAGAGGAGGCATACGTGTGCTACACCCATGCTGAATATCAGTCTACAATTGTGAGTGCAGCTCTTGTTGTTTTTAATTCTTTATTAAATGGTTTTAACACTAGAGCGGCTGTGCGCTCTCCTTTTTTTTATTTTTTTGCTACAGATTTTAGTCCACCCCCCAGTGGATTCAAGAGGAGCTGCAACACCTAGAGTTATTGAATCGATTTTTGTTCACACGGGCTATCCCTATACCCAATTAGGATTGTGTGGGAACTGCGCAAACTGGTTAATGTATGTTGTATCACACCGCTATTAGGGAATTTCCAAGAACTTGCCGTATTTACACATGCGCAGGAAATCACATACCAGGCAGAGTCCATCTACGCACACACTACATTGGCATTGGGAAGGGGGTGCAGCTGGTACTGAGCGAGACTGATGGGCCACTTTAAAGAGGAACCAAACTCTCCTCTTGTTTTCATCCAAGGGAGCTGCCATCTTAGCCATGATCTTCAACTGCCATGATGCAGCACATGTGATCATTTATGACTCCAGCCATTTGATGGTTTGGTTGAGTGCACAACCAATGTGACAGTTACATTCCCGTTTTGTGAACCTGGTAATTGACGGGTTTGGTTCTGCAAGTGGTTGTAAACCCTTCCATATACCCAGTGAAGTGTCTGACCTCAGGTGATACACAGAGATGAAACAAATCCTCCTACATAAGTTGTACCTGTTCATCTGCAGACTTCTCTTCTCTAGAGCCATTCAAAGTGCTTAGTTTTACACTCTGCAGAGCTCAGTGAGGAGAGTTTTGAGAGCTGATTGGAGGGAAGGCACACACCCGCCTCCACACAGCACTCAGGAACAGAGCTGAGGCTGTCAATCTGCTGAAGATCCCTCCCCTGTCACCTTTTTTCTCTTGGTGTCAGGAAAACTTGTCAGAGGAGACTCATGCAGATAGCAGAGGAAAGAAGCAGCAGACAGAAATGACACAGTGCTTTTAAATGAGACACGTACACACTACAGAGGGATATGCTTTGTTTATATTTCATGAGGTTTACAACCACTTTAAAGTGTTTGTTAACCCAAAAAAATAAATAAAAATCCTGTTCCCTTAAAGCATGTTACACAGCACAAGGCTTGTGCTGTGTCATTTGGCCCCCTGGAACACTTAAAATACCTGGCTGATCCTGACAGTTTCTACCCTCCCCTCTCTGTGCTGACTCCGATCTATCGGCGCTGCTGAGCCCTGACACCAAAGTCATCCACACATGCCTCCATCATCCGCAGCCTGCTCTCCTGTGTCTGTGTCTCCCTCTGTCCTCTCCCCCCTCCCCTCTCTGAGTGTCAGCTTCCCGATCCTCCCCTAATGCTCTAAAAAACTTTTTATTATCTATAGTTCCCTCTGATATATCACAGTAAGCTCCGCAGTGCATCTCATTTATAAAAATATGCAGTATAATAGCTGACTTCATTCGGCGCTCACGTGACTGCCCGCCGGTCTCCTCCCCTCCTCTCCTCTTCTTGGCTGATGTCAGCGGGGGTTTCCCAGCTCCTCCCTCTGCAGCTATCGCATCGGGAGAGGAGACCAGTGGGCAGTCAGCTGAGTGCCAAACGGCGCTCTGAAGTAAGCTATTATATCACATATTTTTCTAAATGACAAGCAGTGCGGAGCTTATTTTAATATATCAGAGGGAACTATAGAATTTTTTTTTTTACCTTAACAAACTCCACTTCACCCCCGAAGGATTTGGCTGCTTAATGACCAGGCCATATTTTGCGATTCGGCACTGCGTTGCTTTAACTGACAATTGCGCGGTTGTACGACGCTGCACCCAAACAAAGTTGACGTCCTTTTTTCCCCACAACTAGAGCTTTCTTTTGGTGGTATTTGATCATTTCTGCGATTTTAATTTTTTGTGCTATAAACAAAAAAAGAGCAACAATTTTGAAAAAAAGCAATATTTTTTACTTTTTGCTGTAATAAATATCCCCCACAAAAAACAAACAAACATTTTTTTCCTTAGTTTAGTCTGATATGTATTCTTCTACATATTTTTGGTAAAAAAAAATCGCAATACGTGTATATTGATTGGTTTGCGCAAAATTTATAGCGTCTACAAAATAGGGGATAGTTTTATGGCATTTTTATTATTTTTTTATTTTTTTATTAGTAATGGCGTCGATCTGCGATTTTTATCATGACTGCGACATTATGGCAGACACATCGGACATTTTTGACACCATTGTCATTTATACAGCGATCGGTGCTATAAAAATGCATTGATTACTGTGTAAATGACACTGGCAGTGAAGGGGTTAACCACTAGGGGGTAGTGAAGGGGTTAAGTGTGTCCTAGGGAGTGATTCCAACTGTGAGGGGGCTGGGCTTGAACACACAGGACAGTGATCGCTGCTCTCGATGACAGAGAGCAGTAGATCACGGTCCTGTCACTAGGCAGAACGGGGAAATGCTTTGTTTACAAAAGCATCTCCCCGTTCTACCTCTCCCTGACACGATCGCCGGGAGACCGGCGGACATTGAGTCCACGGGACCCGCGGGCGCGATCACAGAGCATGCGGCGGGGGCGCGCGCCGGCACAGTGGGAAATTCAATGGGACGTACATTTGCCCAGCCATGCCATTCTGCCGACGTAAATGTACATGCGGTGGTCGGCAAGCAGTTAAAGTGTTACTAAACCCAGGTCCTGCAGAAACTATATCTGGTCTCCTACAGTACACAGAACATGGAAATGCAATTATTTTAGTAAATATAAAAGGCTAAATACCTTTTCTCATCAGCAATAAATAACAGTCTTGTGACTTCTATCAGAGTCTGATTAAAGCTTGTAGGAGGAGTTTTCATTCTCCTCTGACTGTCCTATGAGGCTGAAGGACCCCTGACCCTTTGTCAAGACACTGCTGATTTGCCCTGTGCTGATCACATGCAACGTTGCTCGTATCGCCGTTAGTTTGTATAGTTGCCATAACAATGGGCGGCGACGGAGTAAGGTCCCGCCCCGCTGCTATGACAACGAAGATAAACTGTCATGTCTCGAGAAAAAAAAAACGCTCTAGCAATACACACCATACTGAGCATGTGCAGAGTGACTCCAAAGGCTCTGTCCTATCAGGAGATGGATTGGGGACTGTGGAAGAAGGGGAGGATCAGAGAAGACAGGATCAAACAGCCTTTTTGCACAATGCGCAAAGGATTAACTCCTTAGGTTCCACAGTGAGTATAACAAGCATGCTTTACTGCATATACAGACTGATTTTACTGTTGTGGGTTTAGTAACACTTTAAAGTCACGCCGGAAATGTGCCTTCTAGCGTGTCAAAAGGTATATAAGGGCCCTTAAAGAATTATTTAGGCCTCATGCACACAGGCTTCTGAAAAGAAGTAGCATTTTTTTTTCTGCCATAATTTAACAGATAATTCACCCACACCAAACATCAAACACACAAATCAATACACACCAAACTGAGCATGTGCAGAGTGACTCCAAAGGCTCTGGCATATCAGGTAATGGATTGGGGACATTGGAAGGAGAAGAGGATCAGAGAAGACAAAACCAGCCTTTTTTTTACATAGTACAGTGTACTTGCCAAATATGCTGCAGAAATCTCCCTCCACTGAGTCTGGCTGCAACCATTTTAACTGTGGGCAGCTGAAGCTGCTGCCTGTTCACTTCCTGGATTTACACAGACACACAGAGGCACACCTCCAGCTCTGCAGCTCTCATTGGTCCTCTTATGACTCATCCCCCCTCCCTTCCTGGCAAACTCTCATGAGAGTGAGAGAGAGAGCTGTGCATGATGTCATAAGCCTAGGCTAAAGACCAGACAAGAAACAGGAGGTGGGCTGTATATGGTATTTACTGGCAGAAAAAAAAATGTTTTACTATCTAAAGTTAAAACAACAACAAGGGCAGAAGATTTAATAGATGGGAAGTTAAAAAAAATGACTGAAGGTCCGCTTTGTTACTATAAATAACAACATATTCTAATTTCCACTCCAGCAGTACATAATGAGTTTGGAAATTGTAGAGAAATGCTTAAATAATGCATTACAATTTAAAGCGGTGTTCCGGCCATAATTTTTTTTTTTCTATCTCAAAATTATTATACTATCAATGCAGTAACACATATCATATATTAAAGATCCGTTCATTAATCTATTTAAAAACTTACTTCATATCTTGCCAGCGATCTTGTGGCTGTTTCCATTTTAGCTATGGGCATGTGAAGCCCAGTTGATTTATCTTCCTAGTTTTCTGGAGAGAGGAGCATGCTGGGTAACCAGCATGCACCTCTCCATCTCGCGCATGCGCAGTTAAACGGTGCTCGTATCGCCGTTAGTTTGTATAGTTGCCATAACAACGGGCGGTGACGGAGTAAGGTCCCGCCCCATTGCTATGACAATGAAGATAAACTGTCATGTCCACAGACACTCATTTCCCATGAGGCAATGCGAGTAAGGAAGAGAGGTAGAACACCGCGGAATAGGAAGAAGGCGGATTAGGAATTCTGCCTAGTAACAGGGTTTTACAAGCAAGTGAATTATTTTTTTTTTTTTTAACTAAATGATTATTAGTACATTAAAATGAAGATAATAATGTGAAATGTATTTTTAGGGTGGCCCTCAACTTTAACTACACCTATTAGATTTTAGATGACAAAAATGAGTTTTAGTCAACTAATATGGTTTTAAGCCAACTAAAATGTACTGGAGATTTAGTCGACTAAATACGTCTAAAACTAAAACAATTGCAGTAGACTAAAATGGGACTAATGCCGCGTACACATGAGCGGACTTTACGGCAGACTTTGCCCGGCGGACTGGATTTCGTCAGACAATTCGATCGTGTGTGGGCTCCAGCGGACTTTGTTTTCTCAAAAGTTGGACAGACTTAGATTTGAAACATGTTTTAAATGAATCCGTCGAAATCGAGTCCGGTCGAAAAGTCCGCTCGTCTGTATGCTAGTTTGACGGACAAAAAGCCATGCTAGGGCAGCTATTGGCTACTGGCTATGAACGTCCTTGTTTTAGTCCGGTCATACGTCATCACGTACGAATTCGACAGACTTTGGTGGATTGTGTGTAGGCAAGTCCGTTCATTCAGAAAGTCCGTCGTAAAGTACAGCAAAAAGTCCGCCGGGCAAAGTTTGCCGTAAAGTCCGACCGTGTGTACGCGGCATAAAACTAAAATGCCATTTCAGTCAAAAGACTAATGCCCCAGACACACCATCAGAATTTCCAACAACAAAACTGTGGATTTTTTTCCAAAGGATATTGGCTCAAGCTTATCTTGCATACACACGGTCACACAAATGTTGGGCCAAAATTCCGAACCTGGGAACGCGCAGAGAAAAATGAAGTTCAATAGCCAGTGCGGCTCCTTCTGCTTGATTCTGAGCGTGCGTGGCACTTTTGTGCGACGGACTTGTGTACACACAATCGGACTTTCCAACAACAAGTTTTGTTGGCCGAAAATTTGAGAACCTGCTCTCAAACATTTGTGTGCGGAAATTCCGAGAGCAAATGTTCGATGGAGCATACACACGGTCGGACTTTCTGACAACTAGCTCACATCGAACATTTCCCGTCGGAAAGTCCGACCGTGGGTTAGTCTTTCTCGCATAAGAGTAAAACTAAATAGAAAATTTGCTGCCAAAATTAGCACTGATGTAAGTGTGTGCTCATACACCATTCGATGAATTTACGCTCCTAAACACAAATAATTGAGGTGCGTATTTTACATAAGATCTTCTTCTACCATTGGCAGAAAGAACCTGCATTCTGTGTAGAAAACATACATATGTCCGTATGAATGAAGCCTGCCGCACTATTCAGCAACTGAGAAAACACAGCAAGCATTCAAAGCAATAAAATAAAGCAATATTACTGGGCTGAAGTCATAAATAAAAGTCTGTCTGTGTAAAGATCAGGCAAAAAAAAGTAATAATATTTCTTGAAATCGAGGGTTTATCTTGTGTATTTAAGCATCTCCATGAAACAAAACAGATATTGGTCCATTGTGGCAGAAATTCTGGAAACCAGGTTGGATATACAAAGATAGTAACAATTCCTTCTTTTTGCCTGTAAAAAAAAAGCACAGTTTATGTACAATGACCCCTCATTAATGTTCTGATTAGGGATGAGCTTCGAGTTCAAGTCGAACGTAAGTTCAACTCGACCATCGTGTATTCGCCCGTTCGCCGAACAGCAAATTTTATGGGGCGTTCGCAGCAAATTCGAGCGCCCCATAATGCACTGCTGTATTTTGCTGTGGTACTTTTCTAAACATGGGGGAAAATGTGCTACTTTACAGGCAGACTAAGGGGACCTCCCAGGCACGATATTTAAAGGAATATTTCATTTTTATTGTTTCACTTTAAGCATTATTAAAATCACTGCTCCTGAGAAAAACTTCCATTTAAAAAAAACTTTTTTTGCATTGATACATGTCCCCTGGGGCAGGACCCGGGTCCCCAAACACTTTTTATGGCAATAACTTTAATATAAGCCTTTAAAATTAGCACCTTTGATTTTTCACGTTCGTATCCCATAGACTTTAACGGTGTTCGCACAAATTTTTTGTCTGTTCGCAAGTTCTGGTGCGAACCAAACCATGTTCGGCTCATCTCTAGTTCTGATTACCTTCAATACCCACCAAATACTGCTACAATTATACCAATCTGCCAGAAAGTCTATTCTTTGTTTCTAATTACCCTTATGCCATGTACACACGAGCGGACTTTTCAACAGCAAAGGTCCGACGGAACGAATCCGCCGGACAATTCGATCGTGTGTGGGTTTCATCGGGAAAAATCAGACGGACTTTAGATTTAGAACATAGACAAAGAAAAAAATCTTGCGAGCCACAATAATCCTATGCTTAATGAATCAGCAGCAAATAAAAAAGTTATATACCACAGGTATATCACAGAGGAATATCCAGCAGCAGGCGCAGCTCACGTACACATAGTGGAGAGAGGAGCTGACCTACCTGTCTGGGAGATTAACATCCATGGAGCCTGAGTGACCCAGAGTGGAGATCGATATAGCGTTTCCCATACAGCCCAGGGGGTGGCTACAATAGCGTGTTTTGACACAAGGTAACAGCTGTGTCACACGCTCTGAGGTGAGCGCAACCACTGTGGGGGGGCACTGTGGCACAATATTATTACTCAGAGCACTTGAATTTGGCACATTGGATCACCTGGAAACCCAATGGAGATTTATGGACACGGATACACTCTTTAGTTGCAATTTTGGGACACTTATATAAGAACTTTTATCAAGGCTTTTTTTCTGCGTCTTTGCATGCTGCACGTTAATTGAAGTATTACATGCTTTTTATCTGCAATCACCGTTGAATTTTTTATGCACTATTGTATATACATTTCTTTTTGCACTATATGCACTTTTATTGATTGTCCATAGGTGCATACATATGCACATTGCACAGAAGTGATACTATATAAATTTTTTTTTTTTTTTTCACAGGAGTTTTTTTGGTATATTTAATATAAAATTTTTTTCAGCATAGTTATGTATAATGGATGATAATTTAATTTTTTAAGATCTTTTCTCTGCAGTATATTTATCTAGCGCTACGCAATTTCTTTTATATTATAGATTTAGAACATGTTTCAAATCTTTCCGACATTTGCAGTTTGCAAATGATGCATTCTACGGTGCATTTTGCATACGCGTTTTTTATGCATTGTGCGTTTTGGACGGGGGGTTTCTCTTAAACCTTGTACAGCTGGTTGTTAGGGAGCAGGCTCCAGTGCCCCATTGGGGCACCGGAGCGCCGCCCCTCAATTCACGGCCGCCACTCTCTTGCTCTATCCACGGACACTATTTTGCAGGACACCGCCACCCCCTATTCATGCGTCCGGCCCCTTTCAGGACGCCGGGCGCGTGAATTACAGCAGTGGGGGTGTTTTTTTTTAAGCACCTGATTAGAGCCAGGCTTCGAAATAGGGTGGGCTCTGAGCGCAGACCATTGCGCCAGGAGCCCACCCAGGTGTTACAACAGCGAATGAATATTGGCTATTGAAACACTGATCCTCAATTCGGCCAATCAGAAGCAGGTCTGATACCCGTTTTCTGATTGGCCGAAAAGAGAAGAGTCCCATTTGGACGCCGAGGAGGAGGGAGGAAACGGAAGCCGCCGCGATGCCTGTGGAGAGCTGGGGAAGGCCGCCGCCGCCTCCGAGCAAGGGAGGCCGCCGGAGAAGCCCAGGAGAAGCGCTGCCCACCATAGATGGCGTAAGTGCAACAGACCCACCCAACCGAATGGGGGGGGTTATGTTTGCCGCAACCCAACCAAAAAAAAATTACCACCAGCCGCCACTGCCGCCATGTCCTTAACAACCGATGAGTCATCAGCTGTCAGCTGGCTTCTTCCCTGACAGATTAATGTAAAAACAAGAATTGTCGGAAATAGAGAAAAGGGGGGGATGGCGTGGGGTTCCTCACCCCATCTTTATCAGGCTCTTCAAATTAAAAAAAAATTGGTGTGGGGTCCAGTGGCATACGGGGTGCAGGGGCCCTCCAATCTATGTGCCCGGCTCCTAATCTACATGCAGGGCCCCTAATGCATGGATTTCAACAAGGGTTTTTTTTGGGTTTTTTTTTTTTTTTTTAAACACTTGTTTAGAGGCTGAGGCTCTAATTGGCTTATATATATATATACCTGTGTATATATATATATATTATATATGGCAAAAAGGCCAGCGGGGTCACTGTTCCATCAGGAACTGGCTGAAACTTGCTCCAGATACGGCCAGCTTTACACTAACCCATCACAGGACTGCTGTTAGAAATCACGGGGCCCCATACAGCCTACCTGACAGGTTCCCCCTGGTCGGAAGTGACTCAGGACATAGATGTATCAGTTCACTTCTTTGCAGCCTCAGTTCCAAAGATGAATGAATTGGAAGCGCTCTGAATCTTCTTGCTCATTCGCAAGCTGAAGCATACTAAACACAGTTTAATATGCCTCAGTGATGAATGGACACGGGAGTAACTGGTAGCGATCACTCACTGTGTTCATTCAGAAGGGTAAATAAATTCCCCCTGTGTGCCTGAAGCAGCTGCTGGCAGGAGAGGAGAAGAGGGAAGCGCTGCAGAGGAAAGGGGCACACAGGGGGGCCCGGACAGCAGATGGAAGGCGTGCATGTACTAAAACCACTCCCCTGCAGTGCAGCCTGACGAAGAAGCTGGAAGCATTGCAGGGGAAGGCAGTAGAGAATTGGTGTCTGCAATAAGACATTACAGCCAGCCCTTCTGCTTAGCAGGTGCCTGTCCCCCTACTTTTGAACTGATGGGGCCCGGGCCCAATACAGGAGGGCTGGCAGTACTGCCTTATCAGTGGCCCTGACCATTCATCTACAGTATGTCACAATAGGACTGCTGTCTTTCCCAACACCCACATCACAAAAGGTGGGGGTCCACTTAAGGATTGAGGGGGGCCCTTTGTGGCACTAAAGCTTCTTCCTGATGTTTCATATTAAGATAAGTAGCAAAAACACGGCAATTTGTTGTTAGAACTTGTGTGCTTTGAGTGTCTGTGTGCTGATTTATGCGGTTATAGAAAAACAAACTGTATGGGGGGGGGGGGGGGGTGGGTTCCAAATGGTATATGGTCCCCTAGGAGTTGTGGGGGGGGGGGGGGGGGGGCTTTAAAGTCTATGTATAACTGTTGCATACCACCCAACTTTTTGAGATCGGAATGTGGGACACGTATTACTAAAAGTATGTAAGTATAGGACACACACTCTGCCACTCCCCCTTTAAAGTTGAAATATAAAAAATAAAGATTAGTTAAACCCACAAATGCTTTTCTTTTACCCATACTATTCCTTTATGCTGGCTTTTAAAATTTACAAATGCAGCAATTTAGGAATTGGATGAAAGGTTTAGCACTGGGAAAAACTTTTTAAAAGATAAAAAGTGCATTTTATACACAACTACATAGATCAGACCAAAATGAGGGACAAATGAGGGGGGGAAAGGGACAGAGAGACTTTGTTCCAAATTAGGGACAGTCCCTCGAAATCAGGGTCAGTTGGGAGGTATGCTGTTGGGGAGATTTACTTTTACTTCCTGTCCTGGAGACACAACAGAGTATCTGTATATAAGGAGGATAATCCCCATCTTAGGCAGGTCACTGGAATAGGTGTCCTCCTTGGAGACTTTCTAAGTAATAATGGCCACCAGAAAAAATAGAGATGCTGAATCTCCCCAGTAAGGGCGAATTTGGGTTAGGTCCAAACCAGGGTTCCTTCCAAACCCAGAAGGAAGCTATCAGGAACGGGCCAATCAGCTGCAGGCTAGGGATTCCCCATCCCAAAGCTGCATGTACACAAGGAGCAGTGATGCTCATGATATCATTGACCCGTTATGGTCACATGGGATATGCAATCTTATTCTAGGATGACGACAACGCTTCTCCATAGATACTGTATAGTAGGTCAGCATTGTCACCCTGTTGGTCAGATCACCAGGTAAAAAAATAAAGTAAAATGCCTAAAAAACCAAACTAACACCCCACTTCATCTAAGGACTGCAAGCTGCAATGCAAACCATTTTGTTCTTTTGGTTGTAGGCTTTTTCAGATACATTTTTAGACACATTTTACAGCTGAATTCCAGGTGTGTCAAGATGTGGAAGCTGGAAATCACTGTAGTAGGCACTGCTACTACAGTGATTGCCACTGGCTCCCAGGACCTGTTCCGAGCGGCTGCTCTGATGCTTACAGAAGGTTGGTCACTCGACACAAGCGCTATACAGCGCACACTTTCCATTTTCTCAATGAATGCAAAATGTTCTCTGATCGGACAAGGCGAAAATTGTAACTTCACTGCCCCGCCTCTCCACTTTGTCCAATCAGAGATCCCATGCATTCAATGGGAAAATGCAAAACATTCTCTGAGTGGCACCCATGCTGAGGGGCTGACCTCCTGCGTTCACATTACAGCACCACAGGATTTGGAAGCAAGTGGAGATTCATTCTTGGAATTCGAGAACCCAGCGTTCATCTTTAAATTAGACTGTTAGATTAGTGGCATGTTCACTTTTACCGTGGTTGAAAAGGCTTTTTACTAGGGCTGTTACTGATTAAAAAATTTTTGTTCGATTAATCGATTTTTTTTAAATCGATTAATCAACTAATTTCGATCAATTATAACGCACATACAGATCCAACTACTTTTAGCTGATTTAGCACCGTTGTTATGGCAACGGCCGAAGCCGGACATAGTGGGGCATGGCTAGGACGTCATACATCATAAACTCACCGTGCCCATAATCGCAGCCTCACTGTGCCCATAATCGCAGCCTTACCGTGCCCATAATCGCAGCCTCCCCATGCCCATAATCTCAGCCTTACCGTGCCCATAATCGCAGCCTCACCGTGCCCATAATCGCAGCCTTTCCGTGCCCATAATCGCAGCCTCACCGTGCCCATAATGCTGTCTCACCGTGCCCATAATGCTGTCTCACCGTGCCCATAATCGCAGCCTCACCGTGCCCATAATGCAGTCTCATCATGCCCCTAATCGCAGCCTCACCGTGCCCATAATCGCAGCCTCACTGTGCCCATAATGCAGCCTCACCGTGCCCATAATCGCAGCCTCACTGTGCCCATAATTCTGTCTCACCGTGCCCATAATCACAGCCTCACCGTGCCCATAATGCTGTCTCACCGTGCCCATAATGCTGTCTCACCGTGCCCATAATCACAGCCTCACCGTGCCCATAATCGCAGCCTCACCGTGCCCATAATGCTGTCTCACCATGCCTATAATGGCAGCCTCACCGTGCCTATAATGACAGCCTCACCGTGCCCATAATGCAGTCTCACCGTGCCCATAATCGCAGCCTCACTGTAGTCAGTGCCTGTGCCTGGATTATACAGTCTGCAGGCATCTCCCACTGTGTGTCTTGGAGCTGTGTGAAAACTTTGGCAGCGCTGTGAGAAAAGTCCCGCCCTCCTCCTAGATCAGCTTGTGTGATAGACAGAACACTGCGTCTATCACACAAGCTGATCTTGGAGGAGGGTGGCAAAAGTTTTCACACTCGGAGACACACAGCGGGAGATGCCCGCAGACTGTGTATGACATATAGTGGAGGAGGAGGAGGGAGCGGAGCGCTGCGCTGCAGCCACAGCTTGGCCCAAAGCGGCCCCAGGGCAGGCAGCCTACCGATCAAAAACATTTTGATCGATCAAAAAAATTAACGATTAATCGAGGAATTAATTGTTAATTTCCGCAGCCCTACTTTTTACCTTCAGGCATTCTCTGCATGAAGGTACAAAAACCTTCTATGTGCAGCCTCCCCCCCCCCCCCCCATTACATATCCAAGCTCTATCACGATCCAGCGATGTGCATGACAGCAGTGGCAACTCTGGGTCTCTGCCTCCTCATTGGCTGAGACACAACTAGCGAGGAGGGAGCAGCGAGCAGGGCTGAGCCATGCTCTGTGTGTCTCATGGACACATCGAAGTGGTTCGGGAGCGAGCACGCACAACAAGTGCCGCATAGCAATGGAGTTTGCAATGGGGTCACTTGGCAGGGGGGAGGGGCCAGGAGCATCGGCGGCAGACACGAGAAGAGGAGGATCAGGGTTGCTATGTGCAAAAAAACTGCACAGAGCAGATAAGTATGATATGTTTATCATTTTAAAAAAAAAAGTATGAGCCTTTACTATAACTTTAAACATTCTTATAGAATTAATTTCATTTCCAGTCTTTCTTTTTCTAGTCGCTTTTTAAATGGTCATTGGAAAAAAACTGAAAATAGCAGTAAATTAAAAAGGAATAAAAAAAGACGTTGGATTTCTTTTCTGTTTTTTGTTGACTACTGAAGCCGGTGGGACCAAGACTGCAAAGAAAACAAGGTAAGAAAATATAATTCTTGCGGATAAAAAGGTAGACATGCAGCGAAAGTCAATCTCCTTACCACTTAAAGCAAGAAGGGAATGCAAATAGATCCGAAATGAGGAAAAAAGGCACCTGTGTAAACACCGACAACATTCAAAGGCACGTCCTACCTTTTCTAAAAAATTGTCTAATTGGCAACCTGCTAGGACTGATTTATAGCCATTAGAAAATACATTTTACAGCGTACAACTGACCAAGGATAAAGATTTATATTATATTACTGGCATTTTTAACATTTATGTAAACCCAATCACTAAAATTTCAAAAGTATTTCTTAATCTTTTTTAACCCCTTTAATACCAGGGGCTTTCACCCCCTTCCTGCCCAGGCCACGTTTAAGTTTTCAGCCCTTTCGCACTTTGAATGACAATTATTCAGTCATGCAACCCTGTACTGAAATCAAATGTGTGTCATTTTTTGAGACAGATAGACCTTTCTTTTGGTAGTGTTTCACCACTTGCCGACCGCTGTACACCCCCCGATATACGTCGGCACAATGGCAGCGGTGGGCAAATGGGCGTAAATGTACGTCCCCTTTAATTGGCGGGGCTAGCGAGACCCGTGGACTTGATGACCGTCGGTGTCCCGGTGATCATGTCACGGAGCTGCAGAACGGGGAGATGCATATGTAAACAAGGCATTTCCCCATTCTGCCTAGTGACATGACAGAGATCACTGTTCCCTGTCATCGGGAGCAGTGATCGCTGTCATGTGAGTAGTAGCCCCCCCCCAGTTAGAATCACTCCCTACACTTAACCCCTTGATCGCCCCCTAGTGTTTAACACCTTCCCTGCCAGTGTCATTTACACAGTAATCAGTACATTTTTATAGCACTGATCACTGTATAAATGACAATGGTCCCAAAATCAAAAGTGTCTGATGTGTCCGCCATAATGTCGCAGTCACGATAAAAATCGCAGATCGCCGTCATTACTAATAAAAAAAAATTAATAATAAAAATGCCATAAAACTATCCCCTATGTTGTAGATGCTATAACTTTTGCACAAACCAATCAATATATGCTTATTGCGATTTTTTTTTTACCAAAAATATGTAGAAGAATACATATCGGCCTAAACTGAGGAAAAAATTATTTTTTTTTATATATTTTTGGGGGATATTTATTATAGCAAAAAGTGAAAAATATTGCTTTTTTTTTTCAAAATTGTCGCACTTTTCTTGTTTATAGCACAAAAAATAAAAACCGCAGAGGTGATCAAATACCACCAAAAGAAAGCTCTATTTGTGGGAAAAAATGGATGTCAATTTTGTTTGGGTGCAACGTCGCACGACCGCGCAATTGTCAGTTAAAGCGACGCAGTGCCAAATTGCAAAAAGTGCTCTGGTCAGGAAGGGGGTAAATTCTTCCGGGGGTGAAGCAGTTAATCACCACTGAGTGTTTTACTTTTTGCTGTACAAATGAAAAATACTAGAAATGTTGCAAATAAAACATGTTTTCTTTTCGTTTCTGTTATAAAATTTTTACCGGGGCATGCTGGGACTGTGACGTCATAAGGGGGCGGGGTCACCGGGTGACATCACCCGGTGACCACACCCCATGCCTATAAAAGTCATTGCGCACCGCTCACACAGCATTACAGCGGGAGAGAGCGTTGTGTCAACATCGGAAGAAGAGAAGAGGGAATAAGACGACAGAGAAGACTGGGCCACCGTTAGTAAAAGAGTGGCAAAAGAGCAGAAGATAGTGGAGGAGCCCAGCAGAAAAAACGGAGAGCGGGAGAAGAACCGGACACCGGGAGAAGAGGCCGGACACCAGGAGAAGAGGCTGGACAACGGGAGAAGAACCGGACACCAAGAGAAGAGGCCAGAGAGAGCAGGGAAGTCGGAAGAAGACCCCCGAAGTTGGAAGAAGACCCCCGGAGCTGCCTAATAAATTTCTTTTAAAACCTGTGTAGTGAGTTTTTTTATTGACACTTTTTTCCCCAGGTGAATGGGTAGGGGTACGATGTACCCCATACTCATTCACATAGGGTGGGGGGCTCCCAGATTCTGATAAGCCCCCCCGCCCGCAGACCCCGACAACCAACCGCCAGGGTTGTCGGGAAGAGGCCCTTGTCCTCATCAACATGGGAACAAGGTGCTTTGGGGTGGACACCCCCTCCCCCAAAGCACCCACCCCCCCTGTTGAGGGCATGCGGCCTGGTATGGTTCAGGAGAGGGGGTGCTCGCCCACCCCCGTTCCTGACCGGCCGGGCTGCGTGCTCTGATAAGGGTCTGGTATAGATTATGGGGGGACCCCCACACCGTTTTTTCAGCCTAGGGGGTTCCCCTTAAAGTCCATACCAGACCTAAGGGCCTGGCATGCTCTGCGACGAGGCTCGCAAGGTGTCAATCTCGCCAATAATAGCGGCGAGATTGACTTCCTTTTCTAGTCCGGTCGTACCCGAGTCACATTAAAAAGGAACGGACTTTAGTCCATGTGTGGGCAAGTCCGTTCATTTGGAAGTCAGCCGTAACTCCGTCGAAAGTACGTCGGGAAGACGGGCGGATCTAATCTGCCGGAAAGTCCGGTCGTGTGTAGGCAAGTCCGTTCGTCCAGAAAGTCCATCGGAAGTCCGCCGAAAGTCCGTCGGGAAGACCGTCGGACCTAGTCTGCCAGAAAGTCTGGTCGTGTGTACAGGGCATAAGCCTAATCTATCTAGCCTTTAAAGAAAAAATTGCTATATTTACAGCAGTCGCTCCGGTCCCAGGCTGAGTTGTCAGCGGTGGCTTCAGCGTGTAGGAGAGGCAGCTGACAACGGAAGTTCCATAGTAAGTCTTTGGGTGACATCACTTCCCAAGCATTACCTAGCCATTGTCGGCTTTCTCCTACATACAGAGGGTGTGGCTGGAGACCGGACCGGAGTGGCTTCAGAATAGTTAAGTATAGCAATTTTTTTCTTTACAGGGCTAGATAGATTAGGCTTAGAATACGGCTGAGTTTGCCTTTACCTCCACTTTAATCAATCCCGATGTACTGACTGCCTATCTGATTTCTTGAAGCCCTAAAATGCCAGGACATTATAAATACCCCCCAAGTGACACCTTTTTGGAAAGTAGACGTCCAAGGTATTTAGGTAAAGGCATGGGGAGTTTTCTGAAGTTATCATTTGTTTGTCACAATATTTTGGAAAATTAAGAAATTAAATAATGTTGTCACTTTCTCACACACAGCATAGGCATACTTATAAATATAATAGGTAGTCTTGCAAGCAACTAGAATACAAGTTGAATAATATATGCAAGCAGCAAGTAACACATTCCCAACATAAATGTGCAAATAAACTCAAAACAAATAATGCTGCACTAGTGATAATAAATACAAAAAAGAAAGGGGGGTTGGGGTATGAATACCCCTGGGATTTTTAAGGTGCTTTTCAAAATTTTGGTAGGTCAGTAGGAAAATATATTAACCTCTAAAAGAGAAAGAGACACTGTATGCAAATTGCCAAACTGACTAATAAACTTCTTATTTAATATCTTTAATGGTTACGAATAATAACAAAACAATCATCTAAAAACATGCACAATCTTGAACAAACATGGTCAGATAGTGAAATGATTTAAAATTTGAAACCACTTTGCGATACCAATCTCAACATGTTTCGCTCAATAACTGAGCTTCATCAGGAGTTTTTTGGTACAGATGTGGCATACTATAAATAAAAAGAAGAAGAGAAAAACAAAACAAAATATAAATACAATGCTTACAAAACAATTAAAGATATTAATTTATCGGGGGGCGTGGCCTGGACGGCAATGGGATAGGACGTGTGTAACCAGCGCTCCGTCCGTGGTAGATCCTGAAACCAGCATCCTGTGACCCCAAACAGATCTTCGTGCCCCACATCTGTGCCAGAAGGACCCGCTGCACCCCCCGAGCCATGTCTCCTCCGAAACGGAGCACTGTAGCCTCATCATCCCTCGACAGATACCGGAGGACGGAGCGGGACGGCGAGGGGCAAGATGGCGCCTCCTCTACAGCACACGCTGCTCCCCACACAGAGCATGAGGGAGCTGATACAGCGCGCGTCCTAGAGGCGATCTCCCTATGCCAATCCACCCTCACTACCAAGCTGGAGGAGGTAAAGGTGGACATATCCCTGATAAGACAGGACATGACTAAACTCAGGGAAAGGGTTACTGAAACGGAGGCCAGAATTAGCCGGGCTGAGGACACTTTATACCCCCTACAGCATTCCCAGGATGATCTGAAGCGACAAGTTCAGATGTTGGCGCAGAAACATGACGACCTGGAGAACCGCGCTCGCAGATCCAATCTGCGTTTTATTGGCCTGCCTGAAGGTTCAGAAGGTACTGACTCAGCTACTTTCCTGGAAAAACTCCTCATCTCCACCTATGGCAGAGAGGCCTTCTCCACCACGTTTGTGGTAGAACGCGCACACCGCATGCCTGCCCGTCGACCACCTGAAGGAGCTCCTCCACGCACTTTTATCGCGAAGCTGTTGAACTTCAGAGACCGCGATGCAGTTCTCCGCATGGCTAGAATCAAGGGCAACATTCCGTTCCAATCAGGATTTGTCTCGGCATTCCCCGACTTTTCTGCGGAGGTGCAGAAACAACGCTCCAGATTCACAGAGGTTAAGCGACGCCTCCGAGCGCAACACATCAAGTACGCCATGCTGTATCCTGCTCGCCTGCGTGTGGTGGGGGAAGATCGTGCATACTTCTTTGACGATCCAACATTAGCCTCGGAGTGGATCGATCGACGGGATGCAGAGAGAAACAGACCTGCCTAAAGATGATGCCTCCGTATACAGTGGACTAGGTGAGACCTCAGACCCCCATGCAACATATAAACATTTCCTACACATTCTGCACCCTGATCGGAGACACTGGCTCTATTAGGAGCTGCAAAACACTATCTGACAAACACACTGCAGTGACAGAACCCATGTAGGGTTCACTTCGGAGCAGAACATATAGTATGCCCGATACCTATAAAGCTGCAGTGAATTGCCTATGTAGTCTCTGACCGGGGCACATCCCCTGAGCTTCAGTGCAAGATTTTGATCCACCCCGATCTGGGGTACACACACCCCTGTATTTCTCACAATGACTTTACCTCATCGAAAGAAGAGACTGTTCTCTCCCTATGGACCTTATCTGCCTGGTTCCTTAGACTCCTAAGGATAGCCACAGCCATGTTTGTAAAAAAAGGGATGAGGGAGGAGGGCACGGGGTCACCAGTTCAGCATTAATAGTTATGGTTTACAATACATTTTATATGAAAAATCTGTTACTTACTACCACGGACCAATGTTGGGCGTAAGAATGGAACATATTATACTACCAAGTGTTCCACAGACGCACTGTCTAAAATCTCGTTGCTGGACTACCAACCAGCGAAATATTCGCCCCTACCACTAGTGCGCCATATTGTCACCGGCACAGTTAAATAAGCTTTTGCCGGTGTCAATAAAGGTGGTGTATACTACCAAGTGCCATGGTACCTACTAGTGGTAGCACAGGTTACGGGTTTGATGCTCCAGCCAAGTTCGGGCGGCTGAGAGCAGGGAGGGGGGTTTGGGAATTGTTTCATTTAAGTTTGAAGAGCATATGTTCTGATATGACAGAATATATTTGCAATGAATATGTATGGTATTACTTGACACTAAGATGGATCACTGTATGGGAAATTGTGCGTGTTGGGGCTGGGCCTGCCCTGGGAAGACCTATCCAGCCGCACCCCTACACACACCCATATGACACATATGATTAATGTAAAATTCCTAACATGGAACGTCCGGGGAATACGAGATAAAATTAAGCGAACGGCAATCTTTGGCTGCCTTAAGTCCTATCGTGCGGATATAATTGTATTAGTCGAAACGCACATAACAGGCCAGCTACAGGTTGCATTGAAACGCCCATGGATAGGGTGGGCGTACCACGCCACACACTCTTCCTACTCCCGAGGGGTTTCTATACTCATTGCTAAAACTACCCCATTTGGCATAATTTCAGTGCGGACGGATCCTCAGGGCAGGTTCATCTTTCTACACTGTACTATTAGTGGCTCACAATATCTGATACTTGCCTTCTACATACCCCCACCTTACAACTCTGCTATAGTCACAGAAGGGTTACTATATATGTCCCAACACCCTGCCATCCCGGCTATTTGGCTAGGGGATTTTAACACAGTCCTAAACCCTACTAGAGATAGGCTACAGTCCCCTCAAAACGCCCAAACCCCTGACAATACCAGATTTGGGCGATTGATGTCCGAATTCTCCTTAGCAGACACATGGAGATCTAAATACCCAGACACCCAGACCTTCTCTTGCTTTTCAGCAACACATTCCACCATGTCCCGTATAGATTTCATTCTAATCTCAGAAATACTCCTCCCACTGCTAGCAGACGCAGGGTATCACACCAGATCCCTCTCAGATCACGCTCCCTGCTGGGCAACCCTACATCTAACCTCACATACGGGATCCCATACATGGCGCCTTCATCCCTTCTGGTTGTCTGCCTTAAAAGACCAGGAGGATATCCAAGAGGAATGGCAATACTTTTTCAACCGTAACAGGGACACCGCTTCGGTAAATATGGTGTGGGAGACATTTAAAATACATGTCCGTACAATCCTTTCTTCACGGATAAATAGATTAAAGGCCTCCTCTAAAGCTGCACTACACCTTGCCTCTGAAAAGGTAGAACTAGCAACTAAAGAATTTAACCTAGACCCCAATCCAGCCACAGTATCAGTACTCAAACTGCAAACCCGTACACTAAACCAATTACACTTTGAGAAAGCTAAACAAAAACTTTTCTTCTCAAAACAACGGGTATTCGAGATGGGTGAACGAGCGGGTAAACTACTGGCGTATTTAGCCCACCAAGACACTAACCCACCGGTTGTGGTATCCTTGACAGACCCACATAATGCACTCTTAACTGACCCTATATCGGTAGCAACAGCATTCCGTACATATTATGCCGAACTTTACTCCTCTAAAGTAAATGTCACTCCTCAAGAGACACAGACATTCCTCCTCAACATACCATTTCCCCAAATCTCAGAATCCCAGATGGCAGACATGGAGGCCCCTCTTACTGCAGACGAGATCATAGCTGCGATTTCATCCCTAGCCCCAGCGAAAGCCCCAGGCCAGGATGGCATACCCCTAGACTTTTATGCAGAATATTCCGAGGTATTGGTCCCTGAACTACTTAAATTATACAATTATATCTTCAAATCTGGCTCCCTACCTGAATCCCTCCGACGAGCAGTAATCATAGTGATCCCAAAACCAGGGAAAAATCCCCATTATCCGGAATCATATCGCCCAATATCACTGCTACAAGCAGATATCAAAATTCTAGCAAAAGTCTTGGCCATTCGACTCAATCAAATTATTCTCTCCATTATCCACCCCGACCAAACGGGATTCATGCCTGGAAAGAACACAGCCATGAATCTACGACGTCTTTATATGAATATCCAAGCAACCCATGAGAACATAGGCGACCGAGCAGTGGTGGCGCTGGACGCCGCCAAGGCATTTGACTCCGTGGAGTGGGAGTATCTGTGGGAGTGCCTTAGGGGGTTCGGATTCGGGCCCAGATTTATAAAGTGGGTACAACTATTATATTTCTCGCCAGAAGCTAGTGTTCTTGTAAACGGAACCCTATCAGACTCTTTCCCGCTGGAACGGGGTACCCGCCAGGGCTGCCCACTTTCCCCACTCTTGTATGCCCTGGCGGTCGAGCCCCTGGCCATTTCCCTCAGGATGCACCCAGGCATTAAAGGTCTCAGGGTTGGCAACCTGGTAGAGACGGTGAGCCTATACGCTGACGATATGCTTTTGTATTTGGAGGATACTGGCCCGTCTCTCCAGGCGGCCCTAACGACCATAGAGGACTTTGGGAAACATTCCGGATTAAGAATAAACTGGTCTAAGTCGCAAATTATGCCCCTAGACCTGACACCACCCACACGCCAATCAGCCTCCCTTCCATTGCTAAGAGTTGCATCTTTCAAATATTTAGGCGTACTAATTACTAGAGATCCCAAGGATTTTATCGTCAACAATATAGAGCCCTTATTTACATACTTGAAATCCCGCACACAAACCTGGACTAGACTCCCACTGGGAGTGATGGGGAGAATCAACCTTTTTAAAATGATTCTGCTCCCCAAATTTCTCTATATACTGTGGAACTCCCCAATACTTATCCCCCTTAAAATTTTCAAAGCCCTAGACCAGATAGTTAACTCCTTCATATGGGGATCCAACAGACACAAGCTAGCTTGGAATACCCTAAAAAACCCCACTACCGCCGGAGGAGCTGCTCTCCCGGACTTACATACATACTATATAGCTGCACAGATTTCACACCTTTTCCATCTACATAAATCTGATAAAGATAGATACCAAGCTTTAATATGTAGAGAACTAAATAAGGATATACATTCCCCTCTGCAAGTAATATTTAGAGGCAAGGAAGGCAAGGGTAGAGGAATGACTCAGAACCACATGCTACATCAACATAAAAAAATTTGGGAGATTGCGCTTAATTTAACCGGAGCTGATTTCTACCACTCGCACACACCCTTATGGCACAACCGCCAACTACAAGAACTATTGCACATACCAGCTGCTACACTGTGGGCCGCTAAGGGAATCACATACCTATTTCAGGTACTTACGCCTCTAGGGGTGAGACATTTCCAAGCACTTAGAGAGGAATTTGATTTACCAGCACATATGCTGTTTAACTATATGCAACTAAGACATGCTCTACGGGCCCAATTCACAGATGGATTCCCCAACACACAAACGCTACCAATGGTTGAAGTAATCACAGGCGATGAGCCAACTAAACTGATATCCAACCTTTATAACATCATAAGGGCGCGATCAGTAGCCAGAATTATAGATAGAGCTAAAAATAGGTGGGAAGAGGACATAGGCCCAATAGAAGACTCAGATTGGGAAGAGGCATTGGAGAATGTTAAGAAATCATCCCCAACACTTTCAGACCGTCTTACTCAATTATATATTATCCACAAAGCCTACCTTACCCCCACACGGCTGATCAAATTCTCACGTGACCAGGACCCAAACTGCCCAGGGTGCTTAGCTAACCCATGTTCATTTGCTCATCTAATATGGGAATGTCCAAACATTCAGCAATACTGGACACAGGTTATCAAATTTTTACACGACCACATGGGCTCACCCCTACAACTTGATCCCAAAACATGTCTACTAGGTATATTGCCAGACGCTGACACTGAAAAGTACTTGGCAACTTTCCTATACGAAACCTTGTTCTGTGCCAGGAAAGTAATTGCCAGATACTGGATGAGGGTAAATCCCCCTACAGTTCGAGCCTGGATCGCTGAAGTAAACAAAACACTGCCGTATAAACAAGTATTATACAGCCATAGAGGGTGCCCAGTCAAGTATAACAGAATCTGGGATAGGTGGCTCAACTCTAGTGAAACCTATATTGAATAACTAAATAAATGAGAGAGTACCTGATGTATGTAATACTTATAGTGCGGTGTTTACTCCTTAATGTTAACTGAAATACCACTAAGATACTTAGATAAGGTTGGGGAAATAAGGGGAGACTTTAGTGATACTCAGCGCAATGTACCCAAGGACATTAACACAAGTATGACCCTCTGATGTGATGTAAACCATACCTAACAAACTCTTTTTTTTTTTTTTTTTTCTTCCTCCTCTGCGTGTACAAGTGTACCTTGATTATTCGTATCCTTGGAACAAATGTATTCCGAATATGTACTGTTGATGTTTTCATTCTCTGACAATCAATAAACATGCTCTTGTTTAAAAAAAAGATATTAATTTATCAAAAACGTAGAATGCATTAAGTAGTGCTGAAAAAACATCAACTGATGTATATACATTTGCATACAGACAATATATGTGGGTAAATCTCCCATATTACCCACAAGTCTATAATAATAACAATCTGATCAGTATAAGCAAAGAATTAGAAATTTATTATATGCTGTGTATTCATTAGTTTCCAGGTCCAGGAAAAGTATAAACAACATAAAAGAAATGGATGAAAGAAGTAGGGGTTTGCTTACCAAAGCCAAAACAGATTCAAAGATGAATAGTAGATAAACAAGTTGTGAACGTATATAAAGTGCCATGGCTCAAATGCCAATCAAAAGGATGCGTCTCACCCGTCTAAGGCCTCCCAAACCGTTTTTTGGTCCACAGAGGGGCCCAAATGTAGAGTAACTGAAATTGAATATTACAAAAAAGTAATGAAATATTTCTGAGCGATTGGACTAATAGCGGGGAAAACAGGGCAGTCGGTGAAGTAGAGTGGCGAAAGGGTTAAAAATTACCTTCTAGGTTGAATCAAGGGTCCATGTTCAGGGCTATAATAGCCATATGAACAAAAGCATAAAGGAGGACAATGCTCCAGTTTCACCACACGGTGGCAATCCAAAAGGACAACCCTTGAGAGTCAGATCAGAAGATCCAAGTGTATGCTGCCCCAGTAAACTACAAGAAATACAACAATGAAACAATTACTCTAGAGAACATTGTCTTATTAACAATGCCATTAGATCGATCCTCAAAAAGGAGTATAACCCCCTTTAGATGGAGAGCTTAGCTTACCTGAGAGGTGGGGTGGATGTGTACGGAAGGGGAGAGCGGCATATACCTCCCCTTGCAGCCTCAGAGCCACTGTCAGGAGATAGCGGCTAAAGAGCCGAACTAAATAGGCCCCTCCATCCCAGTGGCGTCTGACGTCACCATCGGGATGCGGACGTATTGTGAGGCACCTCCCCCCGGATCCATGTGGCCAATGGGTGACAAAAGGGCGAGACCGGATAACCATCCAGGGTCTGTCCTATCCTAAACTAACGTCTGCACTTCCGTCACTTATTTCGACGGTGTGAGTAGGCGCATGCGCACGCCGGGAAAGAACGTCATTCGAGCTCTGTTGCCGCGCAGGCGCACTGCAGGCCGGAAGGAGGGCTAAGTAATCACGGCCCTGGGAAAATATTTGTCAGGGGCAGAACAAGAAAACAAATACCGGTCAGCCATGTTGACTGAGGGAAAAAGAATGGGAAAGAAAAAAGGGGTATGAAAAACTGTGTATGAAAAAAACATTTAACAATAATTAATATTTTTAAAAAAATATTAATAAATAACCAGCAGGTTACCAAAACCTGTCTGATATATTTAATGCCAATGAATTGTCCCAAATTACAGGATCAGAGAAAAAATGAAATGAATAAAAATGGAAGTGAAAAAGGAAAAAACTTAAAAATGAAAAATTAGAGTAAGGGAGAATATCTCGCTAATTTGGCCACCGGGCACATGTATCCTAAAAGGGGAGTTTGATACCTCTAGGGCCCCCAGGGGGGGGGGGGTGATTGATTACTCACTCCACACCCTAAGTGCCCGTGGCGTCCGTGCGAACCAAGACAAGGAACGGAACTGAGGAAGGAACCTCCAAATGACGGGGAGACGATGAATATTTAATTTCATTTTGTCCAAGGGTATATATGTATTGAAGAGAGAAAAAATACCATCTACATCTGTGTTGGCTTGGAAGGGAGACCCCACTCTATATGAAAACAACCCGGAAATAACCACATACAGAAAACATATAAAATATACAAAAATTGTTGTGTAGTGAAATTGTGTATTATACAATCTTAACAAGTATTAAAGAGCAAAACCAAACAAAAATATATAATGAAATAGACAAGGGCAGTTAAATCTGAATGGACTAAAGAAATGGTTTGAAACTCAACGCATCATTGAGGCCTGGAGGTTTTAAAGCGGACAAGGTGTGTATCCACCGGGTCTCGCGTTGTAAGAGTATTCTATCATAGTTCCCCCCACGCTCCCCTGGGGGGACATATTCCAATGCAAAAAAATGCATTTTGTTACTGTCAAAATCATGATGCAAGCCCATATGTCTACTAATGGGCGTCTCCATTTTCTTTTTTAGAACCAGGGATACATGGTCCCTGATCCTATAAAAAAAGGGACGTTTAGTTTTGCCTATATAGAATCCATGGCATTCACACATCATGATGTATACAATCCCAATGGATTGACACGTCACGGAAAAATTAGGTTTAAAATGACGGCCATTGGGGAGCATAATGCCTCTCGCAGAGTGGATAAATCTGCAGAAGGGGCATTTATGACAAGGTCTACACCCCTTGCGGGATTCTGTTTTTGATTGTACAGTGCTGTCGTAATGGCTGTGTACTAAAGTATCCTTCAGAGATCTGGATCTTCTAAACGTGATCTCCGGGTAAGATTTTAAATGCTTAGATACTTTCTCGTCTCCCATTAGGAGGTACCAATGTTTTTGAATGATCTCACGGACTTGCTTTTGTTGGCCTGAAAATCTGGTGATTAGTCTAACACTGGAATCTGTCTTATTGGGTCTGGCTTGATGTATTAGTAGGGATCTCTTTTGGCTCTTAGCTTTTATATAGGCCCTTTTCAAACACTTTTTGCTATAGCCTCGTTGGCTCAAACGAGACTGCAATAGTTTGGCTTGGTATTCAAAATCTGATTCAGTGCTACAATTGCGTCTTATCCTAAGATATTGCCCATAGGGTAAATTATTGATCAATGGAACGGGATGTGAGCTTGTGGCATGTAATACCGTATTACCCGCTGAGGGTTTTCGGTATAAGGTGGTTCCAATGTTGCCTTCATCGTCTACTAGTATTTGAACATCTAAAAAGGTCAACTGATGTTGGTTCATTTCAAAAGTAAATTTCAAATTGTATCTGTTGACCTTCAGACTCTCAAGGAAGGCAAGAAGGTTGGATTTGCTACCCTGCCAGATAAAAAAGACGTCATCGATGAATCGCTTCCATGTTAGGACATGCTCAAAAAACGCCTGCATGTCCTCCCTGAAAAACAGTTCACGCTCCCACCCCCCCAGATACAGGTTGGCATAGGCTGGGGCACATTTCGTCCCCATCGCCACTCCCTGTATCTGGAGGTAGTGGGAGCCCCCGAACAAGAAAACATTATTGGACAAAATAAAGAACAGAAGATCCAAGATGAATCGGTTATAGTCCACCGAGGCATCTGGATCCTCAGATAAGAAGCCCCCCACAACTTCCACCCCCAGTTCATGAGGGATAGAATTGTAGAGGGCTTCCACATCTAGAGCCACTAGCCAAGAGCCAGGGGGTATGGCGACCCCATCCAGTGCGCGGAGGAGGTCCCCCGTGTCCTGAAGGTAAGACGTCAGACCCTCCACATGGGGCCTCAGGAAGTCATCCACTAATTTACTTGCCATCTCCGTAAGGGACCCATTTCCCGACACAATGGGTCTGCCTGGGGGCATCTTGGGGTTTTTATGTATTTTTGGAAGGGCATACAGAGTTGGGGTGCGTGGTGCACTTACATTGAGGAATTCGTAAGTGTTTTTTGTGATTAAACCTTTGTGGTAGGCCGAGCCTATCAAATGCTTATATCGGGTAGTTATAAGGGCTAGATGGCTGGGGGAGACCTTCCGATACCACTGGTCGCCCTTTTGTCACCCATTGGCCACATGGATCCGGGGGGAGGTGCCTCACAATACGTCCGCATCCCGATGGTGACGTCAGACGCCACTGGGATGGAGGGGCCTATTTAGTTCGGCTCTTTAGCCGCTATCTCCTGACAGTGGCTCTGAGGCTGCAAGGGGAGGTATATGCCGCTCTCCCCTTCCGTACACATCCACCCCACCTCTCAGGTAAGCTAAGCTCTCCATCTAAAGGGGGTTATACTCCTTTTTGAGGATCGATCTAATGGCATTGTTAATAAGACAATGTTCTCTAGAGTAATTGTTTCATTGTTGTATTTCTTGTAGTTTACTGGGGCAGCATACACTTAGATCTTCTGATCTGACTCTCAAGGGTTGTCCTTTTGGATTGCCACCGTGTGGTGAAACTGGAGCATTGTCCTCCTTTATGCTTTTGTTCATATGGCTATTATAGCCCTGAACATGGACCCTTGATTCAACCTAGAAGGTAATTTTTAACCCTTTCGCCACTCTACTTCACCGACTGCCCTGTTTTCCCCGCTATTAGTCCAATCGCTCAGAAATATTTCATTACTTTTTTGTAATATTCAATTTCAGTTACTCTACATTTGGGCCCCTCTGTGGACCAAAAAACGGTTTGGGAGGCCTTAGACGGGTGAGACGCATCCTTTTGATTGGCATTTGAGCCACGGCACTTTATATACGTTCACAACTTGTTTATCTACTATTCATCTTTGAATCTGTTTTGGCTTTGGTAAGCAAACCCCTACTTCTTTCATCCATTTCTTTTATGTTGTTTATACTTTTCCTGGACCTGGAAACTAATGAATACACAGCATATAATAAATTTCTAATTCTTTGCTTATACTGATCAGATTGTTATTATTATAGACTTGTGGGTAATATGGGAGATTTACCCACATATATTGTCTGTATGCAAATGTATATACATCAGTTGATGTTTTTTCAGCACTACTTAATGCATTCTACGTTTTTGATAAATTAATATCTTTAATTGTTTTGTAAGCATTGTATTTATATTTTGTTTTGTTTTTCTCTTCTTCTTTTTATTTATAGTATGCCACATCTGTACCAAAAAACTCCTGATGAAGCTCAGTTATTGAGCGAAACATGTTGAGATTGGTATCGCAAAGTGGTTTCAAATTTTAAATCATTTCACTATCTGACCATGTTTGTTCAAGATTGTGCATGTTTTTAGATGATTGTTTTGTTATTATTCGTAACCATTAAAGATATTAAATAAGTTTATTAGTCAGTTTGGCAATTTGCATACAGTGTCTCTTTCTCTTTTAGAGGTTAATATATTTTCCTACTGACCTACCAAAATTTTGAAAAGCACCTTAAAAATCCCAGGGGTATTCATACCCCAACCCCCCTTTCTTTTTTGTATTTATTTAACAGGGATGCGGTGCTAAGGGTTAACTGTCCCTGCCCTCTAACAAATATTTCTTGTACCTTTTGGGGTGTTACCCACCCACCATCGCTTGAGGTCACGGACAGTCCCCAACCATTACCCCCTTTCTTCCTTTATGGAACTACTTCTCCTTTATGGAACTATTTTTTTGCCATTAGGGCATTTTTGTTAAATCTTATTTATATATTATGATTTGCAACTTGGAAAACCATTAATATATTTTTCTGTTCTTGGAAATACAGATTTTTGTGTTATTGTGTATCTGCAATTTGGGGCTAATTTATTCTTTTGGATACCCCCAGTACATCTATTAGGCCTAATTCTTTGGTGGGTACTATCTATCAGCTGGAGGGAACAATGACTAATTATTGTGGGAGTGCTTTTGATGGCCTTATGAATCATATTCATAGGTCTCAAAATGCCTCTATGGGGGGTTTGACCATGGACCGCTTTTTCTCGAGACTCCAGAGGATGCTCGAGAAAAAATCCAGAGTTTTCTGGAATAAATGGTATTTCCTCAAATATATTGAGGACCGCGTTGTCCCGTGGGGGCTTAGAATTCAGATTTTCCCCTCTAGTGGCAATGTAGACATAGATTTCCGGAAAGAATGGGAAGAAAACCTACAGGCTTGTTCATTTAAAATGATGGAGCTTCTCTGTGGAGAATACTCCAAGGAACTCATTTTGGTAGACAGAGAGATCGAAAAGCTATATGGTGAGAATCAAGCTATCACCACCAGTGACCTCTTCCCCACGCGAGAGGGTACCCTAAAAACAGACCTAGAGGGGTATGTCACCGAAATTCTAAAAACTAAGGAGAAAAAATTTGTGAGGGACAAACTTGCTTATGACAACAACCAAGCCTACCATTGGGGGCAAAGAAATAGCAAAGCAAAGAGACGTACCTACCAAACACGCAGCTTTAGACAACAAGGGGGGGAACCAAGTGAATCAGATTCATCTATCTCCTCTGCTTCCTCCTCCCAGGCACAGAGTACCAGAAGCTCCAATAGTCAGGAGACAACAAAGGGCGTGAAGGACCACACCAACACGGGCACAGTAAAGCGCACTCCGCACACGAAAGCCCCACAGGTTACACGAGCCAACTCGGCAAAAGGTTCGTCCACCTGCGCACCGAGTCACCCGGAAACATATATGAGCACCCCCTCTACGAACACTCCTTCTCTCCCCTTGTCTCCCAAGCTGCAAGTAAGTAATACTATTTCTGCACCTACACATGCGGATTTTCGTCCAGCACTGATATTTGCTCAACCAGTGACGGACGTCAAAAAGGCAGGGCCTTTGGAGATATCGGCGAAAGGGACGCGGATAGTTTCGAAGTGATTAATTTATCTTCCCATACTCTTTCAGCTGAACAAATATCAGTTCTCAAATTAGGTTTGACCTTCTGCCCTACGCAGAGGGTCGACCAATTTGAATTGATTAAGGATATCAATCTCTTTTCACGAAGGCTGATGTTTAAGATAATTTTTGACAAACCAAGTCCATCTTCCAATGACCGGTCCCTTGGGGACCCTGCCTGGCGTGATATGACCATTGCAGATATTAAAGCCTTAGAGGAGTTGATGGAGCTGTGGGAGGAGGGTGGTCTGGAGGAGAGTGATTTATTGGAGGCGGACTCTCTCCTGACTGGCTCAGACCTCCCCCCTCCCCCACCTCCATCCTCCTCATCCTCCCTTTTGCCACGTCTTCCATCTAGGCCTAGGGAATACAAGCCAAAATCTCGTACTTTCCCGACCCTTCAGGGCAACCCCAATGTGTGGGCATTCACCAAACAGGTTACTAATGAAATCTCTCAAACCAAATGGAAGAATATATCCAGATCGAACCTATCTGCTTCCCAACTAGAGGCCCTCAAACTCCTACAGAACAACAACGACATAGTGATCAAACCTTCTGATAAGGGAGGGAACCTGGTCATTATGGACAAAGCCCACTATGAGACCATGGTTGCGGCCATAGTCAGGAACAACCAGTGGTATCGGAAGGTCTCCCCCAGCCATCTAGCCCTTATAACTACCCGATATAAGCATTTGATAGGCTCGGCCTACCACAAAGGTTTAATCACAAAAAACACTTACGAATTCCTCAATGTAAGTGCACCACGCACCCCAACTCTGTATGCCCTTCCAAAAATACATAAAAACCCCAAGATGCCCCCAGGCAGACCCATTGTGTCGGGAAATGGGTCCCTTACGGAGATGGCAAGTAAATTAGTGGATGACTTCCTGAGGCCCCATGTGGAGGGTCTGACGTCTTACCTTCAGGACACGGGGGACCTCCTCCGCGCACTGGATGGGGTCGCCATACCCCCTGGCTCTTGGCTAGTGGCTCTAGATGTGGAAGCCCTCTACAATTCTATCCCTCATGAACTG
The DNA here is from genome assembly GCA_037952835.1 of Lithobates septentrionalis. NCBI lineage: Eukaryota > Metazoa > Chordata > Amphibia > Anura > Ranidae > Lithobates > Lithobates septentrionalis. Next base: position 1,845,474 of record JBBDGP010000505.1, read on the forward strand.
GGGGTGGAAGTTGTGGGGGGCTTCTTATCTGAGGATCCAGATGCCTCGGTGGACTATAACCGATTCATCTTGGATCTTCTGTTCTTTATTTTGTCCAATAATGTTTTCTTGTTCGGGGGCTCCCACTACCTCCAGATACAGGGAGTGGCGATGGGGACGAAATGTGCCCCAGCCTATGCCAACCTGTATCTGGGGGGGTGGGAGCGTGAACTGTTTTTCAGGGAGGACATGCAGGCGTTTTTTGAGCATGTCCTAACATGGAAGCGATTCATCGATGACGTCTTTTTTATCTGGCAGGGTAGCAAATCCAACCTTCTTGCCTTCCTTGAGAGTCTGAAGGTCAACAGATACAATTTGAAATTTACTTTTGAAATGAACCAACATCAGTTGACCTTTTTAGATGTTCAAATACTAGTAGACGATGAAGGCAACATTGGAACCACCTTATACCGAAAACCCTCAGCGGGTAATACGGTATTACATGCCACAAGCTCACATCCCGTTCCATTGATCAATAATTTACCCTATGGGCAATATCTTAGGATAAGACGCAATTGTAGCACTGAATCAGATTTTGAATACCAAGCCAAACTATTGCAGTCTCGTTTGAGCCAACGAGGCTATAGCAAAAAGTGTTTGAAAAGGGCCTATATAAAAGCTAAGAGCCAAAAGAGATCCCTACTAATACATCAAGCCAGACCCAATAAGACAGATTCCAGTGTTAGACTAATCACCAGATTTTCAGGCCAACAAAAGCAAGTCCGTGAGATCATTCAAAAACATTGGTACCTCCTAATGGGAGACGAGAAAGTATCTAAGCATTTAAAATCTTACCCGGAGATCACGTTTAGAAGATCCAGATCTCTGAAGGATACTTTAGTACACAGCCATTACGACAGCACTGTACAATCAAAAACAGAATCCCGCAAGGGGTGTAGACCTTGTCATAAATGCCCCTTCTGCAGATTTATCCACTCTGCGAGAGGCATTATGCTCCCCAATGGCCGTCATTTTAAACCTAATTTTTCCGTGACGTGTCAATCCATTGGGATTGTATACATCATGATGTGTGAATGCCATGGATTCTATATAGGCAAAACTAAACGTCCCTTTTTTTATAGGATCAGGGACCATGTATCCCTGGTTCTAAAAAAGAAAATGGAGACGCCCATTAGTAGACATATGGGCTTGCATCATGATTTTGACAGTAACAAAATGCATTTTTTTGCATTGGAATATGTCCCCCCAGGGGAGCGTGGGGGGAACTATGATAGAATACTCTTACAACGCGAGACCCGGTGGATACACACCTTGTCCGCTTTAAAACCTCCAGGCCTCAATGATGCGTTGAGTTTCAAACCATTTCTTTAGTCCATTCAGATTTAACTGCCCTTGTCTATTTCATTATATATTTTTGTTTGGTTTTGCTCTTTAATACTTGTTAAGATTGTATAATACACAATTTCACTACACAACAATTTTTGTATATTTTATATGTTTTCTGTATGTGGTTATTTCCGGGTTGTTTTCATATAGAGTGGGGTCTCCCTTCCAAGCCAACACAGATGTAGATGGTATTTTTTCTCTCTTCAATACATATATACCCTTGGACAAAATGAAATTAAATATTCATCGTCTCCCCGTCATTTGGAGGTTCCTTCCTCAGTTCCGTTCCTTGTCTTGGTTCGCACGGACGCCACGGGCACTTAGGGTGTGGAGTGAGTAATCAATCACCCCCCCCCCTGGGGGCCCTAGAGGTATCAAACTCCCCTTTTAGGATACATGTGCCCGGTGGCCAAATTAGCGAGATATTCTCCCTTACTCTAATTTTTCATTTTTAAGTTTTTTCCTTTTTCACTTCCATTTTTATTCATTTCATTTTTTCTCTGATCCTGTAATTTGGGACAATTCATTGGCATTAAATATATCAGACAGGTTTTGGTAATCTGCTGGTTATTTATTAATATTTTTTTAAAAATATTAATTATTGTTAAATGTTTTTTTCATACACAGTTTTTCATACCCCTTTTTTCTTTCCCATTCTTTTTCCCTCAGTCAACATGGCTGACCGGTATTTGTTTTCTTGTTCTGCCCCTGACAAATATTTTCCCAGGGCCGTGATTACTTAGCCCTCCTTCCGGCCTGCAGTGCGCCTGCGCGGCAACAGAGCTCGAATGACGTTCTTTCCCGGCATGCGCATGCGCCTACTCACACCGTCGAAATAAGTGACGGAAGTGCAGACGTTAGTTTAGGATAGGACAGACCCTGGATGGTTATCCGGTCTCGCCCTTTTGTCACCCATTGGCCACATGGATCCGGGGGGAGGTGCCTCACAATACGTCCGCATCCCGATAGTGACGTCAGACGCCACTGGGATGGAGGGGCCTATTTAGTTCGGCTCTTTAGCCGCTATCTCCTGACAGTGGCTCTGAGGCTGCAAGGGGAGGTATATGCCACTCTCCCCTTCCGTACACATCCACCCCACCTCTCAGGTAAGCTAAGCTCTCCATCTAAAGGGGGTTATACTCCTTTTTGAGGATCGATCTAATGGCATTGTTAATAAGACAATGTTCTCTAGAGTAATTGTTTCATTGTTGTATTTCTTGTAGTTTACTGGGGCAGCATACACTTGGATCTTCTGATCTGACTCTCAAGGGTTGTCCTTTTGGATTGCCACCGTGTGGTGAAACTGGAGCATTGTCCTCCTTTATGCTTTTGTTCATATGGCTATTATAGCCCTGAACATGGACCCTTGATTCAACCTAGAAGGTAATTTTTAACCCTTTCGCCACTCTACTTCACCGACTGCCCTGTTTTCCCCGATATTAGTCCAATCGCTCAGAAATATTTCATTACTTTTTTGTAATATTCAATTTCAGTTACTCTACATTTGGGCCCCTCTGTGGACCAAAAAACGGTTTGGGAGGCCTTAGACGGGTGAGACGCATCCTTTTGATTGGCATTTGAGCCACGGCACTTTATATACGTTCACAACTTGTTTATCTACTATTCATCTTTGAATCTGTTTTGGCTTTGGTAAGCAAACCCCTACTTCTTTCATCCATTTCTTTTATGTTGTTTATACTTTTCCTGGACCTGGAAACTAATGAATACACAGCATATAATAAATTTCTAATTCTTTGCTTATACTGATCAGATTGTTATTATTATAGACTTGTGGGTAATATGGGAGATTTACCCACATATATTGTCTGTATGCAAATGTATATACATCAGTTGATGTTTTTTCAGCACTACTTAATGCATTCTACGTTTTTGATAAATTAATATCTTTAATTGTTTTGTAAGCATTGTATTTATATTTTGTTTTGATTTTCTCTTCTTCTTTTTATTTATAGTATGCCACATCTGTACCAAAAAACTCCTGATGAAGCTCAGTTATTGAGCGAAACATGTTGAGATTGGTATCGCAAAGTGGTTTCAAATTTTAAATCATTTCACTATCTGACCATGTTTGTTCAAGATTGTGCATGTTTTTAGATGATTGTTTTGTTATTATTCGTAACCATTAAAGATATTAAATAAGAAGTTTATTAGTCAGTTTGGCAATTTGCATACAGTGTCTCTTTCTCTTTTAGAGGTTAATATATTTTCCTACTGACCTACCACCTACCACCTACCAAAAGCACCTTAAAAATCCCAGGGGTATTCATACCCCAACCCCCCTTTCTTTTTTGTATTTATTTAACAGGGATGCGGTGCTAAGGGTTAACTGTCCCTGCCCTCTAACAAATATTAGTGATAATAAATGTATCCAACCACTTAGTGTATCATTTCTCCTGTGCAAAACATGTGAATATACAATAATATAATACGTTCATGTGTATTTCTTCTTGTGATAATATAAATCCCGTGCTTGAGTGCAATCAAATATTAAATTAATGAAAATGTAACAAGAAGAAATACACATGAATGTATTATATTATTGTATATTCACATGTTATTATGTTGACACTCATATTTGCACAGAAGAATTGATACACTTATGCCCTGTACACACGGTCGGAAAATGTGTAATAGGACCTTGTTGTCAGAAATTCCGACTGTGTGTAGGCTCCATCACACATTTTCCATCGGATTTTCCGACACACAAAGTTTGAGAGCAGGCTATAAAATTTTCCGACAACAAAATCCGTTGTTGGAAATTCCGATCGTGTGTACACAAATCCGACGCACAAAGTGCCACGCATGCTCAGAATAAATAAAGAGATGAAAGCTATTGGCTACTGCCCCGTTTATAGTCCCGACGTATGTGTTTTACGTCACCGTGTTCAGAATGATCTGATATTCCAACAACTTTGACCGTGTGTATGCAAGACAAGTTTGAGCCAACATCCGTCGGAAAAAATCCTAGGATTTTGTTGTCGGAATGTCCGATCAATGTCCGACCATGTGTATGGGGCATAGGTGGTTGGATACATTTATTATTACTAGCGCAGCATTATTTTTTTGAATAGGCATACTTATAATTACAACCCAAAACACATTCTACTATGTCTCCTGTGTATAGGGATACCAAATGTGTGAGACCTTTTCACAGCCTAGATGCATAGAGGGGCTCAAAATACAAGGAGCACCTTTGGACTTTCAAGGACCATAAATTACGCATCTAATTTCCTGACTACCTATCACACTGTTGGGGGCCCTGGAGAACCAGCATAGCTCCCAACTTTCCCTGATTTCAAGGGATTGTCCCTGATTTTCAACAAAGTCCCTCTGTCCCTCTTTCCTCCTCACCTGTCCCTCATTTTGGTCTGATCCATACAGTTGTATATAAAATGCACTATTTATATGTCATACAGTGTTTCTCCGTGCTAAACCTTTCATCCAATTTCTAAATTGCTACCTTTGTAAATTCCAGAAGCCATATAAAGGAATAGTAGTGGTAAAAAGGCACTTGTGGGTTTAACCAATCATTTTTTTTTGTACAATTCTCCCTTAATGGGGAGCGTGGCAGGGGGTGTGTCCTATGCCTATATACTTTTGCTAAAAGGTGTCCCTCGTTCCTATCTCAGAAAGTTGGAAGGTATGCACCAGGCCAGTGGAAACATCCACAAAATGACCCCATTTTAGAAAGCAAACACTCTAAGGTATTTCACAAAGTCATTTATACAAGTTATTTCTCATGCACAGCATAGATATACTTAGAATTACACCTCAAAGCACATTGTGCTATACCTCCTGAGTTTGCGGATGTGTGAGACTTTTTCACAGAGGGGCCCAAAATCCAATTTACATTGTCTGGGCAGGAAGTGGTTACATTTGCAATTTTCATTAAAATAATTCTTAGGCATGGTCCACTGTCCTCATCATCAGGAAGCCTATCCAAAGCAATGATGTGCATAGTTGATAAAATCTTTGTCCAGTTCCTTGAACACGGTCATCCTAACCCACTGCCCACCCGTATAAGGTCCTCCTTGTGGGCAGTCCCATCCAGATTATACTCCCTAATTGTGTGGGAACTGCTCACTCAGCCACACTCTCCTTAAAAATGTCTTTGTGTGAGTTGCTGCCCATGCTCAGTAATTCAAATAGGGTAATAATGTAATTTAGAGGACACTGCTGGGGACACAGCATTATCAGGATAGAGCACATAAATGTGGGATTGTCCCAGAAGCTCCGGGACAGTTGGCTCCTATGGATGTGCAGTGGATGATGGGGGGAGTACATGTAGACAGGAAGTGGCTGAATGATGCTGAAGGAGATCAGCAGCACTATGATGGGAAAAGGATAAAAAAAAGCTGAAAAAAGTATTTTGTTAGAAAAAAGCAATTGTTCATTTTACACGGTGCACATAACAAACTAAATATTACTCAGTGAGGATTTAATCCTTTTAAGGTTCACTTTAACATGAGTGTGTTAAGGCCGAAGCAGTGTGTAAGCAGGTTGAAAATAGCTAGTTAGGTGCTGTCCCAGACAGGAGGGTAGGAATTAATGCTTTCCCAGTTCCTTGGTCTTTTGGCAGGTTTTTCTCTGGGTCCAAACCACTGATCCTGTGTTATATAGGAGAGACAGTGGTCTGGGGCAGAGAGTTGGAGGTCGGGGAAGATCCATAGAGTACTGGGGCCCATAGTGGGCCAGAGAGAGAGAGAGAGTGATCAAGTATCTGGAAGGGAATGAGATGGAGAACAAAACTTGTGAGGAGCAGAAGGATGTTGCTCATTACCACCTGGATGTAAAGTCGTCAGAACTTGGGGTTCACCTGAAGGCACCAGCTGTTGGGCAGTGCCTCTGATGGACCCTGTAATTAAATAATTACATGTAATTAAAAATCGCCAGAGAAACGTCCACCTCTGAGCCTCCTGCAAAGATTCTTTGCCCAAGCCATGACCAGCCTCCAGGAAGGGCCTTCCCCAAAGGACCCGGGGTTGAGCTGCTATCCCACAGCACTCCTGTGATATCTGCACCTGCACAGGAAGGACCAAGCTGTCCAGTGTAAGCCGTCATCAAGGAGTTCCTGCCTCCACTGTCTCCCATTGTTGACCCTGGAGAAGAAGATGAGGGACCAGACAGTTTTGACCCATTGCTGGACCTGCCACCACTGGATCTAATGATGGTACCTCTGCGGGAACAGAAGCCCCCCTCAGCAGACCCCACTTGCTCCTAAGCCGACACCCTCCTGGAGCCAGCCAAGAGGGATTTTTTGGGGGAGACTGATCTTTGACCTAACAGACTTGGGGGGCACACCCTACAAATATGTTTACATTCAAGATGGTGCTGCTATAAGACCGCAAACCAAACAAAATAGATTATAGCGCACACATACAAAAATGACATTTAAATCCTGCAAGGCTATTTAAAAACACATGAACATATCTTTGACCTAGACGAGGAGTTTCCATTGTCCCCGGAACCCAAGGGCCCCCATCCATGTCCCCCTCTCCCACGAGTACCACAGACTGCTGTCTTGGCCCTGATGGAGCGTATGGGGTACAAGTATTCACGGCTACCCGAGGCCTATCTGCCACAAGGGTTGCTTCACTACAAGACTTGTATTACCCATCTCGCTAAGTTGCAGAGATAGATGGAAAAATATGGGAAAAGCTCTCTGGTTCCGGTGATTCTGATCCCACCCAGACCATAACCTGTGTTATGTCTGAATCAATATTCCATGCTGGGCTTCTCGGGGTGATGTTGGCTCCTTGTGGTCACGTTGTGCTGCCCAATTATGTTTTTTATCCAATGGAGTGTGCTATAAGCATCTGACTGCTGCAATTGTAAGTCTTGAATGTTACAAATACATATATGATAATTGTATTGTTAATAACTTGCATAGGCATTGATTGTTTGTACTTATCTTCATAAAGTTTCCTATATCCTATCTACCCCTGAGGAAGGAGTATCTCTAGTAAACTCCAAAACGCATCGGGTGAAGGATTCTATTTTACATCATCTAGTTGTAACTATTGCAACATTAGCATTGGCTGCCATGTATACTCCATTACATACTTTTTTTATCTGTGTATCTATAATAAAATTTATATATTTTTTTGTACTCTATTGTTTTTTCTATGCAAGTGCCCCTAAAGTCTTACCCCAAGGGGACCCACTTTTCTTTTTGTACCCAGTATGGGAGAAACATTTCCTTATGTCCCTGAACAATCGTTCTTACAATTTGAAGAAGAAAGACCCAAAATATATAGTAGATCCGTGTGGGAGAAGATGCTTGTGCCAGAACACATGTGGAGCTTTGCTAAGCAGAGTGAGTACATAGAGGTAGAGTTCCACAGGTTCTGCAAGCACTACAACACAGGATGATGTACTGGCTTAGACCGGGTGGAGATCATGAGACCTGATGAATACTTGGCGCTCGCTTGCCTATTTAAAGTGGCTCCAGAGACCAGAGGATTGCTCATGAACCTGCAATAGGGGTACATAATTGATATATTGGTACAATAAGCTGGTTTTTTTTTTAAAAAGGTGAATTTAGACTTTAAAGTGGATGTAAACCCGAAATTATTATTTTTTTTTGGATGTCATAATGTAGAGTATAAGATTTCCTATCATTTGAGCCCAGCCTTGCCACAAAGAGTTAATCCAGCTCTGAGCAATCCTCTTTTATTGTTCAGTGAGATAAAACTTGACAAACAGAGAAAAACTTTGTCAAATCCTCCCCCTTGCTGTGAGTGACAGGTGATTTACATATCTCGTGAACTAGCCTAAGACACAGGCATTTTTTTTTAATTCCCACCCCCACTCCTTTCTTCAGCAGCTCTGCAAGGATTGGCTGTTCCACACCTCAGCATGATTTGGCATGCTGAAGTCATGTGGTTACTTTCCTGTCTTTTCACTGGATGTTATTTATCATAGCAGAAGTTCGGTGTAAGAAATACACAGGAGAAAATGCATATTGACAAGGGGAGTGTAGAGGTGGGCGGGGAGTCTACTGACATCACGACTCCACCCACCGAGCTCCAGACAACAGACCCACCCACAGAATCTGCCGTTTTTCGGGTCTCATAACAGACAGAGGGGAGACATTTGACAGGTAAAGATACATGCAGGAGGCATGTATATCCTTATAGATAACCCCTATGGCAGTAGTTTAGAAAGGATGACATTGGGTTTACATCCACTTTTTACGTAAAGATTTTAAAGACTTAAAGATTTTAGGATTATACTTAGAAAAGTGTGATTTAGTTGGTGTTGATCATAAAATTCCATTGTAAACAGAGAATTGCTATTATAATGGTAACAGACAAATGTATTTACAATTTACCAGCAAGCCGAGGTTCTTGATGCACCTCTTGAGGCCTTTTTAGCTAACTAGTTTATGTTTTCCATGGAAGGGACTGTAAGTCATTTATGCTGGGAGTTGTTTTTCTGCAGCTAGGTCACAAGCTAATCGAGAACTCAATGAGGGTTTAACACTTTTAAATAAACAAGGAAATCGTTAGCTGGTGGATCTTTTCACCATCTACTGAATAAACGGCATCCTGCATCTGTGATAGATGTTGAATTGTGTCTCTTTCAAGGTCTGCTATAGCTCCTTGCTGTTCTTGAGATGAGCAATTTTCATTTGATAGGTATTTTTTGGCTTAGTATCAACAATCATACATTAAAAAAAAAACATGCAATTAGTTTTAGGGCAAGTTCACACCAGAAGCAGTTCCGTTTTGTACAGTTGGGAGCTATGCACACATTTAGGCTCGATTCACATCTATGCATGTTGCTTTTGAGCGTTTTTGGAGTTTTTTTTGTGATGCTTGCCACGTTTTTACAGCGTTTTTGCGGCGTTTTTGCCGCGTTTTGCATTTTTTTTTACAGTTTTTTTTAGACTGTATACAGTTAAAAAAAAAACAAAAAAAATGCCAAAAACGCATCAAAAAACGCTGTAAAAACGCTGCAAAAATGCTGCACTTGCGTTTTTGATGCTGGTCCATTGAATTCTATTAGGCTCCATTCACACTAGCGCGTTTTTTGATGCATTTTGCAGAAATGCATGGGAATTTTTTAACATGGGTTCCTATGGAACATGTTCACATCAATGCCTTTTTGTATCTCTGCATTTTTGGAAAGGGTCAGGGACTTTTTTTCATGCAAAATGCAGCATTTTGCATGTAATAGAATTCAATGGACAAGCATCAAAAACGCAAGTGCACCGTTTTTGCAGCATTTTTGATGCGTTTTTGATGCGCTTTTGCCGTTTTGTTTTTTTTTGTTTGTTTTTTTTAGACTGTAAAAAAAAACCTGTAAAAAAAAAAAATGCAAAACGCGGCAAAAACGCTGCTCAGAAACATGGCAAGCATGAAAAAAAAACTCCAAAAACGCTCAAAAGCAACATGCATAGGTGTGAATCGAGCCTAAGTGCTAGTTCACACCAGAAGCAGTTCCGTGCGCTTTTTTCTGAACTCCCAACTGATTTTGAGGGACTGTCCCTGATTTGGAACAATGTCGCTCTGTCCCTCTTTGCTCCTCATTTGTCCCTCATTTTGGTCTGATCTATATAGTTGTATGAAAAATGCACTTTTTATCTATCAAAAAGTGTTTTCCAGCACTAAACCTTTCATCTGATTTCTAAATTGATTTGTAAATTCCAAAAGTCAATATAAAGGAATAGTAGTGGTAAAAAAAAGCACTTGTGGGTTTAACCAATCTTGTTTTTTTGTACAATTCTCCTTTAAGAGGGCGTGGCAAGGGGTGTGTCCTATGCCTGCATACTTTTTCTGATAGGTGTCCATCATTCCCATCTTAAAAAGTTGGGAGGTATGGTATTGTACACTTGCCATTTTTATCTTTCAAGAAGTGTTCTAAATTTCGAAATCGTTGCATTTGTAAATTTCAAAAGTCAATATAAAGGAATAGTAGTGGTAAAAAAGCACTTGTGGGTTTAACTAATCATTTTTTTGTATAATTCTGCTTTAAAGGGGGTGTACCGGGGTGTGTCCTATGCCTACATACTTTTGCTGATAGGTGTCTCTCATTCCCATCTTAAAAAATTGGGAGGTATGATGGGCGTTTCTAGTGTTAATACGATATCATAAGACATGGCACGGATCCAGTATAGATTATGAATACATAGTGGAGACACAGGATGTTTACATGATATAAGACACTAAAAGGGTACAAGCAGAACCTATAAACTAATTTAAGCGGTAGCAATCAATACCAAAACATTTCTGTCAAAATAATTCTATCCACATTCAGATATAGGCAATACATAATTAGATCAAGCAATGTAACTGTAACTTAACATTAGCAGTAATTGACTTTAATAGACAATTTAACTAAAATGCAAAGGAAAATGTAAAAAAATGATTAGGAAAAAAAATTATTGGGTGAAAATCCCTCTTGAGTCTCCCCAGTGCTGAAGAAGCATTAGGTGGGTAATTAGTATAGACCAGTGTTTCCCAAAGTGGCTAATGCCTTCCCTTGGGGGCACTGGAATGATCCAGGGGGTCAGCAGTAACCTTAAGTACAATTGGGGGACATTGAATAACATTAAGGAGGTGGTGGAAGGGAAGGGAAAGGAAGAGGAGGGAAAGGAAGAGAAGGGAAGGGAAGGGAAAATGCAAGTTATAACAATTCAGTGGTCAAGTGCACTGACAGGTGGAAAGCCTACTTCTGGGCAGAAAAAAAAATATCCCTTGCAGTGAGGCTGCACCCGCATTTGCAAGGGTTAAGTGCTTGTTTTGTCCAGAGGAGAAGAGAAACCTTTAGGCCCGGTTCACGCTGGTGTGACAATCGGTCTGCACAAGTCTCATGACATGTAAAAATCAATGTTTCCCTATAAAAGCTGTCTTAACTGGTCCGACTTGTATCGGTCTAACTTTTGAAAATGTCACTGCGCTACTTTGGTCCAAATTGGGTCCGATTTTTAATTTAATTGAAGTCGCATCCAAGTCGGATCAGCATCTTAACTGTGTTTAGATGCAATGTTAGCAATGCAAAATGTCTTAGGAAAAAAAAAAAGGCACGGTGGTCCCTCCCCAATCCATACCAGGCCCATCGGGTCTGTATGGATTTGAGGGGAAACCCCACACCAAAATTATCGTTGTGATTGATGTTGGAGCTAGCACAGGGGACATTAGCCATTTTTAATAAAGGACTTGTCAAAAACTGTCTTTTATTACACTACACAGTTTTTTTTTGGGTGAATGGGTATGGGTACTATGTACCTCATACTCATTCACATGGAGGGCGGGATCTGGCGGCCCTCTTGTTAAAGGGGGCTTCCAGATTCCGATAAGCCCCCCACCCGCAGGCCCCCACAACCACAGCCCAGGGTTGAAGAAGCCCTTGTCCCCATTAACATGGCAGAGCCATCCACTCAAACCCCCCTCCCTCATGTTGAGGGCATGTGGCCTGGTATGGTTCAGGAGGGGGGACGCTCACTCGCCCCCCCTCCTGACCTGCCAGGCTGCATGCTGGTCTGGTATGGATTTATAGGGGGGAGAGGGTGCACGCCGTTTTGTTTTGTTTTTTTGCCAAAGGCCCGGTATGGATTTGGGGAGGACCCCACGCCATTTTTTTTTTTTATAGTTTTTGGCGTGAGGTTTTTATCCATACCAGAACCAAAGGAATTGTTTTTAATGGTCAAAGGACAAGTCCCACTCATCTCAAAGTCGGATCAAAGTCAGATCCTGTTCAATAAAGTCACATGAAAGTCACATGGAAGTTTGAGAGAAGTCGCAGGGCAAAGTCGGATCGAAAGTCCTGTGAACCACTGTGAACCGGGCCTTATACTTACCCAAACTTCCACTCCAAAGACAAATGGTGCTCCATCATGATCCAGCGGTGGACTGTTCCTGCCGTCCTCACATCCAGAGCAGGGCTGTGTATGCTGTTCTAGGCTTAATAATGTCAGTACTCAAGACCACTAGAGTGCGGGGGTGCAGGAGCTACAGGGATCGGTCCTCTGTGGAGAGGAGATGAGGATTGGTCAAGTATATCTGCTTTCATCTTTCCCCTAGGATGTAGGGAGACCTTTAGCTACATAAAAGACCAATTCTTGGTCTAACTGTATCTGCAAGTTTATTTCATTTCTATTTTTGATGTGTTTTAAATATTGTTCCGATTATTAAATATTGATTTTAATATACTGTTTTTCACCTATAGTTACCATGCTATGCAGTGTTTGTTGGAAGTCTCCTGAGGAAGCCATTGCATGGTGAAACAAGTAGAGCAAGAAGTCACTGCTGGTTACTCATTTTATGGTTATTGTATGATGATACTGTGATGTTTTATACATTTTGTATAAATAAATTTATGTTTTTTTATGTATTTGATGATGTAATTTTTCTTGGCACCCTAAAACTCCCATATTCCCTCTTCTACCTATACAAGTTAAGTTACTGTTTAGTTTATACTTATCACATACATTGCCCATTCTCATTTGCTACAAAGGATAGATAGCTTGTGCACATGTATATTGGATGCATATTTTGTGATACTTTGTATGTTGTGTATTGTTTTCCTTAAAATTGTATATAGTTTGTGTGAGTACAGCATTTTGTGTAGTAAAATACAATTATACACTGAAACAAGAAAAGCCGCTCCAGGTGAGTGAGTCTCTGGTAGTGAGTGAGTCTCTGGTAGTGAGTGAATGCAGCCGTCCGGAATTATTTCTTTATGTTACAATTATACACTACAGAGGTTTTTAATGCTTCCTTGCTTTACCACAAAGTGACCTTAAAAGACACAAAGCAAAACAGTTATATAGACATGATAAGGATCTGATAAAGATCTTTTTGAAATGTGTTGGGTTTGAATATCTGCTTGAAAAAATCAGACGGACGCTATTGCTATATACATCTGGCATATAATGAGGTGGACATGTAGATAAGAGTTTTTAAAAAGTATTTAATCTATGTTTTTTACTTTTTTAAATTTTTTTAATGTTTTTTTTTAACATAATATATTGTTTACTTTACTGTGTAGATATGGCTGCCTAAAAAGTCCCAGTTACCCAATGTTTATCATATATTCTACGTAAAGTATTTAGCTATGCTTCATGTAGGTAAGAACAAGGAAGATTTCAGGTGCCCATAATGCTCACACAAACACTGAGTGAAAAAAATATATATATAACACTACATTATATTCGTTTTTTGTTTTTTTTTCTGTATATGTTTTATACAATAATGCTTTATAAATGTGCAATAAACACTGAGATCTTCTATAATTGGATTTTTAAGTAAGAAGTGTGACACTTAAAAAGTCCTGTAAAATATGTGTGTTGTTGCCTTTTTCAGCGTAACAGTGTGTATATATATATCTATATATATCTATATATATAGATATATATATATAGATATATATATATATATATATCTATATATATATATTAAATAAATGATAAATATATACGGTATATATATATATATATATATATATATATATATATATATATATATATATATATATATATATAATTTATGAGAACATTATCTTATATATTATCCCCATCCAATTGCTTATTCATATTGATTGAACATTTAAGATTGTTAGATCCTTTTAAGCAGAAAGATGCAGATTAACGTACAGCAGACAGTATTGCATTATGTCAGTTCAACTAACTTCAAGAATATGCTTCCTATGAATTCACATGCCCTCTTTATTTTCACAGCTGTTACCAGCCTTGTTCACTGCCTTATTACGTGGGTGTCAAAGTAATAGTCAAAAATAAGCTTCAAAATGGAAGAATAATAGTTTTTTTTAATAGCTCCCATTATATGATTATCCTATTTTCAGATTATAGCATTTAATATGTGCCATATTATATAAAAGTGAAATTTTTCATGATGTTTTTCTTCCATTTTTTTTTTCAGATACCAATAAACAGGACATATTATACGAAATCTAACTATTAATATATAAATGAAAAGGTTGAACAGGATGAACAGGAAGACAGATAGCATTGAAATCAATGCTGCTGTAAATATGAAAGTGGGTAATACAGAGACAGACATGTAACACAATGCATGCATGAATAATAAAGGTGAATCTAAGTTCCCAGTCAAATGTATTCTTTCTTCATATGTTGGCAGCAATTTATCGTTCCATATTTATATCCTGCTGTGTTTAAAGGCAGTTAAGTTGAGCAACCTGAGAATTATCCCTAAATGCATTTAATATATGTATTTCGCCATCGCCTGTTCTAAGAATCTCTGAATATGCTCATGAGCAAACTGACATTATTATTTTTTTTCTAGTTGCTCGGATGTGGACTAGGTTGGAGCCCTATGATTGCTCCAGCACAGCAAAACAATTTAGCTTGTACAGTGCAGTTCATTGACAGCTCTCAACATTGTAAAAACTTTACAAGAATAATTAGGGCTGGTCATTATGTTCGTTTGATTTCAGCTTCATGTTATTTCCCACCTGGGAATGTCACAAAGCAGGTTTTGAAAAGGTTAACGGTACTACATTAGAAACGATTTGGAATAGCTATAGGATGCCGATGTCTGATGAACTAAATGAAGAGGATTTCATTCTTGTGCCCCAGTAACCCTCTCTGTTTCTTTTAGGGCCGGTTCACACAGAATCCCACAGGAATAGGTACAGTTCACACGGTAACCCACATAAATAGGGCCGGTGTTCTGCCGAGAAAGTTCCTCTCGGCGTATAAGGACCCCCCTCTACTGCGCAGGCGCAGCGCTTGCGCAGTAGGAGCCGGCAGAAATAGCCGAAGGCGAATAGAAGAGAAATCAGCTGTACACGGCGCCTGTAAGAGGGCCCCTCGCGGGCTTGCTTTGCTCGCCACGCTTCGGGCACGGCCTCGCTTCGATCGGCACTTTTTTATTCCCCCTCTAGGTCCACTTGGATGGTGGGGCTTCAGCCTGGACGCAGGGCGCAGGCGCCGTGTACAGCTGATTAAAGATTTTCATCTTCGGCTATTTTAGGTGGCTCCTAGTCATTCGTACTGCGCAAGCACTACGCCTGCGCAGTACAGGGGGGGTCCTTATCCGCCGGGGGAACTTTCTCGGCAAGACACCGGATTACACGGAATCCCACAGGAAAAGGGATGGATCAATCCCACAGAAATAGAGACAGTTCATACAGAATCCCACAGGAATAGGAACGGCTCACATGGAATCCCACATGAATAGGGCCGGTTCACACAGAATCCCACAGGAATAGGGCCGGTTCACACAGAATCCCACAGGAATAGGGCCGGTTCACACAGAATCCCACAGGAATAGGGCCGGTTCACACAGAATCCCACAGGAATAGGAACGGCTCACACTGAATCCCACATGAATAGGGACGGTTCACACAGAATCCCACAGGAATAGGGCCGGTTCACATGGAATCCCACAGGAATAGGATGGGTTCACACAGAATCCCACAGGAATAGGGCCGGTTCACATGGAATCCCACAGGAATAGGATGGGTTCACATGGAATCCCACAGGAATAGGATGGGTTCACATGGAATCCCACAGGAATAGGGACGGTTCACGTGGAATCCCACAGGAATAGGGACGGTTCACACGGAAGCCCACAGGAATACATGCCACGTTACTGTGCAATTCCCACGCGTTCTCGTGCAGATTTGCAGCCCATTAATTCGAATAAGTGGCGTGAGTGGAGGCATACTAGAAGTGACGCAATTGTGGAACGAGCTCGGAGCACGTGGCTATACGCCATTACTCAGCTTTTTAATGTGAGTGCACTGTATGATGTTATGATTTTCATAAATTCATTCTAAGTTACTACACTACGAGAGTGCTCTTCTTCCTTTATATATACCCCTTTGAGAAGACATTAGAGGTGTAGCGGTGTAGTTGTCATCATACCCCCAAACTTGGCAAAATAGGCAAAGTCCCCCCTTGGCCTTTAACGGTTGCTGGGGGCGACGGCCAGCAGGTTAACCGTGAAGGCGGATCTTGGTGGGACCTCCAAATGTAGCGGTGTAGTTGCCACTAGTAACAAACATCCACCATATCACCCCGCTGCCAGACTCCCATATATCACTTGCAGAGACAATGAAAAGTCATTTGCTGTTTTTGTTTATTTTGTTTATTGGGGGTACAACTTGGTTGGGGAAAGGGGTATATGGGATGCCCATAGAATAGTTTACTTTGCCATCATATTTAGAAATTTCATAGATTAGCACATAATTTGAGCCTGAAGGAATGATGAATGTGTAACAGCTACAGTCTTTTTCCTGCATCACCATGCAGACCACTTCTCCTCCTCTGCGTAACTCCTGCAGACTATTGCTTCCAGTACACCCAGTAACGTCCAATTGGTTTATGCACTGAAGTCACTTTATATTTATATTTATTTTGATGGAAAATGTATTAGGAGTGATTAACTAGATTTACCTATCACAAGAGTTCACGTCACATATTGGTTAGATTGAGTTAACTGTCAGCGGTTCTCACGGAATCCCACAGGAATAGGGCTGGTTCACACGGAAGCCCACAGGAATAGGGACGGTTCACAGGGAATCACACAGGAATAGGGCCAGTTCTCACGGAATCCCACAGAAATAGGGCCGGTTCTCACTGGATCCCACAGAAATAGGGCCGGTTCTCACGGAATCCCACAGAAATAGGGCTGGTTCTCACTGAATCCCACAGAAATAGAGCTGGTTCTCACGGAATCCCACAGAAATAGGGCCGGTTCTCACGGAATCCCACAGGAATAGGGCCGGTTCTCACGGAATCCCACAGGAATAGGGACGGTTCACGCGGAATCCCACAGGAATAGGGACGGTTCACGCGGAATCCCACAGGAATAGGATGGGTTCACATGGAATCCCACAGGAATAGGGCCGGATCACTCAGAATCCCACAGGAATAGGGCCAGTTCTCACAGAATCCCACAGAAATAGGGCCGGTTCTCACGGAATCCCACAGAAATAGGGCCGGTTCTCACGGAATCCCACAGGAATAGGGCCGGTTCTTGCAGAATCCTACAGGAATAGGGACGGTTCACGTGGAATCCCACAGGAATAGGGACGGTTCACATGGAATCCCACAGGAATAGGGATGGTTCACACGGAAGCCCACAGGAATAGGGATGGTTCACACGGAAGCCCACAGGAATAGGATGGGTTCACATGGAATCCCACAGGAATAGGGCCGTTTCAAATGGAATCCCACAGGAAAAGGATGGGTTCACACGGAATCCCACAGGAATAGGGCCGGCTCACATGGAATCCCACAGGAATAGGATGGGTTCACATGGAATCCCACAGGAATAGGGACAGTTCACGTGGAATCCCACAGGAATAGGGGCGGTTCACACAGATTTCCACAAGAATAGGGACGGTTCACGTGGAAGCCCACAGGAATAGGGCCGGTTCACGTGGAATCCCACAGGAATAGGGACGGTTCACATGGAATCCCACAGGAATAGGGCCGGATCACATGGAATCCCACAGGAATAGGATGGGTTCACATGGAATCCCACAGGAATAGGATGGGTTCACATGGAATCCCACAGGAATAGGGACGGTTCACGTGGAATCCCACAGGAATAGGGACGGTTCACGTGGAAGCCCACAGGAATAGGGCTGGTTCACGTGGAATCCCACAGGAATAGGGTCAGTTCACGTGGAATCCCACAGGAATAGGGACGGTTCACACGGAAGCCCACAGGAATAGGATGGGTTCACACGGAATCCCACAGGAATAGGGCCAGTTCACATGGAATTCAAGAGGAATTGTAACCCTAACCCTCCCTGTTTCTTTTAGGTCCGGTTCACACGGAATCCCACAGGAATAGGGCCAGTTCACACGGAATCCCACAAGAATAGAGACGGTTCACACTGAATCCCACAGGAATAGAACGGGTTCACACTAAATCCCACAGGAATAGGGCCAGTTCACATGGAATCCCACAGGAATAGGGACGGTTCACATGGAATCCCACAGGAATAGGGACGGTTCACACGGAAGCCCACAGGAATAGGATGGGTTCACATGGAATCCCACAGGAATAGCATGGGTTCACATGGAATCCCACAGGAATAGGGACAGTTCACGTGGAATCCCACAGGAATAGGGGCGGTTCACACGGATTTCCACAGGAATAGGGCCGGTTCACGTGGAATCTCACAGAAATAGGGATGGTTGGCACGGAATCCCACAGGAATAGGGACGGTTCACACGGAATCCCACAGGAATAGGGCCGGTTCACATGGAATCCCACAGGAATAGGATGGGTTCACATGGAATCCCACAGGAATAGGATGGGTTCACATGGAATCCCCCAGGAATAGGGACGGTTCACGTGGAATCCCACAGGAATAGGGCCGGTTCACGTGGAAGCCCACAGGAATAGGGCCGGTTCACGTGGAATCCCACAGGAATAGGGCCAGTTCACATGGAATCCCACAGGAATAGGGACAGTTCACACGGAAGCCCACAGGAATAGGATGGGTTCACACGGAATCCCACAGGAATAGGGCCGGTTCACATGGAATTCAAGAGGAATTGTAACCCTAACCCTCCCTGTTTCTTTTAGGTCCGGTTCACACGGAATCCCACAGGAATAGGGCCAGTTCACACGGAATCCCACAAGAATAGAGACAGTTCACACTGAATCCCACAGGAATAGAACGGGTTCACACTAAATCCCACAGGAATAGGGCCAGTTCACATGGAATCCCACAAGAATAGAGACAGTTCACACTGAATCCCACAGGAATAGAACGGGTTCACACTAAATCCCACAGGAATAGGGCCAGTTCACATGGAATCCCACAGGAATAGGGCCAGTTCACATGGAATACCACAGGAATGCTGTAATAAAATCAGAAGGTGCTTCAACAAAGTATTAGTTTAAGGGTGTGCACACTTATGCAACCATATTATTATTTTTTTTATTTTTACTTCCCTCCACCTAAAAGATTTCCGTTTTTGTTCAACTGAGTTGTACAGTTTATAGGTCACAATAAAGGTGGAAAAAGTTCTGAAATTATTTATTTTTGTCTCATTTTTTTACATCACAGAAACCTGACATTTTAACAGGGGTGTGTAGACTTTTTATATACACTGTATATAATATATATACTTATTCAGAGGAACGCTTGACAGCTGTTCCAGAAGAGCTGTAAAATCTTTGTGAACGACATAATATAGGTAGGTGAAGAATGACACAGTCAAGATTAAATCTGCAGCAACAGATTGGCCATAAAATACAATATATTGCTTATATAATAATATACAATTGGCACATACCAACACCCCCTCAAGCTGCTCTATAGAGATCTCAAGAAACATCACCTGCAGCCAACACCATCATTTTTAATCATAATCTTTCTTTCTTCTATTTTTCATGTGGTGATCCAGCCAGTAAGTCTGGTCCAGTCAGTGATGTTTTTCAAAAGAACAAGCTCTCCAGCAGAATGTATCTGTTACAGAGATGAGACAAACCATTTATCGCTGACAGGGGTGCTTAAAATCATCAGCTTTTATTTAGTTATGTAAAACCTAAAGGTGCCTCTAAGTGCAGCATTTACAGGTTATTCATAAAACAAAATGGGAGTAAAAACACTTACAAGATCATCATGCAGATTAGGTATATCATTATTGGTCGACATGCATCTGGGCATGCGTGATGGTGTGTGTGCCTAGCTCCGCCCTATGCGTTTTGTCACATCTGACTTCATCAGGGGTTTTTTGATGACATGTGAGTGTAACGTTTTAACTTATTAATAGAATACTGGTTTTAGAAATATTGCGCTATTGGAGTGTTTTTGCTTTTTGGACCGGTTTGTGGAACCAATGTATGTTTGCACTGCCATGGCCTGAGTACTGGAGCTTGCAGGATTCCCCCCCCCCCCCCCAGAGGGACCCTCCTGCCTGTGTAACGCAGGATTGGTTATGCCTAAAGAGTGTGTGTTGACCACTCTTATTATGAGGTCACATTCCTTCCGTTAAGCAAAGCATGAGAGTGAAGGGTGTCACCTGGCTTTCCTTAGGATTTCTGCTTCCATCATGGCTATAGGATCTCTGAAGTTTCTATCTTTTTTCAGCACTTACATTGTTTTATTTCACTGACTTTTCATTTTTGATTTATTTTTTTCTTTACTCATAATATTGGAGTTCTGCACTATTTGCTTTATTATTTGGCAAGTGTTTTGTATTAGAACACAGTGCACAGCAGCTATATTTTGGTTGTTATCAATTTACACTAGTGCAGGTTTCTTGCACATTTTTTAAATTCTCGTTAGGGCCAGGCCCCTCCTATTTATGAGCAGCTCTTTTCTTTCAGTGCACAGAGGCTGCTCAGCTGTCGGTTAATTACCAGCCACTCATTGTTTCCACAGTGACTCATCTGGTCACTATCACCTGCCTCATTAGTCCAGCCTACAGCCAGACCCTTTTGGCTATTTAACCACTTGTCGACCGCCCAACGTAAATATACTGCAGGGCGGCAGCTCCTACAGGCGAAATCAAGTACCTGTACATAATCGCCTCTTCCGGGTTTGCAGGATAGGACACAGCGGGAGCCAATCAACGGGTCTGCGCAGACCCAATGTCCGTCTGGACCCGCTGATCGTTCAAGGCATAGGCAGAACGGCGATCTGCCTAAGTAAACAAGGCAGATCACCATTCTGTCACAAGGGAAGACAGAGATCCTGTGTTTCTGCTAAGACAGATCTCTGTCTTTCCACAGTAAAAGCACCTCCTGCACAGTTAGAAAGCACTCCCTAGAGACACATCTAACCCTTTGATCGCCCCTGGTGTTAACCACTTCCCTGCCAGTGTCATTAGTACAGTGACATATTTTTTAGCACTGATCACTGTATTGGTGTCACTGGTCCCCAAAAAGTGTCACTTAGTGTCCCATTTTTCCACCGCAATATCGCAGTCCCGCTATAAGTCGCTGATCGCTGCCATTACTAGTAAAAAAATAAAATAAATAAAAATTCCATAAAAATATCCCATAGTTTGTAGACGCTATAACTTTTGCTCAAACCAATCAATATACGCTTATTGGGATTTTTTTTTTTTTTCTACCAAAAACATGTAGCAGGATACATATTGGGCTAAATTGATGAAGATATTTGATTTGAGTTGAAGTGGTTAAACAGCTTTGCTCAATTTCTCCGTGCCCTTGCGTGATCTCAAGTGTGTTCCCGTGTATGACTTGGCCTGGCTGACTTCTCTTCCGATACCTGTTCCTGTTTTTGCTCCTTACTACACTGACTTCTGGCTTCTTGACCCTGCCTCGTCTGATTACCCTCATCTAAACCCTGGCTTCAGCTTTTTGACTATGTTCCTGAACTGTGTTATTTTTTGATATTTTAATAAAGGTGATTTTAACTGAATTTTCTGTCTCCGCTTTATTTATGGTTCCTGACAATTATGCAGCTAAATACCTTATTTCACATCACTGATTTGCGGTCATGTGACTGCCCGGCTGACGTCAGAGGGGACAGAGTAAGAACTGACTTTACAACCACTTTACGTCTAGGAAAACAAAAGAAGAAGATTTACTTACTCAATCCTCCGCTACTTCCTGCAGCTTATTCTACCCCATGCTCAAGCGGTCTAGGGTCCTGACATAATTGAGATCACAGCAGGGTCCATAGCCCTGAATTGGACGTAAGGACGCCGGGGTACAATCCACCACTGGAAAACCAGGGAAGTGGTAGATCAGGTAAGTAAATTTGCTTCTTTCCCCTAGACCAAGGGTCTCCAAACTATCTAAACTAAGGCCCAGTTTATTGCCCTTTAGATTTTAAAGGAACTGGACTTTGACCAGTGGGAGTAGAAAATCTTCCAATCAGTGAAACAATGCCTCATGCTTGGTGGTTATTTTGAGTAGAAATATTAAAAAATGGTTAGTAGGAGGAGGAATAGTGCCCCATCTATGTCAGTGAAAGGAATGGTTTTATCAGTGTTATTAAGAGGAATAGTGCCCCATCATTGATGTCAGTGGATGGAATAATGCCCCATTGTTGACATCAATGGGAGGTATAGTGCCCCATCATTGGTGTCAGTGGGAGGAATAATTCCCCATTGTTGGTATCAATGGAAGGTATAGTGCCCCATTGTTGATGTCGGTGGGAGGAATAGTGCCCCATCATTGGTGTCAGGGGAAAGAATAATGCCCCATTATTGGTATCACTGGGAGGAATAGTGCCCCATCATTGGTATCAGTGGAAGGAATAGTGGCTTTGACCAGTGGAAGTAGAAAATCTTCCAATCAGTGAAACAATGCCTTATGCTGGGTGGTTATTAGGAGTAAAAATATGAAATGTGGTTAGTAGGAGAATGAATAGTGCCCCATCTATGTCAGTGAAAGGAATAGTTTTGCAGTGTCATTAGGAGGAATAGGGGCCCATCATTGGTGTCAGTGGATGGAATAATGCCCCATTGTTTATAAAAGAAAAAACAGTGCAGCGCTAAAAACAAAAAATCATAACACTAAAAATACATTAGAATAATATCTGGCACAGGAGAGCCATATAAATAGTCCCAGTTCATATGATATGAGAGCAAAGGATGACGTAAAAAGATGACACCAAAAGGTAATGATATTCTCCTCACTAGTGATCAGGGTGCTCGGGAAACATTGCAAATGACGTGCGTCCTCATTAGTGCCTCCACCACTGTATATACAGGCTGCTCACCTCACACTGTAGACCTCTGAATTAACAGATAGGTCAATCAAGCATTTCCCACAAGGGTAATCAAGGATGAGAAAATGCCTCTAAGAGCTACAAGGATCGAAATCCAGCCCCTTTCACAGCAGCAGCAGGATGACACTCTCATAGACAGTAGATAGGAACGTGGTGACCATGTAAAATCAATAAAACATACATAGTGCTCTCTGATTGACTAAAAGCATCTTTTATTAATGTTGAATTGTTACTCACAAACAAAGCACTGCAATCCCAGTGCTAGGATCCATAGAGTGTATCGAACGTCATATCGAGACAGAGAAGGCTGCAATAACGCCACAGAGTCCTCCCAATACGTATAATATGAACTGGGACTATTTATATGGCTCTCCTTTTGTTTTTAGTGCTGCACTGTTTTTCTTAAATGTACTCACCCAAGGATTGCTATATATTGACCTTGAGTGTTCAGCTGCTTACGTTAGGATTGTTCTTTGGTTTTGCGCTGACTGAAATCACATTTTTTTACTTTGATTAATGCCCCAATTGTTGACATCAATGGGGGGTATAGTGCCCAATTGTTGGTGTCAGTAGAAGGAATAGTGCCCCATCATTGGTGTCAGTGGGAGGAATAGTGCCCCATCATTGGTGTCAGAGGGAGGAATAGTGCCCCATCGTTGGTGTTAGGGGAAAGGACAGTGCCCCATCATTGGTGTCAGTGGAAGGAATAATAACGCATCTGTAGCGGTACCCCTGTAGGGGCTGCTGAGTGTAGTAGTCCGTCTGTCACTCTGCCCAGCCAGGCACACACTTTTCACTCGCTCAGAAACATGAAAGCAGTTCTTACACTTGTTGTTTTATGTTTTATTGAAGGGAATTCAACTTAGATAGGGATGGGGAACTTATGAGATGCCCAGGTAATCAAAAGTCAATATTGGGACCAACTACTGTATATACACCTCGGTATATACAAACTCCTCTTCTCCTCCTGCACTTCCTTGCTTGCAGATTATCACTCCTCACTCCTCCAGCACATCACTTGCTGCATTTTCTGGACCAGCTAGCACTGCGGGCCTGACACCGGCTCAGCCAAGCCTAAGCAGGTGCCCTTTACAGGCAGGGACCGCGGGCCCCTATAGTGTAGTGAAATAGAAAATTCCAGTGCTAGCTGTCCTTGTGGCTACTGCTCCCAGTACCACCTCTTCAGGCACTGCCAGCCCTCCTAGCTGCAGCTGCCCCTTTCCTTTGCCTCTGCCACCCCAATCCTCCAGACTGGCTCTGCACCTATCGCAGACTGCTGCATCTCAGTCCTCTCAGGCGTGCTTCCCAGTCCTCCTGACTGTGTGGTCACTCGCCAGCCCTCCTGGCTGCCTCTGTGGAACACCTGGAGACTTGCCCGGCAGTGTTCTCCTGCTGTGCTCTCTTGCCCCTCCTGTGCCTCCTGGCCAGGACAGCTCTGTGGGTTGTAAGAGGGTTTGAACCTGAGCCCAGGCCCAAGGTCACCCCCCCCCAGACTGGGCAGCTCCTTCAAAGGCCCAGACAGCCTAACACTTCATCTCCTTCTTCCACCCGATCAACTCCTCCCCAGCTGGGCTGACCCTGGGTATTTAAGGAGGCCTGCCCCCTGCCAATCCAGGTAAGGGATTGGTCAGGGCTCCTCAGAATACCCCAAGTGGCTCCACCTCCCCTTCCAGAAAGCACTAGAAGATTCTAGAAAGAAGTGGGAGGTCCTAGTGACACCACCTGTGAGTCACCAAGCTTTATTCTAAGTAACTCCCAACCCAGATCACAAAAACACACCCAGGCTTGGCTCCAGCCAAGCATGGAAATTTATGTATTCTCAAAGAAAAACTTCACTCTTCTTCTAGCAAACTAGAGGGTGCTACACATCATTGGTATCAGTGGGAGGAATAGTGCCCCATCATTGGAGTCAGTGGGAGGAAAAATTCCCCATTGTTGGTATCAATGGGGGGTATAGTGCCCCATTCTTGATGTCGGTAGAAGGAATAGTGCCCCATCATTGGTGTCAGGGGACGGAATAATGCCCCATTATTGGTATCACTGCCAGGAATAGTGCCCCATCATTGGTATCAGTGGAAGGCTTTGACCAGTGGGAGTAGAAAATCTTCCAATCAGTGAAACAATGCCTCATGCTTGGGGGTTATTGGGAGTAAAAATATTAAAAGTGGATAGTAGGAGGAATAGTGTCCCATCTATGTCAGTGAAAGGAATAGTTTTGTCTGTGTCATTAGGAGGAATAGTGCCCCATCATTGGTATCAGTGGGAGAAATGGTGCCCATTATCGGTGTCAGTGGAAGGACTAGTGCCCCATCATTGGTATCAGTGGAAGGAATATTGCCCCATCATTGGTGCAAGTGGGAGGAATAGTACCCCATCATTGGTATCAGTGTAAGGAATAGTGCCCCATCATTGGCATCAGTGGGAGAAATAGTGCCCTATTGTTGGTGTCAGTGGAAGGAATATTGCCTCAATCATCTCTATGCCCTAAGAAACCAGAAGCGACTATTTCATCACTTCTGGTTTCACTGGATGTGAACAAGTCATTACTGGCCTGTGAAAGCATCAGATCAAACTGATCTTGGTTTGATCTGATGCTTTTAAGGGCAGAGGAGAGATCGGGGGTCTAATAGACCTCAGATCTCTCAGTAAAGAGTACCTGTCTCTGCACATGCTATCACAAAAGATGTTATTCATCTCTTCTGATAGCAATAAAGTTGATAAAAAAAACATTTTTTAAAGAGACAGTGTAAAAAAAAATAAAATAAACATTTTTAAAGCACCACCATCCCCCATGCTTGGGAATGCACCCATCAGTCCCGCACAAATATGTAAACAGCAATTGCACCATACAGGTAACACTGCGAACGTAAGATCGAAAGCAATAATTCTAGAAGCAGACCTCCTGTGTAAATCTAAAGTGGTAACGTGTAAAGGCTTTGAAAAATGTCTCCTATGGATAATTCAATGTGCCTTAGTTTGCCGTCATTCCACGGGCGTGCGCTATTTTAAACTGTGTCATGTGTGGTATCTATTTACTTGGCATAACATAATTTTTTATATTTTATGAAAAAAACAAAAACAAAAAAAAAAACCAAAGGGTATTATTATGTCTTTGTGTGCACTAAAATTCATTCAAGTGTATTTTTTCCCCAAAAATTGCATATGAAAAACTGCTGCACCACATGACATATAAGATTGCAGCACCCACCATTTTATTCTTTAGGGCCTCTGCTCAAATATTATATATAGAATGTTTGGGGGTTCTAAGTAATTTTTTAGCACAAAAATGCAGATTTTTACATATATGTGATACGTGTCAGAATTGGCCTGGTCTTAAAGTAGTTCGATTTTTGAGGGGTTGGACTGTGACCAGTGGGATTAGAAAATGCCCCAGTATCAATGGGAGTACACAATGCCTCATGCTGGGTGGTCAAAAAAATACCTAGTGCCTGTGGTCAGGAATACATAGCTCCCAACTGTCCCTGATTTGGAGCAATGTCCCTCTGTCCCTCATTCCTCTTCATTGTCCCTCATTTTGGTCTGATCTATATAGATGTATATAAAATGCACTTTTTATCTATCAAAAAGTGCTTTCCAGCACTAAACTTTATATCTTAATTGCTGCATTTGTAAATTCCAAAAGCCAATATAAAGGAATAGTAGTGGTAAAAAAAACACAAGTGGGCTTAACCAATCTTGTTCTTTGTACAATTCTCCTTTAAGGGGGCATAGCCGGGGGTGTGTCCTATACCTGCATACTTTTGCTGATAGGTGTCCTTCATTCCCATCTCAAAAAGTTGGGAGGTATGGGAATAGTGCCCCATCATTGGTGTCAGTGGAAGGACTTTTGCCCGATTGTTGGTATCAATGTGTAGACACTGTGTATTGTTGTGATTAGCTGTGATTGGCCACAGCTAATTACATGGTACAAATGGGCTGTTATTGGCCTTTTCTGTACCATGTGATCACTGTGACCAATCACAGCTAGCAACACAATTGTATACAATACATGGCATGAAAGGAAGCCATCCATTGTTTACAACTGTTAAGTGATCTCCTGTGATTGGTCACAGTAATCACATAGTTTAAAAAAAAAATGTTTTACTAGTAATGGTAGCGATCAGTGACTTAATAAATCACTTTTTTCTTTTTTACATACTGTTACAAGTGCAGTACAGAGTTATCATATAACTGGTTAAAGTGGAGTTCCACCCACTTTTACAACTCTTCAGCATCCCTCACTAAACTGTGCACTGTAAACAAATTGGATATTTTTTAATTTTTTTTCTCAGCACCTACTGTATATCTGCTGTATTCATTTTTCACTTCCTCCTCCCTGGCCGCGGCCCATCGCATCATTTCCTGTTTGCAATGCCTTCTGGGAAGGGGCGGCAACTTCCTCTGAAACTGCCGTTGCTATGGAAACCTGACCTGAAACCTATTACACTGCTTGTGCTGCACTGAGCATGTGCGAGATCTGCAAGGATGAGATCCAGGAAGAAATACAGTCTGGCTTCAGATGCCCACACTTAAGAGGGCCACGGCCTGCTGTAAGTTTATAAAATAACAAACTACTGCTATAAACTAACAAAACAGACCTTAGTTTACAGACTAACTTTACTAGAATACATTAAGATTGTGTATTATAGGGGTATTTCTATTTAAAAAGTATAATTTCGGCCGGAACACCACTTTAAGTTATTTTTTTTTATTTTTTTTTAACACACTGTGACCAGAACAATATAATGTTACCATAGTAAAATTGTACTACTCTGGGGAAGTGATCAATATGTATATATATTTTTTTTTTACACATTATGATTGCTTATAGCACAGAATTTCATTGCTATAAGCAAGCATTTTAGTGAATGAAATCAGTTAATTCAGTTTGTTTTGTTGTGATTAGCTGTGATTGGCCACAGCTAATCACATGGTACAGATGGGCTTTGATTGGCCCCGTCTGTACCATGTGATCACTGTGACCAATCACAGCTAGCAACACAATTGTACACAATACATGGCATGAAAGGAAGCCATCCATTTGATTAAAAAGAGAAAAAATCTGCAATATTGGGACTTTAAATGAGGATAGTGGGGCCGTTCATACCCCTCCTCCATCCCGGTTCAATATTAGAAACTAAAAAAGAGAGCAGATGTGGGACTTTGAGTGAGGCACACGGGAGCAGTGTGCCTCACTTAAAGTCCCACATCTGCTCTCTTTTTTAGAAGCCATCCATTGTTTACAACTGTTAAGTGATCTCCTGTGATTGGTCACAGTAATCACATACTTTAAAAAAAAATATTTTTCTAGTAATGGCGGCGATCAGTGACTTATAGCGGGACTGCCATATTGCGGCGGACAAATCGGACACCTAGCTGACACTTTTTGCCAACCAGTGACACTAATACAGTGATCAGTGCTAAAAAATATGCACTGTCACTGTACTAATGACACTGGCAGGAAAGGGGTTAACATCAGGGGTAATCAACGGGTTACCTGTATGCCTAAGTTGTGCTTACTCACTGTGGGGGGAGGGGCTTTGACTGGAGGAATGTAAAGATCTGTGTTCCTTGTACAGAAACACGGGATCAGCACATTCCTCTCTCGCAGACCGCCGCCCTGCCCTTCTCCTGAACAATCGGGCGGGTCCAGACGGAACAGCGCGCACGTGTCCCCCGGAAGTGTCAGGTCACGTGCCAGGTACGTGATCTGGCGCGGAGCGGCCCGCCCCGCCGCAGTAAATCTACGATGGGTGGTCTGCAACGGGGTAAACCCGGAACCAAAAATGGAATATATAGTAGCTTACCAATCATTAGATGTTGTGGTTGCATGAAGCCAAGCTCCATCTAAGGCCGGGTTCACACCGATACATTTTTAGTGCTTTTTGCATTTTGCATATTTTCACTGCAGTCCATTTAACATGGTTTCCTATGGAACACGTTCTGTAGTGCAAATCTGCAAAAGGCAAAAAGCACTAAAAATGCCATAGGTGTGAATCCAGCCTTACACCTTATCATTTGTTTACAGCAAATAGATTTGTAACTTTTTGGATAAAGGTTTTACATAGGTAGAAAAAAAGCTGATCATTGTAAGCACCCCTGTCAGTGGTAGATGGTTTGTCTGTACCTGTAATGGATACACTCTGCTGGAGAGTTTGTTCTTTTGAATAAAAAACAAAAAAAAAAAAAACAATCAGTTTTGCTGGCCAGATCACCAGATGAGAATAAAGGAAAAAAAAGGAAAACGAATGCAGCCGTCACATCTAAGAATTGGTAAGCTGCAATATCATAAATGTGGCGTTTGGATTTAATATTTTAGGAATATATATTTGTGGCTGAAGCTGTTCACCACACCTGTATGATATTTGTAGAGATTTTTTTTTTTGTTAAGCCAGAGTATACTGTCACTTTAAAGAATAAAAGTTCTAGAATGTGTTTCTGTATACAGGAATGATCATCTCAGGGGAATGAGGGATCAGGGAGGCGCCTGGAAGTGACTCTATTCGGAACACTAAACACTTCAACACAACAGTTGTCACTGAGCGCTTTGGGATGCATGTACTGCGCATGCGTATCTGAACTTTCTGCCAGTACACTGCACGGATGTACAGATCACGCATGCGCCGGAAATACGTTCCCTGCCAATGAAGAGCGCTGGTTGGTTCAGTCACTGCCAGAGTTCAGTGCGCATGCGTGGTGCGGAATGTGGAGAGTTGCCGGTGTCCCGGGTGTTGGTGGACGGGAATAACACGTTACCGTCTGATTCCTGTGAGTACGGAGCGGGGTTTTCCTGTTGGTGTACGGAGGGCGGTGTTTATATGTTGGGGGGTGTGAGAGTTCTCTGTCACCAGAAGTCTGTGTACCACAGAGGTCTTCTTCAACCCCCCCTCCCCCATACAGAGGTCTTCTTCAACCCCCCCTCCCCCATACAGAGGTCTTCTTCACCCCCCCTCCCCCATACAGAGGTCTTCTTCAACCCCCCCTCCCCCATACAGAGGTCTTCTTCACCCCCCCTCCCCCATACAGAGGTCTTCTTCACCCCCCCTCCCCCATACAGAGGTCTTCTTCACCCCCCTATACAACACGCACCTCACTGCCCCCCACAAAGCAAAGTGCTACAGGAAGGACTGGTGTCCCTGGGGTAGGGAGCGTATACGGGGATGAGGAGCGTATCCCGGGTTCACGGGGACGGGGGAGCGTATCCGGGGGTGACGGGGGAGCGTATCTGGGGTGACGGGGGAGCGTATCTGGGGGTGACGGGGACAAGGGAGCGTATCCGGGGATGGGGAGCATATTCGGGGTTCACGGGGATGGGGGAGCGTATCCGGGGGGATGGGAGAGCGTATCTGAGGGTCCTGGGGATGGGGGAGCGTATCCGGGGGGACGGGGGAGCGTATCCGGGGGGACAGGGGAGCGTATCTGAGGGTCACGGGGACGGGGGAGCGTACCCGGGGGTGACGGGGGAGCGTATCTGGGGGTGACGGGGGAGCGTATCTGGGGGTGACAGGGACAAGGGAGCGTATCCGGGGATGGGGAGCATATTCGGGGTTCATGGGGACGGGGGAGCGTATCTGGGGGGGACGGGGACGAGGGAGCGTATCCGGGGATGGGGAGCATATTCGGGGTTCACGGGGATGGGGGAGCGTATCCAGGGGGATGGGAGAGCGTATCTGAGGGTCCTGGGGATGGGGGAGCATATCCGGGGGGATGGGAGAGCGTATCTGAGGGTCCTGGGGATGGGGGAGCGTATCCGGGGGGGATGGGAGAGCGTATCTGAGGGTCCTGGGGATGGGGGAGCGTATCCGGGGGGACAGGGGAGCGTATCTGAGGGTCACGGGGACGGGGGAGCGTACCCGGGGGTGACGGGGGAGCGTACCCGGGGGTGACGGGGGAGCGTATCTGGGGGTGACGGGGGAGCGTATCTGGGGGTGACGGGGACAAGGGAGCGTATCCGGGGATGGGGAGTATATTCGGGGTTCACGGGGACAGGGGAGCGTATCTGGGGGGGACGGGGACGAGGGAGCGTATCCGGGGATGGGGAGCATATTCGGGGTTCACGGGGATGGGGGAGCGTATCTGGGGGTCCTGGGGATGGGGGAGCGTATCTGAGGGTCCTGGGGATGGGGGAGCGTATCCAGGGGGACGGGAGAGCGTATCTGAGGGTCCTGGGGATGGGGGAGCGTATCCGGGGGGATGGGGGTCAAAGGAACTCCCCCTTCATCTGGGTTTCAGTTAAGAATTAGAACCCTGAGTGGACTCAAAGTGAGGCTTTCCTGTTTGAATCTGTGCAGGGAAGCTGATTGCTGGATGAGGATTCCTGACCAGCAGCATCTGCAGTCAAAATAAGAAGCAGAAGTAGTCTTGGTTTGTAGATCCCTTGGCACTCCATCTGTTGTGAAACTACAAGTCCCATGAGGCATTGCAAGACTCTGACAGCCACAGGCATGGCACCCAGTGACCTGTTAGTGTTTATAGTTTCACCACAGGCCTAGTACATCCCATTTTATATTTGCAAATGCTTACCCAATAATTATCTAAAAAAAATATATATATATCACTAAACACACAATGAGTGCATACAAACACCATATAATATGATATTGAGTTAATAAATAACACAGGGCTAGACAGATTTGTTTTGAATCTACGAGCCAGTTAAAAAATGTTAGGAGCCAGTTTTTTTTTTGTTTTTTTTTAATCTATACGGGTAGAACATGCAATATGTTCCCGAAGGTGAACTTCTCCTTTAACCCTTTCACAGCCAGAGCCGTTTTTGCACCTTTGTTTTTTTTTTTTTTGCACACGTTTAAAGCAAAAATCATTTTAGACCTGAAGATTACATAAAATCTCCAAACGTTCTATATTTTCATATAGCAGACACCCTAGAGCAGTGATGGCGAACCTTGGCACCCCAGATGTTTTGGAACTACATTTCCCATGATGCTCCACTACACTGCAGAGTGCATGAGCATCATGGGAATAGTGGTAGTTCCAGAACATCTGGGGTGCCAAAGTTCGCCATCACTGGGCTAAAGAATAAAATAGCGCTAGTTCCAATGTTTTAGGTCACACAATATTTTCGCAAAGGTCTAGGAAACAGCATTTCAGTAAAAAAACCCACAAATTTTAGGGGGCACAAAAATGCAATAAATGACCGAATTTTTTGGTAAAATATAAAAGCCGAGGTTGCACCAACTAAATAGATACCCAACATGTCAAACCTAAAATCAGTATTTTTTGCTAGAAAATTACTTAGAACCCCCAAACATTCTATATATTTTTTTTTAGCAGAGACCCTAGAGAATAAAATGGCGATTGTTGCAATATTTGATGTCACACTGTATTTGCGCAGCGGTCTTTCAAATGCAATTGTTTTGGAAGAAATACACTTTCATGAATTAAAGAAAAAACAGTAAAGTTAGCCTCTTTTTTTTGTATAATGTGAAAGATGATGTTACGCCGAGTAAATAGATTCCTAACGTGGAATGGCGACAAACTTTGGTACTTAAAAATTTCTACAGGTTACCAGTTTAGAGTTACAGAGGAGATCTTGCACTAGATTTATTGCTATCACTCTAAGGATCGCGGCGACACCTCACATGTGTGGTTTGAACGCTGTTTACGTTTGCGGGCGCAACTTACGTATGTGTTCGCTTCTGTGCGCCAACACGGAGGAATGGGGAGCTTTTAAATGTGTTTTTTTTTCTTATTTGTTTTTTATTTTTATTTTTTACACTGTCCCTTTTGAAAAAAATAAAAATTCTGATTGCTTTTATTGCTGGCACAAGGAATGTAAACATACCATGTGACAGTAATAGGCAGTGACAGGTACTCCTTTATGGAGGGATCTGCGGTCTATAAGACCCCCAACTCTCTTCTTTGCACTTAAAAGCATTCTAAACGCCATGTTGTTTTGAATGCTGTAATTATTTAAAAAAATTTGGCGCCTTTAGGTCTTCAGCAATCCGGAGGTAATGTCATAACATCGCTTCCGGGCTACTAGATCCAAGACCTGATCGAAGCCGATTCCGGGTTTGTTTGGGCCTCCCGGGGGGGACGGGAGAGCCCGGGCAAGCTGCGGGAGTGTGGGCGTCCCCTCCCCCGCTGCTTGTGATAACAGCCGACCGTCTGCTCTAAAAAACTGTATCACCATTACAACCACTTCCAGCCGAAGGCCGCATATTTGCGTTACGTTGACATGAAGAGGTAAACATGTCAGTATCCTATATGTTCTCTAGCCGACACTTTAAAAGCCCCCCCCCCCCTTAGGTCATCAGTTTAGCTTTACAGAAGAGGTCTCGTGTTAGAATTATTGCTCTCATTCTGGTGTGTGCAGCGATATGTATTGCAATCAATGTTTTCAGGCACCTGTGCGTTTACGTTTGTATGTGCGTATATGTGGGGTTGGGAGGCCTCAATTTTTTTTGGGGGGGTGGGATTTTAAGTGCTTGGGTGTAAATAATTTTTTTACAATTTTAAAAAGTTTTTATTTGTTGACAGGCTTTCTTAACCACTTCAGCCCCGGAAGGATTTACCCCCTTCCTGACCAGAGCACTTTTTACAATTTGGCACTTCGTCGCTTTAACTGATGATTGAGCGGTCATGCAATGCTGTACCCAAACGAAATTTGCGTCCTTTTCTTCCCACAAATAGAGCTTTCTTTTGATGGTATTTGATCACCTCTGCCGTTTTTTTTTTTTTTTTGCGCTATACACGGAAAAAGACCGAAAGTGTTGAAAAAAATGATATTTTCTACTTTTTGTTCTAAAAAAAATTCAATAAACTCAATTTTAGTCATACATTTAGGCCAAAATGTATTCGGCCACATGTCTTTGGTAAAAAAAAATGTCAATAAGCGTATATTTATTGGTTTGCGCAAAAGTTATAGCGCCTACAAACTAGGGTACATTTTCTGGAATTTACACAGCTTTTAATTTATGACTGCCTATGTCATTTCTTGAGGTGCTAAAATGGCAGGGCAGTACAAAACCCCCACAAATGACCCCATTTTGGAAAGTAGACACCCCAAGGAAATTGCTGAGAGGCATGTTGAGCCCATTGAATATTCATTTTTTTTGTCCCAAGTGATTGAATAATGACAAAAAAAAAAAAAAAAAAAAATTACAAAAAGTTGTCACTAAATGATATATTGCTCACACAGGCCATGGGCATATGTGGAATTGCACCCCAAAATACATTCAGCTGCTTCTCCTGAGTATGGGGATAACACATGTGTGGGACTTTTTGGGAGCCTAGCCGTGTACGGGGCCCTGAAACCAAGCACCGCCTTCAGGATTTCTAAGGGCATAAATTTTTGATTTCACTCTTCACTGCCTATCACAGTTTCGGAGGCCATGGAATGCCCAGGTGGCACAAAACCCCCCCAAATGACCCCATTTTGGAAAGTAGACACCCCAAGCTATTTGCTGAGAGGCATGGTGAGTATTTTGCAGCTCTCATTTGTTTTTGAAAATAAAGAAAGACAAGAAAATGTTTTTTTCTTTTTTTAAATTTTCAAAACTTTGTGACAAAAAGTGAGGTCTGCAAAATACTCACTATACCTCTCAGCAAATAGCTTGGGGTGTCTACTTTCCAAAATGGGGTCATTTGGGCGGTTTTTTTGCCACCTGGGCATTCCATGGCCTCCGAAACTGTGATAGGCAGTGAAGAGTGAAATCAAAAATTTACGCCCTTAGCCTGAAGGCGGTGATTGGTTTTCGGGGTTCCGTACGCGGCTAGGCTCCCAAAAAGTCCCACACGTGGTATCCCGGTACTCAGGAGAAGCAACAGAATATATTTTGGGGTGTAATTTCACATATCCCTATGGCATGTTTGAGCAATATATCATTTAGTGACAACTTTGTGCAAAAAAAAAAAAAAAAAATTTGTCTCTTTCCTGCAACTTGTGTCACAATATAAAATATTCCATGGACTCGACATGCCTCTCAGCAAATAGCTTGGGGTGTCTACTTTCCAAAATGGGGTCATTTGGGGGGGGTTTGAACTGTCCTGGCATTTTATGCACAACATTTAGAAGCTTATGTCACACATCACCCACTCTTCTAACCACTTGAAGACAAAGCCCTTTATGACACTTTTTGATTACATGAAAAAATAATTTTTTTTTGCAAGAAAATTACTTTGAACCCCCAAACATTATATATTTTATTTTAAAGCAAATGCCCTACAGATTAAAATGGTGTGTGTTTCTTTTTTTTCACACAGTATTTGCGCAGCGATTTTTCAAACGCATTTTTTGGGGAAAAAACACACTTTTTTAAATTTTAATGCACTAAAACACACTATATTGCCCAAATGTTTGATGAAATAAAAAAGATGATCTTAGGCCGAGTACATGGATACCAAACATGACATGCTTTACAATTGCGCACAAACGTGCAGTGGCAACAAAATAAATAAATACATTTTTAAAAGCCTTTACAGGTTACCACTTTAGATTTACAGAGGAGGTCTACTGCTAAAATTACTGCCCTCGATCTGACCTTCGCGGTGATACCTCACATGCATGGTGCAATTGCTGTTTACATTTGATGCCAGACCGACGCTTGCGTTCGTCTTAGCGCAAAAGCAGGGGGGACAGGGGTGCTTTTTTTTTTTTTTTTTCTTTATTATTTTTTCGCTTTTTTATCTTATTTTTAAACTGTTC
The DNA here is from genome assembly GCA_037952835.1 of Lithobates septentrionalis. Classification (NCBI taxonomy): domain Eukaryota; kingdom Metazoa; phylum Chordata; class Amphibia; order Anura; family Ranidae; genus Lithobates; species Lithobates septentrionalis. The sequence continues at coordinate 1,881,211 of JBBDGP010000505.1, forward strand.
CTTTCATTTTTTTTTTTTTTTAAATCATTTTTATTGTATCTCCAGGGAATGTAAATATCCCCTATGATAGCAATAGGTAGTGACAGGTACTCTCTTTTGAAAAAATTGGGGTCTATTAGACCCTAGATCTCTCCTCTGCCCTCAAAGCATCTGACCACACCAAGATCGGTGTGATAAAATGCTTTCCCAATTTCCCAATGGCGCTATTTACATCCGGCGAAATCTAAGTCATGAAATGCTCGTAGCTTCCGGTTTCTTAGGCCATAGAGCAGGGCTTGACAAATTTGCTTGGAATCTAGGAGCCAGCTAAAAAAGTTAGGAGCCAGGTTTTTGTTTTGTTTTTAAACGACCGACAAAGCTTTATTTTCAATATAAAAATTAACCAATCTTAAATTTACACAGAGACGACTAGAAGGAATGTGACTGCTTTTATTTCCTGCCATGCAGCGACACAAGACCGCCATATTCCCGCTAAGGATCCAATCAGGTCCGCCTGAAAAACTGACAGGCGAACCTGATCAAACAGCCCGTGTGAAAGGGGCCAAGCAGGGAGATGACAAATAATAAATTCATTTTAATTAACCACTTCCTTCCCACAGGACGACTATATACGTCCTGTCTTTGAAGAGAAATACCGTTGTTATGGTAGCAGCTAGCTACCATAACCCCGGTATTCTCTTCAAGAGCCGGCGGTTCTCTTTCAGATAAAAGTGGTCTCTGCAGCAGATTCACGGTGAGATCACTTTTATCGGCGGCAGGAGAGGGCCCCCCCTACCGCCGCGCTCCGGTGCCCTCACCGCTTACCGTGGCCGACGGCGGAGGCGATCCGGATCTGTCCCTGGCCTGACATGGAGACGAGTGAGAGGAAGATGGCCCCCCCACCCATCTCCAAGTCATTGCAGGGTGGAAGCGATGTCAAATCGTCACTTCCACCCATAGCTCTTAAAGGGACATTTTATTATTTTTTTTTTCAAATGACAATTATTTATTTATTTTTTTAATGCATCTTAGTGTAAATATGAGATGCGAGGTCTTTTTGACCCCAGATCTCATATTTAAGAGGTCCTGTCATGCTTTTTTTCTATTACAAGGGATCAGGCCTGACTCTGCGAACGCTGCAGTTATGCGTTTAGTGTTTTGTAAGTGACAGTGATCGATCGATACTGCACTTGGGTGGGCTGGGCCGGGCGGAGGGGCGAAACGCAGGTGCTAGCAGGTATCTGGGCTGATCCCGCTAACACTGCGTTTTTGGGAACCCTAAACTGCTGGGGACGCCAGTATAGATCTAATCGGATCAGATATTGATCCGTTCAGATACTATACCACTAAGGGAGGCGTATGCTGCGTGCGTGGTTGTTAGCGGTACTGGCGCTAATCTGACGCTGCCTGGGGCTGGTGCTTGCCAGTTCACCAAAACGCTACCAAGAAAACTGTTAGCGATCGCAGGGATCAGGCCTGACTCTGCGAGCGCTGCAGTTATGCGTTTAGTGTTTTGTAAGTGACAGTGATCGATCGATACTGCACTTGGGTGGGCTGGGCCGGGCGGAGGGGCAAAACGCAGGTGCTAGCAGGTATCTGGGCTGATCCCGCTAACACTGCGTTTTTGGGAACCTTAAACTGCTGGGGACGCTAGTATAGATGTGATCAGATATTGATGTGTTCAGATACTATACCACTAAGGGAGGCGTATGCTGCGTGCGTGGGTGTTGGCAGTACTGGCGCTAATCTGACGCTGCCTGGGGCGACGCATATCACCGCCGGGCGATCAGGGGGCTAAACTTTTATTCGGTAATAAACGGCGGGTGCCCTGACACTATAAAAAATAAACGAACTAACCAGCGTCACCCGTAACAGTTATACGGTGATCAGTGGTGAAAGGGTTAACTAGGGGGCAATCAAGGGGTTAAAACATTTACTAGATAGTATATGGGGGTCCCTGACGCTATAAAATGCTGACGGCGAACCTAAATATTTAGGTCCCTAACTAGCGTCACCAGCGACACTAATACAGCGATCAGAAAAATTATTGCTTAGTGACACTGGTGACGGGGGGTGATCAAGGGGTTAAAACTTTGTTAGGGGGGTATCCTAGACCTACAGGGGGCTAATACTAACTGCCCTACCACTTCTAACTGTCACAAACTGACACCATGCAGTAATCAGAAAAAAACAAACTGCTTGGTGTCAGTGTAACCGGGGGGGGGGGGGGGGGTGTTGAGGGGTGATTGGGGGGGGGATTGGGGGTATTTTGTGTGCCTGGCATGTTCTACTGAGTGTGTGTGTGTGATGTGTGTGTGTTGGTGCACTCACATGTCTTCTCTCCTCGGCGCCGGAACGGAAACTGCCGAGCCGAGGAGAGATGACATCACATCCTCTGCCTCTGTGATTGTCATTGGCTGGGAGCGATCGCGAGGGGGGGGCCACGATCGGATGGCCTCCCCCTCATCTCTAAACGCTCCCAGACCAAAGCCGACCGCCGCTGGCACCGGGGGGGGTCCGATCGGACCCCTCGCCCGCGGGAAGGCAATCGCGTACCAGGTACGTGATTTTGCCTGCCCGTGCCATTGTGTTGACGTATATAGTCGTTAGGCGGTCGGCAAGTGGTTAAATGAGACATCCGGGGTCTGAAAGACCCGCATGTCTCCCCTGTGCTCCAGTGAATGTAATGTAATGTACATCACACTGCATTACATTCATTCCCTTGATGGCCGGGGAAACTCTGAATAGAGACCTGGAAGTGACACATGTCACTTCCGGGTCAACGCCTAGAAGGGGAGGAGAGCAGACGTGTGTGCGCTCTCCTCCCTGCCCTCTCCCTGGCGACACCCGCAGATGAGCAGGCGGAGCCTGGGATACATAGCAGGGGGGAGGGGGGGGGGGCGCACGCATGGGGTTTGTGGAGATATCAGGCGGCACAAAACTTCTACTTTCGATGGCAACCAGGCACCTGGGTTTTGTCGAGCCCTGAAATAACGCATACATTAAAGCATATCTAAACCTAAAAACAATAAATAAATTGCTGTATGCCAATTTGGTGGCTACATTGATCATCTTCTTTTATCGGGCTTTTTTTCCTCTTCATTTTTACCTGGTGACCCTGCAAATCACAGACTTTCTGCCTGAGGGTGGATACAGTCACTAGCTCTACTGTATCTGTGGAGGGAGCCGTGGTTGTCACCTGAGCTGGATCTCAAACATGTCCTTCTCTCCTCATCTCCATTAGAGTGTGGTGGGGAAGTTGGCAGTTTACAAAAGGAAGATAACCTAGGGCTGGGGAAAAAATCGACTTGAATCGAATTGAGTTGAGAGGTCAAATCGATTCAAAATTTAAGAAAATCGATTTTATTTTTTTAAGATATTTTTTTTTTTCTTTTTTGTTTTTACCAGGATCGGCGCCGGTCCTGAGGAGCTGCGGGCAGGAGTTTTTAGGTGAGGCTGCAGCCTAGTTCACGAGGCCGGACGCCGCAGACTAGGCCGAAGCCGCGGCCTCACCTAAAAACTCCTGCCCGCAGCTCCTCAGGACCGGCGCGGTGTCCAAAAAAAAAAAAAACTCGATTTGAAACGAGTGTTTTTTTTAAATCCCTGATTTTTTTTTTTGAGAAAATCACCCAGCTCTAAGATAACCTTTGTGTGCTCTTACAGGAAGCGATAAGATTGATGCATTTTTTTTCTGTACTTGCTCAAAAGGTTCTTGAAAAGTGAAAACTAATGTAGTCGCCACATCTAAGGCCCCTTTTCACACAGGAGCGATCCAATCAGGTTGCCTGTCAGTTTTTCATGGGGCCCCCATAGGAAGCAGGTTGTATGTACAGTATACTGATATGGATTTTTTTTTTTTTATGCATAATTACAGTAGGTAAGAAAAGAATCACCCCCCCCCCCCCCTTTATTTTAAAATAATCACATTTTGTTGTTTTGCAGTCTGAAACAAAGACGGACACCGTTTTTGTTTTATCCAGCTGTAATTACTCAGTGTAACTTGTAACATCCAAGTGAAAGATATAACGCCAATATGTCAGAAAAAAACAAACAAATCAAAAACAGAATCATGGAGTTGGAAAAAGGATCACCCCCCTTGTGTCAGTATTTTGTTGGACCAACTTTTGCTTTCATTACAGCCTTTACTCTGTTGGGATATGTCTCTACTAACTTCACATCTAGACTTTGCAATATTTGCACACTCTTCTTTGCAGAACTGCTCAAGTTCAGTTACATTTGATGGTGACCGTTTGGACTGCAGTCTTGCAAGTCATTCTATAGATTTTCAATGGGGTTTAAGTCTGAGCTCTGACTAGGGCATGCAAGGACATTCACCTTTTTCTCCTTCAACCACTGTGTGGTCATTTTTGCTGTGTGCTGGCGGAGGACAGCAGATTTTCCTCAAGAATTTGATGGAATTTTGCCCCATCCAGTGTTGCCAACCGTCAGTATTTTTACTGGCAGTCAGTAAAAAATGGGCACTTTTCTCCTGCCAGTAAATGCCAGTAAGAGGAAAAGGCTGCCAGTAAAAAATATGTCTGTGACGGTTGGCTCGAAACTGTGCATGCGCAGCTCCGGCCTGGAGCTGACCAAGACTACCCAAGTGCCTGCTACAGTGTGTTCGGGAGGTGCCGGCGGGGGGGGAGGGTGAGGTGGAGGCAGTGTCTGAGCGTGTCCTGTGATTTCATGGTGGAATGGAGCCAGGCGGAGCGGGCGCGAGCCTTGTGTGCGGGTCTGCAGCTCGGGATTAAGGCAAGCCAGGAGCGGGACTGTCAGTGCTTTATGGACTGGTGTGGACTGAAGGGACAGCCTGGCATGGAGAGAGAATGTCACTGACTCAGAAGGGGGCATGTCCATTATCTGTGCTGCTGCACACTGCTGTCAGTATCACTGTGAGAGTCAATTTCATGTGTGCATCACCCATTTTAATGTATTGCCCTCCTGAATCCCGTCCCTGAGCTACTTACTATATTCAAAATAAAATAAGAAATATGCGTTTTGCCTTAATATCTACCCTAAATCACATTGCTAATTGCATATTGTACTTATTTGTAGCCTAAATACTGTAATTTGCACTTAAAACTGTAATTTTGTAGCTTTTGGAAATGCCAGCAAAAACGTGGCTGTGCCAGTAAATTTGGGGTGTCATGTCAGTAAATTTCAATCTGGTAGGTTGGCAACACTGGCCCCATCCATTTTTTTCCTTCTATCCTGACAGTCCCTGCTGTGAAAAAACACCCCCTCCCCCCCCATAACAGGATATTACCACCTCCATGATTTACTGTAGGAATGGTGTTATTTGGATGACGAGCTGTATTGGATTTCCTCCAGACATATCGATTGGTGTTGATACCAAATTTTAGTCTCATCTGACCATAACACCCTTTTCCATGTGGCCTTGGAATCTTCAAGGTGCGTTTTTGGCTAAGTTCAGTGGTGACTGCATGTGGCTTTTCTTGAGAATTGGCTTTTTTCTTGCACCTCTCCCATACAAGCCACATTTGTGAAATTCTTGTCACATGCACACAATGACCACTCTTTGTCATAAATTCCTGCAACTGCTTCAGAGTTGCTGTAGGCCTCTTGGTAGCCTCTCTGACCAGTTCAGGGGTGATTTGAAAGACATCTCTGCCGGTTCCTGTACAGATGCCTATTGAAATTGTCCCCCAAAGTCGCCAAAAGTAGTGCAGGAACTACTTTTGGAAATCAGTGCGGCGCGGCAAAGTCAGCGGTGCACTGTTTGGGACAGTGTCGTTGCCGGCAATTAGGGCTGCAACTAACGATTATTGTCATAATCGATTAGTTGGCCGATTGTTTCGATTAATCGGTTAATAATCTTAAAAAAAAAGTGTGGTGTATAATTTGGTTAATATGTAAAGTTTTAAAGAAAGCCAATTCATTCTTAAATATCTCTATGCAGTGGTAAATATAAATAACCAACTATATGGTTAGGGAGCAAAATATCTAATCCACTCTGAGAATAACAGACAGAGGAGATATACTGTATATACTATTAGAGGAGATATACTGTATATACTATTAGAGGAGATATACTGTATATACTATTAAAGGGTGAATCTGGTAAATATCATCAGACTCAGAGATCTATTTTTTATTTAAAAAAACAAATAATATCTTCCCCGACAAATGACAAAAAATGTCATTTTAAGAACGTTCGTTCAATTTTCTAATCGTTAGTGGGGTCAAATCGAATTGTCAAAGGATCTGCGGGAAAGGTGGTTGAACTGTATAAAACAGGAAAGGGATATAAAAAGATGCCAAGGAATTGAGAATGCCAATCAGCAGTGTTCAAACTCTAATCAAGAAGTGGAAAATGAGGGGTTCTGTTGAAACCAAACCACGGTCAGGTAGACCAACTAAATTTATTTAATTTATTTACAGTAGAGATTATTTGCTCTTTTTGTACTATAAAGGGCTCATTTTTAGTGTTTTAGTTTTTTTTTTTTTTTTTAACCCCATTATGTTACTGGCCGATTAATCGATTATGAAAATAGTAATCGATTAATTTCTTAATCGATTAGTTGTTTCAGCCCTACCGGCAATACGCTCCGATTTGGCATGTCAAATCGCTCGGATGTAAACGGGGGCTCATTGTCAAAGCTTAATTGAAGAAGCTGAAGTTAGAAGCTGATTTGTTACTATGCACAGCTTCACCAGATTCTGAGTGCTCCGGTTTTAGTACATTTTCCCCAATGTAACCTTTTTAGTTTAGTCAGGATCTGGCTTTTTTTGCTTAGGGAGGAGATGGATAAGGCTACAGTTAACTTGCCTAAACCTCTCACTGGCCCAGGCCCAGAGTGCATGAAATATAACACTGATGACAGCTGCAGCTTTATTCATTGTTTCCATCACCCCAGCTGGGCTTTTTCTTTATTAATCCGATTGTTGTCTGATTTAATTAGAATAAACATACTGTGATTGAAGCCAGCATTTAAAAGGGCATATTTCAATTAATATATTTATGTACTAAACGGGGGTTTCTTCAATGATATTGTTTTTTTAAATGAATGACATAATGCTAAATAATCTTTATTGTTTTGATACTGTTTAGTCGCCAGATATCCCTGATGTGATGTTGCGTTGCCATACAGCCATACACCTTTGTTTTGTTTTTGATGGTGTCCACTGTCCTAAACACAGTGCCTAAGTGGTTCGCACTTCTGCCTGGCAGCACTAGGGTCGTCCGTTTTGAATCCCAACCATGACACTACCTGACTGGATTGTGCATGTTCTCCTTGTGCCGGTTTCCTCCCACACTCCTGGTAGGTGAACCACTTAACAACCTGCGACGTACCCATACATTGCTAGATCTTCTGTGGTTATCCCGGCATGATGCCTGCAACTGCATCATCCCGTACTGTTTTTACTGTCCCCGCCTTCCAGGGCTTGCTTGGGCTCTTCCGTCCCATTGGCTGACTCAAGCGACCAGACGGTGCATCTGCCGGCTGGTCGGACAGCCGAACAAAGCCAGGATCGGCTTTGATTGACTCTCCACTATGGTAACCCGGAAGCGATGACCTGACATCGCTTCTGGTTTACACGGATGTCAACGGCGCCATTTTTAAAGAAATCAAAAGCATTCAAAAACAGAGATATTGGTGTTTTAAATGCTTTTAAGTGCAGAGGAGAGATTTGGGGTCTTATATCTCTGTAAATAGTACCTATCACATTGTTATTGCTGTCAGATGGATGTTTACATTCCTTATGACAGCAATAAATGTGATTTAAAAAAAAAAAAAATAATTACATTTTTTTTTTTAAAGTGCCCCCATCTTTTCGTTTTTGCACGCAAAGGCAAACGTATGCGTCAGTCTCGCATGAACGCAAACAGCGATCATCCCACACATGTGAGGTATCAACGTAAATGTCACATCATGGGCAGTAATTCTAGCACTAGACCTCCTCTGTAAATCTAAAGTGGTAACCTGTAAAGGCTTTTAAAGCGTCGCTTATGGATAGCAAAATGTACGTTGCTTATCGTGTGTAGTTTTAAAGAGTGACATGTTCAATATCTATTTACTCTGCATAACATCATATTTTATATTTTTTACTAAATAACTGAGTTCTGTATTGTGGTGTTTGTTACTTTTTTTAATTTTACAATCAAATAAAGAAATATCAAATAAGCTTGTGATTACCACTAAGACATTTTAAATCAATATAAGGTGCTGTGAATAAATAACCGGAGCTTCTCTTATGAAATCCACAAAAGCTGCACTGTTGGTGCCTGATTGACATGACCATGCTTCAGAAGTTGGGGAAGAGTACATAGTTTCAATCCCATACATAATGAGGTCTGATAAATGATAGTCCATCACCTAGGACCCCCCTGCACAGGAGACACCAATAGCGTTTTCTGCTCTATGCTGTAACCTCAGTATAGTGAGGTAAGAGGCCATTACCCACCACTAGAGGATTGCTGCATGGTGATAATCCTGCTATACACTTCACATTCACCACTCTTCTGAACTTATGCCATTCAAATCCAGCTGTTATCTGCACGTTGTGATTGTTTGACATCACCAATGAAGCATTGAAGTTGCCTTTTGTTGCACAAAGTCACCTTTATTGAACTGTATTATTGGAATTTTGAGCACCCCCTGTTGACAGCTGGACACTTATTGCATGATGCACCATTATGAAGATAACTTTGGCTAGCCATTGTAACATTGTATTATTTGGAATTTTTTTTTTTTTTTTATGTTATGTTATTGAGTTTTTTTAGCCACACATTAAGTATATTGATCATGGTTTATTATACTTTATTTATTTCCGGTTATTTATTCACAGCACCTTATATTGATTTAAAATGTCTTAGTGGTAATCACAAGCTTATTTGATATTTCTTTATTTGATTGTAGACTTTATCACAGCTCTACTTTTCAGTCAAATTGTGTTTATATATTTAGACACATAGTTTTCTGGGTTAGGCCCCAATTTTTATTTAAATTTTTATTTTATTTTTATTGTTTGCTTTGGCACTTACCACTTGCACGTTTACATAGTGCTACATCTGTCGTCGGGGGCTGAAACACCACGCCATACTGCAGTGTAGGCAGGAGCTTACACCCAGCACACCCAGCTACTTTAGTTCATTACAGTCCCCACTGTCTTTAGTTGCTATCTTACCAGGGTTTAAGGCTGGACCCCATTCGGTGCAAGCTGCTTCTCCCAACCCAAAACCACCTACATCATCACTGATTGGTAGCGCAGGAATAACACTCCCTATACTTTTTTTAATTTTAATGCAAAAAAAAAATGATTTTTTTTTTTTCCCCCAAAAAAATTGCATTTAAAAAATCTCTGCGCAAATACCGTGTGACATAAAAAATTGCAACACATACCAATTTATTCTGTAGGGCCTCTGCAAAAAAAAAAAAAATCTAATGTTTGAGGTTTCCAAGGGTACTCTCACACTAAGGCGCTTTATCGCTAAAAATAGCACCTGAAAAGCGCCTCTAATGCCGCCTGAGTGCTTTCACACTGGGGCGGTGCACTTGCGGGATGGGGAAAAAAAGTCCTGCAAGCAGCATCATTGGGGCAGTTTGGGAGCGGTGTATAGACCACTCCCAAAATGCCCTGCCTATTGAAATGAATGGGCAGCACTGCCGAATTACCTGCAAAGTGTTTTGTTAGCGCCGCAAAACGGGCGCTTTTAACCCTTCGGCTGCTAGAAGGGGTTAAAAGCGCCTCGCTATCGGCCGAAAAGCGTCGCTAAAACAACGGTAAAGCTGGGCTAAAACTAGCCGCACTTTGCCGCTGACGTCCAGCGCTTACAGTGTGAAAGTAGCCTTAGTAAATTTTCTAGTAAAAAATACTGTTTTTTTACATGTAAACAAAAGTGTCAGAAGACTCCTGTATCAATTGGTCCTAGTATGTGTGAGTTAGGGACCTTAGATTGTACATTCACATCAGTCCCTGCCCTCAAGGAACTTACAATGTATATGTAAAGCGCTGCGTAAATTGACGGTGCTATATAAGTACCCACAATAAATAATGATAAAATAAATTTGTGCTTCTTTTTCAGTAAGATGAAGTTATGTTTATGATGGATCATGACATTCCTACAATAAGACCTAGGAGGATCCAGAACCAAAATGTAATTCACCGTCTGGAGCGCAGGAAAATCAGTTCCGGGAAGCCAGGGTCCCATTGGCACCAAGTTCGTATTTTCCACCAGAACGTCTTTCCCAATTTTACAGTCGTCAATGTGGAAAAACCACCTTGTTTCCTTCGCAAATTCTCCCCCGATGGCAGATATTTTATTGCGTTTTCCTCAGACCAGACCTCCTTAGAGATCTACGAGTACCAAGGCTGCCAGGCAGCAGAAGATCTTCTGAACGGGTATGAAGGAGAAATTTTGGCAAATTCGAATGACCAGAGGTCAGTGAACATTAGGGGGCGCTTGTTTGAGCGGTTCTTTGTACTTCTCCATATCACTAACGTGGCTTCTAATGGGGAGCACTTGAATCGCGAATGCAGTTTATTTACGGACGACTGTCGCTATGTCATTGTGGGATCGGCAGCCTATCTTCCTGAAGAGCCCTATCCGCCTTTTTATGAAATCTACCGTAACAGCGAGTCCGTCACCCCCAATCCCAGATCCCCACTGGAGGACTATTCTCTTCATATAATAGACCTTCATACCGGCAAACTTTGCGACTCAAGGACCTTTAAATGTGATAAAATCATTCTGTCACACAATCAGGGCCTCTATTTGTACAAAAACATATTGGCAATCCTTTCTGTGCAACAGCAAACAATTCATGTTTTTCAGGTGACCTCAGAGGGGACTTTCATTGATGTACGCACAATAGGTCGTTTCTGCTATGAGGATGACCTTTTAATATTGTCAGCTGTTTACCCCGAAGTGCAACGCGAAACTCAAACCGGAATGGCAAACTTGTACAAAGAGCCGTTTATTAACTCATTGAAGCACAGACTGCTGGTGTATTTGTGGAGGAGAGCAGAACAAGATGGCAGCGCTATAGCTAAAAGACGTTTCTTCCAGTACTTTGATCAGTTGCGGCAGCTCCGTATGTGGAAGATGCAGCTACTGGATGAAAGTCATCTGTTTATCAAATATACTAGTGAAGACGTGGTCACGCTGAGGGTCAACGACCCATCGCAGGTACAGGTATAAAGAAATTCTTTCATTATTTCAATTGGGTGGCATTAATGGAAGCAGAGCAAAGTAATGTCTTACAGGTTGTCTGTGAATGTGATGGAGAATATACAGTATAGCACTTCTTCTAAATGATAGATTTGGTCTCCTGTATGTTGAAATGATAACAGCAGTGGCATCCAGTTCAAGAATTATAAAGGAGAATTTCACAAACCACAGTTGAATATTGTGGACTGGAGGAATCAAAAGACAGGTGGTGGGTTTGATAAAGCCAAAGGTTAAATGAGTTATTTCACAATAGCCACCTATTGGATTTAGACGTTTGGTAGGTTTGAATCTGATTGGTGGCTGTGGTTAACCGTTTGCCAACTGCCCTATAGCAGATTTACTGCTACAGGGTAGCTGCACCATGCAGAATTGTGTGTGTGTGTGTGTGTGTGTGTGTGTGTGTGTGTGTGTGTATATTCATGAAGTAAAAATGTGTAAAGTCAATCAGCGCAATCAAATAATAAGTGACAGTAAATCAATTAGCTGCTACTTTCTTATTCTTATTGTATTTCTATCCCTCAAAGTTTTTTCACTCCACTCAAATAATCAAAATACATAAACAGTGCTGCGCTACTAAAAAATATACATTGTGCATAAAGAATACACTAAAGACATAAACTCAAATCAACATTCCAGTCCATGAAATAGTGATGGATCAAATAAGTGACACAAATAGAAACGATCCACCATTCTTGTGAAATAATCCAAATAAAACGTGCTTGTGATCTCCTCCACTTATGTATTAGGCTGCTCACCTCACAGTTTGACCCCTGTTTTACCAGCGGAGAAGTTCCCCTCTGGGGATATCACAAGGGACTGACGTGAAGCTGACACCAGAAGTCCTCTATTCCATACACCTCCTCTATCTGGTTGACAAACTCTGTGTGTGCAACGATCAGCATATATGGCCGCAGTGTGATGTCAGCATGTGGGCCGGGCGGGGCCCACGTGCTGACGTCACACTGCGGCCATCCTGTCTTACTTGCATCTATGCCTGTACAACTAGCACGGCTCACAGTGCCCCATTTGTTAGTATGTCTACTCGTTTTTTATGGGAATAGAATTTTAAAAATGAAGAGCACTAGATCGCGCCATTCGGGTCCCTAATGCGCATGCGCTCTGCGCTCTCTCACTGACATGGCAGAAGGGGAGGAGGAGGGGGACCGAGCTGCTGACGTAATTTGCCGTAGCCCAGTCTCGTGGAGGTGGGGACAGGGTACCTGTAAAAAAAAAATCCGCTTTGTCCCCTTCCCAGCCAGTGTCAGTAGTAAGGTGACAGTGCATATTCTTAGCACTGATCACTGTATTATTAGTGTAATTGGTACCCACAAAGTGTCAGAATGTCCGCCGCAACACCGCAGACCCGCTATAAGTCGCTGATCGCTGCCATCACTAGTCTAAACAAAAAAAAAAAAAGTTATTGTATGTATAGCAGAAAGTAAAAAAATTATTTATATATATATATATATATATATATATATATATATATATATATACACATATACACATATACAGTGCCTTGCGAAAGTATTCGGCCCCCTTGAACTTTTCAACCTTTTGCCACATTTCAGGCTTATAACATTTTAATTTTTTGTGAAGAATCACCAACAAGTGGGACACAATTGTGAAGTGGAACGAAATCTATTGGATATTTTAAACTTTTTTAGCAATTAAAAAACTGAAAAGTGGTGCGTGCATCATATGTTGTCCTCCCAGGATCGTGCTATGGGCCGTGCTGCACTGTGAGCTGTCATCTGCTGTGCCCACCGGACACAGCGGATGCCAGATCAGTATACTGGGCCGCTGCCATGTGATTGCGGTGACCAATCGCAGCAGATGACACAACAATTGCACGCAATGCTTGGCTTCCATTCATTGTGTACTATTGTGTTGATTTCTGTGATTGGTCACCATTATTGTTCCATGTGATTAGCTGTGGCCAATCACAGCTAATTACAATAGTACACACTGAATGGATTTCATTAAGAAAAAAATGGTATCTTAAAACAGTAATTATCTCTGTTTTAAAGTGGTTGTATACCTTTTATTTGTAACTTTTACCTACAGGTAAGCCTATAATAAGGCTTACCTGTAGGTAAAAAAAATATCTCCTAAACCTGTAAGGTTTAGGAGATATTCCCCTCGCAATGAGCCGCTGACTGCAGCGGCGCATGCGCACAGGAGACTCTCGGCTGACAGCCCGGCAAACTCCGGAGCATGCCGGGCAGAAGTCTCCCGCGCGCATGCGCGGGAGTGACGACATCGCGGCTCCGGCCACTCACAGCGCCGGAGCCGCGATACCCGGAAGACACGCCGAGGGGAGATGTCGGCTCCCTCGGCGTGGACCAGGTGAGATGCCGGCGCCTCGTTCTAAGGTAAGTTTCTCATAATGAGCTAGTATGCGGTGCATACTAGCTCATTATGCCTTTTCCCTTGCAGGTGTAAAAAAAAAAAAGACAGCGGGTATACAACCGCTTTAAGAGATCATATTGTAAAAAAAAAAAACCTGATCACCTCCCTAGAGTAGTACAGTGTTAATGTGGTAACACTGTATTGCTCTGGTCACAGTATCTATAAAAAAAAAAAAAAAAAGTTGAAGAAATTTTTTTTTTTTTTCCTTTTGATGATGCTGTACTGCATTGGTGACGGTATGTAAAATAAAAAAATAAATTGTGAGAAAAAAAAAAGATTTTTTTTTTTTTACATTTTCTTAATTTTCTAAACAAATGTTACAAAAATTACAACTTCAAAAAACTTGCAATGCCTCTTACTAAATACCTTGGACTATCTACTTTCCAAAAGTATTGGGAGGTTTTTGTACCATGCTGACATTTTTGGGCCTCGAGAAATGAGACACAGTCCGTGAGTACATCAGGATTGATTGATTTTTCAGATATATACCATAGTTAGTAGAAGCTATTACTTTTCTACAGACTAAATAATATACACTGATTATGGGTATTTTCATCAGACATGTAGCAGTAAAAAAAATTTTGCCTAAATTTATGCAGAAAGATTATTTATTTGTATATTTTATAACAAGAAAAAAACACGCCCCTCTTTTTTTTTTTTTTTCTACATTTTTGGTTTTATTTTGTTTAGCAAAAAATAAAAATCTCAGTGGTGATTAAATACCACCAAAAGAAAGCTCTTTTTGTGTGAAAAAAATAATTTCATATGGGTACAGTGCTGCATGACCGCGCAATTGTCATTCAAAGTGTGACAGCGCTGAAAGCTGAAGAATGGCCTGGGCAGGAAGGGAGTAAAAGTGTCTGATATTGAAGTGATTAAAGAATGAACTTTTTTGTTCGCTCCAAGGCAGTAAACTATGTTGCTTGAAGCATTTCCTTGGTGAGAGCAAAGGTGTTTCATTAATCGCTTTTATATTCAAACTCCTCCGCTATTATATCAGTGGCAGCGGCACAAATTATATTCCAAATATCTAATTAGAAAAAGAAAATCTGAAAACATGGATGGAATCTGCCGGACGTTGTCACACGTCCCCCGATACAATTTCTGTTACACACTTAACTTTGTTAGTAAGAAGGTTGTTTATGGTGTCTAGCTGGGCTTGCAGGAAAAGTTATCAATTATTGGACTTTTTACGATCGCTTTGGTGGTGCCACTTTTGAAGCTATTAATTTGCTTTACTCCCGCTCTGCCTTTTTTGTGCCTCAATCATACCATGTGAAGTATACATTATAAGCTCTTAGCAACTTTTAACATTTTCTAAAGGGCGTGAATGCTGAGGGTCTGTAGATTTGGTAAGTGGAAATCTGTAAAGCTGGAAGTGTGTAATCAAAATGAGTGTCAGAATGAAAATGGAGAAATGGAAAAGAAATGATGTAGTTTTACATCCGCATTATGGCTGCTAATTAGACGCAAAACTGGGATATTACTGAGTAGGCTATAACGGTATGGTGACATGTATTGGCATGTTTCTTTGGGTTGTGAGGGTGATATTATACAGGAATTGCCATTTTCATTCGAGCATTCCTGACCTCTCTTCAGCTCCCTCTCCTACTGCTGACACTGAAGAAATGAACTATGCGTTTTACCTTCAGTTCATAATTCATTGTTTAGAAAAGTTTACTTTTGGTAAGAATGCATAAGTCCACCCTCCCTGTCTACATAACTGAATTTTTTTTAAATTTTTTTTCAATTGTAATATATTTATTGAGTTATATGTCATTTGCTGGTGCTGTGTGATGCCTTTTGGATGCACTTTCTTCAGCTTCGTAGACACAACGTCCTCCATTTTACTTTTCTTGTTCAAGGTTTTCTCTTAAGGATGCACTGATACCATAATTTCTATTTTTTTTATTTTTTTTTTTACGAGTACCAATGCTCCTTTTTTTATTTTTGGGGTTCTCGCCAATTACTGATACCTACCGCAACTGTTTTTGTTTATACTTCAGCTGTCAGCAATAGTACAAAGCATTGGAACGTTATTTACAAATGAAATCCGTTTATTCTCTTTTAATTCTGCACTTTTTCCAGTGTGAAACGTGTAAATATATGTTAAAGGTGTAAAAAAAATATCAACACAAGGCACAAAAAAGGTTTTAATTTAATAATAGTTTATAAAATGTAAAAAAATCAGCAGGAAAATGTAATAATTAAATCTAAGAGAATAAGGAGTTAATTAAGGCTGATTAGAGTCAAAGTGGTTGGACTTTTGCAACCACATGAAGATAAAAAGCTTTCTGTTATGCCGCAGCCCCCCTAATACTTACCTGAGCCCCCTCTCTCTATCCAGCGATTGTTGTAGGATTGTCTCAGCTGCCCAGGGCTCCCCTTCTCATTGGCTGAGACAGCAGCGCGGTGCCATTCACTCCCACTCCTGTCAATCAATGTCAGTCAGTCGATGAGAGAAAGGGGGCCGGGCCGCAGCTCCGTGTCTAAATAGATACACGGACCCTCAGCTCGGGTGCCCCAATAGCAAGCTGCTTGCTGTGGGGGCACTCACGAGGAGAGCCGAAGAGGCACCCGAGAAAAGGAGGATCCGGGCTGCTCTGTGCAAAATCCACATGACATGTTTGTTATTTTTAACCACTTGACGACCGCCTCACGCCGATGTACGTCGGCAAGGTGGCACGGACAGGCAAAATCACGTACATGTACGTGATTTGCCTTCCGCGGGTGGGGGGTCCGATCGGACCCCCCCCGGTGCCCGAGGCGGACGTCTTTTGTCCCACGGCGATCGGAGGTGAGGGGGAGGCCATCCGTTCGTGGCCCCCCCCTCGCGATCGCCGCCGGCCAATTGAATCATTCCTTTGCTGCTGTATGCTAAACAGCAGCAAAGGAAATGATGTCATCTCTCCTCGGCTCGGTAATTTCCGTTCCGGCCCGAGGAGAGAAGACATCAATGTGAGTGCACCAACACACACACACACAGTAGAACATGCCAGGCACACAAAACACCCCGATCCCCCCCCAATCACCCCCCTGTCACAAACTGACACCAGCAGTTTTTTTTTTTTTCTGATTACTGCATTGGTGTCAGTTTGTGACAGTTACAGTGTTGGGACAGTTAGTATTACCCCCCTTTAGGTCTAGGGTGCCCCCCTAACCCCCCTAATAAAGTTTTAACCCCTTGATCACCCCCTGTCACCAGTGTCGCTAAGCGATCATTTTTCTGATCGCTGTATTAGTGTCGCTGGTGACGCTAGTTAGGGAGGTAAATATTTAGGTTCACCGTCAGCGTTTTATAGCGACAGGGACCCCCATATACTACCTAATAAATGTTTTAACCCCTTGATGGCCCCCTAGTTAACCCTTTCACCACTGATCACCGTATAACTGTTACGGGTGACGCTGGTTAGTTCGTTTATTTTTTATAGTGTCAGGGCACCCGCCGTTTATTACCGAATAAAGGTTTAGCCCCCTGATCGCCCGGCGGTGATATGCGTCGCCCCAGGCAGCGTCAGATTAGCGCCAGTACCGCTAACACTGACGCACGCAGCATACGCCTCCCTTAGTGGTATAGTATCTGAACGGATCAATATCTGATCCGATCAGATCTATACTAGCGTCTCCAGCAGTTTAGGGTTCCCAAAAACGCAGTGTTAGCGGGATCAGCACAGATACCTGCTAGCACCTGCGTTTTGCCCCTCCGCCCGGCCCAGCCCAGCCCACCCAAGTGCAGTATCGATCTATCACTGACACTTACAAAACACTAAATGCATAACTGCAGCGTTCGCAGAGTCAGGCCTGATCCCTGCGATCGCTAACAGTTTTTTTGGTAGTATTTTGGTGAACTGGCAAGCACCAGCCCCAGGCAGCGTCAGGTTAGCGCCAGTACCGCTAACACCCACGCACGCACCGTACACCTCCCTTAGTGGTATAGTATCTGAACGGATCAATATCTGATCCGATCAGATCTATACTAGCGTCCCCAGCAGTTTAGGGTTCCCAAAAACGCAGTGTTAGCGGGATCAGCCCAGATACCTGCTAGCACCTGCGTTTTGCCCCTCTGCCCGGCCCAGCCCACCCAAGTGCAGTATCGATCGATCACTGTCACTTGCAAAAGACTAAACGCATAACTGCAGCGTTCGCAGAGTCAGGCCTGATCCCTGCGATCGCTAACAGTTTTTTTGGTAGCGTTTTGGTGAACTGGCAAGCACCAGCGGCCTAGTACACCCCGGTCGTAGTCAAACCAGCACTGCAGTAACACTTGGTGACGTGGCGAGTCCCATAAGTGCAGTTCAAGCTGGTGAGGTGGCAAGCACAAGTAGTGTCCCGCTGCCACCAAAAAGACAAACACAGGCCCGTCGTGCCCATAATGCCCTTCCTGCTGCATTCGCCAATCCTAATTGGGAACCCACCACTTCTGCAGCGCCGTACTTCCCCCATTCACATCCCCAACCAAATGCAGTCGGCTGCATGAGAGGCATTTTCTTTGTCCTCCCGAGTACCCCTACCCAACAAACCCCCCCAAAAAAGATGTTGTGTCTGCAGCTAGCGCGGATATAGGCGTGACACCCGCTATTATTGTCCCTCCTGTCCTGACAATCCTGGTCTTTGCATTGGTGAATGTTTTGAACGCTACCATTCACTAGTTGAGTATTAGCGTAGGGTACAGCATTGCACAGACTAGGCACACTTTCACAGGGTCTCCCAAGATGCCATCGCATTTTGAGAGACCTGAACCTGGAACCGGTTACAGTTATAAAAGTTACAGTTACAAAAAAAGTGTAAAAAAATAAAAAAAATAAAAAAATATATAAAATAAAAAGAAATACCGTATATACTCGAGTATAAGTCGAATTTTTCAGCCCTTTTTTTTGGGCTGAAAGTGTCCCTTCGACTTATACTCGAGTCCCTGCCGTCTGTCTGCATGATCAGCGTGTCATGCAGGCAGACGGCGGCCGGCGTGTAATGATAGTGTTTGCCGGCTATTGCAGCTTTCAAAAGCCGCGCCTCCTGCTCATCTGTGATAGGCTGAACAGCTGTCAGTGTACAGCCTATCACGGACATTCTCTCATCCTCGTCCGTGGTATGAGAATGAGAGAATGTCCGTGATAGGCAGTCAGCGGTCAGCCTATCACAGACGAGGAGGAGGCGCGGCTTTTGAACTGTGGAATGGCCGCCGAGCACTATCATCACACGCCGGCCGTCGTTTGAGGATGGAGATCGCCACAGGGAGGATGGAGATCGCCACAGGGAGGATGGAGATCGCCACAGGGAGGATGGAGATCGCCACAGGGAGGATGGAGATCGCCACAGGGAGGCTGCACAGGACACAGGTAGGCTGCACATGCACACAGGACACATGCACACAGGACATGTACAGGACACAGGACATGTACAGGACACACACATGTACAGGACACATGCACAGGGTACAGGTAGGCTGCACAGGACACAGGGAGGCATGCAGCTGCAGATGGGCATTGTTGACCCTCTGCATTTCTCACCCTCGTCTTATACTCGGGTCAATAAATCTTTCCCAGTTTTTTGTGGTAAATTAGGGGCCTCGACTTATACTCGGGACGACTTATACTCGAGTATATACGGTAGTTGTCGTTTTATTGTTCTCTCTCTCTCTATTCTCTCTCTCTATTGTTCTGCTCTTTTTTACTGTATTCTATTCTGCAATGTTTTATTGTTATGTTTTATCATGTTTGCTTTTCAGGTATGCAATTTTTTTATACTTTACCGTTTACTGTGCTTTATTGTTAACCATTTTTTTGTCTTCAGGTACGCCATTCACAACTTTGAGTGGTTATACCAGAATGATGCCTGCAGGTTTAGGTATCATCTTGGTATCATTCTTTTCAGCCAACGGTCGGCTTTCATGTAAAAGCAATCCTAGCGGCTAATTAGCCTCTAGACTGCTTTTACAAGCCGTGGGAGGGAATGCCCCCCCCCCCCCCCCCACCGTCTTCCGTGTTTTTCTCTGGCTCTCCTGTCTCAACAGGGAACCTGAAAATGCAGCCGGTGATTCAGCCAGCTGACCATAGAGCTGATCAGAGACCAGAGTGGCTCCAAACATCTCTATGGCCTAAGAAACCAGAAGCTACGAGCATTTTATGACTTAGATTTCGCCGGATGTAAATAGCGCCATTGGGAAATTGGGGAAGCATTTTATCACACCGATCTTGGTGTGGTCAGATGCTTTGAGGGCAGAGGGGAGATCTAGGGTCTAATAGACTCCAATTTTTTCAAAAAAGAGTACCTGTCACTACCTATTGCTATCATAGGGGATATTTACATTCCCCGAGATAACAATAAAAATGATTAAAAAAAAAAAAAAAAAAAATGAAAGGAACAGTTTAAAAATAAGATAAAAAAGCAAAAAAATAATAAAGGAAAAAAAAAAAAAAAAAAAAAAAGCACCCCTGTCGCCCCCTGCTCTCGCGCTAAGGCGAACGCAAGCGGCGGTCTGTCGTCAAACGTAAACAGCAATTGCACCATGCATGTGAGGTATCACCGCGAAGGTTAGATCGAGGGCAGTAATTTTTGCAGTAGACCTCCTCTGTAAATCTAAAGTGGTAACCTGTAAAGGCTTTTAAAGGCTTTTAAAAATGTATTTATTTTGTTGCCACTGCACGTTTGTGCGCAATTGTAAAGCATGTCATGTTTGGTATCCATGTACTCGGCCTAAGATCATCTTTTTTATTTCATCAAACATTTGGGCAATATAGTGTCTTTTTTAGTGCATTAAAATTTAAAAAAGTGTGTTTTTTCCCCAAAAAATGCGTTTGAAAAATCGCTGCGCAAATACTGTGTGAAAAAAAAAAAAATGAAACACCCACCATTTTAATCTGTAGGGCATTTGCTTTAAAAAAATATAAAATGTTTGGGGGTTCAAAGTAATTTTCTTGCAAAAAAAAAAAAAAAAAACTTTTTCATGTAAACAATAAGTGTCAGAAAGGGCCTTGTCTTCAAGTGGTTAGAAGAGTGGGTGATGTGTGACATAAGCTTCTAAATGTTGTGCATAAAATTCCAGGACAGTTAAAAACCCCCCCAAATGACCCCATTTTGGAAAGTAGACCCCCCAAGCTATTTGCTGAGATGCATGGCGAGTCCATGGAATATTTTATATTGCGACACAAGTTGCGGGAAAGAGACAAATTTTTTTTTTTTTTGCACAAAATTGTCACATGCCATGGGAATATGTGAAATTACACCCCAAAATACATTCTGCTGCTTCTCCTGAGTACGGGGATACCACATGTGTGAGACTTTTTGGGAGCCTAGCCGCGTACGGAACCCCGAAAACCAAGCACCACCTTCAGGCTTTCTAAGGGCGTAAGTTTTTGATTTCACTCTTCACTGCCTATCACAGTTTCGGAGGCCATGGAATGCCCAGGTGGCACAAACCCCCCCCCCCAAATGACCCCATTTTGGAAAGTAGACACCCCAAGCTATTTGCTGAGCGGTATAGTGAGTATTTTGCAGACCTCACTTTTTGTCACAAAGTTTTGAAAATTGAAAAAAGAAAAAAAAAATGTTTTTTCTTGTCTTTCTTCATTTTCAAAAACAAATGAGAGCTGCAAAATACTCACCATGCCTCTCAGCAAATAGCTTGGGGTGTCTACTTTCCAAAATAAGGTCATTTGGGGGGGTTTTGTGCCACCTGGGCATTCCATGGCCTCCGAAACTGTGACAGGCAGTGAAGAGTGAAATCAAAAATTTTCACCCTTAGAAATCCTGAAGGCGGTGATTGGTTTTCGGGGTCCCGTCCACGGCTAGGCTCCCAAAAAGTCCCACACATGTGGTATCCCCATACTCGGGAGAAGCAGCTAAATGTATTTTGGGGTGCAATTCCACATATGCCCATGGCCTGTGTGAGCAATATATCATTTAGTGACAACTTTGTGCAAAAAAAAAAAAAAAAAAAGTGTCACTTTCCCGCAGCTTGTGTCAAAATATAAAATATTCCATGGACTCAATATGCCTCTCAGCAAATAGCTTGGGGTGTCTACTTTCCAAAATGGGGTCATTTGGGGGGGTTTTGTGCCACCTGGGCATTCCATGGCCTCCGAAACTGTGATAGGCAGTGAAGAGTGAAATCATAAATTTACACCCTTAGAAATCCTGAAGGCGGTGATTGGTTTTCGGGGCCCCGTACGCGGCTAGGCTCCCAAAAAGTCCCACACATGTGGTATCCCCATACTCAGGAGAAGCAGCAGAATGTATTTTGGGGTGCAATTCCACATAGGCCCATGGCCTGTGTGAGCAATATATCATTTAGTGACAACTTTTTCTAAATTTTTTTTTTTTTTTTTTGTCATTATTCAATCACTTGGGACAAAAAATAAATATTCAATGGGTTCAACATGCCTCTCAGCAATTTCCTTGGGGTGTCTACTTTCCAAAATGGGGTCATTTGGGGGGGTTTGTACTGCTCTGCCATTTTAGCACCTCAAGAAATGACATAGGCAGTCATAAACTAAAAGCTGTGTAAATTACAGAAAATGTACCCTAGTTTGTAGACGCTATAACTTTTGCGCAAACCAATAAATATACGCTTATTGACATTTTTTTTTACCAAAGACATGTGGCCGAATACATTTTGGCCTAAATGTATGACTAAAATTGAGTTTATTGGATTTTTTTTAAAACAAAAAGTAGAAAATATCATTTTTTTTTTTCAAAATTTTCGGTCTTTTTCCGTTTATAGCGCAAAAAATAAAAACCGCAGAGGTGATCAAATACCATCAAAAGAAAGCTCTATTTGTGGGAAGAAAAGGACGCAAATTTCGTTTGGGTACAGCATTGCATGACCGCGCAATTAGCAGTTAAAGCGACGCAGTGCCAAATTGGAAAAAGACCTCTGGTCCTTAGGCAGCATAATGGTCCGGGGCTCAAGTGGTTAACAAAAAAAAAAGACTTCACAATTACTTTGAGGGTTAGTAAGGGGTTAAATAGAGGAACATTTTAATTTAAAAAAAAAAAAAAAAAGGTTGCTTTAACCACTTGACCACTGGGCAATTAAACCCCCTACCTAACCAGACCAATTTTCAGCTTTCAGCGCTCTCACATCTTGAATGACAATTACTCAGTCATGCAACACTGTACCTAAATTAAATTTTTGTCCTTTTTTTCACACAAATAGAGCTTTCTTTTGGTGGTATTTAATCACCACTGGGTTTTTATTTTTTGCGCTATAAAAGAAAAAAGGCCAAAAATTCTGTAAAAAAAAAAAAAAAAAAAAAAATATAGCTTTTTTCTTTTGTTTCTGTTATAAAATTTTGCAAATTAGTAATTTTTCTTTATAAATTTTGGCCATAATTTATACTGCTACAATTCTTTGAAAATAACCCAAATTGGTGTATATTATTTGGTCTTTGTGAAAGTATAGAGTCCACAAGCTATGGTGCCAATTTCTGAAAATTGATCACACCTGATGTACTGGCGGCCTATCTCATTTTTTGAGACCCCAGGAAAGTACAAATACCCCCCAAATGACCCCTTTTTGGAAAGTAGACATTCCAAGGTATTTAGTAAGAGGCATGGTGAGGTTTTTGAAGTTGTAATTTTTCCCAACAATTCTTTGTAAAATCAAGATTTTTTCTTTTTTTTTTTTTTTTTCACAAAATTTGTTATGTTAGCAGGTTATTTTTCACACACAGCATATGCATAACATGAATTACACCTCAAAACACATTCTACTACTCCACCTGAGTATGATGATAGCTGAAGCTTTTACACAGTGTGGCCACATACAGAGGCGCAACATGCAGGGTGTGCCATCAGGTGTTCATGGAGCATAAATTACACATATCATTTCTTGACCACCTCTTATAATTTTGAAGGCCCTGGAGCACCAGCACAATGGAAACGCCCCAAAAATGACCCAATTTTGGAAAGGAAACAACCCAATGTATAATCTATGAGGCATAATGAGTCTTTTAAACATGTCTTTTTTTGCTCTACAAGTTTTTGGAAAATGTGTAAAGAAAATAAACGCATTTATTATTATTATTATTTATTTTTTTTTATTTTATTTTTTTTATTTTTTACACAAAGTTGTCCATTTATACAATATTTCTAACACATAGCATGTACATACCAAAAATTACACCCCAAAATAGATTCTCCTACTCCTCCTGTGTATGGCGATCCCACATGTGAGAGACTTTTGCACGGCCTGGCCACATAGAGAGCCCCAACATGAAGGGAGCACTGTCATGTGTTCTAGGGGCATAAATGTCAAATCTAATTTGACTACCTATTACACTTTTGTGAGGCACTCTAGTGGCATGGATGAGAACTGATGTGGCATGGATGAGCATGAATGGGGATAGATGAGCCGTGAATGGGGATGGCTCAGTATGGATGGGATGACTAAGCATGAATGAGTACGGCCGGATATAGATGGGATGGCTGAGCATGGATGGATGGCTGAGTATTGCTGAGCATGGATGAGTATTGCTGATTAGGGATGGCTGAGCATGGATGGATGGATGAGGCTGGAATTGTCACATATCAGTGTTGTGGGCACTACAGATCCAGCCCACAGCACTGCTGAACCTGATCTCTCCCCTCTCCGCTCACATTCTACTGATCGGTACAGAGAGGGGAGAGAGGAACTGGACATGACGCTGATTTGTTTACAAGTAAAGGCTCCGCCATTTCAGCGGCCATTTACCGTGATGCGCCGGGTCCTCTGGACCTGGCGGTCACGGATATTCCCGGGAGCGCGATTCTGGGAGGACGTCAGTGTACGCCCTCCCAGAGTTATCGAGCCGCGCTGTAGCCGTCATTCGGCTATGGCGCGGTCGTTAAGTGGTTAAACTGACTTCATCTGCAGATCAAAGTTCATTTCTTTAATCTGTAGCTTAAGAAAAACGGTAAGATACAAAAAGAAAAGCGAAACCATTTCTTTTGATTGAGCGGCTGACCAATGTTGTTGTGTGTTTTTGTTTTGTTTTTGTTTTTATTACATTTCATTTCAGCTGTCAGTCGGGGAATCCTGCTTAGTATTGGCGCAACCCTAGGGGTTTTCTTTTATTTTTTTGGGGCATTAACCACTTGACCTCCAGAAGATTTACCCCCTTCTCCCTTGTTCACACTGCCGTGGCTCTCATTCCAACAAACATCCATGCGGCTTGCATAGAACTTATTTAACAGAAGTCAATGCAAGTAGTGTTAAAGTAGTGTGCAGCTGTCCAGAACTTTTCCACTTGTCTTCATCCTCCAGTAGTGTTAAAGTTGCCCCAAAATAACGCAGGAAGCTTTTTCTAAGTTGGAGCTACTTGAGTCGCACCGATTATAACGGTTCAGTTGCCATTGGTGGGGCGCAACTTGTCATGCGACTTTGAACTGTCAAGTCATGGCAGTGTGAACCAGGGCACCAGGACATTTTTTGCTATTGAGAGCTGCGCTACTTTAACTGGAAATTGCACGGTCATGCAACGTTGTACACAAGTTACTTGGTTGGTGGGATTGAAAAAAGACACAAGTCCATCGATTCCAACCTGTGTGTGTGCTTTTATGTTAATAGTACATTGTATATCCCTGTATGTTGTGGTCGTTAAAGTGTCCATCTAATAGTTTTTTTTTAATTATCGATGCTCCCCACTGAGACCACCGCCTGTGGAAGGGAATTCCACATCCTTACTGCTCTACAGTACAGTAGTACAGTAAAGAACCCTCTACATAGTTTAGGGTTAAGCCGCTTTTCTTCTAATTTTAGTGAATGGCCACGAGTCTTATTAAATTCCCTTGTACGGGAAAGTTTTATCTCTATTGTGGGGTCACCAGTATGGTATTTGTACATTGAAATCATATCCCCTCTCAAGCTTCTCTTCTCCAGAGAGAATAAGTTCAGTGCTCGCAGTCTTTCCCCATAGCTGAGATCCTCCAGTCCCTTTATTAGCTTTGTTGCCCTTCTTTGTACTCGCTCCATTTCCAATACATCCTTCCTGAGGACTGGTGCCCAGAACTGGACAGCATACTCCAGGTGCGGCCGGACCAGAGTCTTGTAGAGTGGGAGAATTATTGTTTTATCTCTGGAGTTGATCCCCTTTTTAATGCCAATATTCTGTTTGCTTTGTTAGCAGCAGTTTGGCATTGCATGCCATTGCTGAGCCTAACATCTATTAGGACCCCCAGGTCCTTTTCCATCCTAGATTCCCCCAGAGGTTCTCCCCCCCCCCCCCCAATGAGTAGATTGCATTCATATTTTTGGCACCCAAATGCATTATTTTACATTTTTCAACATTAAACCTCATTTATCATGTAGTTGCCCACCCCATTCATTTGTTTAGATCTTCTTGTAAGGTTTCCACCTCCTGCGGAGAAGTTATTGCCCTGCTTAGCTTAGTATCGTCTGTGAATACAGAGATTGAACTGTTTATCCCATCCTCCAGGTCGTTTATGAACAAATTAAATAGGGGGATATCATTTTAGATGACTTTTACCTCCCTGGCGATCTGATTATGTCAGTATTTTTGAATGTCAAAGCGGTACAATTGTTTTGCATGGAAATTTGGCGTTTTATATTGTAGGCCTGTACCTCTTAGGAATAACTCACTTAAAGCGGAGTTCTGCTTAATTTTTCTTTTTTTTTTTTTTTTTTTTTTAAAGTCGGCAGCTACAAATACTGCAGCTGCTGAATTTTAAAATATGGACACTCACCTGTCCAGGGCGCCCATGATGTCCTCACCCGAACCCGCACCCTGTCCCTCGGCTCTCGGGTGGAGGCGCCGCCATCTTCGGTAAGGGAATCAGGAAGTGAAGCCTTGCGGCTTCACAGCTTGGTTCCCTACTGCGCATGTGCGAGTGGCTCTGCGCATCCTCACTGGTCCCTGCTGTCTTCTGTGACCTGTGTGTCTCCCAGAAGACAGCGCGGGGGGGGCGAAGTAGAGGCCGGACATGGCATAGATCACCACGGAGCCTGCGGCAATCTATGCCCAAAAGTAAGCAATTACCTGGATTAGACAGGTATCTGCTCCCCCCTCCCCCCTGAAAGGTGCCAAATGTGACACCGGTGGGGGGGGGATCCAATCGGCGAAAGTTCCCTTTTTGGGGTGGAACTCCGCTTTAGATCTAAAATGGGTAGAATGTCATCGCTTGGTCAGCTCTGTTGACACCTCCCATGGTGTTACTGTAGTCTATCACTACTCATGGCTTCATGATTTCTTTCCTACCTTTCGTGCTTACCATAACAGTGGAGGTATTATGAACTGTACTCATTAGGCATACATCTTTCTTGTCACACCATTGCAGTGCCATCATTTTTGCCTTTCTGCCAGGCAACCATTTCTCCAGTCTTCAGCTTCTTATTACCAAACATTGGCGGCATGTCGCGCCGGTTAGCCCTAACTGTTCCATAGGCATCTGTTTTTTGGTTTGCAGAAGAAACTCAGAGTTCAGGAGAAGTATAAAAGTTGTCAGTTGTTACGCAATAGCACTGATTTAGCAATGACTAAAGAACGGAAGATGTTGCCATTCCATAGTTGTATTTTGGATTGAATTTTGTTCCTTTTCCACTGTATATGACTGAATTCCAAATGTAGCCAGTTGACGATTCGCATAGCATGTAGGATTTTACACCAAATCGTGCTCTTTGATGTATTGTACCCAGCTGAGCCTTCTCTTGTAGGTCATTAGACTTTCATCTATGCTGATATCTCTTTCTGACACATAGCTCTGTTGGAAATTCTTTACAATCATTTGAGATACTTTCCAAATTTTCTTTAGTTTTGGTGCAAGATGAGTAGTTTCATCAAATACTTTGTTGTTTTTCCAAAGTGTAAGTATTTCATGATCAGGGAAAATCTGTACTCTGACATGACCGTGCCAAAGAATGGAGTGGAAAGTAATTTATTAGTTGTCCAATACCACTTCTGCAGGGGTTTCCCACCACTCCCTGAAGTATTATTAGGTCCAGAAATTTCCAAATGTCATCTTTGGTCACTGGTTCCCACTTTCTGCTTCTTGGAAACTTCCGAAGCGTAGTAGCTAATTGTTGCTCTTTGTATCGGTTTGTCTCAGTAACTATTTTTTCAATAACCTCATTGGTCAGAAATAATTCTAAGTATGCCAAGGGGTTGTCGCCTTCAACGTCTACTTTCATACCAGATGCTCCAGTGAATGGGAATCTTGGGGGCACAGCCTGATCCGTACCACAGTCAATAGAGCACCAAGTTCGCACATCACGGAGCTCAGTCGCAGAATCGTCGCTGTTGTCACTTTCAGTGTCTGAAGACTAATTTCCCCACAAATCACTATCGCTCAATTCTGCAAGTGATTCTAATTCACTCGCTGTTTTCTAGTTGGTCTAAAACAGATTTTGACCTAAAGGGACGCTTTTTGGATGCCTTGGACGTTCTCAAGTTTCCAGGCAGAAAGAACAGTAAAAGTGCAGGCAGGGCACCGGACAAAGCACTGGGGACAAACTGAGGTGAAATTAGGGCTGAAACAACTAATCGATTAATCGGCAACTAATCGATCATGAAAATAATCGATTACTATTTTCATAATCGATTAATCGGCCAGTAACATAATGGGGTTAAAAAAAACTAAAATGAGCCCTTTATAGTACAAAAAGAGCAAATCGCTACTGTAAATATTACTTTCACAGTTCCACAGTAAAAAAAATGAACCCCTTACAGTAGTGATTATTTGCTTTTTTTTGTACTATAAAGGGCTAATTTTATTTTTTTTTTGACCCCATTATTTTACTAAACGTCTCAGACCTGGTTCACATCTATGTGTTTTTTGGTGCTTTTTGCAGAAACGCACTACAGTTCATTTACATGGTTTCCTATGGGACACGTTCACATCTATGCTTTTTTTTCAGCCACTGCGTGTTTGGAAAGGGCCAGGGACTTTTTTTAACACACAACTGTGCTTTTTTTGGTTCAATATACTTCAATGGAGAAGCTGCATAAAAGCATGTAATGCGTTTTTGCAGCAATTTGTGTTTTTTAATCTGCTCAACAACAAATTGTCCAAAAAAAATGCAAAAACACAAATTGCAGCAAAATCACGTGTGCAAAAAGCACTGCAGAAACAGATCACAAGCAAACTGCATAGGTGTGTACCGAGCCTTATGCTGGCCACACGGATCAATTTTCAGACGAGAATATTCATATGAAAAATCTTTATACATTCGCTGAATGAAAGAATGTTTGAAATTTTCACTTGCTTTTAACATCTCTGTTTAAAATGAATGTGATCTCTGAACGAAAACCACATACACTGTCTGAAAATTCCTTTGACCAAGAAGTTTTCTATTATTTACAAATTTTCCCGTCACTGTGGTTGAAAATGAACGTCAATTTGACCTCACTAACAATTAGAAAATCGAAAACGAACGTTCTTAAAATTAATTTTTTTTTTTTTTTTTTTTTTTTTGAAGGAAGACCTTGTTTGTTTGTTTTTAATACAAAAATTTGATCTCTGAGTCTGATATTTACCAGATTTACTCTTTAATAGTATATACAGTATATCTCTTCTGTCTGTTTTTCTCAGAGTGGATTGGAGATTTTGCTCCCTAACCATATAGTTGGTTATTTATATTTACCACCGTATAGAGATATTTAAGAATAAATTGACTTTTTTAAAAAAAAACTTTACATATTAACTAAATTATACACCACACTCTTTTTTTTTTTTTTTTTTGATGTTATTAACTGATCAATTAATCTAAACAATAATCGGCCAACTAATCGATTATGAAAATAATCGTTAGTTGCAGCCCTAGGTGAAATAGTTTAATACAATGATGTAATCTACAGATTACAATGTAGTGTGTGTGTGTGTGTGTGTGTGTGTGTGTTACGTTTTGGACTTTTTTGAATTTCCCACCCTGTTCTGAACCCTCGACACCCCCCCCCCCCCCACGCGCGCGCGCTGCAACGTTCGCAGGGATGGGAATGTACCCGGTAGACAGAGGACCCGGTCAGAGGACATTGGGGAATCATAGGGACAAGGTAAGTTAACAGTACAGGGATACTACGATGTAATCCAGAGTGCTGCTCGGGGTTACCAATTTTGGTACTGAAAATTAACCCCGAGCCACACTCTGGATTACCAGGGAGGTTAAATTGGTTGTAAAGGCAGAAGGTTTTTTTTTTATCTTCATTTTGTGCATTAAGATGAAAAGCCTTCTGTGTGCAGCAGCCCCCCTAATACTTAGCTGAGCCCCATCTCGATCCAGCGATGTTGCACGAATCCTTCGACTGTCTGGGGCTCTCCCTCCTGATTTCCTGAGACACAGTCAGTTAAAGTCAGTGAGCCAATGAGGAGAGAGAGGGGGCAGGGCTGAACTGCAGCTCTGTGTCTGAATGAACACCCAGAGCAGTGGCTCGGTTTGGGTGCCCCCATAGCAAGCTGCTACTGTGGGGGCACACGGCAGGATCTGGGCTTCTCTGTGCGAAATCGCTGCAACAGAGCAGGAATGAAAACCATGTTTGTTATTTTAAACAAAAAACTTTAATATAGATTTAATGCATAAAATATATGTTAAGGTAAAAGACCTTCAGCATTTACAATCACTTATGTTAACTAATGTTAATTTGGGCCAAAGTTGAGTCTCCTATGTACAACCTGGGTCTAGGAACCAAGGGGGCTTCACAGGGAGACATGGATCAATGTACAGGTACATGTGACCACCACAAACTCCCTTCAGCTGTGTTGCCACCTTAGAAATCTTTTAGGGCACTTTCACACTGAGACGGGGGAGCGACGGCGGTAAAGCACCGCTAGTTTTAGCGGCGCTTTACTGATGTTTTAGAGGTGCTTTTCGGCCGCTAGCGCGGTGCTTTTAACCCCCGCTACCGGCTGAATAAAGAGTTAATAGCGCCCGTAAAGCGACGCAGCGCTTTGGCGGTGCTGCCTATTGATTTCAATGGGCAGGGGTGCTTTTAGGAGCGGTGTATACACCGCTCCTAAAGCGCCTCAAAGATGCTGCTTGCAGGATTTTTTTTAACGTCCTGCAAACGCACCTCCAGGCTTTCACACTGGAGTGACAGAGGCGCTTTGCCGGCGCTATTGCGCCTGTAAAGCGCCTAAGTGTGAAAGTAGCCTAAGGATTAGTCAGGCTCGTTTTCAGGTACTGCATGAAGAATAAAACTGAAAGAAGTTTGGGGATATATATATATATATATATATATATATATATGTCTCTTTTTACAGTGACGTGCCCTTCTTCTTATTTTTTTTTTTTTGTCGGCTGAATAAATTGTATCTTTAGGAATTGGTGGTTAGTATAAAAGGTGTAGTGAGATTGCCCGCAGCATATTTCTGCGTGGTCTTCTTACCATCCCCAGATCCATCCTCGGTGCCATTTGCTGATCCTATTTTTCACCTTTCACATTACCAGGAAAGAATTATGTGATTGTGATGTAGCCTGAATATATGTATGTAAAACAGTAACCACATCATTAGGATTCTGCATAGTTAGCGCGCTCCAGAACCCTGTACATACATATGTAGCGCACCTCAGATACAACCGGCTCTTTGAGGGCTACCATACTGCTGATGCAGCCCATGATAAAATTGAGTTTGACACTCCTGTTTTAAAGTGATATGAAATCTTAGTTTAAAAAAATAAATGCATAGTGCTGTAGGCACTGTAGTTTGTAGCTCAGTTTTTCATATGTTGTCTGTTTTAAAAAATCCTCTGTAGAAAGTTTCATCTCATTTTGCTGTCTTCGGGTGGCTCCATTTCGCTACATGGACCCATGGAGCCTCCTTTGTGTGCACGCTCAGTGCTGCCTTATGTCCACAGAACCTCATGCACCTGGCAGCAAACCATGCCCCTATTCCTTCCTCCAGCTGCTGGAGCCCACGCTGTTCCTGCTCTACTGTGCCTGTGAAGGATACAAGGAGTGTGTTCAACTACCCAGAAGTTTGGGGTGGAGCAGCGCTGAAAACCTGGAACCAGTGGTCATGAGCGGGAAGCATAAAGAAATCTGTCCACTGATGTCCTGGGTAATGTTGCAAAATGACTCAGTACATTAAAAAGACAAAGGTTTAATACCACTTTTAAGCTTTCAATTTTAATATGTACTGGAAGAGTAGAGGTGTGATCCCCTCCTCACAGTTTTTCTTAAATCGGACCCATGCACATTACTGTGTTCCAGTTTTTAGAATAAGCTTGTAATTATTGGATAATAAAACCTATACTACTTCTTTTTTTTTTTTTTTTTTTTGGCACACTTTATTACTTTTCCTTTACCCCTGTGTCAGCCAGTGGTGGCTGCAGGGGAGAGGAGAGAGCCCTCGGCAATGGCTGGAATGCCTGGGAGTGGTGATGTCGCTCATAGGCTCCCATGGCCCATCTGTTGTCGGCACTCCCTCCTCCACTGAATGACACAGGTGTCCGTTTATGAAGCAGTGGAAAATATCCACTGCTGAGTTCTCCGGCATTCACAGAGGAGAACGCTCTCCTCGGAGTGCCTGTTTATGAAGCGGTGTAGATTGCTTCTCCTTATGAGAAGTGACGCAATCTACAAATGCCTCGAACAGTGGAGAACACCCCCTGTTACTGTAATCTCGTGAGCCATAGCGAGATTACAGTACCAGAAATTCACTGAAACACTCTGGTGTCCGGTTATTAAGCAGCGGTAATTTACCACTGCTCAGTACATAGACATTCTCGGAGACCCCCCCCCCCCCCCCCCCACCTCATGTTAATAAATAATTGGTCCCCCTACGCAGTATATATACAGTATCTCACAAAAGTGAGTACACCCCTCACATTTTTGTAAATATTTTATTGTATCTTTTCATGTGACAACACTGAAGAAATGACACTTTGCTACAATGTAAAGTAGTGAGTGTACAGCTTGTAAAACGGTGTAAATTTGCTGTCCCCTCAAAATAACTCAACACACAGCCATTAGACCCCTTTCACACTGGAGCGATTTTCAGGCATTTTAGCGCTAAAAATAGCGCATCTTAAGCCGCCCCAGTGTGAAAGCCTGAGTGCTTTCACACTGGAGCAGTGCGCTTGCAGGACAGGAAAAAAAGTCCTGCAAGCAGCATCTTTGGTGCGGGAGCGGTATATATACCTTTCCCAAAATGCCCTGAACATTGAAATTAATGGGCAACGCTGCCGGGGCGCCGTAACACACTCGCTTTTAACCCTTACTGTTTAAGCAGCTGGCAACAAAAGTGAGTACACCCCTAAGTGAAAATGTCAAAATTTGGCCCAAAGTGTCAATATTTTGGGTGGCCACCATTTATTTTCCAGCACTGCCTTAACCCTCTTGGACATGGAGTTCACCAGAGCTTCACAGGTTGCCACTGTGAGGGAGGAGATCATGCTCTGCTTCATTATGTCAAAGTACATGTTGGCATTCATGGTTCCCTCAATGATCTGTAGCTCCCCAGTGCTGGCAGCACTCATGCAGCTCCAGACCATGACACTCCCACCACCATGCTTGACTGTAGGCAAGACACACTTTACTTTGTACCCCTCACCTGGTTGCCGCCACACACGCTTGACACCATCTGAACCAAATAGGTTTGTCTTGGTCTCATCAGACCACAGGACATGGTTCCAGTAATCCATGTCTTAATTTGCTTGTCTTCAGCAAACTATTTGCAGGGTTTCTTGTGCATCATCTTTAGAAGAGGCT
Organism: Lithobates septentrionalis; assembly: GCA_037952835.1. NCBI lineage: Eukaryota > Metazoa > Chordata > Amphibia > Anura > Ranidae > Lithobates > Lithobates septentrionalis. The sequence goes on from JBBDGP010000505.1 coordinate 1,914,433, forward strand.
TCCTTCTGGGACGACAGCCATGCAGACCAATTTGATGCAGTGTGGTCTGAGCACTGATAGGCTGACCCCCCACCCCTTCAAACTCTGCAGCAATGCTGGCAGCACTCTATTTCCCAAAGACAACCTCTGCATATGATGCTGAGCACATGCACTCAACTTCTTTGGTCAACCATGGCGAGGCCTGTTCTGAACGGAACCTGTGCTGTTAAACCGCTGTATGGTCTTGGCCACCGTGCTGCAGCTCAGTTTCAGGGTCTTGGCAATCTTCTTATAGCCTAGGCCATCTTTATGTAGAGCAACAATTCTTTTTTCAGATCCTCAGAGAGTTCTTTGCCATGAGGTGCCATGTTGAACTTCCAGTGGTCAGTATGAGAGAGTGAGAGCGATAACACCAAATTCAACACACCTGCTCCCCATTCACACCTGAGACCTTGTAACACTAATGAGTCACATGACACCGGGGAGGGAAAATGGCTTTATTGAGCCCAATTTGGACATTTTCACTTAGGGGTGTACTCACTTTTGTTGTCAGTGGTTTAGACATTAATGGCTGTGTGTTGAGTTATTTTGAGGGGACAGCAAATTTACACTGTTATACAAGCTGTACACTCACTACTTTACATTGTAGCAAATTGTCATTTCTTCAATGTTGTCACATGAAAAGATATAATAAAATAATTACGAAAATGTGAGTGGTGTACTAACTTTTGTGAGATACTGTATGTATACTGTTAGGGGGGCACAGTATAATAATATATAATTAGGGGTCAAATTAAATAGAAAGTGGACACATATATAAGATCAAGTCCTAAATTCTGATCAAACAATGGTATAGACAACCACTAAACATGGATACATTCTAATATATAAAGTGTAAGTGATGAAAGTGACATATAATCTTCGAATTGAGCAATAATAAGGTGCTAGTAATTACAAATGTTCAAATATAAAAGTGCTCCAATCAAAAATAGTGTCCATAATCGAGTGACCTGAAGCTGTGAAGTGCTGATCTAGTTGACACTCTGAAGAGAATGTGTGAACGGTGACTTGGTGGTTGATTTCTTCATTGCAATTACACCTTTTGTGTGGATTAGCCCCTTACCTTAAGGCTGTAAGGTAACAGCGTGAGGAATTTGAATAGCAGCCAGCAAAATCCAGACACCTGTAGTAGATAAGTGGGAGTTTCTCCTCTGTGCAGCTCAGCAGTGCATGGAAAAAGAAGGGGAAGATTTCCAGATCCAGTAACGATGTATACAGGAGAAGAAAGAAGGGGGCCCAGATCATTAAGTATGTTGAAACTTGAATTTTTTTATTAAAAATAACAGCCAGTTTGGTACTCACATTAAAAAAACATGCAAACAAACACAGCACCACGAGCGGCGAGCTCGCAACATGGCGTCACTTTCGGTGCCTATCTGTTCCAACGCGTAGCGTTACGTGACTTCATCAGGAACAAATATAGTCCTGAAATATATATATAAATCTGTGCTGATTGAAAGAAATATTCTGTGTATTCAAAGCAATTCCAGTGCTTTGTTCAATTTTTATACCTGATTTCTGGTGAATGGTTTGAACACAGCACACTCGGCACTGGAATTGCTTTTAATACACAGAAGATTTCTTTCAGTCATATCACGGATTTATTTATATTTCAGGACTATATTTGTTCACTACTTCATAATACACTATTTTTGTACATTTATCTACGCAAAGCGTTGCACACCATTTTTTGTTTTATTGTCTATTAAAGGTTGTATATTCACTGTGTGCCAGCTGCTAACTAATCATACAGCGCCCACTTCATTTTGTTTTTAATGCGGATATGACAGCATGTTTCCCAGCTGGCTGTCAAACTGCCTAAAGCCCGTTCCTCCACCCGCAGGTCCCACTGTCTCTCGTCCAACCCCCCCCCCCCCCCTTTTTTATATGTCTCAAATTGCTCCGTTCACTAACCCCAGATCACCTAAACTAAACATCAGATGGACATGGCTCCCAGCCCATTCCTATTCCACCTCCCCATTCAAACCAATGGCCACCGCATAGCCACCACCCTCCCCCACCCCACCTCCATTCAGTCTCCAACCCCCACCCCATGCAACCCTAAACAATCTGAGGTCCCATCCATTTTTATCTCTTGATCCCTCCATCCTTCAGTTACTATCCCCCCCCCCCCTCCAGACTCAGACTCCTCCATCGAATAATATTCCTGGACACTTCCAGCCTTCCATTCCTATCCTCAGATTCTTTTATCCTTTCTTTCTTATTCATGGATTCCTCCTTCCCTATCCCCTGACTCTTCCATTCTCTATCCATAGATATCGCCCCCTTTTAATTCTTATCATTTGACCCCTCCATCCTTCACATCTATCCCCGAACTCTTCCATCCTTTAGTTCCTATCCAGACTCCTCCATCTTTCTTTTCCTTTCCTTTCCTTCTTCCTTTCCTTTCCTTTCCTTCTTCCTTTTCTTTCCTTCTTCCTTTTCTTTCCTTCTTCCTTTTCTTTCCTTCTTCCTTTTCTTTCCTTCTTCCTTTTCTTTCCTTCTTCCTTTTCTTTCCTTCTTCCTTTTTCTTTCCTTCTTCCTTTTCTTTCCTTCCTTCCTTTTTCTTTCCTTCCTTCCTTTTCTTTCCTTCCTTCCTTCCTTCCTTTCTCTTCCTTTCCTTTCTCTTCCTTTCCTTCTTCCTTCCTTCCTTTCTCTTCCTTTCCTTCTTTCTTCCTTCCTTCCTTTCTCTTCCTTTCCTCCTTCCTTCCTTTCTCTTCCTTTCCTCCTTCCTTCCTTCCTTCCTTCCTTCCTTCCTTCCTTCCTTTCTCTTCCTTTCTTTCTTCCTTCCTTCCTTTCTCTCTTCCTTCCTTTCTCTTCCTTTTCCTTCTAACTTCCTTTCTCTTCCTTTCCTTCTTCCTTTTTCTTTCCTTCTTTTTTTCTTTCCTTCTTCCTTTCCTTTCCTTCTTCCCTTCCTTTCCTTTCCTTCTTCCCTTCCTTTCCTTCTTCCCTTCCTTTCCTTCTTCCTTTCCTTCTTCCTTTCCTTTCCTTTCCTTTCCTTTCCTTCTTCCTTTCCTTTCCTTTCCTTCTTCCTTTCCTTTCCTTTCCTCTTTCCTTTCCTTTCCTTCTTCCTTTCCTTCTTCCTTTCCTTTCCTTCTTCCTTTCCTTTCCTTCTTCCTTTCCTTTCCTTCTTCCTTTCCTTTCCTTCTTCCTTTCCCTTCCTTCTTCCTTTCCCTCTTCCTTCTTCCTTTCCCTCTTCCTTTCCTATCCACAGACTCCTCCATCCTTCAGTTTGGACTGCTTGACTTTGTTGATGAAAACCATGAGCAGTAACAGTGATGCATTGCGGAATCGAATAGTTGACATGATAATCGTAATCAAATCATGAGACTACGGAGTATGCACACCTCCCAAAAAAAAAAAAAAAAAAAATATAATATATATATATATATATAATGTATGTATATGTAATATTATTATACCTGGTTTATATAGTGCCAACAGTTTGTGCAGCGCTTTACAACATGCGTGCAGACAGTACAGTTACAATACAGGAGGAATCGGAGGGCCCTGCTCATTAGAGCTTACAATATAGGAAACTATATATATATATATATATATATATATATATATATATATATATATATATATATATATATATATATATATATATATATATATATATATAATATATGTGTGTGTGTGTGTACTACATAGTGCTTTGCAAAAGTATTCACCCCCACCCCTTGGCATTTTTCATGTTTTTTTTGTTGCCTCACAACCTGGAATTACCATGGATTGTTTGAGGATTTGCAAAATTTAATTACAGAACATGCCCACAACTTTAAAAATGTTTTTTTTTTTCTTTTAATATATACATTGTGAAGCAAACAACAAATAGGACAAAATTATCGGAAAAAGTCAATGTGCATAACTATTCATCTCCCCCCATAGTCAATACTTTGTAGAGCCACCTTTTGCGGCTATCACAGCTCCAAGTCGCTTTGGATAAGTCTCTATGAGCTTGCCACATCTTACCACTGGGATTTTTGCCCATTCCTCTTTGCAAAACTGCTCCAGCTCCTTCAAGTTGGATGGTTTGCGCTTGTGAACAGCGCTCTTTAAGTCTGACCACAGATTTTCTATTGGATTGAGACATATTGACATGTTTCCCTATAAACCACTCAAGTGTTTAGCAGTGTGTTTGGGGTCATTGTCCTGCTGGAAGGTGAACCTCCGTCCTATCCTCAAATCACACACAGAGTGGTACAGGTTTTGCTCAAGAATATCCCTGTATTTAGCACCATCCAGCTTTCCCTCAACCCTGACCAGTTTCCCAGTCCCAACTGCTGAAAAACATCCCCACAGCATGATGCTGCCACCACCATGTTTCACAGTGGGGATGGTGCTCTTTGGGTGATGTGATGTGTTGCGTTTGCGCCAGACATAGCGTTTTGTCTTTGATGGCCAAAAAGTTCAATATTAGTCTCATCAGACCAGAGCACCTTCCTCCATACATTTTGGGAGTCTCCCACATGCCTTTCCACAAACTCAAAACGTGCCATTTTGTTTTTTGCTGACAGTAATGGCTTTCTTCTGGCCACTCTGCCATAAAGCCCAACTCTATGGAGCATACGGCTTATTGTCGTCCTATGTACAGATACTCCAGTCTCTGCTGTGGAACTCTGCAGCTCCTCCAGGGTTACCTTAGGTCTCTGTGCTCCTCTCTGATTAATGCCCTCCTTGCCCGGTCCGTGAGTTTTGGTGTGCGGCCATCTCTTGGCAGGTTTGCTGTTGTGCCATGTTTTTTCCATTTGGTTATGCTAGATTTGATGGTGCTCCTAGGGATCATCAAAGATTTGGATATTTTTTTTTATAACCTAACCCTGACTTGTACTTCTCAACAACATTGTCCCTTACTTGTAGTTCCTTGGTCTTCATGGCAGTGTTTGGTTAGTGGTGCCTCTTGCTTAGATGTTGCAGCCTCTGGGGCCTTTCAAAAAGGTGTGTATATGTAATGACAGATCATGTGACACTTAGATTGCACACAGATGGACATCATTTCACTAATTATGTGACTTCTGAAGGTAATTGGTTGCACCAGAGCTTTTTATGGGCTTCATAACAAAGGGGGTGAATACATACGCACATGCCAATTATCAGTTTTTTATTTCTGAAAAATAGTTTTATGTATATATTTTTCTAATTTTACTTCACCAACTTAGACTATTGTGTTCTGATCCCATATAATTCAGATTAAAAAAACATTGAACTAAAGGCTGTAATGTAACAAAATAGGTAAAAAGCCAAGTGGGGGTGAATAATTTTGTATATGTATGTGTGTGTATATGTATGTGTGTGTATTCCTAGCACCAAGTGGCCACGAGATACAGGTCCCCAAAGTCGGTTCGGAAAATGTCAAGCACTTTTCTGCAGCAGAGAATGACATTTTCTGAACCGACTTTGGGGCCCCATATCTCGGGGCCACTTGGTGCTAGGAACCCCAGCTTTGGATATGTTATAGTGCTAGTTCTGGGTTTGCACACCAAATTTGGGGTTCCTAGCACCAAGTGGTCCCGAGAAATGGGGCCCCAAATTCGGTTCGGAAAATGTCATTCTTTGCACCAGAAAAGTGCTGTGGGGAGCAAAAGCCGAGGGGGGCACTTTCAGCACAAAAAATGTGCTAAAAAACTCAGTTTATACTCGAGTATATACGGTAAGTCTTTCTTTTCTTTTCCCTTCTTTCCTTCTTTCCTTCCTTCCTTCCCTGTTGCAGTGGATTTGTACAGAGCGACCCAGATCCTCCTCTTCTTGGGTCCCTCTTCTGCACTCTTGGCCCCTCCCTTCTGTTCATTGCCCCCACAGCAAGCGGCTTGCTATGGGGTCACCGGAGTCGGGTCGCAGCTCTAACCTGGAATTCTACTTTAATGTAGTGGATGTCACAAACACCAGTTATACTGGTTTGGGATGCTTTGTTAATCCCTCTGAATTAACTTCTCTTTTTAGCAGAGCATAATTTCAGTGTTGCTAACAATTACAATGGCTTCTGTGAGAACTATTTACTTGTTAAGGCTCAACTTGAAAGCTACAAATATCGCTATTTGCCCACCAACTGTTATTTTCAGCAATGGGAGATAAGTTTCGGGGCTGTATGAAACCCCTTTATACACGAGCTATGTGGAACCTGAAGGAACGGTCACTTTGGGTGGAGTAGGAACATTTATATATGGGTACTGTAGGACTTAATATATGATTTGTGGTTGGAGGGTGGGGGCAGAGATCTGTAATTGTGGCTGCTGGGGAAGCAAAAACCGTACACACAGATCCCATTTGGCTCCCTGTACAGTTGCTGTTGTGGGTGAAAACTGTCAGATCAAAGCCGTCATGTTGCTGCCATCCAGCTTTTTGGAGCCGGTGCATAGATTTCAGGAAGATTTGTCCAGACCTGTATTAAAGCACCTATACATGATGGTTGATTATTGTAACTTTTCACATGTTCTCTGAGTCGGCAGATAGAAGTGTGTGTGGGGGGGAGTCAGCTTGTCGTCTAAGAGCAGAGCTGTGCACATTCTTTTCTTTCTTTGCCTATGAGGAGAGGGTGTGTGCCTTTCCTCCAATCTGTTTTCTTGGCTGTATGTCAATAATCCATTCCCAGTGCTAACCAGGAAGAGCACTTTCTAAAGGATATACAGTATCTCACAAAAGTGAGTACACCCCTCACATTTTTAAAATATTTTATTATATCTTTTCATGTGACAACACTGAAGAAATGACACTTTGTTACAATGTAAAGTAGTGAGTGTACAGCTTGTATAACAGTGTAAATTTGCTGTCCCCTCAAAATAACTCCACACACAGCCATTAATGTCTAAACTGCTGGCAACAAAAGTGAGTACAACCCTAAGTGGAAATGTCCAAACTGGGCCCAATTAACCATTTTCCCTCCCCGTGTCATGTGACTCGTTAGTGTTACAAGGTCTCAGGTGTGAATGGGGAGCAGGTGTGTTAAATTTGGTGTTATCGCTCTCACTCTCTCATACTGGTCACTGGAAGTTCAACATGGCACCTCATGGCAAAGAACTCTCTGAGGATCTGAAAAAAAGAATTTGTTGCTCTACATAAAGATGGCCTAGGCTATAAGAAGATTGCCAAGACCCTTCAACTGAGCTTCACCACGGTGGCCAACAGGACAGGTTCCACTCAGAACAGGCCTCGCCATGGTCGACCAAAGAATTTGAGTCCACTCAGCATCCTATCCAGAGGTTGTCTTTGGGAAATAGACGTATTAGTGCTGCCAACATTGCAGTAGAGGTTGAAGGGATGTCGGGTCAGCCTGTCAGTGCTCAGACCATACGCCACACGCTGCACCAAATTGGTTTGCATGGCTGTCGTCCCAGAAGGAAGCCTCTTCTAAAGATGATGCACAAGAAAGCCTGCAAACAGTTTGCTGAAGACAAGCAGACTAAGGACATGTATTACTGGAACCATATCCTGTGGTCTGATGAGATAAACTTATTTGGTTCAGATTGCCTACAGTCAAGCATGGTGGTGGGAGTGTCATGGTCTGGGGCTGCATGAGTGCTGCTAGCACTGAGGAGCTACAGTTCATTGAGGGAACCATGAATGCCAACATGTACTGTGACATACTGAAGCAGAACAAGATCCCCTCCCTTCGGAGACTGGGCCGCAGGGCAGTATTCCAACATAACGACCCCCAAACACACCTCCGAGACGACCACTGCCTTGCTAAAGAAGCTGAGGGTAAAAGTGATTGACTGGCCAAGCATGTCTCCAGACCTAAACCCTATTGAGCATCTGTGGGGCATCCAAGAGGACTCCAGTGGCAACCTGTGAAGCTCTAGTGAAATCCATGCCCAAGAGGGTTAAGGCAGTGCTGGACAATAATGCTGGCCACACAAAGTATTGAAACTTTGGGCCCAATTTGGACATTTTCACTTAGGGGTGTACCCACTTTTGTTGCCAGTGGTTTAGACATTAATGGCTGTGTGTTTGTTATTTTGAGGGGACAGCAAATTTACACTGTTATACAAGCTGTACACTCACTACTTTACATTGTAGCAAAGTGTAATTTCTTCAGTGTTGTCGCATAAAAAGATAGAATAAAACATTAACAAAAATGTGAGCGGTGTACTGTATACAGCTGAAGACCGCAGATATACATGTGTAACTTTTATATAGAAATAATTGTTTCATCTCTGTGTATCATCTGGGGCTGTTCACTTCACTGGATATAGAAGAGGGTTTACATCCACCTTAAGGTTTCTTGGCTGTCTCTTAGCAACTCGAAGTTTCAGCTCCCTCCATAAATTTTCTATAGGATTAAGGTCTGGAGACTGGCTAGGCCACTCCATGACCCTTATGTGCTTCTTCTTGAGCCACTTTCTTCCTCCGAACACAGTGAGTCGAGTTAATGTCAAAGAGCTAAATTTTGGTCTCATCTGACCACACCACTTTCTCCCAGTCCTCCTCTAAATCATTTAGATGTTCATTGGCATGACTGTGCCTTCTTGAGGAGGGGGGGCTTGCTGTGTTTGCAGGATAAAAAAATGACTATGACCATAAGAACACCATCCCTACAGGGAGTGCTTCTAATCTCAGCTTATTACCTTTATAAAAGACACCTGTCCACAGAAGCAATCGGTCAGATTCCAGTTTCTCCACCATGGCCAATACCAAAGAACTGTCCAAGGATGTCAGGGACAAGATTGTAGACCAAGGCTGGAATGGGCTACAAGACCATCGCCAAGCAGCTTGGTGAGAGGGTGACAACAGTTGGTCTGATTTATTTGCAAATGGAAGAAACACAACATAACTGTCAATCTCCCTCAGTCTGGGGCTCCATGCAAGATTTCACCTTGTGGAGTTTCAATGATCATGAGAACAGTGAGGAATCAGCCCAGAACTACACGGGAGAATCTTGTCAATGATCTCAAGGCAGCTGGGACCATAGTCACCAAAAAAACCAATTGGTAAAACACTACACCGTGAAGGACTGAAATCATGCAGTGCCCGCAAGGTTCCCCTGCTCAAAAAAACAAGTACAGGCCAATCTGAAGTTTGCTAATGAACATCTGAATGATTCAGAGGAGAACTGGGTGAAAGTGTTGTGGTCAGATGAGACCAAAATTAAGCTCTTTGGCATCAGCTCAACTCGCCGTGTTTGGAGGAAAAGGAATGCTGCCTATGACCCCAAGAACACCATCCCCACCGTCAAACATGGAGGTGGAAACATTATGCTTTGGGGTGTTCTGCTAAGGGGACAGGACAACTTCACTGCATTAAAGGGACGATGGACGGGGCCATGTAGTGTCAAATCTTGGGTGAGAACCTCCTTCCCTCAGCCAGGGCATTGAAAATGTGTCGTAGGTGGGTATTCCAGCATGACAATGATCCAATGCACACAACCAAGGCAACAAAGGAGTGGCTCAAAGAGAAGCACATTAAAATCTTGGCGTGGACTTGCCAGTGTCCAGACCTTAATCCCATAGAAAATATGTGGAGGGAGCTGAAGGTTTGAGTTACCAAAGTCAGCCTCGAAACCTTAAAGTGTAAAGTGAACTTACACTGGACCCCCCAGTCTTGCTGACCTTGAGTCCCATGATCTACAGCTGGGACACATCGTATAGCCGCTTTCCCGGTCTGGGGATTTGAAATCCCCCGCTGACAGGAAGCGCTATGCGGGTTCTGATTAGTCGGCTCCGTCCATGTGACGGCACTGATCAGTTAGAATGCCTCCTATACGTACCTTTCACAAGGTACGATTAGGAGATTAAGCCGTGGGGATTGAGTGGTTACATGATGTGTCACAGCGGGAGATCAAGGAACTCTAGGTCAGCGGGACCTGGGTGGGGGGAATGGGGAGAGGGTCACCTTTTACAGATTTTCTGTAAAGATGAACTTACCCTTTTATGACTGAGAGGTTCTGCAAAGGAGAGTGGGACAAAATCCCTCCCGAGATGTGTGCAAACCTGGTGGCCAACTACAAGAAACGTCTGACCTTTGTGATTGCCAACAAGGGTTTTGCCACCAATGCGTTTTTCTGGCTTTTTGTTGTTGTTCTGTCTCTCACTGTTAAAATAAACCGACCATTAAAATTATAGGCTGATCATTTCTTTGTCAGTGGGCAAACGTACAAAATCAGCAGGGGCTCAAATACCTTTTTCCCTCGCTGTATATGGCTACCTGCCAGTGCACCCAGCGCCAGCATGTATAACCTCTTTCATTTGTAAAATAAGTAAAATAGACCTATACATCTCAGTGCCACCCATAGATGTGCTGCTGCCCCCCCCCCCCCCCCCAAAGGGGATGTTTCATGATGGAGACGGGGGCTAATCACAATGTCCTTTACCAGTCCCTTCCTTTTTCTAAATGAACATTGTGTTCAATCATAACGGAAGCATAGTAAACTGTTTACTATGCTTCGATTTGTGAATGAACAGGAAGCTGCTCAGCACATGCATGTGTGTTTGAGCTTTTGAGGTGCACGCCCTAATGCAATAGGCTGCGCACACCTATGGCGCCACCCATGAAGCACAACCCACGGGCTACCTGACTTGCAGCAGGACCAACAAATAATGTTGGCAGATGTAGTAGTGTGAGGCAAGCTGTGCATGTGACCATAATATACACGCACTGCTCATACCTCAGTATCAGTGCTAACGTGGTTAGCAGGGTAAACCTTGAATCCAGATTCTGATAATGTCATTAACCACTTGCCAACCGCCCTATAGCCAAATGACGGCTGCAGGGCGGCTGGATAACTCTGGGATCACGTCATATGACGTGATTCCAGAAAACTGCTCCCGCGCGCCCCCTGGGGCGCGCACACGGGAACATCCGTGACCGCCGGGTCCAGGGGACCCGGCGCATCACGGTAAACGGCCGCTGATCGCGGCCATTTACCATGTGATCGCTCCGTCAAATGACGGAGTGATCACATGTAAACAAACCGGCGTCATGTCATGACGCCGGTTCCTCCCTCCCCTCTCTGTACCGATCGGTACAGAGGGGGAGAGATCGGATGTGAGCCGCGCTGTGGGCTGGATGTGTAGTGCCCACAGCGCAGCTCAGTGACATGTACAGTCACATCCATCCATCCCTCCATGCTCAGCCATCCCCCCCTATGCTCTGCAATGACCCTGTGCAACCCTGTGCAATACTCTGCAACCCTGTGCAATACTCTGCAACCCTGTGCAATACTCTGCAACCCTGTGCAATACTCTGCAACCCTGTGCAATACTCTGCAACCCTGTGCAATACTCTGCAACCCTGTGCAATACTCTGCAACCCTGTGCAATACTCTGCAACCCTGTGCCATACTCTGCAACCCTGTGCCATACTCTGCAATGATCCTGTGCAACCCTGTGCCATACTCTGGAATGATCCTGTGCAACCCTGTGCCATACTCTGCAATGATCCTGTGCAACCCTGTGCCATACTCTGCAATGATCCTGTGCAACCCTGTGCCATACTCTGCAATGATCCTGTGCAACCCTGTGCCATACTCTGCAATGATCCTGTGCAACCCTGTGCCATACTCTGCAATGATCCTGTGCAACCCTGTGCCATACTCTGCAATGATCCTGTGCAACCCTGTGCCATACTCTGCAATGATCCTGTGCAACCCTGTGCCATACTCTGCAATGATCCTGTGCAACCCTGTGCCATACTCTGCAATGATCCTGTGCAACCCTGTGCCATACTCTGCAATGATCCTGTGCAACCCTGTGCCATACTCCGCCATACTCCGCCATGCCCCGCCATACTCCGCCATACTCCGCCATGCCCCGCCATACTCCACCATGCCCCGCCATACCCCGCCATACTTTGCCATGCTCAGCCATACTCTGCCATGCTCAGATGTACTCGGCCTCTGTATGTGGCCAGGCTGTGGAAGTCTCACACATGTGGTATCGCCGTACTCAGGAGGAGCAGGAGAATCTATTTTGGGGGGTCATTTTTGGTATGTCGTCATACGACGTCCTTGACTTTGTGCGGGGGTATCTGAATGATGGGTGCAGCTACAGGCATCATTCAGATATCATCTTTTTCAGCCGGCGATTCCCTACACCATAGGATCGATCATAGCGGCTGTTCCACTGCTTGATCATTCTTACGGGAGGTGAGAGGGGACGCCCCCCCCCCTCTCGCCGCCCTCAGGTGCTTCTACCGAATCACCGCTACGATCGAAGCCAGGATCATTTTTTTTTTTTTTTTTTTATTTCAGGCTTCCCAGCCTAGAGGTGAGATGTGGGGTCTTATTGACCCCATATCTCACTGTAAAGAGGACCTGTCATGCCATATTCCTATTACAGGGGATGTTTACATTCCTTGTAATAGAAATAAAAGTGATCAAAAAATGTATTTTTTGGAAAAAAGCCTCAAACTAAAATAAAGTAAAATGATCAATAAAAAAAAAATTTCCCCATGTCCCCGTGTGCTCGCAGTCAGAAGCGAATGCATACGTAAGTTGTGCCCACATATGAAAATGGTGTTCAAACCACACATGTGAGGTATTGCTGCGATCGGTAGAGCGAGAGCAATAATTTTGGCCCTAGACCTCCTCTGTAACTCACAACATGTAACCAGTAAAATTTTTTAAAGCGTCTCCTATGGGGATTTTTAAGTAGCGAAGTTTGGCGCCATTCCACGAGCGTGTGCAATTTTGAAGGGTGACATGTTAGGTATCTATTTACTCGGCATAACTTCATTATTCACATTATGTAAAAACATTGGGCTAACTTTACTGTTTTGTTTTTTTTGAAAGCACAAAACTGTTGTTTTTTTCAAACAAAACGTGTTCGAAAAATTGCTGCGCAAATACAGTGCGAGATAAAAAGTTGCAACGACCGCCATTGTATTCTCTAGGGTCTTTGCTAAAAAAACATATATAATGTTTTGGGGTTCTATGTAATTTTCTAGCAAATAAATTATGATTTTTACATGTAGGAGAGAAATGTCAGAATTGGCCTGGGTGCTCCAGAACGCCTGATGGTGTTCCGTGCATGTTGGGCCTCTGTATGTGGCCACGCTGTGTAAAAGTCTCGCACATGTGGTATCGCTGTACTCGGGAGTAATAGCAGAATGTGTTTTGGGGTGTAATTTGTGGTATGCATATGCGGTGTGTGAGAAATAACCTGCTAATATGACAATTTTGTGAAAAAAAAAAACAAAGAAAAAAAAATCTTGATTTTGCAAAGAATTGTGGGAAAAAATGACAACTTCAAAAAACTCATCATGCATCTTTCTAAATACCTTGGAATGTCTTCTTTCCAAAAAGGGGTCATTTGTGGGGTATTTGTACTTTCCTGGGGTCTCAAGAAATGAGATAGGCCGTCAGTACTTCAGGTGTGATCAATTTTCAGAGATTGGCACCATAGCTTGTGGACTCTATAACTTTCACAAAGACCAAATAATATACACCGATTTGGGTTATTTTTACCAAAGATATGTAGCGGTATACATTTTGGCCAAAATATATGAAGAAAAATTACTAATTTGCAAAATTTTATAACAGAAACGAAGAAAAATGCATTTTTTTACAGAATTTTCTGTCTTTTTTTTCTTTTATAGCGCAAAAAATAAAGAACCCAGCGGTGATTAAATACCACCAAAAGAAAGCTCTATTTGTGTGAAAAAAAGGACAAAAAATTCATTTGGGTACAGTGTTGCATGACTGAGTAATTGTCATTCAAAGTGTGAGAGCACCGAAAGCTGAAAATTGGTCTGGTTAGGAAGGGGGTTTAAGTGCCCAGTGGTCAAGTGGTTAAAGATTTTCCAGTGAATCCAGTCTTTAGGTGTTACTTAATACTATGTAGGATTGGCAGATTGTTTGTTTTTTATATGGGAGGTTTAGTGTCACTTTAAAGTGTTTTTCTGAATGTTTGTTTTATCCTGGGTTTGTTTGTTTTTTGTTTTTTATTTTATTTTTTTAGCCTTCATTCTTTGTGGTATACAACATGGTGACAACAGAAGTCATCGCTGTGTTTGAAAACACATCAAATGAGCTTTTAGAACTATTTGAAAACTTCTGCGACCTGTTCAGGAACGCGACTCTGCACAGCGAAGCCGTTCAGTTTCCCTGCTCTGCATCCAGCAACAACTTTGCCAGGCAGATACAACGGAGGTAAGATTTGCCACTAGTAGAGATCCGAAATACAAAGTGATAATAAACCCAAAACAAAAAATAGAAAATATTGCTGCTTGCCAATCATTAGATGTGGTTGGCTGCATTAGGGCCTGTGACTGGCACTTGTTAACTGTGGCAGCTATGCCTGCCCCTTCTGGACCCCTCTTATAATAATGGAAGCTGTACTACAGCTCCTAGAGGTGCACCAAATGGAAATTTTGCCGTACATTTTAGTCAACTAAAATCGATGGGTTTAGTTAAATTCAAATTGTAATGCTCTATTTAAGCATTTCTCTAGAATTTCCAAATATAGTATAAAAATTCTCATATGTTATCATGTATCAGGGTGGATATAAATCAATGATTTAAAAAAAAAAATCAAACAAATCGGATAGTTTTGATTGAAATCAGATTTTTTTTTTTTTTTTATTTAATTTGATTTGGATTTTTATCAAACTTATTTTAATAAAATGCTTTTGAATTAAAAATCTATCTAAAGATAGTTTTCTAATTAAGATACACTAATAATTTAGTTTGTTCAGCATAAAATGGAGCTTAGTTTATGTAGCATGAGGCTGTATACTCTGCAATATTTACATTTCTGCAGATCTGTGACCTCTCTCTGTATGAGGATGGTTTTACACAGAGAGCTGTTACAGATCACCCCACAAAGTACACCAAGCACCACTGATATACCCCTGTCCCTATACACATTTATTGTCCCAATAAAAAAAATCTGTCTGTCCCCCATCACTGCTAACACCAAATAAACACTGATTTGGGTTATTTTTACCAAAGAAATGTAGCAGCATCATTTTTGGTCAAAATTTATCAAGAGAAATTACTTATTTGCAAAATTTGATAACGGAAACTAAGAAAAATGCATTTTTGTTGGAAAATTTTCGTTCTTTTTTTTTATTTGTAGCGTTAAAAACCCCAGTGGTGATTAAATACCACCAAAAAAAAAGCTCTATTTGTGTGAAAAAAAATGATAAAAATTTCATTTGAGTGCATTGTTACATGACCGCGCAATTGTCATTCAAAGTGTGTCAGCGCTGAAAGCTGAAAATTAGTCTGGGAAGGAAGGGGGTGAAAGTGCCCGGTATTGAAGTGGTTAAATCGAGCTGATTTAAATCGGGCATTTTTACTAGTGATTTAAATCGTGATTTAAATCAAATCCGCCCTGTTATTTATGGTATTAAAGTGGTTGTAAACCCTTTACAACCACTTTTTGCTACAGATAAGCCTATAATAAGGCTTACCTGTAGCTACACTGGATATTTCCTAAACCTGAGGGAGATATCCCCTGTATTTGCATTTGCCGACGTCATCGGCACATGTGCACTGAAGCAACGGAACGTACGTAACGCTTCAATTAGACTGCCGTTACCGGCGGCTCATCGCAGCTCCGGCCAATCGCAGAGCCAGAGCCCGGGATACCCGGAAGTAACTCCAGGAGCGATGACGCCGGCCGGAGCTGTGTACGAGGAGGGCTGCGGGGGGGCTTCGATCTCAGGTAATCGATGCATAATGAGCTAATGTGCTGTGCATACTAGCTCATTATGCCTTTTGTATTGCAGGTTTTTTCATAGGGTTTACAACCACTTTAAGGTTTGAACAAACTCACAGATACAGATTTATCCGCTCTGGATGGTCTGAGGAGGCCTGTAATGCACTGTGCTGTGGTTTGGCCGCAGTGGTGGTGTACTCTGTTTTTTTGCATGTTATTCCTGGTTATAGCCGCAGTCCCATAGACTAATATTGGGTTCCACTTTTTTAGGGTTTTCTGAAAGCACATCAAAGATGCAGGACTTTTGGTGCGCTTTCAGAATATGTGGCAAAAATGTGCAACCTCATAGTAGTCTTTAGGACTGCGGCTATAACCAGGAGAAACATGCAGGAAAATTGCGAGTACATCACCACTGCGGCCAAACCACAGCATACCAGTGTGACCCCAAAGGGTTGTTCACACTTTCAGCAGGCACTGTCCCTCCACTGACAAGTGATCCATGCTTAGGTCACTTTTCAGAGGCATTTGACAGGCAGTGAGGAGGTGATATCACCTTTGCTCACTTCCTGTTTTAACCTCTTAAATGGCAATCCCTCGAGGTAATGGAATGGAGAGCCCACTTAAATGCACATAGAACCAAGTACTATTATAGTCTGAAGAAAGAAAGCTCTTTGCTTGCAGTTAAGGAAAGGTTCTAGTGGGGACAACATAAGAAAGAGGAGGAGGGAGAGAGATGTCCGGAAGGGATTCAAGGGGAAGTGGTAGAGTACGGTCACAGTGCTAGACTTTTTACTCGCCAAGTCCCTGGCTTCATATTTCAGCTGCTTGATTGAAACTTTCCCGCCCACACATCCTCTTCACCTACACAGTGCACGGATGGGCTGCACAGAGGGGGTGACGGGCATCACTGTAAAAATACCGCTGACAAAAACGTTTTCATTGACAAATTAGCACTGCTTTGGAGTCACTCTGCACGTGCTCAGTTTGGTGTGTATTGCTAGAGAGTTTCTTTTTTTTTTTCTTTGGGGGGGTGCATGTGATCAGCACTGTCCAGACAGAGGGTCAGGGGTCCTGCTGCCTCATAAGACAGAGGAGAATGAAAACTCCTACAAGCTTTAACCAGACATTGGTGGAAGTCACAAGACTGCTATATAATGCTGATGAGAAAAGGTATTTAGCAGTTTATATTGACTAAAATAATTGCATTTCCATGTACTGTGGGAGACCAGATATAGTGAATGCAGAGTCCTGGGTGTAGTAACTCTTTAAATGAATATGAATTTATTGTCGGCCATTATCGACACCTTTTAGCGCAAGAAAAGCGTAAGAAAAATTTATCCCTTTAAATTCTTAAAATGCATGCGTTTAAATTCACACTGGTCCTCTGCTCTTCCGTTGTGGTATTAAAAATCTTGTTTGCTGCATTTTTTAGTCAAGTTAAAAAAAAAAAAAAAAAGCACGAAAAATGCACCTACCCATTGAAATGCAGTAAAAACGCAGCAAGAACGCATCCATAACGCACACCCATGTTACTTTTTTGATGCAGATTTTTGAGTCGCGTGACCTAGGAAAAACGCACTGCAAGCACAGTAAAATCACAGCAAAATCGCATGCGTTTTCGGAGCCATTATCGGCACTTTTTTTTTTTTTTTTTTTTTTAATCGCCAAAATGACAAACGCCATTTTTGGACAATATGTTTCGGCTGCCGATATTTCGGTGCATCTCTAGTAAATGAGATTGGAATGTGAATTCATGTAAGCAGTTTTAGGAAAGGTTACATTTTGCAAAGCACCCTTCTTAATAATGGTTTGTTTTCTATTACAGTATAAATAGTTTATTGCACTGATGTTTGATCTTCGGGTGTAATTTGTGAATCCTTGTTTTGTAGGTTTAAAGACACAATTGTGAATGCCAAGTATGGAGGCCACACAGAGGCAGTGAGGAGGCTTCTCAGTCAGCTTCCTATCAGCGCCCAGTCATACAGTGGAAGCCCTTACCTTGACCTTTCTCTCTTCAGCTATGACGATAAGTGGGTCTCTGTTATGGAGCGGCCTAAAACATGCGGCGATCACCCAATAAGGTATAAACATACAAGTCTCTCACAAAACCACAGTGTTTACAATAGGCTTTTGTACATTCCCTGATGTGTTGCCTATTATACTTGTGTATTTCAGTAATAATAAGCCATGTTAAGCTTAGCTAAATTGATTCCTCCACTCCACAAAAGTAATTTAGTTTGTTTAGTTATATTTCTGTACTAAAGAAAATGCGTTTTCATTAGAGCAGAAATAAACTCACTCAGTCAACATATATTTATTTTTTTTATCCTTAGGCCTCATGCACACTGGACAATAAAATATCATTTATAAAAACTGCAGTAGCTTTTCAGTGAGTTTTTCAAAGTTGAACGTTTTTGCAATAGTGTTTTAGTAGCGTTTTTCCGCGTTAGCGGTTTTTAGCTTTTTTTTTTTTTTTTGTTCTTTTTAATGGATCAAAAATGTTAAAGGGGTTGTAAAGGTAAAAGATTTTTCACCTTAATGCATTCTATGCATTAAGGTGAAAAAACATCCGACAATACCGACGCCCTCACCCCCCTCGTTTTACTTACCTGACCCCTCGAAAGTCCCGCGCTCGCCCCCGACATCCTCTTCGCCGCTCACCCTGGCCGTTCGTTGGTTACAGTGGATGGATTGAAAGCAGCGCAGCCATTGGCTCGTGCTGCTGTCAATCACATCCAATGACACAGCGCGCCGGGGGGGCGGGGCCAAGTGATACAGTGAGTGGCTATGGCCGCTGCTCAATCACGGGAGCGCGCCCGCAAGCACTCAACACCATGCGAGGGAGCTCGCATGAAGGTGTTGAGTCCTTGCGGGGGGGAGCCGAGACAGCCGCCGAGGGACCCCAGAAGACCAGGTTCGGGGGCCACTCTGTGCAAAACGAGCTGCACAGTGGAGGTAAGTATGAAATTTTTTTTTTTTTTTTTTTAAATAACAAACATATCTTTAGTGTTCCTTTAAACTCTGGTGAGCAGTGTTTTTGAGCGTTTATCTGCGTTTTATCAGCGTTTTTTGACGTTTACAGCTAAACACACTTTTTTTTTTTTTTTTTTTTTTTTAAACCCAAAAAACTGCTGATAACAGCCTATGTGTGCATGGACACATAGGATAACATGATGGGGAGTGTATTGACTGTAGAAAAAAACGTCTGAAGCCAAAAACAGCTGCTGTCAAAACGTCCAGTGTGCATGAGGCCTTGTGCTGCTAGCATTAGTAAATACTATACCATAGAATGGTATATTATATTTACTTGTTTTGAACTTAGCTTTTTATGTTTCTTCATTTGCTCCCTGGTTTCTGGCCTAGGCCAAAATTATGTCATCCCAGGTTTCATGGGAGTTTTTTTTTTTTT
Organism: Lithobates septentrionalis; assembly: GCA_037952835.1. NCBI lineage: Eukaryota > Metazoa > Chordata > Amphibia > Anura > Ranidae > Lithobates > Lithobates septentrionalis. Next base: position 1,933,480 of record JBBDGP010000505.1, read on the forward strand.
TTTTTTTTTTTTTTTTTAAATCTGGAGGAGGGGAGAGGGGAGCTTTCTCTGCTAAGCACACCCTCCTGTCTGCATGCCTGAGCTAAGGTCAAATGGATTCCAGGAAGTAAGCTACATGAATCATCTGCCTGCCCTTACTTAAGATGGCCATGGCCAGAAATGTTGGTGGGTAGGGGGTTTCAAAGTCATTCAACCAAATAAGGCATTGAGACGGGTGAATGGGTGAGTTTGCTTTGCATATTAAAGTGGAACTTTAGTCAGAAAAATAAGTCCTGCTAGATCACTTCAGACTGGCCCCTTTTGCAGATTTATGTATGTAACACATTAAAAATAAGTGTCTATACCAGGGGTAGGCAACCTTTTTAGCTCAGTGTGCCGAAAAATGTTTTCAAAGAAATTGAGTGCCGATTTTATAACAAAATAATGTCCACTTCACACACTCAGGCTGCATTCACACCTGAGCATTTTCAGCTCCTAAAACGCCCGAAAAAACGCCCAACAAGCAAAATCCCATTCATTTCAATGGCACCTGTTCACATCTGAGCGTTTTTGTCACCTGAAGCAAAACGCCTGAAAAACACCCTAAGCTCAAAAAAAAAACCATGAGCTTCTTTGGGGCAGATTACAGGCATTTTCCGGATGAGTTTTTGCATGAGTGTTTTTTATGCGTTTTCAATGTATTTCTGGATGCATCCCAGATGCTTTTTCTTTTTTTTTTTTTATTCACGGTGCTGGGGTCGGGTGTTTTTTTTTTTTTTTTTTTTTTTTTTGTTTTTTTTTTTTTTATCTTTAAAGATTTTTATTAAATTATCAAATGTATATCAAGAAAAGTACAGTTACAGATCGATTCAATAGTGTCACAAGATAACATGTTGGCGTTCTAAATACATAAGAGGTACGTGACGACGAGTATCTACTTTTATTTAACTTTAACCAAGCTGAGAACTATTAGGATATATAACTGTAAACAAGGGAATGTTCCTTAACATAATAGAAAAGAGGAGAAGAAAGGGTAAATGGAAGTTACATTTTACGAAATACAAAACCTTGGAAGAATTTGCAATGCAAAAACAAATTTAGTACCGGTAGTTTTTAGGATCTTTCAGATATTTCAAAGCTCTGGGATGTGAGATCCAAGCTAGCCAAACTTTTACAAATTTAGCTGTGAAACAATTTTTGTGCGCTAACATTAGCTCGTAGCGAGCCTGAGAGTTCAGTCTCAAGGTCGGGTGCATTTTTGATGCGTGTATGTACAATCCGGTACAGTTACAGAAAAAATGCAACATTTTTTTTTGCTTTTTTTTTTCCCCTGGAATGCACTGGTGTGAACTGTGCCATAGAAAACCATGTAGGGGGAAAAAAGTAATCCCTGTTTTAAAGGACAAGGAGGAAATAGCCACTATTTCTATGACCAAGAATGTAACCTATTGGGTGATAAAAAGTATAGTTTAATAATATCAAAAGTTATTCCAATCCAAAAAAAACCCTGACAGGGAAAGTACTTGAAATCACATTAACTGTGCATGTCATGGATGCTTACATGTAACAAGACAAGACCAACATGGAACAAAATAATGACAAAACCGTCTGGACGCCAAGTATTTCACCACACAAGGCTCTATCACGACTAAACCCTGTATAAGGATAACAATGGAATTGCCAAAGATGGTTCTCCTGTGTGTGAACCCTTTGGGAGCTGGAGCTGTAGGGGTGGATGATATCTCATGCAGTGCTGGGTGTATACGTCTGCAATTGGACTCCAGCTATGACCCGATTGGTGATGATGGTCACAACACGATAAGGGTTTTCCAAACCCGTGCCAAATCGTATGCGATAGGACAAAATTACGAGGCTTATTTACCAATGCTAGAAGTCTAGCTAACAAAATGGGAGAACTGGAGCTGCTAATGTTCGAGGATAATTTCGATTTTTTGTTAATTTCAGAAACTTGGTTTGAAAGCTCACATGATTGGCTGGCAACCATTCAGGGGTATTTCCTATAACGTAAAGATAGGGAGGGTAGGAAAGGGGGAGGGGTATGCCTGTATATCAAGAATGATGTGCAGGTGAATGTGAGGGACGACATTACTAATGGAGCTAGGGAGGAGGTGGAATTTTTGTCAGTGGAGCGCCAAAGGGAGGAAAAAAATGGGAAAGTAATAGTGGGCATATGTTACAGGTCCCCTAACGTGAGGGATGAGGGGGAGATGGACCTCCTATCAAAGCGCGGATTGGCAGCAAGGCTGGGAAATGTTATCCAGATATAGACTGGGCAGAAGGAAATGCGCATCCATCTAAGGCTTGCCATTTCCTAAATATCTTGCAGGATAATTTCATGGGTCAGTTTGTAAATACACCAACAAGAGAGAACGCATTACTAGACCTACTGATCATTAACAACACAGACCTGATCGCAGATGTGGAAATTTGGGGCAGCTTAGGAAACAGCGGCCACAAGTCAATTTGTTTCAGTATAAATCGCAGAAGCACAAGGGGAATACAAGGACACTAAATTTCAAAAGAGCCAACTTCTCTAAACTGTACTCTTTGCTAGACGATATTAAATGGGATAAAATCCTAGGAACAAAGAACACGGAGGAAGAATGGGAGTGCTTAAAGAACATAAAGTAAATAAAGGTATTGGCCAGTGCATTCCAATTGGAAATAAGTATAAAAGACCTAAATTTAATCCTGGGTGGCTAAACTCTAACATAAAAAATGCATATGAAAGCAAAAGAAAGGCCTTTAAAAAATACAAGGCTGAGGGGTCATTGTCAGCATTCCAACAATACAAAGAATATAATAAGAAATGTTTGTTTTCAAGGCAGCTAAAATTGACCATGAAAGGCACATAGCGGAGGTGAGTAAAAAAAAAAACAAGATTCTTTAACTCTATAAACGGTAAGAAAGTGAGGCCGGAATTCTTCTCCTACGTTTTCACAAAGGAAAGGGGGGGGGGGGGGTATAGTAACCAAGACTGTAATGTTAAAAAAAAAAAAAAAAAAAAAAAGTTGCAGAAAGCACCCTCATTGCTAACAGAAGACAGTATCAGAAATAGACTTGAAAAGCTTAGCATAAATAAGTCGCCAAGACCAGATGGCTTGAATCCATTGAAGACCATTGTTTCTAATTCCTGTGTATGTACAGTTGTGCTCATACGTTTACATACCCTGGCAGGATTTATGAATTCTTGGCCATTTTTCGGAGAATATGAATGATAACACAAAAACTTTTCTTTCACTCATGGTTAGTGTTTGGCTGGAGCCATTTATTATTAATCAACTGTGTTTACGCTTTTTAAATCATAATGACCACAGAAACTACCCAAATGACCCTGATTAAAAGTTTACATACCCTGGCGATTTTGGCCTGATAATATGCACACAAGTTGACACAAAGTTATGGTTTAATGGTTATTAAAGGTAACCATCCTCACCTGTGATCTGTTTGCTTGTAATTAGTGTGTGGACTCCTGACAGACCCTTGCATCTTTCATCCAGTGCTGCACTGACGTTTCTGCATTCTGAGTCATGGGGAAAGCAAAAGAATTGTCAAAGAGTCAGTGGGCAAAGTTAGTTGAACTGTATAAAACAGGAAAGGGATATAAAAAGAGATCCAAGGAATTGAGAATGCCAATCGGCAGTATTCAAACTCTAATCAATAAGTGGAAAATGAGGGGTTCTGTTGAAACCAAACCACAGTCAGGTAGACCAACTAAAATTTTCAGCCACAACTGCCAGAAAAGTTGTTCGGGATGCAAAAAAAAAACCCACAAATAACTTCAGGTGAAATACAAGACTCTCTGAAAATATGTGGTGTGGCTGCTTCAAGATGCACAATAAGGACGCACTTGAAGAAAGATGGGCTGCATGGTCAAGTCGCCAGAAGAAAGCCATTACTACGCAAATGCCACAAAGTATCCCTGCTTACAATACGCCAAACAGCACAGAGACAAGCCTCAAACCTTCTGACACAATCATTTGGAGTGATAAGACCAAAATTTAGCTTTTTGGCCACAACCATAAACCCTACATTTGGAGAGGAGTCAACAAGGCCTATGATGAAAGGTAGGATGAAGGATGAAAGGTACACCATTCCTACTGTGAAACACGGAGGTGAATCGCTGATGTTTTGGGGATGTGTGAGCTACTAAAACACAGGAAATTTGGTCAAAATTGATGGCAAGATGAATGCAGTATGTTATCAAAAAATACTGGAGGAACATTTGCATTCATTAGCCAGGAAGCTGCGCATGGGACGTACTTGGACATTCCAACATGACAATGATCTAAAACACAAGGCCAAGTCGACCTATCATTGGCTACAGCAGAATAAAGTGAAGGTTCTGGAGTGGCCGTCTCAGTCTCCTGACTTCAATATCATTGAGCCACTCTGGGGAGATCTCAAACGTGCAGTTCATGCAAGACAGCCCAAGAATTTACAGGAACTGGAGGCTTTTTGCCCAGAGGAATGGGCAGCTTTACCATCTGAGAAGATAAAGAGCCTCATTCACAAATACCACAAAAGACTTCAAGCTGTTATTGATGTTAAAGGGGGAAATACACGATATTAGGAACTCTGGTATGTAAACTTTTGATCAGGGTCATTTGGGTAGTTTGTTGTCATTATGATTTAAAGAGTAAACAGTTGATTGATAATAAATTACTTCAGCCGAACACTAACTATGAGTGAAAGAAAAGTTTTTGTGTTGTTATTGATATTCTCTGAAAAATGGCCAAGAAATCATAAATTCTGCCAGGGTATGTAAACTTATGAGCACAACTGTATGTATGTGATCTCTCTCTCTCTGCCATAAGTACAATGTCAGTGCATATTTTTAGCACCGACCACTGTAATTAAGTCAATGGTTCCCAAGAAAGTGTAAAAAATGTCAGGTGTCTGATCTGCCCGCCGCAATGTCGCAGTCCTGCTAAAAATCGCAGTTCGGCACCATTAGTAGTAAAAAAAAATAATAAAAAATGCCATAAATCTATCCCCTATTTTGTAGATGCTATAACTTTTGTGCAAACCAATCAATATACGCTTATTGTGTTTTTTTTTTTTTTTTTTTTTTTTTACCAAAAATATGTAGCACAATGCAAATTGGCCTATACTGATGAAGAAATTTTGATTTATAAAAAAAAAATATTGGGTGTGTTTTAGAGCAGAAAATAACGTTTTTTTGTTTAACCACTTCAGCCCCGGAAGGTTTTACCCCCTTCCTGACCAGAGCACTTTTTACAATTCGGCACTGCGTCGCTTTAACTGCTAATTGCGCGGTCATGCAATGCTGTACCCAAACGAAATTTGCGTCCTTTTCTTCCCACAAATAGAGCTTTCTTTTGATGGTATTTGATCACCTCTGCCGTTTTTATTTTTTGCGCTATACACGGAAAAAGACCGAAAATTTTGAAAAAAAATGATATTTTCTACTTTTTGTTCTAAAAAAAATCCAATAAACTCAATTTTAGTCATACATTTAGGCCAAAATGTATTCGGCCACATGTCTTTGGTAAAAAAAATGTCAATAAGTGTATATTTATTGGTTTGCGCAAAAGTTATAGCGTCTACAAACTAGGGTACATTTTCTGGAATTTACACAGCCTTTAATTTATGACTGCCTATGTCGATTCTTGAGGTGCTAAAATGGCAGGGCAGTACAAAACCCCCACAAATGACCCCATTTTGGAAAGTAGACACCCCAAGGAATTTGCTGAGAGGCATGTTGAGCCCATTGAATATTCATTTTTTTTGTCCCAAGTGATTGAATAATGACAAAAAAAAAAAAAAAAAAAAAAATTACAAAAAGTTGTCACTAAATGATATATTGCTCACACAGGCCATGGGCATATGTGGAATTGCACCCCAAAATACATTTAGCTGCTTCTCCTGAGTACGGGGATACCACATGTGTGGGACTTTTTGGGAGCCTAGCCGCGTACGGGGCCCCGAAAACCAATCACCGCCTTCAGGATTTCTAAGGGCGTACATTTTTGATTTTACTCCTCACTACCTATCACAGTTTTGAAGGCCATAAAATGCCCAGATGACATAAAACCCCCCCAAATGACCCCATTTTGGAAAGTAGACACCCCAAGCTATTTGCTTTGAGGCATGTTGAGTCCATGGAATGTTTTATATTTTGACACAAGTTGCGGGAAAGTGACAAATTTTTTTTTTTTTTTTTTTTTTTTGCACAAAGTTGTCACTAAATGATATATTGCTCACACAGGCCATGGGCATATGTGGAATTGCACCCCAAAATACATTTAGCTGCTTCTCCTGAGTACGGGGATACCACATGTGTGGGACTTTTTAGGAGCCTAGCCGCGTACGGGACCCCGAAAACCAAGCACCGCCTTCAGGATTTCTAAGGGCGTACATTTTTGATTTTACTCCTCACTGCCTATCACAGTTTCGGAGGCCATGGAATGCCCAGGTGGCACAAACCCCCCCCAAATGACCCCATTTTGGAAAGCAGACACCCCAAGCTATTTGCTGAGAGGCATGGTGAGTATTTTGCAGCTCTCATTTGTTTTTGAAAATAAAGAAAGACGAGAAAAAAAATTTTTTTTTTTCTTTTTTCAATTTTCAAAACTTTGTGACAAAAAGTGAGGTCTGCAAAATACTCACTATACCTCTCATCAAATAGCTTGGGGTGTCTACTTTCCAAAATGGGGTCATTTGGGGGGGGGTTTGTGCCACCTGGGCATTCCATGGCCTCCGAAACTGTGATAGGCAGTGAAGAGTGAAATCAAAAATTTACGGCCTTAGAAAGCCTGAAGGCGGTGCTTGGTTTTCGGGGTCCCGTACGCGGCTAGGCTCCCAAAAAGTCCCACACATGTGGTATCCCCGTACTCAGGAGAAGCAACAGAATGTATTTTGGGGTGTAATTTCACATATTCCCATGGCATGTTTGAGCAATATATCATTTAGTGACAACTTTGCGCAAAAAAAAATAAAAAAAATAAAAAATTGTCTCTTTCCCGCAACTTGTGTCACAATATAAATTATTCCATGGACTCAACATGACTCTCAGCAAATAGCTTGGGGTGTCTACTTTCCAAAATGGGGTCATTTGGGGGGGTTTTGAACTGTCCTGGCATTTTATGCACAACATCTAGAAGCTTATGTCACACATCACCCACTCTTCTAACCACTTGAAGACAAAGCCCTTTCTGACACTTATTGTTTACATAAAAAAATAATTTTTTTTTGCAAGAAAATTACTTTGAACCCCCAAACATTATATATTTTTTTTAAAGCAAATGCCCTACAGATTAAAATGGTGGGTGTTTCATTTTTTTTTTTCACACAGTATTTGCGCAGCGATTTTTCAAACGCATTTTTTGGGGAAAAAACACACTTTTTTACATTTTAATGCACTAAAACACACTATATTGCCCAAATGTTTGATGAAATAAAAAAGATGATCTTAGGCCGAGTACATGGATACCAAACATGACATGCTTTAAAATTGCGCACAAACGTGCAGTGGCGACAAACTAAATACATTTTTAAAAGCCTTTAAAAGCCTTTACAGGTTACCACTTTAGATTTACAGAGGAGGTCTACTGCTAAACTTACTGCCCTCGATCTGACCTTCGCGGCGATACCTCACATGCATGGTGCAATTGCTGTTTACATTTGACGCCAGACCAACGCTTGCGTTCACCTTAGCGCGAGAGCAGGGGGGACAGGGGTGCTTTTTTTTTTTTTTTTTTTTTTTCTTTATTATTATTATTTTTTTATCTTATTTTTAAACTGTTCCTTTCATTTTTTTTTTTTTTTAAATCATTTTTATTGTTATCTCAGGGAATGTAAATATCCCCTATGATAGCAATAGGTAGTGACAGGTACTCTTTTTTGCAAAAATTGGGGTCTATTAGACCCTAGATTTCTCCTCTGCCCTCAAAGCATCTGATCACACCAAGATCGGTGTGATAAAATGCTTTCCCAATTTCCCAATGGCGCTGTTTACATCCGGCGAAATCTACGTCATAAAATGCTCGTAGCTTCCGGTTTCTTAGGTCATAGAGATGTTTGGAGCCACTCTGGTCTCTGATCAGCTCTATGGTCAGCTGGCTGAATCACCGGCTGCATTCTCAGGTTCCCTGTTGAGACAGGAGAGCCAGAGAAAAACACGGAAGATGTTGGGGGGGGGGGGGGGCATTCCCTCCCACTGCTTGTAAAAGCAGTCTAGAGGCTAATTAGCCACTAGGATTGCTTTTACATGAAAGCCGACCGCTGGCTGAAAAGAATGATACCAAGATGATACCTAAACCTGCAGGCATCATTCTGGTATAACCACTCAAAGTCGTGAATGGCATACCTGAAGACAAAAAAATGGTTAACAATAATACACAGTAAACAGTAAAGTATAAATAATTACATACCTGAAAAGCAAACGTGATAAAACATAACAACAATAAAACATTGCAGAATAGAATACAGTAAAAAAGAGCAGAACAATAGAGAGAGAATAGAGAGAGAGAGAACAATAAAACGACAACTATTTTTATTTTATATTTTTGTTTGTGTTTTTTTTTTTTTTTTTTTTACACTTTTTTTTGTAACTAACTTTTATAACTGTAACCGGTTCCAGGTTCGGGTCTCTCAAAATGCGATGGCATCTCGGGAGACCCTGTGAAAGTGTGCCTAGTCTGTGCAATGCTGTACCCTACGCTAATAGTCAACTAGTGCATGGTAGCGTTCAAAACATTCACCAATGCAAAGACCAGGATTGTCAGGACAGGAGGGACAATAATAGCGGGTGTCACGCCTATATCCGCGCTTTCTGCAGACACAACATCTTTTTTGGGGGGTTCGTTGGGTAGGGGTACTCGGGAGGACATAAAAATGCCTCTCATGCAGCCGACTGCATTTGGTTGGGGATGTGAATGGGGGAAGTACGGGCGCTGCAGAAGCGGTGGGTTCCCAATTAGGATTGGCGAATGCAGCAGGAAGGGCATTATGGGCACGACGGGCCTGTGTTTGTCTTTTTGGTGGCAGCGGGACACTACTTGTGCTTGCCACCTCACCAGCTTGAACTGCACTTATGGGACTCGCCACGTCACCAAGTGTTACTGTAGTGCTGGTTTGACTACGACCGGGGTGTACTAGGCCGCTGGCGCTTGCCAGTTCACCAAAACGCTACAAAAAAAACTGTTAGCGATCGCAGGGATCAGGCCTGACTCTGCGAACGCTGCAGTTATGCGTTTAGTGTTTTGTAAGTGACAGTGATCGATCGATACTGCACTTGGGTGGGCTGGGCCGGGCCGGGCGGAGGGGCAAAACGCAGGTGCTAGCAGGTATCTGGGCTGATCCCGCTAACACTGCGTTTTTGGGAACCCTAAACTGCTGGGGACGCTAGTATAGATCAGATCGGATCAGATATTGATGCGATCAGATACTATACCACTAAGGGAGGTGTACGGTGCGTGCGTGGGTGTTAGCGGTACTGGCGCTAATCTGACGCTGCCTGGGGCTGGTGCTTGCCAGTTCACCAAAATACTACCAAAAAAACTGTTAGCGATCGCAGGGATCAGGCCTGACTCTGCGAACGCTGCAGTTATGCGTTTAGTGTTTTGTAAGTGACAGTGATCGATCGATACTGCACTTGGGTGGGCTGGGCCGGGCGGAGGGGCAAAACGCAGGTGCTAGCAGGTATCTGGGCTGATCCCGCTAACACTGCGTTTTTGGGAACCCTAAACTGCTGGGGACGCTAGTATAGATCTGATCGGATCAGATATTGATCCGTTCAGATACTATACCACTAAGGGAGGTGTACGGTGCGTGCGTGGGTGTTAGCGCTACTGGCGCTAATCTGACGCTGCCTGGGGCTGGTGCTTGCCAGTTCACCAAAACGCTACCAAAAAAACTGTTAGCGATCGCAGGGATCAGGCCTGACTCTGCGAACGCTGCAGTTATGCGTTTAGTGTTTTGTAAGTGACAGTGATCGATCGATACTGCACTTGGGTGGGCTGGGCTGGGCTGGGCGGAGGGGCAAAACGCAGGTGCTAGCGGGTATCTGGGCTGATCCCGCTAACACTGCGTTTTCGGGAACCCTAAACTGCTGGGGACGCTAGTATAGATCTGATCGGATCAGATATTGATCCGTTGAGATACTATACCACTAAGGGAAGCGCATGCTGCGTGCGTGGGTGTTCGCGGTACTGGCGCTAATCTGACGCTGCCTGGGGCGACGCATATCACCGCCGGGCGATCAGGGGGCTAAACCTTTATTCGGTAATAAACGGCGGGTGCCCTGACACTATAAAAAATAAACAAACTAACCAGCGTCACCCGTAACAGTTATACAGTGATCAGTGGTGAAAGGGTTAACTAGGGGGCAATCAAGGGGTTAAAACATTTATTAGATAGTATATGGGGGTCCCCTGTCGCTATAAAACACTGACGGCGAACCTAAATATTTACGTTCCTAACTAGCGTCACCAGCGACACTAATACAGCGATCAGAAAAATGATCGCTTAGCGACACTGGTGACAGGGGGTGATCAAGGGGTTAAAACTTTATTAGGGGGGGTTAGGGGGGTATCCTAGACCTAAAGGGGGCCTAACACTAACTGCCCTAACACTAACTGTCACAAACTGACACTATGCAGTAATCAGAAAAAAAAAAGAAAAAAAAAAAAAAAAATACTGCTAATGTCAGTTTGTGACAGGGGGGGGGGGTGATTGGGGGGGGATCGGGGGGCGATCGGGGGGGGGATCGGGGGTGTAAATATGCCTGGCATGTTCTACTGTGTGTGTGTGTGTGTTGTGCACTCACTTGTCATCTCTCCTCGGCGCTGGAACGGAAACTGCCAGACCGGGGAGAGATGACATCACATCCTCTGCCTGTGTGAAACGACACACAGGCAGAGGAGGATTCCTATTGGCTGGGAGCGATCGCGAGGGGGGGGCCACGATCGGATGGTCTCCCCCTCGCCTCCCGACGCTCCCAGTCAGATGCCGACCGCCGATGGCACCGGGGGGGGGTCCGATCGGACCCCCCGCCCGCGGGAGGCAGATCACGTATGGGTACGTGATTTTGCCTGCCCGTGCCATTCTGCCGCAGTATATATGCGGTAGGCGGTCGGCAAGTGGTTAAAGCGCAATGGCCTGGTCAGGAAGTGGGTAAATCCTTCTGGGGCTGAAGTGGTTAATCAATATCTGAATGAACACAAGAATAATTTCCAATATTTTAACAAAACTGAGTTTTATGGAATATTTGTTTAGCTAATTAAATGAAAGTAAGGTTAAATGGCGAGTACTCGGAATGATCCAGTGTGGTAAGTGAGGTCCCCTAAGAATCTGTCCTGGGACGAATTCTGTTTAATTTTTTCATAAATGATCTAGAGGATGGGATAAGCAGCTCAATCTCTGTTTTTTGCGGACGACACAAAGCTAAGCAGGGCAATAACTCCACTTAGCACTGTGGTTGATAGTTTCAGAATCAGAAAATGTACCGTATATACTCGAGTATAAGTCAAATTTTTCAGCACATTTTTTTGTGCTGAAAGTGCCCCCCTCGACTTATACTCGAGTCAAGCACTTTTCTGCAGCAAAAAATTTCATTTTCCGAACCGACTTTGGGGCCCCGTATCTCAGGGCCACTTGGTGCTAGAAACCCCAAATTTGGTATGCAAACCCAGTGGACCTAGTACCAAAACATATCCAAAGCTGAAGTTCCTAGCACCAAGTGGCCCTGAGATACGGGGCCCCAAAATCGGTTCGGAAAATGTCATTCTCTGCTGCAGAAAAGTGCTTGACATTTTCTGAACCGACTTTGGGGCCCCATATCTCAGGGCCACTTAGTGCTAGGAACTCCAAATTTGGTATGCAAACCCAGTGGAACTGGTACCATAACATATCCAAAGCTGGGGTTCCTAGCACCAAGTGGCCCTGAGATACGGGGCCCCAAAACTAGTTCAGAAAATGTCATTCTCTCCTGCAGAAAAGTGCTTGACATTTTCTGAACTGATTTTTGGGGCCCTGTATCTCGGGGCCACTTAGTGCTAGAAACCCCAGCTTTGGAAATGTTATGGTACTAGTTCCACTGGGTTTGCACACCAAATTTGGGGTTCCTAGCACTAAGTGGCCCCGACATACGGGGCCCCAAATTTGGTCAACTGTGTCTATCTGCAGCAATGTCATTTCGGGACCCTTTGAGTTCAGAGACCCCAAATTTTGGCTGCAGCTGGGGGGCATCTAGGAACCCTTAACTACCGAGTTTGAAGTTCGGGGGACCTATGGCTGCAAATGGGCACAGTGATGCTGCAAATGGGCATTGTTGACCCGCTTTTCCACTTACAGTAGATGTGCATTTCTCACCCTCGTCTTATACTCGGGTCAATAAGTTTTTCCCATTTTTTGGGGGGTAAATTAGGGCCTCGACTTATACTCGGAACGACTTATACTCGAGTATATACGGTATTTTTAATTAAGTTCATAAAATAAAATTCAGCCCCCTCACAATAAAATACATCACTTACTTCACATGAAACACCATCTTCTTAAAAATAACACATACATCGCATAATAATACATGCTGCGCATTTAATTTAACCTTAAAAAGCATTCTAGCATTCAAAAACTGTACAGATTGTGGAAAGAAGCTGTTTTGTAGCTTGTCGGTACGAGAGGAAAATACTCCTATATCGTCTGCCAGAAGGCAACACCGTAAACAAGGCAGGATGGGAGCTATCCTTCGGAATAGTAATAGCAACTCCCCTCCCCCAGTTCTTCAGTGCTCATTAAAGTGGAACTAAAAATGGGCTAACGGGCAGCACTTTTCAGTGCAATCGGGGAGCCCGGGTCTGCTGCCCACCTGTCTGACCTGGTAAATGAACCACTTTAAGACTAGGCCTTTTCTGACAATGTTTGCAAGTAAAAATCAATATTTTCTGCTTGAAAAACTATGTATGGATGTGTGTGTGTGTGTGTGTGTGTGTGTATGTATGTATATATATATATATATATATATATATATATATATATATATATATAATTAGTATGAATTTTATTTATTTTTTTCAGAGACCCCGGAGAATAAAATGGCGATTATTGCAATTTTCCGTGTCACATGGTATTTGCGAGCGGTTTTCTTTTTTTTTTTGTAAAAATACACCTTAACCACTTCAGCCCCGGAAGATTTGACTGCTGAATGACCGGGCCATTTTTTGCAAATCGCCACTGCGTCGCTTTACCTGATAATTGCGCGGTCGTGCGACCCTGTACCCAAATAAAATTGGCGTCCTTTTTTAGTTTTTTTTACTAGTAATGGCGTCAATCTGCGATTTTTATCGTGACCTTATGGCAGACACATCGGACAATTTTGACACATTTTTGGGACCATTGTCATTTATACAGCGATCAGTGCTATAAAAATGCATTGATTACTGTAAAAATGTCACTGGCAGTGAAGGGTTTAATACTAGGGGGCGATCAAGGGGTTAAATGTGTTCCCTGGGAGGTGATTCTAACTCAAGTGGGAGGGGACTGACTAGAGGAAGTGATGGATTGTGGTTCCTAGCTAATAGGAACACACGAACTGTCACTGCTCTCAGAACAGAACACGGGTGTTCTGTCCCTCGTGCTTGCGATCGTTGGCCACGAGCATCGGCACCCCCGTTGTGCAGCGGGCGCGCGCCTGCTATCCTAATCCCGCGGAATCTGCTGATCAGCTCTGGAAGGATTTGCCCCCTTAATGACCAGGCCATTTTTTTGTGATATGGCACTGCGTCGCTTTAACTGACAATTGCATGGTCGTGCGATGCTGTACCTAAACAAAATTTACATCCCTTTTTTTTTTTCCCCACAAATAGAGCATTCTTTTGGTGGTATTTGATCACCACTGCGGTTTTGTTTTTTTTTTGCGCTATAAACCAACAAATAGCGATAATTTTTCTTTTTTTTTACTTTTTGCTATAATATATATCCCAAAAAAATATATATGAAAAAAAAACATATTCATCAGTTTAGGCTGTTATATATTCTTCTACATATTTTTGGTAAAAAAAAAATGGCAATAGGCGTATATTGATTGGTTTGCACAGAAGTTATCGCGTCTACAAACTATGGGATAGATTTAGGGACTTTTATTTTTTTTATTGTTTTTACTATTAATGGCAGCAATCTGCGATTTTTAGCAGGACTGCGACATTGCGGCAGACAAATCTGACCCCAAATTACACTTTTTGGGGACCAGTGACATTATTACCTTGATCAGTGCTATAAAAATGCAGTGATCAATGTAAAAGTGACACTGGCAGGGAAGGGGTTAACACTAGGGGGGCGATCAGGGGGTTAACTGTTCCCTCTGTGTGTTCTAACTGTAGGGGGGATGGGCTACCAAGGACACGAGAGAGATCACTGTTCCCGATCACTGGGAACAGTAGATCTGACATGTCCCCCTGTCAGAACTGGGAATCGCCTTATTTACAAAGGCAGTTCCCCGTTCTGCCTCTATAATAGAAAAAAAAATATATATAATTTTTTTTTTTTGATCACTTTCATTCCTATCATAAGAAATGTAATCATCCTTTGTGATAGAAATAAGGGATGACCAGTCATCTTTATGGAGACATCTGGGGTCTATAAGACCCCAGATCTCTCTTCTACCCTTGAAAGTATCAGATTAAAAAAAAAAACATTGCTCTGATGAATAAAAAAAATTGTTTACATCTGTCCTTAACCAGAAGTGACATCATGACGTCACTCCTGGCCTCCTAGATCATAGGGGTGGGGAGAGGCGGATCGTTTCCCTGGCTCACCGGTGAGAACAGTTAGGCCTGGTTGACACCTATGAGGTTTTTTTTTTTTTTTTTTGGTGTTTTTTGCGGAAATGCACTACAGTCTATTTAACCTGATTTCCTATAGGACACGTTCACATCCTATGCTTTTTTTTCAGCCACTGCGTTTTTGGAAAGGGTCGGGGACTTATTTTAAATGCAAAACGGTGCTTTTTTTTGGCTTCAATGGAGAAGCTGCAGAAAAGCATGTAGTGTGTTTTTGCCACAATTTTACTGTGATTTTGCCGCGATTTGCGTTTTTTGCATTTTTTTTAAATTTGCCCAACAACAAATTGGCAAAAAAAGGATAGAGAATGTGAAACGCGAAATTGCTGTAGAATTGCTGCAAAAAGGCACAGCAAAAAGCACAGCAGAAACGTATCAAAAGCAAACTGCATAGGTGTAAACCGACCCTAAACCCAAGAAACCCCAGCGAGCATCGGAAGGGGGGGACAGACAACGACCCCTCCCACTGCTTCTAAATGCATTCCAGGAACTAATCAGCTGCTTGGATCGCTTTTATCAAAAAAAGAATCCACGGCTGAAAAAAAAAATATTGGGATTATGGCTCATGACTTCAGCCATAGCCCCATTAAATCACTTCAAAGCCGTCACATATACACTATATATTACCAAAAGTATTGGACGCCTGCCTTTACACACACATGAACTTTACTGGCATCCCAGTCTTAGTCCGTAGGGTTCAATATTGAGTTGGCCCACCCTTTTTAGTTATAACAGCTTCAACTCTTCTGTGAAGGCTGTCCACAAGGTTTAGGAGTGTGTCTATGGGAATGTTTGACCATTCTTCCAGAAGTGCATTTGTGAGGTCAGGCACTGATGTGGATGAGAAGGCCTGGCTCACAGTCTCCACTCTAATTCATCCCAAAAGGTGTTCTGTTGGGTTGAGGTCAGGACTCTGTGCAGGCCAGTTAAGTTCCTCCACCCCGAAGTCGCTCATCCATGTCTTTATGGACCTTGCTTTGTGCACTGGTGTGCAGTCATGTTGGAACAGGAAGGGGCCATCCCCAAACTGTTCCCACAAAGTTGGGAGCATGAAATTGTCCAAAATATCTTGGTATGCTGACGCCTTAAGAGTTCCCTTCACTGGAACTAAGGGGCCAAGCCCAACCCCTGAAAAACAGCCCCACGCCATAATCTCCCCCTCCACCAAATAGTTTTGACCAGTGCACGAAGCAAGGTCCATAAAGACATGGATGAGCGAATTTGGGGTGGAGCAACTTGACTGGCCTGCACAGAGTCCTGACCTAAACCTTGTTTCATCAGACAATAACACGTTTTCCCTTGTGCTTTTGAGAGACTTCAGATGTGTTTTTGCAAAATTCAGCCAGGCTTGACTGTTTTTCTTTGTAAGAAAAGGCTTCCATCTTGCCACTCTACCCCATAGCCCAGACATATGAAGAATACGAGAGATTGTTGTCACATGTACCACACAGCCAGTACTTGCCTCTTGGCAACCTCCCTGACCAGATTTCTTCTCATCTCTTCAATTTGGGAGGGACATCCAGTTCTTGGTAATTTCACTGTTGTGGTTTGTAGCAAGAGATATACAAATAAACCGCCCCTGAATCTCTCTTATTCCACTGCGCCAAAGAAAAGTGCAAAGCTATATAAAAGATGTGTAAATGAATAAAAAATGTGTGTACATACACAGTGTACAGTGAAAAAAGCTGCCACTTAAATACGTAAACTGATCAGAATCCCAAAACTATACCTCTCACACGTGTACAGATAGAGATAGCGGCTCTAATATAAATTGTGTAAAATAATGGGTCAGAGCAGCATAATGCCTATGACCCTCTACTTATACATAAAAATAATAGTGTCATGAAAAATATTATTTTTATCATGAAAAGAAATTTCTTTAACACCCAGTGAAAAGTGTCACTATAAATAATAAATTACAAGAAATGAAAAAATAAGTTCAACAGTTGTTTTTCAATCTTCTTGTGTGAAAAATCTTCTACTCTTCCACCACACCACCGTGATAGTGACACCACTCCCTCTGAAGAGCGCACTCACCAGATTGTATAGCCTCCCACTCTCATGTTCGGCAAAACAGCAATTGAACCACACCTGGGTTGCATGTGATGAACCGTGACTCCAATCAAGCCAGCTCCATATGTGAAAAAATGAATAAAGTGCTCCACATAGCGTGATACCATTTTAAAAAGATTTATTAAAATCACTTCAAACACACTTCAATGGTTACACTCACTTTTAAACTGAAACATAAAAGCCTTTAAAAAAAATCCACAGCAAGCACAGCACAGGTTACACGGCATTCCATCGCACTGACATTCGATGCCGCTGTCTGAGGAGGACTAGACCGATCGGATGGCTGGGCCTTAGAAGGTTGGGTGAGAGATACACCAGTTTACACTTCAGGTCCGCTGTGACCGCGGTGCACCGTTGGATCACTGATCCTGTTGCTTGCTGTGCTTGCTGTGGATTTCTTTTAAAGGCTTTTATGTTTCAGTTTAAAAGTGAGTGTAACCATTGAAGTGTGTTTGAAGTGATTTTAATAAATCTGTCAAAATGGTATCACGCTATGTGGAGCACTTTATTCATTTTTTCACATATGGAGCCGGCTTGATTGGAGTCACGGTTCATCACATGCAACCCAGGTGTGGTTCAATTACTGTTTTGCCGAACACGAGAGTGGGAGGCTATACAATCTGGTGAGTGCGCTTTTCAGTGAGTGGTGTCACTATCACGGTGGTGTGGTGGAAGAGTAGAAGATTTTTCACACAAGAAGATTGAAAAACAACTGTTGAACTTATTTATTAATTTCTTGTAATTTATTATTTATAGTGACACTTTTCACTGGGTGTTAAAGAAATGTCTTTTCATGACACTATTATTTTTATGTATAAGTAGAGGGTCATAGGCAGGGGCGTTGCTAGGTAGCAAAAAGACCAGGGGCTTCAGCCCGAAGTCAGAGCCCAGCACCGGGGGGGGGGGAGTGATGGTGCGGCAGACGGTGGGGTTGTATGGAGCGGGGTGTTACCTACCTGACATACACTGACCTACCTGACATACACTGACCTACCTGACACACACTGACCTACCTGGCTGACATACACTGACCTACATGACATACCTGAAACGTACTAATCTACCTGACATACACTGACCTACCTATCTGACATACACTGACCTACATGAGATACACTAACCTACATGGCTGACATACACTGACCGTGCTGACCTACCTGACATGCACTGACCTACCTGACATGCACTGACCTACCTGACATGCACTGACCTACCTGACATGCACTGACCTACCTGACATGCACTGACCTACCTGACATGTACTGACCTACCTGGCTGACACACAATGACCTACATGACATACACTGACCCACACTGACCTACCTGACCCACACTGACCTACCTGACCCACACTGACCTACCTGACCCACACTGACCTACCTGACCCACACTGACCTACCTGACCCACACTGACCTACCTGACCCACACTGACCTACCTGACCCACACTGACCTGCATGACATACACTGACCTGCATGACATACACTGACCTGCATGACATACACTGACCTGCATGACATACACTGACCTACATGACATACACTGACCTACATGACATACACTGACCTACCTGAGACACACTGACCTACATGACATACACTGACCTACCTGAGACACACTGACCTACCTGAGACACACTGACCTACCTGGCTGACATACACTGACCTACATGACATACCTGACACACACTGACCTATCTGACACACACTGACCTACCTATCTGACACACACTGACCTAATTGATACACTGACCTACTTACCTGACACACACTGACCTACCTATCTGACCTACCTGACACACACTGACCTACCTATGTGACCTACCTGACACACACTGGCCTACCTATCTGACCTACCTGACACACACTGACCTACCTATCTGACCTACCTGACACACACTGACCTACCTATCTGACACACACTGACCTAATTGATACACTGACCTACCTACCTGACACACACTGACCTACCTATCTGACCTACCTGACACACAGTGACCTACCTATCTTACCTACCTGACACACAGTGACCTACCTATCTGACATACACTGACCTACCTGACATGCACTGACCTACCTGACATGCACTGACCTACCTGCCCTTGCCCCCTTAAAGCCTAAGTTTATTTATTTAAAATTAGCCAAGGGGCAGTCAAATCATCAATTGCAGCCACTGTGCCCCGTCAAATGCAGCCACTGTGCCCCGTCAAATGCAACCACTGTACCCCATCAATCGCAACCACTGTGCCCCGTGAAATGAAGCCACTGTGCCCGTCAAAAGAGAGAAGAGAGAGAAGAGAGAGAATAGAGACAGAGAAGAAGAGAGAGAGAAGGAGAGAAGGAGAGAAAGCGAGAGAGAGAAGGAGAGCGAGAAACACAGAGAGAGAGTGACACCTTTTTTTTTTATCTTCGTTCTGTCCCACTGCCAGTCACAGCCACCATGGCTGTTATTCAGCGTGACTCTGGAGGTTGAGGTAGAAGGAGGCGTCGCCGTGCCGGTGTTCTCTTGAGAGAGGGGGTGCTGACACAGAGGGGGGTGGTGCTGACAGAGAGGGGGAGTGCTGACGGGGGGGTTCTAAAAGAGGGGGGTGCTGCTGACAGAGAGGGGGGTGCTAAAAGAGGGTGTGGGCTGACAGAGAGGGGGGCGCGCTGACAGAGAGGGGGGCGCGCTGACAGAGAGGGTATGGACTGACAGAGAGGGGGGTGCTGACAGAGAGGGTATGGACTGACAGAGAGGGGGGTGCTGACAGAGAGGGTATGGACTGAGAGGGGGGTGCTGACAGAGAGGGGGGTGCTGACAGAGAGGGGGGTGCTGACAGAGAGGGGGGTGCTGACAGAGAGGGGGGTGCTGACAGAGAGGGGGGTGCTGACAGAGAGGGTATGGACTGAGAGGGGGGTGCTGACAGAGAGGGTATGGACTGAGAGGGGGGTGCTGACAGAGAGGGGGGTGCTGACAGAGAGGGGGGTGCTGACAGAGAGGGGGGTGCTGACAGAGAGGGGGGTGCTGACAGAGAGGGGGGTGCTGACAGGGAGGGGGGTGCTGACAGGGAGGGGGGATGCTGACAGAGAGGGGGGATGCTGACAGAGAGGGGGGATGCTGACAGAGAGGGGGGATGCTGACAGAGAGGGGGGATGCTGACAGAGAGGGGGGATGCTGACAGAGAGGGGGGATGCTGACAGAGAGGGGGGATGCTGACAGAGAGGGGGGATGCTGACAGAGAGGGGGGATGCTGACAGAGAGGGGGGATGCTGACAGAGAGGGGGGATGCTGACAGAGAGGGTATGGACTGAGAGGGAGGGGGGTGGGCTGACAGAGAGGGGGGTGGGCTGACAGAGAGGGGGGTGGGCTGACAGAGAGGGGGGTGGGCTGACAGAGAGGGGGGTGCTGACTGGGGGGGTGGGCTGACAGAGAGGGGGGTGCTGACTGGGGGGGTGGGCTGACAGAGAGGGGGGTGCTGACAGAGAGGGGGGTGCTGACAGAGAGGGGGGTGCTGACAGAGAGGGGGGTGCTGACAGAGAGGGGGGTGCTGACAGAGAGGGGGGTGCTGACAGAGAGGGGGGTGCTGACTGGGGAGGTGGGCTGACAGAGAGGGGGGTGCTGACTGGGGAGGTGGGCTGACAGAGAGGGGGGTGCTGACAGAGAGGGGGTGCTGTCATGGGGGTGGGCTGACAGAGAGGGGGGTGCTGACTGGGGGGGGTGGGCTGACAGAGAGGGGGTGCTGACTGGGGGAGTGGGCTGACAGAGAGGGGGGTGCTGACAGAGAGGGGGGTGCTGACAGAGAGGGGGGTGCTGACAGAGGGGGGTGGGCTGACAGGGGGTGCTGACACAGAGGGGGGTGGTGCTGACAGAGAGGGGGAGGGCTGACGGGGGGGTGCTAAAAGAGGGTGTGGGCTGACAGAGAGGGGGGCGCTGACAGAGGGGAGGTGGGCTGACAGAGAGGGGGGCGCTAACAGAGAGGGTATGGACTGACAGAGAGGGGGGTCTTGACAGAGAGGGTATGGACTGACAGAGAGGGGGGTGCTGACAGAGAGGGTATGGACTGAGAGGGGGGTGCTGACAGAGAGGGGGGTGCTGACTGGGGGGGTGGGCTGACAGAGAGAGGGGGTGCTGACACAGAGGGGGTGGGCTGACAGAGAAGGGGGTGGGCTGACAGAGAGGGGGGTGCTGACTGGGGAGGTGGGCTGACAGAGAGGGGGGTGCTGACTGGAGGAGTGGGCTGACAGAGAGGGGGGTGCTGTCATGGGGGTGGGCTGACAGAGAGGGGGGTGCTGACGGGGGGGGTGGGCTGACAGAGAGGAGGGTGGGCTGACAGAGAGGGGGGGGTGCTGACAGAGGGGGTGGGCTGGCACAGAGGAGTGGGCTAACAGAGAGGGGGGTGCTGACAGAGAGGGGCAGGATGACAGAGAGGGGCGGGATGACAGAGAGGGGCGGGATGACAGAGAGGGGCGGGATGACAGAGAGGGGCGGGATGACAGAGAGGGGCGGGGTGACAGAGAGGAGCACTCTGACAGGCTGGAGGAAGAGCAGATGACAGACCTCAGTAAAGAGGAGACACATCGCGCGCCAGGCAGGGAGGCGGGACTCCGGGCGGCCGAGATCATCCACAGTCCAGCCCAGCCCCGCCTCCACATGTGACCAGTCACCACCTCCACTGGGCCAATCAGACATGTCCGCCGCCTGCACAGCAAATCACAGAGCGCCCGCTGCCCAGCCCTCGACAGTGAGTGTAACAGATGTCAGTGGGCACGGGAATCGGGATGCGCCGCTCTCGATCTCGCGGCCGGGGCCACTGGTCACAGGACAGCTGAGCATCATGTCTGTATGCAGCCCCGCTGCATAACTAAGCAGGGAGAAGGGATGAGCGGGGGGGGGGGAGGTGGCGGTCCGATGGCTCAGTGCTTGTACATGCCTGCTCTTCTCTCCTCTACCTCCAATGCCGCCCGCCGCAGCCGCGACCCGCCCGCTAGTTTCTCCTGCACACCCGCTGAGACTCGGGGCTATGGGCTCCACATTCGGGGCTCCAGCCTCGATAGCCACCCCCTGGCGACGCCTCTGGTCATAGGCATTATGCTGCTCTGACCCATTATTTTACACAATTTATATTAGCGCCGCTATCTCTATCTGTACACGTGTGAGAGGTATAGTTTTAGGATTCTGATCAATTTCACTGTTGTGCCATATTGTCTCCACTTGATGACTCTTCACTGTGTTCCATGGTATATCTAATGCCTTGGAAATACTTTGGTACCCTTTTCCTAACTGATACCTTTTTTAAGGCCCCTTTCACGCGGGCTTTCTGATCAGGTCCGCCTGTCAGTTTTTCAGGTGGACCTGGTCAGACCCTCTATTCACTCCTATGGAGCAGCAGATGTCAGCGGTGACATGTCCGCTGCTATCTGATCCTGTCCGTGAAATCCAGACGATGGAGACCCTATTTTCCATCCGTCCGTCTCCGATCAGATGAAAACGAACAGGCGGTCCTTTTTCATCCGACCTCCCCATAGAGGAGAGCGGGGTTCTGACAGGTGCGTCTCTGCACAGTGAGCGGAGATGGACCTGTCATCCGCCTACTCAGCGGGAAAAGAAAAAAAATAAAACAGGAAAGGGATATAAAAAGGAATCCAAGGAATTGAGAATGCCAATCGGCAGTGTTCAAACGCAGATCAAGAAGTGGAAAATGAGGGGTTCTGTTGAAACCAAACCAGAAACTAAAATTTCAGCCACAACTGCCAGGGAAATTGCAAGATGCAAAGAAAAACCCACAAATAACTTTGTGAAATATAGGACTCTCTGAAAATATGTGGTGTGGCTGTTTCAAGATAAGAGGCATTTGAAGAAATATGGGCTGCAAGGTCAAGTCGCCAGAAGAAAGCCATTACTACGCAAATGGCACAAAGTATCCCACTTACAATACACCAAACAGCACAGAGACAAGCCTCAAACCTTCTGACACAGTCATTTGGAGTGATGAGGCCAAAATTTAGCTTTTTGGCCACAACCATAAACGCTTCATTTGGAGAGGAGTCAATAAGGCCTATGATGAAAGGTACACCAATTCCTACTGTGAAACACTGAGGTGGATCGCTGATATTTTGGGGATGTGTGAGCTACAAAGGCACAGGAAATTTGGTCAAAATGTATGGCAAGATGAATGCAGTATATTATCAAAAAATACTGGAGAAACATTTGCATTCATCAGCCAGGAAGCTGCGCATGGGACGTACTTGGACATTCCAACATGACAATGATCCAAAACACAAGGCCAAGTCGACCTGTCATTGGCTACAGCAGAATAAAGTGAAGGTTCTGGAGTGGCCATCTCAGTCTCCTGACCTCAATATCATTGAGCCACTTCTGGGGAGATCTCAAACGTGCAGTTCATGCAAGACAGCCCAAGAATTTACAGGAACTGGAGGCTTTTTGCCCAGAGGAATGGGCAGCTTTACCATCTGAGAAGATAAAGAGCCTCATCCACAAATACCACAAAAGACTTCAAGCTGTCATTGATGTTAAAGGGGGCAATACACGGTATTAAGAACTGGGGTATGTAAACTTTTGATCAGGGTCATTTGAATAGTTTCTGTTGTCATTATGATTTAAAAAGAGTAAACACAGTTGATAATAAATAGCTTCAGCCAAACATTAATCATGAGTGAAAGAAAAGTTTTAGTGTTCTCATTCATGCTCTCTGAAAAATGACCAAGAAATCATAAATTCTGCCAGGGTATGTAAACTTATGAGCACAACGGTGTGTGTATATATATGTGTGTGTATGTGTATATATATATATATATATATATATATATATATATATATATATATACACTACCGTTCAAAAGTTTGGGGTCACCCAAACAATTTTGTGTTTTCCATGAAAAGTCACACTTATTCACCACCATACGTTGTGAAATGAATAGAAAATAGAGTTAAGACATTGACAAGGTTAGAAATAATGATTTGTATTTGAAATAACATTGTTTTTACATCAAACTTTGCTTTCATCAAAGAATCCTCCTTTTGCAGCAATTACAGCATTGCACACCTTTGGCATTCTAGCTGTTAATTTATTGAGGTAAGCTGGAGAAATTGCACCCCACGCTTCTAGAAGCAGCTCCCACAAGTTGGATTGGTTGGATGGGCACTTCTGGCGTACCATACGGTCAAGCTGCTCCCACAACAGCTCAATGGGGTTCAGATCTGGTGACTGTGCTGGCCACTCCATTACCGATAGAATACCAGCTGCCTGCTTCTGCTGTAAATAGTTCTTGCACAATTTGGAGGTGTGTTTAGGGTCATTGTCCTGTTGTAGGATGAAATTGGCTCCAATCAAGCGCTGTCCACTGGGTATGGCATGGCGTTGCAAAATGGAGTGATAGCCTTCCTTATTCAGAATCCCTTTTACCCTGTACAAAGCTCCCACCTTACCAGCACCAAAGCAACCCCAGACCATCACATTACCTCCACCATGCTTAACAGATGGCGTCAGGCATTCTTCCAGCATCTTTTCATTTGTTCTGCGTCTCACAAACGTTCTTCTTTGTGATCCAAACACCTCAAACTTGGATTCATCCGTCCACAACACTTTTTTCCAGTCTTCCTCTGTCCAATGTCTGTGTTCTTTTGCCCATCTTAATCTTTTTCTTTTATTGGCCAGTCTCAGATATGGCTTTTTCTTTGCCACTCTGCCCTGAAGCCCAAAATCCCGCAGCCGCCTCTTCACTGTAGATGTTGACACTGGTGTTTTGCGGGTACTATTTAATGAAGATGCCAGTTGGGGACCTGTGAGGCGTCTGTTTCTCAAACTAGAGACTCTAATGTGCTTATCTTCTTGCTTAGTTGTGCAACGCGGCCTCCCACTTCTTTTTCTACTCTGGTTAGAGCCTGTTTGTGCTGTCCTCTGAAGGGAGTAGTACACACCGTTGTAGGAAATCTTCAATTTCTTTGCAATTTTTCGCATGGAATAGCCTTCATTTCTAAGAACAAGAATAGACTGTCGAGTTTCAGATGAAAGTTCTCTTTTTCTGGCCATTTCGAGCGTTTAATTGACCCCACAAATGTGATGCTCCAGAAACTCAATCTGCTCACAGGAAGGTCAGTTTTGTAGCTTCTGGAAGGAGCTAGACTGTTTTTAGATGTGTGAACATGATTGCACAAGGGTTTGCTAATCATCAATTAGCCTTCTGAGCCAATGAGCAAACACATTGTACCATTAGAACACTGGAGTGATAGTTGCTGGAAATGGGCCTCTATACACCTATGTAGATATTGCACCAAAAACTAGACATTTGCAGTTAGAATAGTCATTTACCACATTAGCAATGTATAGAGTATATTTGTTTAAAGTTAGGACTAGTTTAAAGTTAGCTTCATTTAAAAGTATAGTGCTTTTCCTTCAAAAATAAGGACATTTCAATGTGACCCCAAACTTTTGAACGGTAGTGTATATATATATATATATATATATATATATATATATATATATATATATATATATATATATATATATATATATATATATAATGTATATGTATGTGTGTGTGTAATACATATGTATATTTTGCTTTAAGAAAAGTGATGAATATATATAATCTCTCCATAAAGAGGACCTGTCCTGCTGTATTGTTATCTCAAGGGATACCAATAAAAGTGATCAAAACATTTTTTTTTTATTTTTATTTTTTTAAAGGGACAGTGAAAAATGTAATTATATATAATTTTTTTTTTTTTAAAGCACCCCCGTACTTGCGTGCTTGTGCGCAGACTGAGCGAATACGTAGGTCACGCCCACATATGTAAACAGTGTTTGCAGCACATGTGAGATATCGCCCCCGAACATCTGAGCGAGAGCAATAATTCTAGCACTAGACCTCCTGTGTATTTCTTAACTGGTAACCTGTAGAAATTTTTAAACCGTCACCTAAGTAAATTTTTAAGTACCGTCATTTGGCCCCATTCCATGAGGGCACGCAATTTTAGAGCATGACATGTTGGGTATCTATTTACTTGCTGTAACATGATCTTTCAAATTATACAAAAAAAAAATCGCGGTATAGATTGTTTTTTGGGGTTTTTTTTTTTTTAATTCATTGAAGTGTATTTTTTCCCAAAAAATTACGTTTGAAAAAATGCTTCGCAAATACCGTGTGACATTAAAAATTGCAATGACCGCCATTTTATTCTTTATGGTCTTTGCTAAAAAAAAAATATATGATGTTTGGAGGTTCTAAAGTCATTTTCTAGCAAAAAATACAGATTTTTACTTGTAAACAACAAATGTCAGAAGAAGGCTGGGTCCTTAAGTGGTTAAATTCCATGCATTGATGTACACGGTAAGTCACCTGACCAAGATACCTAGTAGCATTGGCTGGGACATATGAGCCCTACATAAGTTTTTATCATACTCTCACTTTCCTCTTGCAATGTTTCTACATTTATATCTGTAGATTTGGATAGAATTTTGTGTTATTTCAGATAAGAACCTTTTTTTTTTATACTTTTTTATTTTTTATTTTTTTTTTTCTTCTTTTTTTTTCTAACCTGTGACACCTAGAAAAAAATAAGATTCAATATGCCAACATGTAATTCTTCTCTCCACCTGTATTGTAAAAAATCATGTTTTAAAGGAAATTGAGACACCCCATGCTTGTAAATACATTCCCTGCGTGGTGCCCAGTAAATCCTTCTTGTCACACAGTTACTGGCTGGATACTTCTGTAGAATGAAAGAAGCCAAGATAGCTTGAGAGTTTTCTGAGCCATAGGTACCTGTACTGGTAATTTTACATAATCTTGCATTTTGGACCGCACATAATGTTGGTAAATGAGAGGAACTGCCTTGAAAGTGGCCCTTGATTCAGAGCTATTTAAGTTTTTTTTTTTTTTATATTTTTAGTTTCAGATAAAATAGTCAGAAATTGCAGTGAATTGCCTTTGTGTGTGGTAAATTGCTTGCATCTGTTATTTACAAACACCATTTTGGTTATACTTCGGGAAAAAAAAAAAGTTCTCTTCAGACCTGGAAAATGAATGCAATCCGTTGTCTGAATTAAAACAACATTTTTTTTTAAGCTGTAGGGTCTCTTTCACATGGGCAGTAGCAAACACAGGCAGTTGAGTCATGGTTTTACTGCCCCCAGGCCACCCACCTAAAAGATTACATGCAGCTGCTCTGGGTCTTGCACATGCTGCGTTGCTTAGCTTCATGGATACAGCTAAGATTATATCGCAGTGTCAGGTTTGGTGGGCAGCACCGCCACGAAATATGACTTGTTCACATAAATGGGGCCATACCGTTTGCAGCACAGTATTCACAAAGACCCCCCCTGTTTAAATGCCTCCTGAAGGCCTGGCAGCCTCTGCTCTACTGTACTGGTCTTCCAAACGCGATCCACTGCAGGGACGTGCGGTGAGGCACTGGCTAGTATCGGAGCCAGATACACACAGGTTACATACGGCGCGAACATTAGAGTGAGAGCAATAATTCTAGCATTAGACCACCGCTGTAACTCTAAACATGTAACCTGTAAAAAAAATAAATAAAGTGTTGCCTATGGAGATTTTTAAGTTTGGCACAATTCCACAAGTGTGCGCAGTTTTAAAACTTGACATGTTGGGTATCTATTTACTCTGCGTAACATCTTTCATAGTATACAAAAATCGGGCTAACTAGCGTTTTTTTTTTTTTTTTCTTCTTTTTTTTTTTTCTTCTTTATTTTTTATTCATGAAACAGTTTCTTTCCCCCAAAAATTGCGCAAATACAGTGTAACATAAAAAGTTGCAATGACCACCATTTTATTCCCTAGGGTGTCTGCTAAAACAATATAGATAATGTTTGGGGGTTCTGAGTAATTTTCTCGCAAAAAAAGATTTTTACATGTAGGAGAAAAGTGTCAGAATTGGCCTGGGTAGCAAGGGGTTAATTACAATAAGTAATATACAAATAATTATTATATTTTGTTTTTAAGGTAATTTACTATATTTTCAAAATCTGTACTTAAGCAGGGGGCTTAACGGACAATTTACTAATGTTTGAAGTTATTACTTCAAACCAGTAATTTCACAGTAAATAGATAATAAAGGATTATCTTTTAACATATAGCATAATATTATATGATTTAGCTTGTACCTTTTCAGCAGCAGCAGATTCTTATTCTCCCTCTTAACTGTGTGAGAAAAACATGGGATTGTGGGTAAATCTTATAAACATAAACACATGTTTTTTCCTTCTAGTTAAGAGGGTTGGGCTGGAAGGGAGTATTTGTCTTTTAGACACATGCCCCCTTCTATGACACTGCAGTGGAAGGCGTGCCTCCACTGCGGCATTTTTATTGGACAGTTTGGGGCAATGGTACTTTACCATTGGTCGAAGACTCCGAGCTGTCCATTGAGCTTAGTGCCTCTGACAAGAAGTGAGGAGAGGCACTGTGAGCTCATCCTCTCTGTCTGCTGCAAACAGAGTGTGCCAGTTTGCATTTAAACTGGCTGCGCTGTATTTAGCTTTTGACAGGCTGCGCAAGGAGCCCCGTATCTCCAGAACCATAGATGATAGGAGCCTCAATTTTTTGACCACTTCAGCCACCCAACCCCCATATCTGGGGTCTCTGTGACCCCTGGTCGCCAAGCTATGACCCTCGAAGTCAATTTTTTTTTTTTTTTTTTTTTTTTTTTTAATGCTCGTGGCAGTTGAGGCTCTGCCTCGCATGCCTCCCTTGACTGCACGTCTCTGATCCACTGCAGATCACTTTTCAGAGGGGAGGTAGACTGCCGCAGGTGCAAATGAGCCTTAAAGGCCAATGTGCGCTTCTTTATTTTTAACCACTTCAATACTGTACACTTCTCCCCCTTCCTGACCAGGCCAATTTTCATCTCTCAGCGCTGTCACCCTTACCAATTGCCAATTACTGTCATGCAACGCTGTACCCATATGAAATTTGTATCATTTTTTGAGGCCGATCTTTCTTTCGGTGGTATTTAATCACCACTATTTTTAAATGGAAAAAATACCGATGATTAGTTTTTCTTTTTCTCTTATAAAATTTTGCAAATAATCTTTCTTCATAAATTTAGGCCAAAATGTATTCTTCTACATATCTTTGATAAAATTAACCCAAATCAATGTGTATATGTGTGTATGTATGTGTATATGTGTGTGTGTGTATATATATATATATATATATATGTGTGTGTGTGTGTGTGTGTGTGTGTGTGTGTGTGTGTGTAAATGGATCAGTCCTGATATACTGACATTTCTTGAGGCCCTAAAATCCCAGGACAGTACAAATGCCCCCTAAATGACCCCTTTTTGGAAAGTAGACTAGACAACACCCCGAGATATTTACTAAGAGGCATGGTGAGTTTTTAGAAGTTGTAATTTCTGTCTCGGCCACCAGAGCAATACAGCGTCACCATATGACTGGTGTGGCAGTGTCAGTATGTTATAAAAAATGTTTGTGTTTTTTCAATTTTTATAACTTTTTTTTTTTTTTTTTTTTTTTACAGTTTTTTTTATCTGTTACAAAGTTGTTGTTTTTTTGTTTTCATACGGTCACCAGAGCAGTACAGTGTTACCATAGTGACACTGTACTGCTCTGGGGAGGTGATTATGATTCTTTTATTATTTTTATTTTTTTTACACTATGATTATTTATTATAGTGAGGATCACTGTATAGGCAACCCTTTTTACTTTGTGAAAGGCATCCATTCATGTGCTATTGCAGGGCTTGACAAATTTGCTTGGAATCTAGGAGCCAGCTAAAAAAGTTAGGAGCCAGGTTTTTTTTTTTTTTTTTAAACGACCGACAGCTTTATTTTCAATATAAAAATTAACCAATCTTAAATTTACACAGAGACGACTAGAACGAATGTGACTGCTTTTATTTCCTGCCATGCAGGTACACAAGACCACCATATTCCCCATAAGGATCCAATCAGGTCCGCCTGAAAAACTGACAGGTGAACCTGATCAGACAGCCCGTGTGAAAGGGGCCAAGCAGGAAGATGACGAATAATAAATTCATTTTAATTAACCACTTCCTTCCCGCAGGACGACTATATACGTCCTGTCTTTGAAGAGAAATACCGTTCTTATGGTAGCAGCTAGCTACTATAACCCTGGTATCTTCTTCAAGAGCCGGCGGTTCTCTTTCAGATAAAAGTGGTCTCTGCAGCAGATTCGCAGCGAGATCACTTTTATCGGCGGCAGGAGAGGGGCCCCCCCTACCGCCGCTCTCCGGTGCCCTTCACCGCTTACCGTGGCCGTCGGTAACGGCGGAGGCGATCCGGATCTGTCCCTGGCCTGACATGGAGACGAGTGAGAGGAAGATGGCCCGCCCCCCGCCCATCTCCAAGTCATTGCAGGGCGGAAGCCACGTCAAATCTTCACTTCCACCCATAGCTCTTAAAGGGACATTTTATTTTTATTTTTTTCAAATGACAATTTTTTTTTTTTTAATGCATTTTAGTGTAAATATGAGATTTGAGGTCTTTTTGACCCCAGATGTCATATTTAAGAGGTCCTGTCATGCTTTTTTTCTATTACAAGGGATTTTTACATTCCTTGTAATAGGAATAAAAGTGACTTTTTTTTTTTTTTTAAAAGAACAGGGAAAAAATAAAAGTTAAAATAAATAAGAAAATTTTTTTTTTTTTTAAATGTGCCCCATCCCTTGTAATAGAAATAAAAGTGACACAATTTATTATTTTTTTTTTTTTTAAACAGTGTAAAAATAAAAAGTAAAATATATAAGAAAAAAAATAATTTTTTTAAACGCGCCCCGTCCCGCCGAGCTCGCTTGCAGAAGCGAACGCATATGTGAGTAGCGCCCGCATATGAAAGCGGTGTTCAAACCACACGTGAGGTATCGCCACGATCGTTAGAGCGAGACCAATAATTCTAGCCTTAGACCTCCTCTGTAACTTAAAACATGCAACCTGTAGAATTTTTTAAACGTCGCCTATGGAGATTTTAAAGGGTAAAAGTTTGTCGCCAATTCCACGAGCGGACGAAATTTTGAAGCGTGACATGTTGGGAATCAATTTACTCGGCGTAACGTTATCTTTCACAATATAAAAAAAATTGGGCTAACTTTACTGTTTTCTTATTTTTTAATTAAAAAAAAAGTATTTTTTCCCAAAAAAGTGCGCTTGTAAGTCCGCTGCGCAAATACGGTGTGACAGAAAGTATTGCAATGACCGCCATTTTATTCTCTAGGGTGTTAGAATAAAAAATATATATAATGTTTGGGGGTTCTAAGTAAAGGGAAGGAGATGAGCGGACAGTAAAAACAGGTAGGGAAAGCTCCATTAGCATTGATGGATGTCTTGTCATACCAACGGCCACCACCAGAGGGCGCCCGATTGCAGAAGGAACCATAGGACTGCAGTAGGCCGCAAAGCCGCGGCCTCAATTACCGGCGCGGCCCATCGCGATCGCGCCAGGGGGGGGTGTCGAACGGACACAGGATACCCCAGCTGTGCCGCCCCAGGTCGCTATTTCTAGTCGCAAATGCGACCTGGCGCCCGGGGTTTGTCGAACCCTGTGCTATTGTATAATATTGTGATAGCTGTAATTGGCCCTGTACCATGTGATCACTGTGACCAATCACGGAGATCACAGTGGTACACAATGAATGGCTATGAATGAAAGCCATTGTGTACAACTGACATGTGATTGCTGTAATTGGTCACATGGTACCAGGGCCGGCCCGATACAGTGATCTGTGGGTCACAGATCGGGCCACTACACTGCATTAGGGCGCTCACAAGGCACATAAACTTGTATGACATCTACCTGGGATAACAGTGCTCACACCCGGATGTAGTATTATAATAGGCAGGGTGGGAAGGGGTTAATATACATTTTGTTTGGTTATCAGTACAATTTTGATTTTGAGTGTTGAGTTGCATTTGTGTATGTATTTTCTGGATGAAGATACAGCTTTCTATTTTTTCTTTTTTTTTCCAGTACTGCATGTAATCACGCATATACATTTTTAGGGGTGCACTGATACTGGTATCGGTGCCGATACTAAGCATTTGCACAAGTATCGGTACTCACACAAATGCTCAGATACCTGAAACTGATACTTTCAGGTATTCTTTGCAAAGTGAAGCTTTACCTCATTTACTAAGCCCTGGAGCAACTGCACTTGCATTGCAAAGTATATTTGCCTTTAGTAAATCAACCTTATTGATTCTGTGTGCTCTTGCTTACCATGATGGGGAAACCAAGGTATGCAGCATGGGGTCCCCTAGATAGCCTATATCTGCTAAGACTTTCCCAGTCCACTTGCTGGTTGCGTCCTTCCCATATGGGGACTTGCCTAATCTGGAGATGATTTTTACTTTTCCAAAATGCTTCACTCAGCAGTGTCCCGTTCAAGAGCATTCTTTACAAAGTGGGAAGTTCCTGTTGTTTATCCTGTCATTTCTCATCTTAACATGACACCCATGGAGAATAACTCTGTGTTCAAGGATGCAGTATACAAGAGGTCTTCTTTTCTAGTTTCTAGTTCCGAATGATCCGAAGATATTTTCTTCCAATGGTCTTGACGTGGTACGCACTGAGCGTTTACCTCTCAGCTACTGCATCTTTTGGGTTGTTGAATTCCCTCTCTATACTTTCCACGGGTTCCTGCAGGGGTCTCCCTGCTTTTAGCTCCACCATTGCTAGGGGTGGATCAGACGAGTTATCATTTGAGCATTTAGATTAAGAATAGGTTTTCTCCTTTCCTTTTTAAAAGCACTCTCTACCAAAGCTGTGTGTGCTTCATGGACTTTTTTGCATCAGGCATCTGTTTTTCAGATTTGCATAGCTGCTATCTTGGCTTGTGTTCACATGCTTCTCCTCTATGTTCTAGCAGGTACATGTTCTGACTTCCTCTGATGTTGTTTTCGTGGCAGAAGGTGCCATAGTTTGCTGAGTCTGCCCGGCCTTTTTTTTTTCTTCATTTGATGCGTGAGCTTTCCGCTTTGGTTGCTGTGTTGCCCACCCCTCAGTTGGACTACTTTCGGACATCCCGTTGTTTAGAAGTGAAAATAATAAATACCCCTCCCAGTACTGATGGGACTTTAAAGATAACTGATGAGAACACAGATTTATAAAATGTCATTGTAGTGATACAAATATAAAAAGGTGTATACATCACCAATAAAACATATATATTGTCAAAAAACGTGCTGACTTGTAGCATTTGTGGTCTTTCTTCTATGTACCCAACACGTTTTGGGACAAGATAGGTCCCTTCATCAGGGGCGTATATGCATAGAAGATCACAAAAGATATTGCATTCTATAATAGAGCATTGATATTAATCAGGACATATATAACGGGGAAAAGAGCATAATACAACAAGAGCAACGGAGAAGATAACATACCAACAGAACGATCAGCAAGAGATCAGCAGTATTTTAAAAACAAGATGTTGCTGTGCCATAAATGAGAGTCCCATTAACCCCCAAGGGGAAAGGGAAAGAGAGAACCTGTGGCCCCCAAGATTCCACACAAGGATCCCTGTAAAGCCCGCAGCTGCGATATGAATGATCTGATATAGCTCAACGGTCAGTGGTCAGACAGTCTACGAATAGGAGAGTAGATTATAGTCAGTCAGCCAATGGGCCTAAAGCATGGAAGAAGACAAGTATAGAATACATAGGAAGACACCTTATGGGACCACACAAATACCGCAGTGTCCTCCAAAGAAGGGCCGTCAGCACATGAAACTGAAAACAGCCCAAATCCTGTGTAGAGATTGGTATAATTATCGATACCATGACAAAAAATTGTGACAGGGCAGTCTGTCCAAGAATCCCAGCAGCAGCATCCAGTCAGATCTAGTCCGCTGCCTTAAATGGAGTCACGGTCATCAACGGGAATGCGTCACTCATTACGCTCGTGCATGCGCATCCCGCGTCGGCACGTCGGAACGCACTTGCGCTTACATGTGAAGGAGTCACGCAGTGACATACTCTCCACATAGCAATCAAACGCCGATGTCTAGCACCACCGCATCCACGCTGCAGTGCGGGAGCGAGCCCTCAGACTGCAAATGCAATGTAAACATGGGGAGGGCGTCATGCAAAAACAGCCCATCCCGTTGTTTAAGACTAAGATTCTGTACGTTGTATTGTGCGATTTGGAAAGTAGGGTTTTCAGCTTACCAGTAGCATCCACAGTCCCTCTAGCCTTATGATTTCCCCATTGCTTGCTACAAACCTGAGGATAGCTGAAAGCGGCCGGGCTATTTAAGCGGATATCCATGAAGTTCTCTTTCTCGCCAGTTTCCATTCAACTGAAGGTAGTTACTTACAGGAGTATTGAACACATCACCATTTTTTATGTAAATATAGTTCTAAAGTTGCTATTGCCATGCCATTTTCACCACGTCGGTAACAACCCATGCAATTCAAACATACAAAGAAACCAAAACAAATAATTTCAGAAATTAAGTTTTTTTTATGTGTAATAAAATGGAATGACACAGGGAAAAAGTATTAAAAACATGAAGAAAGGGAGGTGCAAAAAAGGCATGAAAAGCCAAGACACCAGCTGAAATCAATCCGTAATTAGGACGCAATCCTGCCCCTTCACATGCAAATTAATATCAGCTGGTTCAGTCTAAACTGATGGCATAAAAATGTGTCTTATTACCAAGATGTCACACAGGAAACATCTTATAATGGGTAAAAGCAAAGAGCTCTCTCAAGACCTTTGCAACCTTGTTGTTGCAAAACATACTGATGGCATTTGGTTACAGAAGGATTTCTAAACTTCTAAATGTTCCCATAAACTGTTGGGGCCATTATGGAAAGAACAACATTTCACCATAAATTGGCCACGACCAGGTGCTCCTCGCAAGATTCCTGACAGGAGTAAAACGAATTGTCAGTTGTCCAAGAGCCAAGGACCACTTGTGGAGAGCTTCAGAAAGACCTGGAATTATCAGGTACAATTGTTTCAAAGAAAACAGTAAGACCCTTTTCTCACTTGGGTGCTTTTCAGGTGTTTTAGCGCTAAAAACCTGTAAAGTGCCTCTCATGCGTTCCCAGTGTGAAAGCCCCGAGTGCTTTCACACTGGGCGGTGCGCTTGCAGGACAGGAAAAAAGTCCTGCAAGCAGCATCTTTGGGGAGGGACGGGAGCGGTGTATACACCGCTTCCAAAACCCCCTGCCCATTGAAATGAATAGGCAACGCTGCTGAAGCGCCTGCAAAGCGATTCGGCTGCCCCGTCACATGGGCGCTCTAACCCTTTCTTCGACCATTAGCGGGGGTTGAATACGCCTCCGCTTGTGGCCGAAAAGCACCGCTATAACAGATGACACTGTCACCGCCCCAGTGTGAATGTGCCCTAAGCAATGCACTCAACCACCATGGCCTGTATGCACGCTCTCCCCACACAAGACTCCATGTTGAAGTTTGTTTAAATATTGCTACACAACATTTAGACAAGCCTGTGAAATACTGGGAAAATTAAGTCTAGTCGGATGAGACCAAAAATTAACTCCTTTTTATTGATGCCATAATACACACCATGTTTGGAGGTCAAAGGGCACTGCACATCACCCCAAAAACACCCCCATACCAACAGTGAGGTTTAGAGGTGGGAACATCATGGTGTGGGTCTGTTTTTCAGCATCCGGCACTGGCAAACTTCATGTTGTTGAAGGAAGGATGAATGGAAAAATGTACCAAGACATTCTTGATAAAAATCTGCTGCCATCTACAAGGATGATGAAGATGAAACGAGGATGGACATTTCAGAAAGACAATAATACCAAACACAAAGCCAAGGAAACTCTCAATCGAGAGTTCAAAGAAAGAGAAAATAAAGCTACTAGAATGGCCCAGCCAATCACCTGACTTGAATCCAATAGAAAATTTATAGAAAGTACTAAAGATCAGAGCTCATAGAAGAGGCCCACAAAACCTTCAAGATTTGAAGACCGTTTGTGTGGACGAATGGGCCAAAATCACACTTGAGCAATGCATGCGACTACTTAATCCATACAGAAGGCGTCTTGAAGCTGTCATTGCCAACAAAGGATTTTGTACGAAGTAATAAATTAATTTCAGTTAGCGTGTTCAATACTTTTTCCCTGTATCATTCGATTTTATTACACCTAACTTATTTGTTTTCTTAGTACGTATGGATTGCATGGGTTATTATCGATATGTGGTGAAAATTTCATGTCAATCTCACCTTTTGGATATATAAAAAATGGCGATGTGTTCAATGCTTATTTTTCCCCCATATAACCATGGGGTAAGACCAAGATTCTGTCTCCTATTCTGTACTCCTGGAAATTGATTTCAACAGTGAGTCAAAAATCCCATTTCTCTAAATTATCCATCAGTAAATTTAACATGACGCAATCACATTTATTCTGAAGTCGTCAAGCAGTGTTCCAATAATGTTGGTTTGGAAAATGCAAAAGTAACCGTCCCAAATGTTTTAATTACATCCTCACTGTCTCTTGTAATTAACAAGGATTATATAAATGTTATTCATTTATTTGGATGTGCATTAGTAGTTGTAAATCTTGATTTTGTTGGATTCCCCAAAAGTGAATTCAAATCCTATTCACACTTGCCAGGAAACCCATCCTTGTTGCTAGGCAACACATCGTATTAAAATCAGCGCTAACGCAGGCATGCTAGTTCTGTGTTTTGAAAGAATGAAAACAAGGTACATATTTTTTATTGAATTTTTCATGGTGAGGAAAGGGTTTTTTTTTTTTTTTTTTTTTCTCTTCTCTGTATTTTATTTGTAGTATTTCTTTAGATTTAACAGCGTCCCACTGCTAATGAAGATTCAAATAGTAGTTATATTGATGGAAACCAATGTATAGACGAGTTGGAATTTCAAAAGTCAATTTTTTTTTTTTTCATGTTTTTGTTGACAATCCGTGGCACTGCTCTAAAAAACCAAATTGTTCCTTTCAAATTTGTCCTTTTTGAGCATTTGAAAAGTCAGGAAAAGCGGCACGGAACACAGTCACAAACATACCTTTTATGTGTGTAGTTCAATGTGGAATTCTTAGCTATAGACAGGCCAGGTCACGGCAGTGCTGAAATTCCAAAAGATAAATCAAAATGTAATGTTTTATGATTCCATAATTTGGTCCTTTTTTATTTCTGAACTTACAGAAACTGGTCAAAAATTCTGACAGTAATTTGGCAGAAACTGTTTTTTTCCAACTGCTTAAAATTTGAGACTTGTCTACTTGTTTTATGTATACTGAATATCTATATCTATCTATCTATCTATCTATCTATCTATCTATCTATCTATCTATCTATCTATCTATGCTAAAAAAAAGTCTACACACCCCTGTAAAAAATGCCAGGATTTTGAGAAATAAAAAATGAGACCAAGACAAATCACTTTTTTTTTTTTTTTTTTTTTTTTAACCACTTGAAGACCAGGCCTATTCTGACACTTCCTCCCTATGTGCACAAATCATCAGTATATTCTTGCTAGAAAAAAAACTTGGTACCCCCGATATAAATATATATATAATATAATATTATATATATATATATATATATATATATATATATATATATATATAATGTGTGTGTGTGTGTATATATATATAAAAATTAGGGATTGGCCGATATTGTTTTTCTGGTGCTGTTACGATACCAATATTTCAGCCACCTCTCCTGCCGATATATCTTTTGCTGATATTTTGTACGTGTAAACATCCCTTGTGACAGTAATAGGCATGTGAGAGGTACTCTTTATGGAGAGATCAGGGGTCTTTAAGACCCCGAACCCCTCCTCTGCACTTCAAAGTATTCAAAACTTTAAGATCTGCGTTTTTGAATGCTTTATTTTTTTAAACTGGTGCCTTTAAGATGCCAGTAATCCGGGAAGTGATGTCATGACATCGCTTCCAGATTGCTAGATCCAATACCTGAATAAAGCATTGGCTTTGTTCGGGTCTCAGGCCAGCCGGTGGATGTGCCGGCTGGTTGCTCGGGCCTCCCGGTGGGATGGAGGAGCCCGGGCGAGCGGCGGAAGGCGGTGGGAGGGGGGGGATGTCCCCTCCCGCTGCTTGTAATAACAGCCAAGCAGCTGCTGAGTTGCATCGGTTATTACAATAAAGCCAACCGTCTGCTCTAAAGAACGGTATCGGGGTGATGCATGCAGCTGCATGCATTACCCCAGTAAAACCCCTTGAAGTAATATTGGTCAGTTTTTTTACCCATACTTCTAAAAAAAAGTGAATATCAGCCACACTGATAATCGATCGATCCCTAATAATATATATATAGATTTATTTACAATGCTTGACATAAATGAGTACACTCTTTTTGTAAAGGTAAGATTTTAACTGAGTTTTATAGAACATATGTTTAGCTCATTACATAAAAGTAAGGTTAATATAACTTAGATTACACAATTTTACGCAAATTAGTTGATGCAAAAATGAATACACCCCACAACAAAAACGACTACATCTAGTATTTTGTATGACCTCCATGGTTTGTAAGGACAGCACCAAGTCTTCTAGGCATGGAATAAACAAGTTGGCGACATATTACAACCTCTTTCTTTGTAAAAGTGCACAACGACCAAGGGCACGGAGTGATGGTAGCACCTTCTCTTTCAATATAGAGCAGTACATCTGTGAATTCATGATACCATCAATGAAATGCAACTCCCTGACACCAGCAGCACTTGTGCAGCCCCACAGAAGGACACTGCCATCACCACATTTCACTGTAGGCACCATGCGTTTTTCTTTGTACTCCTCACCTTTGCGACGCCATACAGTTTTGAAGCCATCAGTTCCAAAAACATTTATCTTGGTCTCATCATTCCAGAGTACAGAGTCCCAGTAGTCTTCTTTTTCAGCACAGGCCCTGGCAAATTCTAAGCAGGCTTTTCCTTGCATGGGCTTTAGGAGAAGCTTCCTTCGTGGACGACAACCATGCATGCCATTCCTCTGCAGGGTATGCCGTATTGTGTCATGGGAAACCATCACCCCAGTTTGGCTTTCTACTTCTTTAGCTAACTGCAATGAACTTGCATTGCGATTTTCTTCGACCCTTCTCAGCAGAAGATGCTCTTGTCGAGGTGTTAACTTCCATGGACTGCCTGTCTCTGTGAGATGGTTGCAGTTCCATCTTTGTTCAAAAAAACCTTGGCACCCTCCTTAGCCTCATGGTGAACAAGGCTTTCCCATTTTACAACTTATCCAAGTAAAGGAGTACCTCAGAGGTTTGATAAGGTTTGGGGCAGATGGATTAATTCTCCTCTCACCGTTTCTGTTTAATCCATGTGTGGTATAATGGACGTCTTTCATGCCATTTTCCTGAGTCAGGCCATTTGTTAGCTGTTGTATAGTTGTGCCAATTTTAACCAGTTAAGGAGCGCCCTACAGCAGATTTACTGCTACTGGACAGTCCCCATGTGCAGAGTCTTGTGTATGTTTGTGATTCTGCACTGCCCCCTAGGGGGCACACGCGAGGGCCACTTCTGCTGTGATTACTCACAGCAAAAGCTGATCTGCAGGTGCCGGGCACTGGATGTCTGGCGATCCCATCGATCATCAGAATGGAGCTCTGCTTATGTAAACAGCGCAGATCTCCGTTCTGACTGGGGGTAAAGGATGTTTTTTGTGTCCCTGGACAGGGCGCAATAAAGCAGGCAATAAAATCCAGCACATCCCTTAGTAAAAGCACCACTTAGTAAAAACACTGGCTAGGCACACAGTTAACTCTTTGATCGAACTAGATGTTTAACCCTTTCCTAGCCACTGTCATGAGTACAGTGACAGTGCATATTTGAAGCACTGATCACTGGTTCCCACAAAGTGTAAAAGTGTCAGTGTCTGACTCTCTCACAATATCGCAGTCGCTAATCGCCGCCATTACTAGTATTGAAAGAAAAAATCCATTAAATATCCCATAGTCTGTAGACTCAAACTTGTGCACAAACCAATCGGTATGTTCTTATTGGGATTTATTACCAAAATATGTAGCAGAATACATATTGGCCTAAATTCATGAAGCAATTTTTTTTTAATGGATATGATTTATAGCAGAAAGTAA
Organism: Lithobates septentrionalis; assembly: GCA_037952835.1. Taxonomy (NCBI): domain Eukaryota; kingdom Metazoa; phylum Chordata; class Amphibia; order Anura; family Ranidae; genus Lithobates; species Lithobates septentrionalis. The sequence continues at coordinate 1,973,414 of JBBDGP010000505.1, forward strand.
AGATATATAATTTTTTTTTCAAAATGGTACGCCAAAAAAACACTAGAAGAAAGCTCTGCGTGTGGTAAAAAAATTACATTAATTTTATTTGGGTACAGCGTTGCATGACTGCGCAATTGTCCCCTTAATGACCAGGCCGTTTTTTGCGATACGGCACTGCGTCGCTTTAACTGACAATTACGCAGTCGTGCGACGTTGTACCCAAACAAAATTGACGTCCTTTTTTTCCCACAAATAGAACTTTCTTTTGATCACGTCTGCGGTTTTTATTTTTTGCGCTATAAACAAAAAGTGACAATTTTGAAAAATTTTTACTTTTTCCATACATATCCCAAAAATTTTTTAAAAAACTAATTTATTCATCTGTTTAGGCCGATATATATTCTACGTACTTTTTGTAAAAAGAAAAAAAAATCCTAATAGGCATATATTGATTGGTTTGCGCAAGTTATCATGTCTACAAACTATAGGACAGATTTATGGACTTATTTTTCTTTATTGTTTTTACTGGTAATGGCGGTGATCTGCGATTTCTTTTTTTTTTTTTTTTTTTTTTTTTTTTTTTCTGAAACCAAATGACACTTTTTGGGGACCAGTGACATTACTACATTGATCAGTGCTATAAAAATGCAGTGATCAGTGTAAAACCGACACTGGGAGGGAATGTAGGGGGCGATCAAGGGGGTTAACTGTATTCCCTAGGTGTGTTCTAATTGTAGAGGGGATGAGCTGCCAGGGACATGACAGAGATCACTGTTCCTGATCACTGGGAACAGTAGATCTCTGTCACGCCCCCTGTCAGAATGAGGATTCGCCTTGTTTACAAAGGCACATCCCCATTCTGCCTCTGTACTAGGCAATCGCGGGTCACCGGCAGACATAGTCCGCTCGACCCGCGGGTACTCTCCTGCACCGTGGGGCGGGCACCTGCCCACCCGCAACTGCGCCTTTGCGAGCCAACGTACACCTCTGGCGATTCGCACAGGAGAGCCAACATGCCACCATATAACGACGGTGGCTGGTCGGCAAGCAGTTGAAGTAACGCAGTGCTCTATCACAAAAAATGGTCTCGTCACGGAGGGGGTAAATTTTCCGGGCAAGCGGTGTGACCGCCTTTCGACCTCTTATTACTGAAAAGACGCGTGGAATTTTTTGTTTAGTTAGCTTTGCATGTCACACGTTGGGAGTTTCCGTATCCCAGGTCAGCGTTTAGGGTGAGGGGAATGCTGTATTAGTCATAGGTGTGGTTCTTGTTATTTTGTGTACTGTAGACTGTTAGGCCACTGTCTTGTAATGTTCTCATGCAAAATTTGAATGAATAATTAAAAAAAAAAAAAAAAAAAATACATGCAGTTCTTCTCAACTGCGACCAAACGCCTAGCCAAGCTGAATGAACAAAACTCTGTACCTTTCCTATGGGCGCATGGTTTGTCTGCCCCTCCCACTCCACACATTCCTATAGGCCAAGGAGGCGTCTCTTCATAATAAGTCGATTGAAATGTGGGGAGATGAGAGGAAGTTGGCAAACTCCAACACTACCCAGAAGTGTTGGAACTTTGCCTGTTCAGAATAGTCCCCATTTGGCCATAGCAGAGGGGAATGAAAGCTACTACAGAGCAATTTGTAATTGCTTGCAAACCAGCCCTTTTTTTTCCCCATTTGCCGACCGGCCCATAGTAAAAATACATCATTATTTTGACCTTCAATATCGGTGTTAACCCCGGTATTGTTTTTTTATTATGGGTGATTCTGTGTCGGATAAAAGTGATTCTGCGGACGCATTTACAGCGGGATCACTTTTGGGGCGTTGGGAGAGGTGCCATCCCCCCTCCCGCCGCTTTCCGGACGTTTCCTGGCTTACCACATCCGTTTGTAAAGCCCGTAAGTGATCCGATGTGGCCGTTTCCTGGTCATGAATTCGTGTGAGGGCAAGATGGCCCCCAATCGTGTCTATGCCCTTGGAGGACTGGAGTGACCTCTGAAGTCACTTCTGAACTGAGACAAAAACAAATTTATTTAATAAAGTTAAATAAATTCGGAATTTTTTTTATTTTAAAGCGCCCCATCCCTTCGAGGTCGCGTGCAGAAGCGAACGCATACGCAAGTCGCGCCCACATATGTAAACGGTACATATATAGGTATCGCCGCGATCGTTTCTAGCAAGCGCAATAATTCTACCACTAGACCTCGGGGGTAACCTGGTGCCGTTATTGGCCAAAAATACATTTAAATTCATGATGTATATTAAAAAGTCGGATATAATACAAATATATAAAAAATATATTTGAAAAAAAAAAAACATAATTTTGATTTCGGTTTTCGGCCAAGCACATCCTGAATTTTCGGCTTCGGTCCAGAATTTTAATTTTGGTGCATTCAGCATTGCTTACATTATATTTCTACATATTGAAAAAGCCTCAAGTGTTTTGAAAAGAAGATCATTCATTGCACCATTGCGGGGTAATGGCATACCTGACCATTTATGATGTATATGGGGTTTTTTCTGTATCTTTTGCCTTCCAGTTGCTAACACCATATACTGTGTGTGTGTGTATGTGTAATAGAAATATAAATATATATGTGTGTATGTATGTATGTGTATATATATATATGTATGTGTATATATATATAATATAAAAAAAATCTATCCAAACTCTACATTGCCTCTACATTGCATAGGGAGGTAACTATAGGCAGACAGGAAAAAATAGTCTGTTCTTTAGAAGCTCTGCTTTATTCCCCTACAATTCTAATAAAAGTACAGTCGTCTTATAAAAGAAAAACACACAAATTGTTCAGCATGTAATTTTTTTTTTTTTTTATGAGAATTACTGAATTTAATTGTCTCTATAATCATTGGATTCCTCTATTAAGACATAAACTAGAAGCAACATTATTGACACAAATAAAGAGATGTAGTCTATTTTTACAGCTGTTGTAATACGCCAAAACACCCTTGTCACTGCTGTATGGCCGCTTCACCTGCTATTCTCTTCTCATGAATATAAGGAAACCGGTTGCCATGGAAACATTTGCTTTTATGGTACTTATGGTGAATAGGCTACACTTCACGCCTGCCTCTCTCATCTAAACAGAATCCTACTTGTAGCCAAGCCTTGCCCATCTGCTGTAGCCCTGCAATGGAAAATATGAGCACGGTCATTGTACTGTACTATACCACCGTATACAACTGTACATGGAATATTATGTCATGTCAACACTTACAACTTTTATAGTATCATTTTCTGTTGCCAGAGTAATGTTTCTAAATATAACAGAAGGAATATATATGCACGTTTGTTTGGTCCTATGGGTTAAACAAAGTATTTTAATGTTTTCAATTATTTTATAGCTATTACTGGGTTAAATACACCTGATGCTTTTTTTAATTAAATGAAAATGAATTGAAATGCAATACTAAGTTTTATTTTTCGAATGTGCACTTTTACAAAAGAACGTTTTCATTTGAAAATACTTTTAAGGTTTCTAAATATTTTCTTGAAAAATAATATAAAAAATATATGTATATGTAATGTATAAAAAAATGTTCATGGCTAAATTTTAAAAAGCTACCTTTTTCTAAGGCAATGGCATGTTTACATTTTCCCAGGGGGTCACTGACTAATATCAAGATGACTTCTTAATCATGTCTTCTTTTTAGTTTTAGTTTTGAATGTATTTATTTTATTTGTATTCCTATTTAAAAACTAATATATATAACCCTGCCATGAATGTCCTTGTTTAGGCTGTTCGACTTGCACGCTGGCGTAAAAAACTTTGCTTCTACAGGAGTTTTGTGTTCTGCCTGTAGAAGCAACTCAATGTTATCCTATGTGTCCATGCACATTAGAATGTTTACAGGCATATTTTGAGATCAACAATTTAGAGGCAGGAAATAACAACAGTAAAGCTAGCCAAAATGTTTATAATATTGTGAAAGATAATGTTACGCTGAGTAAATTGATACCCAGCATGTCACACTTTAAAATTGCGCCCGCTCCTTGAATGGCGAAAAACTTTTACCCTTAAAAATCTCCATAACGAAGTTTAAAAAATTCTACAGGTTGTGTGTTTTGAGTTACAGAAGAGGGCTAGGGCTAGAATTATTGCTCTCGCTCTAACGATCGCGGCGATACCTCACATGTGTGGTTTCAACACTGTTTTCATATGTGGGTGCTACTCATATATGCATTCGCTTCTGCAAGCGAGCTCGGCGAGACGGGGCGCGTTGAAATCCTTTTTTTATTTTTTTATTTAATTATTTTACTTTTTTATTTTTACACTGTTCTTTTTAAAAAAATAAGAAATTGTGTCACTTTTATTCCTATTACAAAGAATGTACAAGGAACTTCCCTTGTAATAGAAAAAAAAGCATGACAGGACCTTCTAAATTTGAGATCTGGGGTGAAAAGACCTCAGATCTCATATTTAAACTAAAATGCAATTAAAAAAAAAAAAAAAATGTCCCTTTAAGAGCTATGGACGGAAGCGACATTTGACGTCGCTTCTGCCCTGCAATGGTATGGAGACAAGTGGGGGCCATCTTCCCCTCACTCATCTCCATACCTAACAGAAGGATCCGTTCGCCTCCGCCACTGCCGGCCGCCGCCGATTAAAAGCAATCTCGTGGCAAATCTGCCACTAAGACCACTTTTATCTGAAACTGAACTGCTCACTAAAGAAGAGGATACTGGGGCATATGGTAACTAGCTGCTGCCATAACAATGATATCCTTCTTCAAAGTGCCGACGTATATCGTCGTGAGCCGGTCTGGAAGTGGTTAAAAATCTTGCTTGCTGCATTTTTGGTCAGTTAAAATAAAACCCGCACCTCCCATTGAAATACATTGAAAATGCAGCAAGAACGCATCAGTAACGCACCCGTGTTACATTTTTGATGCGGTTTTTGAGTCACATGACCTATGAAAAACACCATAATAAGCACAGTAAAATCGCGGTAAAAATGCGTGCCTTTTCAGTGCTATTATCGGCACCCTTTTCTCTATCGGCAAAATGCCGAAAACACAATTTTCCGCCGATATGTTTCGGCCGCCAAAATTTCGGTGCATCTCTATACAAAAAGATTATAAATGTGCATTTGCCAATTTTAAATGTCCATTGAGCTTGCATGTCCCCTCCGTGCCCACATATTTTGTGCCCCCGCCATCACATTTCTTAGCAGTTAAAGCTGGATACACACTATACAATTTTCTGTAGATTTTTTTTCCTTTAGATTTACCAAAACCATAAAATCTGAGGTCAAACCTAAACACTTTCAATTTGTATGCAATCAGGCAGGCCCTTGTACTACATGGTTTTGGTAAAGACAAAAATCAGCAGAAAATCTGATAGTGTGTATGGGGCTTAAGAATGCACATGGGAGGTTAAAGATATTTGGACACCAGGGCCTTTTTGAAAGAAACCAATTATAAAGATGTTATACTTGTTTTGTGCCTATACCTACATAAAGGGATTTCTGAAAATATAAAATATTAACTTTACGATTGTTATAGTGTACTTTCAAGCTTATGTTTTTTTAATTTTTTTTTCTTCTTAGGTTCTATGCCAGAGATTCTGGACTTCTAAAGTTTAAGATCCAGGCTGGCCTTCTTGGACGACCCATCAACCACACCGTGCGCAGGCTTGTGGCTTTTACCTTTCATCCGTTTGAACCATTTGCAATTTCTGTACAGAGGACTAATGCAGAATATGTAGTGAACTTTCACATGAGACATATATGTACATAGCAAAAGTACGGACTTTAAGCCTTTCTGCCTTAACTCTCTTTTTTTTTTTTTTTTTTTAAATCCCCTTTGTTAAAAACTAAATGAGAATGTGGAGCTCCAAAACATTGCATTTCCACAATACTCCAAGGTTTCCAAATGTACCACCACAGTGACCTGCACAAAAACATACTCTGGTAACTTGCATAATGTTTATGGAAAGCTTTGGAGGACTAATTCAAAATGTGTCCTTGGAAATAGAAATTGTCCAGCAAAGAGAATGCAGCAAAATGCTGTCATTGGTTATATTCCCTAAAAATCACTGTCACTTTCATGCACTTTAAAGAAGGCTTCTACCCAGAATAATTTAGTTTTAGGATGCATAAGGAAAGAACTCGGGGCCAACTTCTTCTTACCTGCAGCCTCCAATGTGAACATGCTGCTTTTCATGTCTTGTTATTTTAGAGTTTCCCCAAAGAAGTCATTGATGCTTGCGTCATATTCTAATATTTGGCAGCAATAGCAAAAAAAAAAAGGGGTACGGCTCAAGGAGCTTGATCATATATTTAGATCTATTAAAGTGTTACTAAACTCACAACAGTAAAATCAGTCTTTATATGCAGTAAAGCTTGCTTGTTATACTCACAATGAGACCTAAGGGGTTAATCCTCTGCATTGTGTAAAAAGGCTGTTTGATCCTGTCTTCTCTGATCGTCCCCTTCTTCCATTGTCCCCAATCCATCTCCTGATAAGGCAGATCATTTTGGTGTGTATTGCCAGAGAGTTTTTTTTTTTGGGGGGGATGGTGCATGTGATCAGCACAGGGCCAATCAGCACTGTCCAGATAAAGGGTCAGGGGTCATGCTGCTTCATAAGACAATTGGGAGAATAAAAACTCATACAAGCTTTAACCAGAAACTGATATAAGTCACAAGACTGCTATATACTGCTGATGAGAAAAGAGATTTAGCAGTGTATATTAACTAACATCATTCCATTTCCATGTTCTGTGTACTGTGGGAAAGCAGATATAGTGAATGCTGAGTCCTGGGTTTAGTAACACTTTGGGGGTTATTTACTAATGGAAAATCCATGTTGCACTACAAGTGCACTTGGAAGTAAAGTCACTGTAGATCTGAGGGGGACATGCAAGGAAAATAAAAAAACAGCATTTTAGCTTGCACATGATTGGATGATAAAATCAGCAGAGCTTCCACTCATTTCAGATCTACCCCTTAGATTTAGAGCGACTGCACTTCCAAGTGCACTTGCAGTGCAAAGTGGATTTGCCTTTCGTAAATAACCCCTTTAAGTTACTGGATTGCATCTTTACTCTTCAGCCTAAAATATAATTGTTTTCGGTAGAGGTCTTTTTTCACGAATAGGTTCTCAGTGCTGTCTATAGTATGTTTTTAGGCATGTGCATACATGTGTGCTTCTCCTGTTCCCTTGGATGGTGAATAATGATGTAAGTTGGCTTGAATAATGGAGTTCAGTCAGCAATGTAGAGTTGGTATCGTGCTTTATTGCCTTTGGTGCCCAGGATTTAATGTCTTCTATTTTTTTTTTTTTTTCTTTTTAGGTTACACTACTGGCATACACAATTATAACATTTCCTTTCTGTACTCAAATCCTCAACTGAACGCTCTAAGTTTTTAGTGCAGCAGCCATGCAGCCTTTTTTTTATTAAAAGATTTATATTTATAAAATTTGAACGTGTGTGTGTATATATGTGTGTGTGATTGAGATATATATATATATATATATATATATATATATATATATATATATCTATCAATTATACTGTGTATGCAAGACTTATGCCCTGTACACACAATAGGATTTTCCGATAGAAAATGTGTGATAGGATCTTGTTGTCGGGAATTCCGACCGTGTCTTGGCTCCATCACACATTCTCCATCGGAATTTCTGACACGCAAAGTTGGAGAGCAGGCTATAAAATTTTCCGACAACAAAATCCGTTGTCGGAAATTCCAATCGTGTGTACACAAATCCGACGCACAAAGTGCCACGCATGCTCAGAATAAATTAAGAGATGAAAGCTATTGGCTACTGCCCCGTTAATAGTCCCGACGTACGTGTTTTACGTCACCGCGTTCAGAACGATCGGATTTTCCGACAACTGTGTGTGACCGTGTGTATGCAAGACAAGTTTGAGCCAACATCTGTCTGAAAAAATCCATTGGATTTTGTTGTCGGAATGTCCGATCGTGTGTACAGGGCAATACAGATGGGTTGTAGCACCGCATCCCATTTATACTAAATAACTACTTTACTTTAGTTGTGCTTAAACACACCTGGGAACTTTTTTTTTTTCCAATAACTTAACACATGCATACATTTTTTTTATTTTTTTTTTATCATTTTCATTTGATAATGCTTTTATATGTATAGGTATTAAAGTATGGCCTTTTTTGTGTAAAAGGAATTTTATTCATCATAATATTATTTTAGTGTTGTTAATTATCAAATAAAAATTATAACTTTTATCAATGTGTTAAAGTGGTTATAAACCCTTTACAACAACCACTTTATACTACAGGCAAGGCTATAATTAGGCTTACCTGTAGCTACACTGGATATCTCCTAAACCTGCACGGTTTAGGAGATATCCCAGTATGTGCATGTGCCGACGTCATCGGCACATGCGCACTTGAGCAAACTGAAGCAATGGCACGTGCCGTTGCTTCAGTTGTACTGTACCGTTACCGGCAGCTCCCGCGTGCATGCGCGTGAGTGTCGTCATCGCGGCTTCAGCCAATCACTGTGCTGGAGCCACGATACCCGGAAGTAACCCCACAGGGAGATGTTGGCCGCCGAAGCGGTGAACGAGGACGGATGCGGGGGCTTCGATCTCGGGTAAGTAATTCATAATGAGCTAGTATGCTATGCATACCAGCTCATTATGCCTTTGTCTTGCAGGTATTTTTTTTTTAAACAGGTTTACAACCACTTTAACCGCTTGCCGACCAGCCGCCATCATTTTACTGCGGCAGGTTGGCACGATCCCTCGAACCGTCGTAGCCATACGTCGGCTCGCGGGATCGGCATAGCAGGCGTGCGCGCCCGACGGTCGCGATGTCCGCCAGCCACGAGAGACAGAACAGGGACGTGTGTGTGTGTGTGAATACACACTTCTCTGTTCTGTTCTGAAAGGAGTGACAGATCCTGTGTTCCTATTAGCTAGGAACCATGATCCGTCACTTCCTCTAGTCAGTCCCCTCCCTTAAGTTAGAATCATCTTCCAGGGAACACAATTAACCCCTTGATCGTCCCCTAGATTAACCCCTTCACTGCCAGTGACATTTTTACAGTAATCCGTGCATTTTTATAGTATTGATCGCTGTATTAATGCCAGTGGTCCCAAAAAGTGTCAAAATTGTCCGATGTGTCCGCCATAATGTCGCAGTCACGATAAAAATCGCAGATCACCGCCATTACTAGAAAAAAAATAAATAAATAAAAATGTTATAAATCTATCCCCCATTTTGTAGACACTATAACTTTTGCGCAAACCAATCAATAGACGCTTATTGCGATTTTTTTTTTTTTTCTACCAAAAATATGTAGAAGAATACATATCGGCCTAAACTGAGAGAAAATTTGCTTTAAAAAAAAAATGGGGATATTTATTATAGCAAAAAGTACAAAATATTTTATTTTTTTCCAAGATTATCGCTCTTCTTTTGTTTATAGCGCAAAAAATAAAAACCGCAGAAATGATCAAATACCACCAAAAGAAAGCTCTATTTGTGGAAAAAAAAAGACGTCAATTTTGTTTGGGTTCAACGTCGCACGACCGCGCAATTGTCAGTTAAAGCGACACAGTGCCGAATCACAAAAAATGGCCTGGTCATTGAGCAGCCAAATCTTCCGGGGCTGAAGTGGTTAAACCTATTGTTTGGCACCTGAAGTCCCCAGGTGTGTTTAAGCTCAACCAAAATAGTTATTTACAGGCAGTCCCTGGGTAACAAACAAGATTGGTTATTTAGGTTTGTTCTTAACCGGTTCAATACAGGGAAATTTCACCCCCTTCCTTCCCAGGCCAATTTTTAGTTTTCAGCGCTGTTGCACTTTAAACGTCAATTGCGCGGTCGTGCAACGTTGTACCCAAAAAAAATTGACGTCCTTTTTTCCCCACAAATAGAGCTTTCTTTTGGTGGTATTTGATCGCCTCTGCGGTTTTTATTTTTTGCGCTATAAACAAAAGAAGAGCGACAATTTTGAAAAAAACACAATATTTTTTACTTTTTGCTATAATAAATATCCCAATTTTTTTAAAAAAAACTAATTTTTTCCTCAGTTTCGGCCAATACGTATTCTGCTACATATTTTGGGTAAAAAAAAATCGCAATAAGCGTATATTGATTGATTTGCGCAAAAGTTATAGCGTCTACAAAATACGGAATAGATTTATGGCATTTTTAAAAAAAAAAATATTTATTTATTTTTTTAGCTGCGATCACGATTTTTTTTCGTGACTGCGACATTATGCCGGACACATCGGACACTTTTGACACATTTTTGGGACCATTCACATTTATACAGCGATCAATGCTATAAAATTGCATTGATTACTGTGTAAATGTGACAGGCAGTGAAGGGGTTAACCACTAGGGGGCAGGGAGGGGTTAATATGTTTCCTAGGGAATGATTCTAACTGTAGGGGGAGGGGACGCACAAGGGGAAGAGACCGATCAGTGTTCCTCCGTTCTGGGAACACAGATCGCTCTCCTCAGAGCTGACAGGCTGTGGATCTGTGTGTTTACACACACACATCCACGGTCCGGCTCGGTTAACGGGCAATCGCGGGTGCCCGGCGGATATCGCGGCCGCCGGGCACACGCACCGGGTCCCGAGCAACGCGGCGGGCGCGCGCGCACGCTCCCGGCGGCGAGCGCACGCCCCCTAGACGGCCGGGAATCCCAGGACGTCATATGACGTCCACCCAGGATGGGAGATCCCATCTGTGGACGTCATATGACTATGGCTGGGTAGGGAAGTGGTTAAAGGGTAACTCCACCTTCATGGGTGAAAAAAAAAATAGCAAATAAAGAAAAAATAATACAGCGTGCACAATTGTGATTCAAGTCATACTGTAATTGAATGTTATTAAAAATTACCTTTCCCTTTCAATCTGCAGCCTCTGTAGCGTATGTTTCGGCATATGTTTCTATATATGCAATGCACTACGGCTACATGGAGTTGTTCTGTACACAGAATGTTTACTGACCCCTCTCCAGAAACATAATTTCCTGCTTGTGTGATTGGCTCACCAATTTTTCCAGAAGTCTGCCTAAGATACAAGTCAGATTTCAGGCATCCCCTGCAACAAAAATGTCATTTTGGTGAAATATTTCTTATAGGAACACCTCTAAAGGGATGCAGGCCCAGCACCTTCCTCATTAGAGCCCTACAGCTGCCACAGCTGACTGATAATTATGAAACCACTCCTATTGGACCCACTTGGCACAGAGGCACAGACGAACACACATGGATTTCTTCAGAATAACAAAAGGTGAAAATCTGCAACAAAGGTTGTTATAATCCTTGCACTGTACATAGATCACCCAGGGGGGAATGTTTTCTTTCTCAACAAAAGTGGAGTTGCGCTTTAAGTTGAATTTGTATGTAAGCTGAAGAAGGGGAGGGGAATATACAAGGGCTACTCCAAGAATGCCCTAATTCACCAAAAACGGTTTGGACTATTGCAAACGGTTTGGACTATTGCGGTACCCAGGTATAGAGTAAGACGAAGATAAAAAATACAGTTTATTTTAATTATAAAAAATACAAATTACGAGAACAACTTAGAAGTTGTTACAACGTAAACAATTGAGCACAAACATTTAAAATGATAATAAATAATACCCCCATGGATAGGTGGAGGCACAATGATGTGAAAAAGGACGTTGGCCTCAACAGTTTCGCGGTCAATGCCGCTTCCTCAGGAGGCTTCCAATCATAACATCTAGAAGACATATAATCAGGATTACAATGAAACCATCAAAGTAAAATGATAATGCATAATAATCTTGGAGTGTTTAAGCAGTGTGTAACAAAACTCACCAATAGCTGCCCAACTGGCCAAAGAACGGCAATTCTGAGAATTGTATGTACGTTTGAAAAGGTACATTTTTAAAGTGTAACTCCAACCAAAAACGTAATTTTTTTTTTTTGGATAACATAGGAAAGGGTTAACAACTCTGTAACGTTTGTTTTGCTGTCTGTGCCCCTGTTCAGAAGATTTCCTCATGACAATTGAAAATTTTAGGTTGTTGTGGAAGCCAGAATTGGTGATAAAGCTTCAGTGAAACAATTCGGAGCCACGCAGGGCCCCTTCGTCAGGCTGTTTTGTGTTGTGATCATGCAATAAAATCCATTTGGACGCTATATTGTCGATCCATGGTGTGCTGGCACTATCTCCATTGTGACTTTCTGAACCAGTTCCCAGCTGGTTGTTGCTGCAGCACCAAAACCTGGTAGAGCTTATCCAGGAACGCGTGTGATGGGAATTTGGAGTATTAAAGCTTCATCTGAGACACCTTCTTCCCATAATAGCTCTTACAGGAGTGAATTTCCCTTCCTAGGGGTAGAATTCCTCTTACTTCCTGTTTTCTCCCTCCTTTTGTAAGTTTGATGTTTGTAACTCGGGGACTGCCCGTATATTAGAGCTGCACGATTCTGAAAAAAATGAGAATCTCCTTCGTGGCGTAACATCATCTTTCACATTATACAAAAAAATTGAGCTATTAACTTCACAGATTTTTTTTTTTTTTTTAAATCGAGGTGTATTTTTCCCAAAAAAATTGCGTTTGAAAGACCGCTGCGCAAATACAGTGTGACATAAAATATTGCAACAACCTCCATTTTATTCTGTAGGGTCGCTGCTAAAATATATATATATGTTTGAGGGTCCTAAGTAATTTTCCAGCAGAAAATACTGATTTTAACTTCTAAGCAACAAATATCAGAAAAAGGCTTAGGCTCCATTCACACTTGAGCGTATCGATTACAGGCATTTTTTAAGCTTTTTTTGCAGCTTTTTACAAGCTTTTTAGAAGTGTATTACAAGCGTTTTACAGCTTCAGGCGTTTTTACTTAGCCAATAGAAAGCACTAGGGGGAGGAGAGGGAATTTGGGGTGGAGAGCTGCTATTTGAGCGTTTTACAAGTGTTTACAAGCATTTTTCTGCTCAAGTCAGACAGTTCTATTGAAGTCTATGGGGCCAAAAATGCTTGTAATCTGTCAAAAAGCTTTTTTGAGCTTTAGGCGTTTTGCTTCAGGTGACAAAACGCTCAGATGTGAACAGGGCCAATAAAATGATTGGGATTTTGCTTGTTGGGCGTTTTGGAACTTTAGAGATCAGGGTTTTACGAGCTGAAAAAAGCTCTGTGTCTGAATGGATACACAAAGTTGCAGCTCGACTCGGGTGCCCCCATAGCAAGCTGCTTGCTGTGGGGGCACTTGACAGGAGGGAGGGACTAGTAGCAGCGAAGAGGGACCCAAGAGGAGGCGGATCCACTGCACTGAGGAGGTAAGTATAACATGTTTGTTATTTAAAAAAAACAAGACTTTACAATCACTTTAACCTCTTTCAGAAAGACTGTTTGCCTCTGTCATTTCCACTAGTTTCCTGTTCCACCATCTCTAATTGGCTCAGACAGACCATCATTCAAACTTGTAGTTTTAAGGATCCGGGTCAACTCCTTCCCTTCAGGGCATACACTACTAGATCTGTGCGTTTTTCTTTGGCTTTTCAGCATCAAGCTACTGTTGGTGTTTCATGAGTTTTTCAACATCAAGCAACTGTTTCCCAGATTTGTTTGCTGTGTTGCCCATCACCTAAGTTGGGTTGCTTTTAGACATCCTGAAGTTTTAAAAACTTCCTGTGTGTCTCAATTATTGGAAAAAAATATGAATTTTGTAAAATTTTATAAGATCCTTTTCTTCAAGTCCACTGAGAGACGCTGGTCCCACTCTGTTTACGATCATGTTCTGGGTACTGTTTTGCTACAAAAGTGTGACAGACTGGTGGTGGGAAGGGGTTATCCTGTTATGGCCTACAGTTTTGTTTTTTTTATTGTTTGCCAGTGTCCAATTCTCCTGTAGGTGATAGTAAAACCTGAAGGTTAAAGATTTCCTTTGTCCCACAAAAAAAAAAATTGGGATTTTCTATTTCAAGCTGTTTCTTTGCTTGGCAACGTTGTTCTGTGTACTAGAATTCCTAAATATCCTATCCTACTTTTTCTGCAGAGGACTTGAGGTCAAAACACATGCATACCCTGTATACAGGATTTTCCTCTTTGGTTAAGTTTTTTTCAGTCGATAAACACACACGTTTGCAGCTGCAGCTTTTCCTACTGCAACACTGTGACTGATTTTGTCAGTATAATACATGCGTCGCTTTTCATTTTCAACTCCTTTACTGGCAAAAAAAAAAAAATAGACCAACGGACCTCATGGGGATATTTGTACAGTGCCACATCCCATACAACTATGCAGAACAACCTTAGGAATCCAATGCCAAATTCAATACAACTATCCAGAACAACCTTAGGAATCCAATGCTACATCCCATACAACTATTCAGAACAACCTTAGGAATCCAATGCCACATCCCATACAACTATCCAGAACAACCCTAGAAATCCAATGATTCAGTAAAAAAAAAGGGACTTTAAAAGCTCTGTACATAAGGCAATGACTACACAGTTAAATCTAAAATATACAAAATTGTACTTATCACAATCCATTGGTGAAACCATAGGTAGTCATATTGCTTCTGCAGCTACATAGTCACAAAGATCAGGCACCATGTGGTGCTAAAAACAAACTATGCATAGTTCATATACTGATTCTCACGCATTCATTGTGAATTCCAAGTCCAGCATGTTTTGCCGGTTAGGTCGCTGCTTCTTTAGGAACATAATGTGGAGATATCACAGCTTAAAACATAGAGATGTCAATATAATTGGTGCCCTGTATCCACATCAATTCACCGATGGCAAATTTGCCCTGACCAACAAGGATGGGAGATGACATCAAAGACACTGGACTATGCAAGAAAGAGACCAGGGCCGCGGCAGATCCAGAATCAGGCAGCAATGTAACCTGTTTCCAGTATGTTGCTAGGACAAGATAACAAATACCAACTCCAGGGCACCTCGTGGTTCCTGAAGAAGCAGGGGCCTAAGCTGCGAAACGCGTCAGTTTGGAGTTTCCAATGAATGCGCGCTAATCAGTCTATGGACTATGTATAGTTCGTGTTTAGCGCCATATGGTGCATGATCTTTGTGACTGTATAATTGTGGAAGCAGAATAAATGTTTTTTCCAATATATTGTGATGCATATATTTTGTATGTTTGTCTTTATTTCCGGTGTTGTCATTGCCTTATGTACAGAGCCTTTAAAGTCCATTTTTTTACTGAATCATTGGATTCCTAAGGTAACTCCTTTACCGCCATTTGCCTAGGTATTGCAGTGTGACAAAGACTGAAAACAAGCTCACAGTCCTAAATAGCAGCTGTGAGCTCATTTTTGAAATGAAACGGCCAGCTCTCCACTATTTAAATCTTTTTTTATTATAGAAAACGCAGTTAGAACACCATGGTGTAACAATATCCCATTAAAATCTAGGTCCTATATGCAAAAGGGCTATAAAGGGCCCATACCAATCTCTGAATGTAATAGATGTGAAAAATGACTTCTGCAAACATCACATAACACGCATTGGGGTTGATTTACTAAAACTGGAGAGTGCAAAATCTGGTGCAGGTCTGCATAGAAACCAATCAGCTTCCATGTTTTTGTTGTGTGGTGTGTTTTTTTGTTTTTTGTTTTTTTTTGTCAAAGCTTAATTAAACAAGCTAGAACAAGTTAGAAGCTGATTGGCTACAATGCACAGCTGCACCAGATTTTGCACTCTCTGATTTTAGTAAATCTCCCCATTGTCCGTGATGTAGGGAAAATCCCCCGGAAGATTTCCTGACCAGAGCCCTTTTTACAATTTAGCACTGCGTCGCTTTAACTGACAATTGCGTGGTCGTGCGACGCTGTACCCAAATGAAATTTGCATCAGGTTTTTTCCCACAAATGGAGTTTTCTTTTGGTGGTATTTGATCACCTCTGCGGGTTTTTATTTTTTGCGCTATGAACGAAAAAAGAGCATCAATTTTGGGGGGAGAAAAACTATTTCTTTGCTGTAATACCTATCCCCAATTTTTTTTTTTTTTAAACTAATTTCTTCATCAGTTTAGGCCAATATGTATTCTTCTACATATTTTTGGTAAAAAAAAAATCGCAATAAGCGTATATTGATTGGTTTGCACAAAAGTTATAGCATCTACAAACTATGGGAAAGTTTTATGGCATTTTTGTTATAGATTTTTTTTTTTATTTACTAGTAATGGCGGTGATCTGTGATTTTTAGCGGTACTGCGACATTGTGACGGACAGATCTGACATTTTTGACACATTTTTGGGACTAGTGACATTTATACAGCGATCAGTGCTATAAATATGCACTGATCACTGTATAAATGTCACTGGTAGGGAAGGGGTTAATGCTAGGGGGCGATCAAGGGGTTAAATGTGTTCCCTCAGTGTGTGCTCTAACTGTATGGGGATAGGACTGACTAGGAGGAGACATATTGTTGTTCCTACTTAGTAGGAACAAACGACATGTCTCCTCTCCCCTGACAGAACAGGGATTTGTGTGTTTACACACACAAATCCCCGTGCTGGCTCTCGTGCAGGCGACCGCCGGCCACTCGCATCGGGTCCCCCGCTGTGCAGCGCGCGTTCTCTGGCGGCTCTTAAAGGGAACCCTGTACGGGGTTTCGCGCAGGGGTGCCATTCTGCCCCCGTAAAAAGACGTGAGCCGGTCGAGAACCGGTTAAAGGGCAAGTATCAAAAGCAGTTCTTATTTGAATGGAATCCCTTATTGAGGTTTGCACATGATTGTTTAGTGTGTCATTACAGGATATACCAGTATCCAGAATGAATATACCTCTTAAAAGATCTCTGACACAATCATATTTCAACAGGTGTCTATATCAATATTCTTTTAAGAGGCCTTTGTAGTTTGAGAGTGTTGTCATCATACAGAGTTCAATGATAACACATGAACTGTGTTAAACAAGTGCCGGCTTGGCTGCTTCCAAGAATCAATATATAGAATGCTGTCTCAAAGATTCAATAGTGTCACCACACATCCTATAGTGTCATTTGATTTGAAATTAGATGGTGCTTCTCCATATCCTGTTCAGACGCGTTCTCTACTATAATTGCAATCTTCCACTATTGGTAGTGTCTCAGTTCTAAGGATGTGGTGTGTATGTATGTGTGTATATGTGTGCGTGTGTGTGTGTCTGTACAGTGCCTTGCAAAAGTATTCACCCTCCTTGGCATTTTTCATGTTTTGTTGCCTCACAACCTGGAATTAACATGGATTGTTTGAGGATTTGCATCATTTAATTTACAGAACATGTCTACAACTTTGAAGATTTTTTTTTTTTTTTGTGAAGCAAACAACAAATAGGACAAAATAACAGAAAAAGACAATGTGCATAACTATTCACCCCCCTAAAGTCAATACTTTGTAGAGCCACCTTTTGCGACTATCACAGCTCCAAGTTGCTTTGGATAAGTCTCTATGAGCTTGCCACATCTTACCACTGAGATTTTTGCCCATTCCTCCTTGCAAAACTGCTCCAGCTCATTCAAGTTGGATGGTTTGCGCTTGTGAACAGCAATCTTTAAGTCTGACTACAGATTTTCTATTGGATTGAGGTCTGGGCTTTGATTAGGCCATTCCAACACATTTACATGTTTCCCCTTAAACCACTCAAGTATTGCTTTAGTAGTTGGTTTGGGGTCATTGTCCTGCTGGAAGGTGAACCTCTGTCCTAGCCTCAATTCCCACACAGAGTGCTACAGGTTTTGCTCAAGAATATCCCTGTATTTAGCACCATCCATCTTTCCCTCAACTCTGACCAGTTTCCCAGTCCCGACTGCTGAAAAACATCCCCACAGCATGATGCTGCCACCACCATGTTTCACTGTGGGGATGGTGTTCTTTGGGTGATGTGTTGGGTTTGTGCCAGACATAGCGTTTTTCTTTAAAGGCCAAAAAGTTCAATTTTAGTCTCATCAGACCAGAGCACCTTCCTCCATACATTTTGGGAATCTCCCACATGCCTTTTCGCAAACTCAAAACATGCCATTTTGTTTTTTGCTCAAAGTAATGGCTTTCTTCTGGCCACTCTGCCATAAAGCCCAACTCTATGGAGCGTACTTCAGCCCCGGAAGAATTTACTCCCTTCCTGACCAGAGCACTTTTTGCGATTCGTGACAGTGTGACAGTTTACTGATCGCTACTCCGATGACAGGGAGCAGAGATCGAGTGACACTGTCGCTAGGCAGAACGGGGAGATGCTTGTTTACATCGGCATCTCCCCGTTCTTTCTCCCCGTGAGGCGATCGCGAGTATCCCCGCGGCGATCGAGTCCGCGGGACCCACGACCCGACTCGCGGAGCTTGACGCGGGCCTCTTAAAGGGCAATGTACAGGTACGTGATTTTGCCTGTACGTGCCCTTCTGCCGACGTATATCATCGTGAGGCGGTCGGCAAGCGGTTAACCACTTAAGGACAGCCCCACGTACATATACTGCGACATGGCGGCCCTTTAGCGCAAAATCGCGTACCTGTGCATGATATTTTTTTTTTCTTCTAGGTCTGGGGTGTGTGTGCCTCCGGCAACCTGCTTCCGCTGTAATTGGCCACAGCGTTAGCCAATCAGCGGGTCCCGCTGGTCATTCCAGAGGCAGAGAGAACGATGCTCTGCCTATGTTAACAAGGCAGGATTATTATTATTATACAGGATTTATATAGCGCCAACAGTTTACGCAGCGCTTCACCGTTCTGTGACAGGAGAAGATCGAGATCTTGTGTTTCTGCTAAGCAGGAACACAGGTTTCTGTCTTCTTACAGTACAACCCCACAGTTAGTAAGCACTCCCAGGGAACACATTTAACCCTTTGCTTGCCCCTGAGCGTAACCCCTTTCCTGCCAGTGTCACTACTACAGTTACAGTACATATTATTTAGCACTGGTCCCCAAATAAGTGTCACTTTGTGTCTCGATTTGTCCGCTGCAATGTCGCAGTCCCGCTAAAAATCGCCGTCATTACTAGTAAAAATCAATCTATAAAAATTGCATCAACGTATCCCATAGTTTGTAGACGCTAAATCTTTTGTGCAAACCAATCATTTTACGCTTACTGGGATTTTTTTTTAACCAAAAATATGTAGCAGAATACATAAATAAATGTATTACTTGATGAAGAAATTAGATTTTTTACATTTTTTTTTTATTAGGTGTGTGTTTTGTTTTTTAAATTGAAGGCTTTTTTTGTTTATAGCGCAAAAAATATAAACCGCAGAGGTGATCAAATGCTACCAAAAGAAAGCTCCATTTTTGGGTACAGCGTCGCACGCCCGCGCAATTGTCAGTTAAAGGAACGCAATGCCGTATCACAAAAAACGGCCTGGTTATGAAGGGGGGGGGGGTAAACCTTTCTACACTGAAGTGGTTAAATTTACACTTTATAGAACATTTTAAAACCAAACTCCACCTAAACTAAATAGTTAAAGAAGTTCACTTTTTCAAAATAAATCAACAACAAATGGACATTTTTTTGAAAACGTGCATTTATTATGTTTTCTTTGCAAGACCCTGGAAAGCATTGCACCAGTGATCCGCAGATCGCTGATGCCATGCAGGTCTCCTGCAGACCTGTCAGTGTATCGTGTTACTCGTACATCCAGTACCGGAAATCTGATACTCCATGACAGGAACACCTAATGAACTACCACAGCGCTCCACAGTGCCGTGGTAGTTAATTGAGAACTATAAGTCGACAGCCGCTGAGGATATCTGGGCTTGTAGTTCATTCAGACACACAGAGCTGTTTTTCAAAACGGTGGCAACTAGTTTGTCAAAGCTTAATTGAACAAGCTGAAGTTAGAAGCTGATTGGCTACCATGCACAGCGGGAACAGATTTTGCGCTCTCCAGTTTTAGTTAATCAACCCCATTGTGTTTTATATGCTAATTCCTGAGTTCTTTGTCCACAAAGTTTTTACACACAGTATACTAGGAAGGAAAAAACTCCTATTTACTTTTGCAAGGCCAAGGTGGTTGACTGGACAGTAAAATCCAAGATGGGGTTCAACTCTATAATCTCATTGCTATAATTGACTTGAATGAGGAAGCTCTATGGTACACTCAACACAGAGTACGTTTTAAGGGCTCATTGACAGAGGCTTTGTTTGACCTGAACCATAAGGCAAAAATGTAACACCATTTTAAAGGCATATACATAACGTATTGGAATCCGGTATCTTCAGTTAACCGTTTGGCGACCGCCCACCATAGATGTACTGCGGCAGGGAGGCTGCAATACGCCAGATCATGTACCTGGTACATGATCTGACATTTCCGTGCCTGGGGCATGCGCTGCTGGCGACCCACTCCCGCTGTGATTGGACACAGCGGGAGCCAATTAGCGGGTCCGGCGAGACCCAGCGATTGTTCAGCAGAAATGCAGAACGACGGTTTTGCCAATGTAAACAAGGCCGATCCCCGTTCTGTAAGAGGGGAATGTGCTGATCCTGTGTACCTGCTAAGCAGGAACACGGATCTTTACATTCCCCCAGTCAAAGCACCTCCTCCACAGTTAGTAATGACTCCCAGGGAACACATTTAACCCTTTGATCACCCCTGATGTTAACCCTTCCCTGTCAGTGACATTAATACAGTAACAGTGCATATTTTTTTAGCACTGAATTAGTGTCACTGGTCCGCAAAAGGTGTCAGGTGTCCAGTGTGTCTGCCACAATATCTCAGTCTCGCTATAAGTCGCTGATCACCGCCATTACTAGTAAAAAATAAACAAAAATATCCCATAGTTTATAGACGCTGTAACTTTTGCGCAAACCAATCAATATACACCTCTTGGGATTTTTTTTGCCAAAAATATGTAGCAGAATACATATTGGCCTACATTGATTAAGAAATTAGATTTTTTTAAATTTGTAATTTTGGGAATGTTTTATAGCAGAAAGTAAAAAATATTGTTTTGGTTTCTTTTTCAAAATTGTCGATCCTTTTTTTTTTGGGGGGGGGGGGGGATATAGCGCAAATAAAAACCGCAGAGGTGATCACATACCACCAAAAGAAATCTCCATTTGTGGGGAAAAAAGGTAGAAAAAAAATGTATTTGGGTACAATGTTGCACGCCCATGCAAATGTCAGTTAAAATAATGCAGTGCCCTATTGCAAAAATAAGCAAATAATGATCATGGAGGGGGTAAACCTTCCAGAGCTAAAGTGGTTATCAAAATGCATAAGGCAATGTAATCTGTAACAAAGGTCCAAATAACAAATATTTGCCATCAGCCATTTGATTTTGAACATTCCTTAAAGTACTAAAATACCTCTATTGTAGATCTATATAAAATTTCAGTTGCAGCAGATAAAATATTAATGTAATAAGGCAATTAAATTGCATCGAACAGATTAGCTTGTTTTGAAAACTACTGTTCAATTTTCATTTACAATACTTAAAAACAGCTTAAATTGAATTGGCCGCAGACAGTCCTTTTGCGGAGGCAAATAGTCTCCTTGTAAAAAGAAAATTTAGCCATTAATAAATTCTCCATGGGAATTTGGAAGCTTATATTGATGTGTCCCCAAGGTTGTTCAATTCTTGAATACAATACATTTTTTATAAACCCTGACTGTGGGCGATTCAAAAAATTAACTAATTTACAAAATGGAAAGATCTCACCATTAGACGAAAAAAGATTGTGAATGCTGGTATTTTTTATCTAGAGCTATTAGAAGAGAAAAAAAACATACAAGCAGTCCCCGAGTTGCATTCATCCGACTTATATACGACTTATGCCCCGTACACACGATCGGACTTTCCGACAACAAAACTGTGGAATTTTGTTTGAAGGTTGTTGGCTCCAACTTGTCTTGCATACACACGGTCACACAAATGTTGGCCAACAATTACGAACGTAGTGACTTACAAGACGTACGGCGAGCCGATAAAAAGGAAGTTCAATAGTCATGTGCTACCCTTTGGGCTCCTTCTGCTAATGTTGTGTTTGGTGAGCATTGATTCCTAGCATGCGTGTTTGTACGATCAGAAAGTCCGACAACACACATTTTTGTTGGCATAAAATTCCTGAACATGATAGCCAACATTTGTTGGCGGAAATTCCGACAACAAATGTCCGATGGAGCATACACACGGTCGGACTTTCCGCCAACAAGCTCACATCCAACATTTGTTGTCGGAAAATCCGATCGTGTGTACGGGGCATTATACTTACAGAGGGAGACAACAGGAAGTGAGAGGAAATCTACCCTAGGAAGGGAACTTCTCTCCTGTAAGTTACCGTGGGAAAAAGGTGTCTCCACTGAAGCTTTATTACCAATCCTTGATTCCACAACAACCCAAAATTTTCAAAATCCAATTGTTACAGCGACAGAAAGTGAGGTGAAATCTTCTGAACAGGGACACAAACAGCAAAACCAACATTACAGGGGAATTAACCTTCCTTATGCTATCCAAAAAACGTAAAAATTATTTTTGGCTGGAGTTGCACTTAAAAAAATGCCTGGGGGCGTGGTTTGGTGCCAAACCCTGATGGCCACCTGATCCCCGAGCTCCGGTCTGCAGAGGGATTTTCTTTAGCTTCCAGAGCCATCACTGGGGAACACATCCCCAATCAGATCCCGCTCACCCAGAGGCATCGGCACACAGATAAGCCAGCGCATCCCGGATATCTTCCGGACCCAGCCACGTGAATCCGCGGCTTCATCTCAGGCCTACACAGGTGCCGCAAGATCCTGAGGCCCCAGCCCCTCAGGCAGGAATCGCTCACAATCATCGGCTAATTTCACCGCCGCTGCACAGCCCCTAAACCTCCAAGACCTCCGGGCGGTAGCAGAAGATATGAAAGCCACGCTGGCATCCGCCATCACAGATCTGAGGAAGCACATTCAAGTTGTGGCTGCAAGGATAGATGATCTGGAGGAGACAACAACCACCCACGAGACCTCCATCCAACAACTTCAAGCCTCCTCACAAGCCCACAATGTACAGCTCAGGGACCTCCACAGACATCTGGGATTTCCTCCCCCTCACACCCTCTCCCGTCACATTGTTGCACCGTATATAAGTAGCATTAAACCCCTAGTGTATACTGAGGAGATTACGGCCCTATATCCCTCTCTCCCCATGCTTCCTCACCCTTTCCTCCCTCCGTGTTATTCCTCTACCCCCTTCCCCCTCACCCTTTCCTTGTCATCTACCTTAATCCGAGTAATTGGACCCCAATACAAATACTTGGGGCCAACCGGCTGAAATGCACGGCCGGCAACTCGTGCCTCAAATTGCTTTACACTATCGTACAAACAGCTAAAGACCCAACCAAGCATATAGAATGTGCTCAGGGTTTTCCATTTTTTCAGGGTTTTTTTTGTTTTTCTTTTCCTACCCTTAGCTTCAGACGGAAGAACGAATAATACTGTTTCGGTAGTTTTTGCTAATCATCACAAGTTTAAATGTCGATGTCCCATTTGACTTATCTTTTACCTGATTCACCGCTAGATCTCAAGTTTAATAACTACTACATCTGCTGAAGATTGTGTACATTTCCTACATCTGTCTGATACATATTTCAGAATGCAGATTACCATTTCATCACCTATATGATACTGTTGTAACTCTGATTATTTCTTTCAATAAAAACTTTTACTTTTACAATAAAAAAATTGTACCAGTTCCAACTAACATACAAATTCAACATAAGAGAAAACCTACAAATCCTATCTTGTTTGTAACCTGGGGACTGCCTGAATAATTCTAGTATATGTAGTAAGTAATACATTTTACCAAACCATGCTTGTGAGCTCTACTTCATTAAACTAAGTTAACCACTTGAGGATCGTAAACGAAGGAGGTACACCCTAAAAGACTTTAACATAGTTTTGTGTATCACCTACGTTCAGCTTCTCCCCCCTACTGCCACATCCCCACTGCATTGACCAGCAATTATCGGCTGTCAAAACAGCTGAGAACAATATATGACTTAGCAGACCAAAAAATAAACTTTATTTTACATAAAATGTTTTCCTTTATAACCCTAATCGACCCTCAACAATTCCATTCTTCCTTTACCTGTTGTGTTTTATTTGGGGGGGGGGGGGTCTCGTTTTTTTTCACCATTTCATTTTTTTCATTATCATTTGTTTTATTTTTTTCTGTGTCACATAAAGTGCACAATTGATGAGTATTTTATTTGCAAATCACTTTGTCACGCTCTGCGCCAGAAACATAATTTTAGTGTCAATTTGACAAATTATAGAATAAAATGTATACTTTTTATTTACAGTAAGTTACTTCTTTAAAAAGAAAACATTTTTTTTTTCATTTTTGTTAAATTTTAAATTTTTTTTCTCTCTATAGATTACATAGAAAATAAGATAATTAGAAAGCATAGTTTGTCCTCCTAAAAAAAAATGTATGCATTACATTATCCCAAGTTACTATAAACAGGTCTATACTGAAAGTATATTTTGTAGTTCACAGAAGATGGCTGGGAATGCTAGGAAGGAAGTTACAAGGACAGGAATTTTGGGAAGGTCAGTTTTTTTTTTTTGTTTTTTTTTGTACTTGCAGAAGATTTATTGTACCTGATAAAAGAAAATGAATTACATGTAAGGACTGGTACGCTGCAATATATTAAATGTATGTTTTTGGATTTAGGTATACTTTAAGACTGTGACAAACTGGCATTTCGACCATGTTTGTGTGAATGCAGGTACAGGGAATACAACTGTTTACCAAAGTAATATTAAATGCATCTAAACTGCAGTGAATATAATTGTTCTGAATAGAGGTACCCTTTTTCAGGAGGTGTGGGGAGTATGAGAGATATATATATATATATATATTTAATTTTTTTTATTATTATTTTTTTAAACCATGTACAGTATTCTCTAAGATGACTTGACAGAATGCACACAAGATAAGGTTGTAGTGAAACTGAAGCATATGATTTATTACTAGTATAAGGTATTGCTACATATTTCAGAATATTCATCATTTTGGGTATCAAGCCTGCCTAAACCAAGAACTTTAAATAAAATGATCATCTTTAGTATTCGTAAAATGTTTTCCCCCCATTAGTTGGTATTCCACATTCGTTTTACATAAGTGCCTTGTTCTGATTTAATGACATGTCTCTGGCTAAAATGGAAAGCTCCGTTTTTAAATAAAGACGATTTTTTGGTAAATGGCTCTAATTTTCCTTCTGCCCTTTGCTAAGCTGGAGTTTTGATGTTTATGCTAACTTTTTTTTTTTAAACCACTACATTGTTACTCCAGCAAACAATAACCATGTGCAGTTGACTATGTAGCCAAAGACAGGGGTAATGCTGTTACTTTTCTATTCTTTATGAAGGGTACTAAATTAGTAAAAAAAAATGCAACGCCTTCAATTTGTATTGCTGCGAAAACTAAATACATTGTGGACTACAGAACACATTCCCTCTCTTAAAGAGTTGAGTGGGATGTGTATTAGTCCAGATTAAGAGAGAGCAGCCAAGGGTGGTAGTGCTAATCCACCATAGACAGTATGGTGATTGAGCATTGTCACTCTAGGACATGTTACTAGCAGGATCACCAGAAAAATGAGAAGGAAAAAAGCCTGAAAAAAATAAAACAAATGCAGCCATAGCATCTTCAGCAGCCTTTCTCAACCTTTTTTTTAACACGGAGGAACCCTTGAAATAATTTTCCGGTCTTGGGCAATCTCTGCTAAAAATTAATATAACCATAAGTGCCGGTTCACACTACCGCGACTTGGGATCCGACTTGTCAGACCTCAAGTCGCCCCAAGTCGCTTGACATCTGAAAGTCCATGTAAGTGAATGAGAGCCGTCTATATGTACGCTACTGAAGTCGCTCCGACTTCAGAAAAGGTCCCTGTACTACTTCAAGGCGACTTGTAGGCGACTTGTACCCATTGATTTCAATGGAAGTCGCCTACAAGTCGGATCATGGTCTATAGTGAAGCGACTTCACAGGAAGAGAAGATGGTTTTTTCAAGCAAACCCCTCCCTCCCCCAGAGCTGATTGTTGTTTGATTGGCCACTGGAAAGTTGCCTGTACTGGAGGCGACTTGAAGTCGCCTTGTAAGTCGCCCCAAGTCGCGCTGTCGTGTCGCCCTCAGGTCGTGTCCAGGTCGCCTCGCAAAGTCGCGGCCAGAGTCGTGTTGCCCCTGTGTGAACCGGCGCTAACACATGATACATTAGTGTGATGGTCAGTGGGAAGAATGACCCCCTTACAGATAGCAGAAAAGATCAATAGTGTCAGTGGGAACTTATTTGAGAGGAAGAAATTGCTCATTGCTCAGGGGACCCCAAGCGACCTCTGGAGGAACCCTAGAGTTTCATGGAACCCTGCTTAAAAAGGGTGGCAGGCTGCAATATTTTACATATTTGTTTCTGGGTTTAAGTATACTTTGCTTTTAACGCTAAACTAATGTTATCTAGGCTTATCTAAGTCATGTGTGGGCGACCCTATTGATATACATTGGACTATATCCCTATAAATATCAAAATGTGTAAGTAAGACTTTCCGCATGTACCCCAGAACAGGGGAGAGCATGAAGAGGTAAAATGCCTGAAAAAGAACAAAAAAATTATACATTTGTTAAAAACATGCATTTATTATAACAAAATCCATAAAAGCACATATTGGCAACTGCACATTACAATAATTGATATATCCAATAAGAATAACCATGACGGTATATTTTAAAAGGTCAGGATCAATGCATTTCGCCTATCTTGAGGCTAAATTCCAGCTTCCCTATGTACCAATATAGCATTCATGTACTTTTTTTGCAAAACTATCAATGCTTTCCATTAAATCTACAGACACTTGCTTCACTTGTCCTCATCCATGTTTCCAAACGTATCTATTAGTAATGCCTTACTTCCTGGTCAGACTTTAGGTCATGACACAGGAAGGAGTTGACCAGCTGATCTCATTAGCACACACCCTGCATCATCCACCCTCCTACCTACCCACCCATTCCCAGCTGCATGTTTTTTTTAAATGAAATGCAATCAATCAGTGATCACCCTTCTCACTAAATATTCAATCAGATTGCATAGTGTATGGCCAGTACAAGTACATAGGAGGGAGTGGACAGAAACACTTAGCTGTCAAGCCCCGTTCACTATAGCAGGAACTCGCATTCCCACGTGTTTGGTTTTTTTTTTTTTTTTTTTTTTGCGAGGTGGGGAGGCATTTTGGAAAATTTTCACTCATCACACATAGGGCAGCCCATCCACCTGAATGGGCTGCCCTACACACAGCAATCACCGCAAAGAAGCTTCAGAACTATTTTTTAGAGCGGAGCTTGGTGCATTTTTTACTGCGATTTTTGGTGCAGTGAATTTCTAAAATGCAAGGAAACACACAGATGTGAATGGAGCTCATTGTTCTTGTGTTATCGACCAATTTCACTTTCAGGCACATCTAGCATAGTGGGAGCAAATAAGATAAGTTTTGTGTCTTGTTTTTCTTTTGACATGCATAGGGGACAGCCTGTTGATTTGTGTAGGGCAGCCCATTCAAGTGGGTGGGCTGCCCTATATGTGATGAGTGAAAATGCTCCAAAATGCCCCCCCCCCCCCAGCTAAAAAAAACAAAAAAACAATGGGAATGAGGGTTGCCGCTATGCAGAGTTGTGAATTGGGCTTGACAGCTGAGTGTTTCTGTCCACTCCCTTCTATGTACCTGTAAAATGATGGCCATACACTATGCAAACTGATTGTATATTGTGTATTTAGTGAGAAGGGTGATCACTGATTGATTTGCATTTCATTTAAAAAACATGCAGCTGGGAATGGGTGGGTAGATAGGAGGGTCGACGATGCAGTGTGTGTGCTAATGAGATCAGCTGGTCAACTCCTTCTTGTATCATGACCTATATTCTGTCCAGGAAGTAAAGCATTACTAATAGATACGTTTAGAAACATGGATGAGGACGGATGAAGTGAGTGTCTGTAGATTTAATGGAAAGCTTTGATATTTTTGCAAAAGTACATGAATGCTATATTGGTACATAGGGGAGCTGGAATTTAGAGGGAAAAAAAAGGTGAACTTATCCTTTAATGGTCAATCATCAATCAAATACATAGTATTAAAAAATATGATATATCACAATGTATAAAAAATTAACTATACGCAATAAATTTTCTAGAGTATACTTAATTTTTTTATACATTGTGATCTATTATGTATTTTTTGATGTCAAGTTTTAATATATATATTTTGTTTATTATTTGCTGCTCCTTTAATTTATAACTAACTATAAAGGGATCCTAAAGAAGCCTCAAGATGGGCAAAACACGTCGATCCTGATCATTCTTATCTAACTGTAAGCTAAGCTTTTAAATATTCAAAGTACCAAGAAGAGCACACTCTCCTCTATTTAAGCGATGCAGGCTTTGGTGGCCTATGATTGTGGTCACTTTCAGTTTGAAGGTTGGCGTCCCTTTTAGTTACATGGCTGGTGTCCCTTTTCAGTTCCATGGTTGGCACGTCCCTTTCAGCTCCGTGGTTGGCGTCCCTATCAGTTCCAGTGACTATTTTGGTAATTAAACTGGTTATGTGGTGTTGGTAGCAGGGTAAGCTGAAAGCCTCACATGCTACATTGACACCTGATTAGGGACCCGAGCTTTGGGACATTTGTCACTATTGTACCCAAAGTTTTCATTTAGCTGGCTGCACCTCGTAAACTTAGAAAAACTCCTCTGCACCTAGTGCAACCTTGTTTGACTATTTTTCAATGTATCCTGCTATAATCTTTCCAAATCCGTAGATACTATAATGAGACTTGAATGTACCTTTTTCTTCTTCACAGTAAAATTGTTCATGCCAGTAAAAGAGCTATAGTGTTGTATGGAATAACCATTTGATTTTAAAAGTGCTTTAAAACCAAATAAAGAAGTCTCTTTAAATGACAAATATCTTTAGCACTAACAAAAGAAAATGTATTTTCTTGTAAAGCATATCCCATCAAGATACTCACTTCATGTAAGACACTTTAAGCCTCAAGTTTTAATAGGAACTCTGTGTCTTTTCAGCTTTTCTTTGTTTGAAGGTGAAATTTCTTTGTGGGTGTGTTTTTATTCAAAAATGTATTATGTATGTTTTCATTAAAAAAAAAAAAATCACACCAGCTGTTAGAGGTTTCTAGCCTGATCATTTTGCCCTTACATTTGTATGGTTTTATTTCAAATCTGTTTTTATTAAAAAAAATTAAAAGAGGTAAAGGATGTTTTAGCTGTAAATTTCAAATACATCATGTGAAACGTTTGTTTTTTTTCACATTATCTGTATAGATGACCTTTTTTAATACTATGCTATTGATTCATTAAATTGTAAAGTATGTATTTTTATACATGTGTATAGACCGCCTTTGTATTTATGATTTTATTCAAATAAAGTTTTTTTTTTTTTTTTTTAATGTGCGGTCAGATTTTTTAAATTTTTTTTCTTTGTTATTTTATACTGTAAATGAAAGCAGTGCAGTAACTTGATCTTGATCCTTGAAAAAGTCACGTGTCAGTAATGTAACGCGTGGGAGGAGCTTAGGACGTTCAGTGCTGCAATACACCTGAAGGTTAACAGCAGCTGTTTCTCTATGGGAAACTTCGTCCACAACGGCTGACTGCAATCTGCATAGTTGAATGCTTCTAATAGACCGGGAGTTTGTAAGTGTATCTCTTGTCCCTGTTTTGCTTGTGCACTATCTAGTAAGTTCACTGCACAATGATATATTTTTTCTTTGCTTGCTTTGCATAAAACCTTTATCCTGAGAGCCGAATCATCAGCAGTATTATGGCTAAAGTGGGATGCAAGAAAAACTAAATATCCTGATACAAACGATCTAACCCAGTGAGTCAATCAATCTGGATTAAGGGAAGGAACTGTTTAATTATTTTTACTTCCCCCCACTATTTATCTCTATCTGGACATTGTACTCAGAGTGTCATTATTATTTATTTATATTCACCGTCACATCACCAATTAGAAGATTTATTTTGGCAATTTTAACACATGTATTAGCACAATAATTATTTATCTATTTTATTCACATGTATGCATTTTTTATTCCTGGATTTAATCTCAGTCGCAGCAGCATATTGTGCACTATTTATTTAAAGCGCATCAATTTTATACTTAGTACTATTTGTTTGGTTATCTGATCACCCTATATTGATAGCAGCTTTTATATATATTTTTTAGCACAATTTATTTATATCACACATATCTATCCACATCAGCGCTTAGTTTTTATTCAATTTTTTAGCAGTAACTGCTACCAGCTACAGATTTCAGTCCATGGTCACCTAAACGGTGCACTAAATCTGCTCTTGAAGTTGAATTTAAAAAAAAAAAAAAAGGGCAAATAGGATTTTAAATGCAGAAAAGACATACTAAATCTCTTTTCTTCTGCATTATAGATCCAGTCCACCCTATTCTCTGGGCTGTGCACGTGCAACTCTATTGACAATTTTGGCAATTTCAAGATAAATGAGCTCCCGAACATGCATGGGAGAGATGCCATCTCAACTGGGTCAATAAAAATGGTCAAAAATCAGTACCCAGAAGCCAACCAGCTAAAGATGTCAGCGAGGGTGAGCTCCTGGGCATCGCAATGCTGAAGAGAAGGTGAGTATAGTTCTACTTTAAAGTGATACTAAACAAAGAAGTGTTATTTGCCATAATTCATTCAAATGTATCCTATACATCATGCCACTATTTGTTTTTTTTTTATCCTAAGTACCCTAAGGCCCCTTTCACACAGGCTGTCCGATCAGGTCTGCCTGTCAGTTTTTCAGGCAAACCTGATTGGACCTTCCAGTCTCTTCTATGGAACAGTGAATGTCAATGGACACATGTCCGCTGATACCCGCCGCCATCCGATCCGATCCTGTCCACTAAAAACAGATAGATGGATGGTGATCCTATTCCCCATCCATCCATCGGATCGCATGGCATTGGATGGAAACAGACTGGAGGTCCATTTCCATCTGAATACCCCATAGAGGAGAGCGGGACTTTGTCCGAGTGCGAACCTGTCGCCCGCTGGTTTAGCAGAGCGATCACCCGCTGAGCAAGCGGATTTCCACCTAGCGGAAACGCCCGTGTGAAAGGGGCACTTCCTGCAGCGCTGTTGTGTGGTCACATGATCTTTCCCTGTTCTTTGGCATCTGTAAGGAAAGATCCTTGGAAGGGCTTCTATTACTCTGCTGATGTATGCGCTCTACAGTGTAAATCCGTGTCTGGGCAGCCCTGATTGGTGCTCTGGCAGTCTCATGACTAAAATAAAAAAGTTTCAAAAGTGCAATTCAAGTTAGATTATAAATATTAACTGTTTTACAGCTCCCAATAAATCTTTATTGAACATCAAATGTGTTTTTTTTATGTGCATTAATTTGGTGTAGGGGGAGTCAAAGATGATTGATACTAGCTTTCATTTTGTTGAGATGGCATCTGCAGGCTCATGGACATGGAGGATAACTGAGGGAGGGGAGTGTAATTTACCACTGTGTATACGCCCACATGTGTGACTCTGTAATCACATGGGCTGCACAGATGAGAAAGAGGAGGAAATGAAGAGCTTAGAATGGAAACTGAAACAGAGCATGCTTCGTAGAGGACATCATCTGGTCTACACAATCTCAACCTGCAATGGGGACACAGAGAAGATGGGAGGGACAACTGAAGGTAGGATCAACCAGGTATATATTCACTCGACACAAAACAAATTCTTTAGTGGCTTTGAGAGTATGCACACTTTGTTATATAGCATGTAATGAGTTTTTCATAGTCTGAGATTAATGGCTCTTTAAGCGACTCTTGTGTTGCCTCTTTTGATGATGGGAACTGGTGATTGCTTGTTGATCTCTCGATTGGTCTTGTTGCTGATTTTGTGATATCACATGGCAGGTTCTTTAACACTAGGAGACTCAAGGGATTAATTCAATCTTCAGCCAGTAGGTAGGGCCCATGCAGAAAGCAATTGAGCACTGCAAGAGAGACCTTTTGGAAGATGTAATGCTTTGAACTACTCTGCAGGAGATTGCCCTTCTGATATTGTCCAGTTCATATTTCATTCATTTGTTCCCATTAAGCCCTCAAGAAGAGTTTTATAACCTCCAAAACATGTTAACTTTTCCCTGGCAATCTTAAATTAAATATTCTATACTTTTAATAGTGGAGTAGTGCTTCTATCCTTCATTTTATATATATGTTCCCCTTAGAACCATCCACAAAAGTCCTATGGAAAATAGAGCTGCCAGTCAACCCCAGTATAAAAATACATGGTGTTTTTGTAAACCTCCAGCACTCCTCCGCACCTAAAAAATTAAGCAATACAAATTATTGAGCAGTAGAAACCTAATGGTGGCTCTTAGCCCTTAAAATGCCATCAAAATCTGAAAAAAAAAGTATTGCTTTAAAGCGGGGGTTCACCCACACCGCCAAAAAAAAAAATATTAAAAGCCAGCAGCTACAAATACTGCAGCTGCTGACTTTTAATACATGGCCACTTACCTGTCCCGGGGTCCAGCGATGTCGGCAGGGGACGCCGAGAACCCGCTCGGTTCTCGGCAGCTGCCGCCGCCATCCTAGGTGAGGGAATCAGGAAGTGAAGCGTTGCGGCTTCACTTCCCGGTTCCCTACTGCGCATGCGCGAGTTGCGCTGCGCGTCCCTAGTGGTCCCCGCTCTCTGCTGGGAGCTGTGTGTTCCCAGCAGACAGCGCGGTCAGGACGGGAAGAGGCATAGACTCCCATGGGAGTCTATGCCGGAAGTGGGTGCAAATACCTGCCTTTGACAGGTATCTGCACCCCCTCCCCCCTGAAAGGTGCCAAATGTGACACCGGAGGGGGGGAGGGTTCTGAAAAGCGGAAGTTCCATTTTTGTGTGGAACTCCGCTTTAAGTTTTACACCCTCACCTAAGCCCTAAAACGTAACTGCTAAAGTAAATCTTACAGCTGAACTCCAGGCAAAGAGCAGGATTTGTAGTTCTGTCCATTCATGAGAGCAAAAAAGGCCTGCTAGACAGCATAGCCAGACTGGAGACTGGACACTTGCAAATGTATCAGCAGGGAAGGATGTAACTATTAGTGACCAGTTAAAAGGAGTGAGAATAATTTATTTGGAAACCTTTTCAGCACAAGACATAATAACTTGAACAGTTTCAAATTTTATAGAATGCATTGAGGTGAAAAACAGCGAGGGTTTACAACCCCTTTAAGTGGTCCTGAACCAAAAGCATAAAGATTTGCTATGTTAGGGGAAATCTACAAATCTTAATTGTACCCATACACCTTGAAAGATCTTCCTTTTTTGTTTTGAATTTCTCCAGAAAAATAGCAGTGCACTTCCCAGTATGTGAGGGTACCTAGGTACTTTTGTGCCTACAGCTGCAGTATGAGATCATCTAAGTCAGGGTGCCTGTGCTGACCCGTGTCCACAGCCAAAAGCACCTACAATTGGCACGTGAGCTTTAGAGCTGGACCGCGGAGCAATGGGAGAAGGTGACTTGGTCTGGTTAATCACATTTTCTTTTACATTATGTAGATGGCTGGATGCGTGTGGGTCATTTACATGGGGAAGAGATGGCACCAGGGTGCAGTAAGGGAAGAAGGCAAGCTGGTGGAAGCAGCGAGATGCTTTGAGCAATGTTCTGCTGAGAAACCTTGGGTCTTGCCATTCAAGTGGATTTTACCACCTACCTAAGAACTCTTGCTGATGAAATCCACCCCTTCGGGGAAACTGTATTCCCTGAAGTTAGTGGCCTCTTTCAGCAGCATAATGCACCCTGTGCAAAAATTGGTTCAAAAATGGTTTGAGGAACCCAACAAGTCTGAGGTTTTGACTTGGCCTCCAAATTCTCCAGATCTCAATCCAATCAAGCATCTGTGGAATGTGCTGGAGAAACAAGGCCGATCCATGGAGACCCCACCTCACAGTGTACAGGACTTAAGATATGCAAGGAGATATCCAGCATTCAACTTCCTCCCCTACCCAACACATCAGGTCCAACACCACACTCAATACTCTCCTCCTTCTGCCCAGTTACCATAGACAAAGTTGATAAACTCCTCTCCATGGCCCACCTCACCAACTGTCCCCTCACAATTACTGCGACCACCTTCCCACTCTATCGTAAACTCCCTAACCCACATCTTTAACCTCTCCCTCTCCTTCCCTGCTCAAACATGCACTGGTTACCCCCATACTAAAAAAAACCCTCACTAGACCCCACCTGTTTGAATAACTTAAGACCCATCTCCCTGCTCCCATTTGCCTCCAAGCTCATCGAACGCCTTGTCCATGACCGAATGAGTCGCTACCTCACAGACAACAACCTTCTCGACCCCCTACAGTCTGGCTTCCGCCCGCAACATTCCACTGAAACTGCCCTACTAAAACTCACCAATAACCTACTAACTGCTAAAACCAATGGCCATTACTCCATACTCATACTCTTAGACCTCACTGCTGCCTTCAACAGTTGACCACCTGCTCCTCAGCAAACTACACTTCCTTGGCCTCTGTCATTCTGCTTTATCCTGGTTCTCCTCCTACCTATCTCAGCGCACTTTCAGTGTCACTTACAACTCCATCTCCTCTGCTCCTCTTCCTCTCTCTGTTGGGGTACCCCAAGGCTCTGTCCTTGGACCCCTCCTATTCCCGCTCCATACCTCTTCCCTGGGCAAGTTGATAACCTCCCATGGCTTCCAAAACCACCTCTACGCCGATGACACCCAGATCTATCTCTCCACTCCTCAACTCACCCCCTCAGTCTCCTCACGGATCTCAAACTTACTGAATGACATATCGGTATGGATGTCACACCACTTTCTCAAACTCAATCTTTCTAAAACTGAGCTTGTAATATTTCCTCCTTCCCGGTCCCCCCCCCCATGACTTTACCATTAAAATCAACAGCACAACCATTGGTCCCTCCACACATGCCAGGGTGCTGGGTGTAATCCTTGACTCTGACCTCTCCTTCAGCCCCCACATCCATTCACTGGCTAAATACTGCCATCTAAACCTCAGCAACATCTCCAGAATTCAACCCTTCCTGACTAATGACACCACAAAGCAACTTATTTACTCCTTGATTATTTCCTGCCTTGACTACTGCAACTCTCTCCTTAATGGCCTACCCTTACGCAGGCTATCCCCCCTTCAGGCTATTATGAATGCTGCTGCTAGACTAATACACCTCACTAATCAATCTGTGATGGCTGCCCCTCTCTGCTAATCCCTTCACTGGCTTCCCCTACCCCACCGTGTAAAATTCAAAATGCTAACCACAACATACAAGGCCATCCACAACATCGCCCCCAGCTACATCACCAACCTTATCTGCAGATATCGCCAAAATCGTCCCCTCCGCTCCTCCCAGGACCTCCTGCTCTCTAGCTCCCTTGTTACCTTCTCTCATGCTTGCCTTCAGGACTTCTCCAGAGCGTCTCTCATCCTCTGGAACTCCCTGCCCCGGTATAGCCGATCAGCCCCTAACCTGTCCACCTTTAGGAGATCCCTGAAAACTCACTTATTCAGGGAAGCCTATCCCACACCCACCTAACAACTGTCCCCGAGCAACCCCCCATCAAATCATTCCCTGCTTCTATTACCTTTTTTACCACCACCCCCTCCCTTTAGAATGTATGCCCTACGAACAGGGTCCTCCTGTCCCTTCTGTATTGAACTGTACTGTAATTGTGCTGTCCCCCCTCTACATTGTAAAGCGCTGCGTAAACTGTTGGCGCTGTATAAAGCGTGAATCATAATAATAATAATATGCTACTGCTGGTTTGGTGCCATCAAAGGATACTCCTGTCACTCTGCTTTTCTATTTCAAACTGACCATGTTAGGCATGGAAGCACATTAATCCCAGTGTGGTCAGTTTTCTTCTTTGCATTCTACTTGCATTCTACTTGGGAGCACAGTCTACTTGTACTGTAGTGGTCAGACATCTGCTGGCACACCCCCTGCACAGCTAATCACTGGGAAGATCAGAAGATCAAGTGAAATGTTGGGATATTTTAAATCTATTATTCCCTGATATACTGTGTCTATATTTCTAAGATACATAATTTTGTCATACCAGTATTTCACCTCATCAAACACTTAGACACATTTATTTATTACATATAGTCACCACCATGGCTGATAAAGGATTGGCATATTTTGGTCTTACACATGTGTGCATCTCTCATCTGCCCCCCCCCCCCATGTTTTGGTCTTACACATGTTGTGTGCATCTCTCATCTGTCGCCCCCCCCCCCCCCCCCCCCCCGGTCTCTCTCACCTACAGCTCCCGGCCCAGATGTTTTCCTGACTGTCACTATCTGGGAATGTTGCTACCATACTCTGCCTCAGCCGATTTGTAAGTATGGGATGCTTTATGGGGTCCCCTATGACTTTAAGGATAATATTAAGCATTCTAATGTGTTATATAGTCTCAAAATGTTCCATGTGCATCCACTTCTGAGGAAGTGAGCGGTAGCTCACAAAGTGTGTCACGTTATAAGATGCCCTGTCTTAAATATATACTGTTATCTGTAACTTTTTAAATCTGTATTATACATTTGAACTACCATGAATCGGCTTGGTCAATTGTATCTGCATCTAATGTAACATGATGAAAAGTGTATTTAGCTTTAAATAAACCCATTTACTATGTTTAATCTGTATTTCATGGCCATTTGTGGTACACCTCATTTAAAGTCCCAGGGCGTAGTTCTGTCTTTGTATGTTTGGTATTAGGGATGGAGGTGCACCACCGGTGACACCAGACTACTTTTATCATTTTGCGTAGGTGACAGCTTTTGGATGATAAGAGATGCATTGAACAGGACTTTTCCTCGTATCTTAAAAATTTTGACAAAGGCACTTTTAAAAATGTTTAATAATGGCAATCTACAAACAGATACTTATAAATAATTGCAGGCTTTTTATTCTTTGCATACCCTCTTTTTTCCCCTTCCCATTATTCTCATGATTGGCGTTTCTACTAAGGGCAAGGAACTTCTCAGGCTGCAGCTGTAAGGCCAGATTGACATCACCAGTGCCTTAAAGAAACCAGAAAATGGAAAACATTAAATGTACGTAAATGCAAAAAAATGTTTATCTAATGAAAGTAAGATGATTTCATATTGGCATGCAGAGCTGTATGCTGGGATGATTTTTAGTGAAAGAGGGAAATGGTCTACTTTAAGAGCATTGTAAATTACTTAAAATAATTATTCATTTTTCTACAGAACCAGTTTCAGTACTTATAGTGAATGAAAAAGTATACCTTGTGCTGGTGGCTAACATGTTCATTGAAATCTTCATTCCTCTGCCCCCCTGGATATGCCGGAAGGTCACAGCTGCAGGGGTAACCAGGGGGCCAAAGGAATGAAAACTTCAACAAACATAGGGGTCACCAGCACGAGGTACACTTTTCATTCATTGTTCATAAGATCCACTGGACCTGTCACAGGCACTCACGAAAAGGTGGCTTCCTTCGAGGCAGTGATGTTTGCCCAGTCTCACTCCAGGCCTCTTCAAACTCCCTCAGTCTTTAGGCTGGCCCACGTGCATGTCACCTAAGACCAGGATATCAACCTCTCTGAAGGTTTATCATCGCACTTGGAAGGATTACTTCACATGGAGCGGGGCACAGAAGTTTCATCCTATACGATACTCTGTGAGATGTGTCCTGTCCTTTCTCTTTCTGGGCTGGATAAGCACTTGGCCTTTTAAACACTGAAAGGTTAAGTCTTGGCCTTAATTTAGGGTTCCACCGATAAAACTTTTTTAAAGAGGAAGTAAACCCCGTTGGGTTTTACTTCCTCTTTTGCTCCCCAAAAGGCCTGCAAATTAAAAGCATAATGGGCTTTTGCATCGCATACTAGCCCATTATATGACACTTACGTGCAAACGAAGCCCGTGCTGTCCCCTGTGCTGGCCGCGTCCATCTTCACCCCTCTTCCTTTCGGGGCCACGGACTCCGGCTCTGTTACTGGCGAGGGTGCACGGGAGCATACGCATGCGTGCGGGAGCCGTCAGTCACGGCACACGCTGGGGGAAGAAACGGCATGGTGATCCGTTTCTTCATAGAGCATGCGTTGATGATGACATTGGCGCACTACAAGTGAAATATCTCCTAAACAGTACACGTTTAGGAGATATTTCCACTACCTATAGGTAAGCCTTATTCTAGGCTTACCTATAAGTAAAAGACAAACAAAAGGGTTTACAACCACTTTAAGACCGAGTACAAGTGCCGATACTTTTTTTTTTTTATGTTATGTGAGAGTGGCACTAATATGAAACACTGATAGGTGACACTAATGAGGCGTGGACTGTGTCAGTTTTTATTTTTTTTTATTTATTTTTTTTGCAATGCCTTCCTTTTTTGAGGGGGGGGGGAGTGGATAGTGTCAGTGTTAAATTTCTATTTTTACAATTTTACTTTTTACAATTCTTTAATTATCAGCCCTGTTGGGGGGCTTTTCTGAGATGTCAGGGGTCTAAATGTACCCCCGAAATCTCCCCTTTGAGACAGGGAAAAGAGACTGAGGACACAGATTCCCAAGTCCCTTTCCCTGCAACCGCAGCTGCACTGAAGATAAATGGACAGGAGACAGAGGCTCCTGTTCATTCATAAACTGAAGCATTGTAAACTCAGTTATGAATAGGTAGAGTCAGTAATCACTGACTCTGTTCATTCAGAAAAGGAAGGAGCCGATAAATGAAAGATTTACTGGCTCCTTCTTCCGCTCTCCATCCTGACAGATCCAGGACAGGGGGGGGACCGGAGGGGGACACTGAGGACCCAGAGAGCACAGAGGGGGACCAGACCAGACCAGACCTTGGAAGCCGCAGGAGGACAGTCGGGACAATCGATGTAGGCAGTTGCAAGCACCAATCTCCCTGTATTGCTTTCAATAAAGCAGCTAAAAGCCATGGGAGGGAGAGGAGAAGCGGCTATCAGCGGCTTTATTTAAAGCTATACAGGGAGATCGGTGCATGTAACTACCCGCACTGATCATCTGTGGAGCTGCCCGGCTCCCCTTGCTACACTGAGGACGCAGGTATCGGGTCGAGTATCGTAGCATTTTCATGAGTACAAGTACTTGTGCAAATGCTTGGTATCGGCATCGGTGCAACCCTACCTTATTTATTTCTCTTCAGAGACCTCTGTCTGCTCATTCACTGGTAAAGGCTCTTGTTCAGGGAGTGGCTCACGTAGCACCTCCTGTTTGTTCACCAGTCTCGCCATAGGATCTTAATCTGGTCCTGTGGACTCTACAGAAGCCTCCCTTTGAGCCCATTCAGGATACTCTCTTAGCTGACCTTCCTCGTAAGGTGGTTTTTCTCATGGCCATCACATCATTGAGAGGTTTCAGGACTAAAACAAAAGGGTGAACCGCTCCAGGTGGTGTACTGAAGAAAACGCCCTCCTCAAAGTGGAAGCCAGGTGCAGGCTCAGCACGAGCAATATTGAAGAAATGGATTCTGGACAGCCACACTCTGATAAAAGCCTTTATTGTAATGAATAGTCAACGTTCATGTGACAACAGAAGCAAGACAAACAGCTCACGCATTTCACAACATCATTGTTGCTTAGTCATAGTTAGGTTTCAGCACTGGCAACCTTATGTAAAGAACCCTTCCTTATTCTTCAGACAAGCAAGGTGGTTTAGGACCTCAGGCCTTCTTTCATCCCAAGGCGGGCTGGATACATCATCTGGGATGATGTCATATGACGTCGCCCCAGTGTCACCTCCCTAAAGGGGGTCATCAGCTCTCGTTAAAGAGCTGATGACGCAGCTATTTAATCATGTGATCGGCTGTGTACAATCACAGGCGATCACATGTAAGCATGGAAGTGCCGTTTATTGGCTCACCTCGACTCACACTGGCAGCCGCATCTCCTCGCAGGGCAGACCTGTACAGGTAATCAGGGCCCTGATAATCAATGCAGCCCCAGAAGTGCCCATCAGTGATGCCAGTCAGTGCCACATATCAGTGCCCATCAGTGCAGCTTATTCGTGCCACCTAATCGGGGCACATCAGTGAAGGAAAAAATTGGACAGATGGATAGATAAGATAACATAGAGGAGAGTTCAGGGAGAGTTGAAAAAAGTGCCCAACTGCTTCTAAACGTCCGTTTACCAGTAGCGATGTACATAAAGCCTAACATGGAAATAGGGCAAGGCCACAGCTTTATTGAACATTTTGCAAAAGTAGCAACTTTCCAAATGTACCAAACAACAATGCCAATCACAGTTATATTGGGAGCACCCATAAAACATAAACTCACATAGTCTAAAAGGCCTGTCCTTGCCATCAGTGCCAGACAGGCATTAGACTGACCCCAGAATTTAACCTGAGGGCATAGCCCATAAAGCAACATCGATTCCTGGCAAGGTCAAAACCATCAATAAAACGGACAAAACATCACAAGGGGTGGACGGAAGGGAGGGCAGCTCTTGCGACAGCTGAATCTACTCAGAGCAGTTGGATGTGCCCCAGCATAGCCTTTTCTAGAGTTCAGGCTCCACCCATCACCTCAGGTCTTTGTAGCTAATCCTAGGGGGAACTTAACTTCCCTTTGAGGTTCATACAAACAATGATGCCATGCTTCCAGCAGTCAAGGCTCCCTTTCCCTAAAGGAGGTTCAAGAGGCCTTCATTTCAGCCCTGAAATACTGTGAAGCCAAGACCTGTTTAGGGGATTGTAAAGTCTCGTCTTTTTTTCTATAAAAATAATAAACATGTTGTAATTACCTGCTCTTTTGCAGCCCCAATCCTCCTCTTCATGGGTCCCTCTTCTGTGCTCCTGGC
Source organism: Lithobates septentrionalis (assembly GCA_037952835.1). Classification (NCBI taxonomy): domain Eukaryota; kingdom Metazoa; phylum Chordata; class Amphibia; order Anura; family Ranidae; genus Lithobates; species Lithobates septentrionalis. Next base: position 2,014,188 of record JBBDGP010000505.1, read on the forward strand.
CCCTCCCTCCTGTTGAGTGCCCCCACAGCAAGCAGCTTGTTATGGGGGCACCCAAGCCAAGCTGCAGCTCCGTGTGTCCATTCAGACACGGAGCTGCAGTTTGGCCCCACCCTCTCTCTCTTGATTTGCCTAATTGACTTTGACAGCAGCGGGAGCCAATGGCGCCGCTGCTGTGTCTCAGCCAATCAGGAGGAAGAGTCCTGGACAGCCGAGACACTCGTGGACAGAGATGGGGCTCAGGTAAGTATTAGGGGGGCTGAGGGAGGCTGCTGCACACAGAAGGCTTTTCATCTTAATGCAAAGAATGCATTAAGATAAAAAAAACTTCTGCCTTTACAACCTCTTTAAGTGAATTGGGATTGCCATAAGTCAGTTCATACTGGGTACTCTGTCTTCTATATGGTTATCCAATATCCTGCTACTTGGGAAGCGGGGTTGCACAGAAATGGGGGGAGGAGGAAGGGGGTGGTAATTGTGTTCAACTGTGATTGTATTTGGATGTTTTTTTCTGTTGATGGTTATGCATGACCACATTTTGGGCCGGTTGTGGCCTTTTTTGCACTTTATGTTCCTATTTTTGTATTTACTTCATAAAAATACAATAAACAGAATTTTCAAAGAAAAAAAAATTGCAGTGCTACAAATCCACGGTGAAGAAGAATCATAGTATTAAGCAGTCTAATGAGAAGTAGTGGCCCTGCAAAGGTAGAGACGGAGGTGCCTCATGTAATTGAACAATAGAGCTCCGTAAGCATGATCGTTTTCTGTATTGGAAAAGCAGATGGTTTCTGTCATTTTTAGCATGGGTTTAAAGTGCAGTTGTTTATCTCAGGCTCGCCTGAGGCAAGCAAATTGAGGTTGGTGTGGCGGAGTCTCTTTGGCAGCCAGCTGCCACATTCTCTGCTTCCTTGTAGCTTCCAATAATCAAGGACGGGGTTGGGAGGATTAGATGTACCTGCTGACCTTGGTTACTGTATGTTGAGGTACAGAATGTCTCTCCTCCCTCAAGACTGGCTTGATATTTTAGCCTTCGCTAATCACTGTAACTATGACAACCAGATTGGCTGCAACGCTAAGAATAGCTATTAATAAGGAAATAAATTAGTTTGGTCTGTCCTTCACTGGGGGATGGATTTGCAGACAAAAAAATATTTTGCACAAACAAGTAAAAAAAAAAATGTTTTCAAAGGCCATGTGAGAAACCCACTTTTGCTGCTACTTATAATATGTACTGACATTTATTTTTGCGAGATACAAAAGTCAAAAACAGTAAGATAAATAATTTGTCTTATCGGTTAAAGTTGTGTAACATTATGCAGGTAAAAGAACACTATTTTCTATGAATATTTTTGCAATCCAATCTGGTTTTTTTTTTATAGCATTAAAGTGATACTTGAAAAGGAGGGCCAGTCAAAAAAAAAAAAAAATTAAAAATCAGCAGCTACAAATACTGCAGCTGCTGACTTTTAATTGGACACTTACCTGTCCCAGGGTCCAGCGATGCGGGGGATCGAAGCCCCGCTCGTCTCCCCCTCCGTTCAGTGGCGCCGGCATTGCAACTGTGGGTGCCGGGCTGTGGCTTCACAGCCTGGCACCCACTGCGCATACGCGGGCGGCGCTGCGCGCCGTGATTGGCCGCTCAGTCACCTGGGACCTGTAATGGGTCCCAGATGATTGACAGGAGGGAGGGAGCAGAGCTGAGCCCTTCCTGTGCCGAGGGGAAGTGATGTCACCAGCCCAGGCACTGAAAGAGGCAGACTACGAGGGACCACCTAGCAACAGGCATTTAGAGGTGAGTAAAAAAAAAAATATCCAAATTTTTTTTGTTTTTGTTTTTTAGGTTTTTTTTTTTTTTTTTTTTTTTTTTTTTTGGGTGGAACCCCACTTTAAGTCTCATCTTTTTTTTTTTGTTTTAAACAAACACCTTATCCTACCTGCCCCCGTCCCCTCTCTCTCCTGATTGGCTAACTGACTTTGACAGCAGGGGGAGCCTAGGGCGCCGTGTCTCAGCCAATCGGGAGAGAGAGTCCCAGACGGCCGAGGCACTCGTTCTCATCACTGGATCGAGGTAAGTATTAGGAGGGCTGAGGGGGGCTGCTGCACACAGGAGGTTTTTTTTATCTTAATGCATAGAATGAAGTAAGATAAAAAAAAAACTTCTGCCTTTACAACCACTTTAAGATATAACAATGATTAAAAAATAAAATTATTTTTCATGTGTTTAAAATTTTAGTACCATTACAGAAAAAAATTAAAGATGAGCCCCCCCAGTCCCCCCGCCGTACGTACTTCCGGGGTTGCTGAGCCTCTCCAGTGGTCCAGTGACTTGCAGAAGGGCAGTAGTATCCTCTGCCTCCTTCACATTACCCCCCACCATAGTGTCATCTGCCCCACCCCCACAGTAGTGTCCTCTGCCCCCTTTCACATCACCCCCCCTCCTCTGTCCCTCCTGACACAGTAGTATCCTTACCCCCCCTATAGTAGTGTCCTCTGCCCCCATAGCAGTTTCCTCTGCCCCCCTTAGTAGTGTCCTCTGCCCCACCCCGTAGCAGAGTCCTCTGAACCCTTCAAAACCATCCCCCATTGTGCAGTCTTCTCTGGCCCCTCCCACCCCACAGTAGTGTCCTCTGCCCTCTTCACATCATCTCCCCACTGTATGTTCCTCTGCCCGCCATAGCAGCATCTTATGCCACCCCCAAAGTGTCCTCTGCCCCCCAAGAGGAGTGTCTCCCCCCACCTCCAAAGCTTTGTCTTCTGTCCCCTGTCCCCTTCACATCACCCTCCCCCCCCCCCGACACAAACACACAGCACTTGTCCACATGGCAGCAATGTGTACATCAGAGTGGAGGGCGGGAGCGGGACTTGCCAGAGTTAACATTTCATATAAACAAGTTGGTGATTGGCTGCTAGGACCACCCAGCATTCACAATCTACCCGTCAGCTGCCTGCGATCAATGACTTGTCGATCCCCATTCTAGTCTCATGTAGGCAGCTACATAACGCAATGTACCTGACTACTACTTCTGTGTCCCATAATGTTCTCCAAGGAAAAGGATTTTGACAGTAAATAAGAAATCCTATTTTTTTTTTTTTTTCAGAACTAGCAAAACATGCAAAAATCGGGTAAAAGCTTAAACACGTACTGACATTTATTTTCATAACCATAATTAAATAATTTAAAATGTGACAAGTATTATTATCAGTTTGTTTTCTGTGCTTCCTCTTCAAATTTGTTGCTGCACATCTCAAATATATTCTTGTAACCAAAAATGGGGTTTTATTTAGGGTTTTATCCTATTCAGTATTTGAAAATCTGTGTATATGCGCTGATTCTGCAAGAGACTGAGATTTTACAAACACTCTCCATTTTAACTGGATCCATTTCCTTTGGATCAATTAGATTGGATCATGGGATTTCATTTTTTTTTATTTTCTTTTAGCATTTTTGTAAGATTTTAAAAAATATTAAAAAAGAAAGGATTTTTTAATGTTCTTAGTACAGGATTAAGGTAGTGTAAATGCTAACTAAATGAAAAAAGTGAAAAAATACTAATGCACAAACCAAATATAAAAAAAGGTGTTTCCACATAGTGCTAATTTGTTAAAAGTAAATGTGGCGCTCACTCAATGAGCAATAACATCAGAAACAAATTTTGATAATATGCAAATACAGAAAGTGACAGTGCATCAAATAACGTGAACTTCATGCACCATACGGTGCCGTAATAATACAGTGACAATGCAATACAATGAGTATAAAAGTGCTCAATCAGAAAAAAAGTTCATGAATTTAAGTGCTTGTGTGAAGAAAAATCAATAAATCCAGGTCAGGAAAAAGTACTCAATCAAAAAAGTTCAGAGTAAAGAAGAGAAACCAATGAATCCAGATCATAAACCACTTCCACCATCCGAAGTGTGCTTGTGGTTTGCCCCACCCTCTCACCCCGCATGAAGACCCCTACAGGTCTAGTTGAGCTTGGGTGTAATGGATGTCTCCAGAATTCAAACAGTAAATGCCTATTCCTGGGACCTTCAATCAGACTGGACACGATTTCCATGGATGCCAATAACAACTTTAGACAGGTCCTCACTTCTCTCCATATACCGCTCACATGAAATACAAAGTAATCTCCATGGTGTAGTAGTCCAAAATATATTTATTTAAAAAAAAGCAGTAGACTTCCAGTTTAAAATCAGAACAAACGACTTTACATATAGTACTTCCGGTCTCAGCCGCGACCGGAAGTGTCATCACCTGGCTCCTCCCGACCCTTGGTACCCTTGATGAAGTCGCATGTACAGTGACGTCATTATTGCAATAATGCCCCAAGATCCGGATAAAAGCAAGCAAAGGGCCACATGCGGTCCCCGGGCCACAGTTTGGAGACCACTGGGCTAGAAGACTGGGTCAGAGCAACTCTAAAACAATAGCTCTTGTGAGATTTTCAGTGGTCAGGGCCTATCAAAAGTTGTCCAAGGAAGAAAAACCAGTGAACTAGCGACAGCTCCATGGTATTTATTGATGCATGTGGGGAGTGAAGGCTGGCCTGTATAGTCCGCTCCAAAATAAAATATACTATAGCTCAAATTGCTGAAAAAGGTAATGCTGGTTCTAATAGAAAGGTTTCAGATTGCACAGTGCCTTGCAGTTTGTTCTGTATGGAGCTACATAGCCACAGACCAGTCAGGGTGCCCACAGTCAAAAGTACCTACAAAGGGCATGTGAGCATCAGAACTGGACTATGGAGCAATGGAAGGTGGGCTGGTCGGTTGAATCACATTTTCTTTTACATCACATAAATAGCCAGGTGCATGTGTGTCACTTATCTGGGGAAGAGATGGCACCAGGATGTACTATGGGAAGTCCCAGCCATGGAGGACCCACCTTGCAATTTACAGGACTTAAAGGATCTGCTATTGAAGATTTAGTGCTAGATACCACAGCATACATTCAGAGTTCCAATAGAGTCCATGCCTCAACAGGTCAGGGTTGTTGTGACAAAAAGGAGACCTACCTAATCTTAGGTGGAAGGTCATGATGTTATGGCTGATTAATGTACAGTACATACTAGCAAAGAAAAAGATGAATGTAAAATGATTTGCACAGTAATTGGTCAAGCAAATGTTGCTAGGTATGATGAGAATAACCAGTATTGGACAAACAAGTATCTAAGTATGATCAATGATACAGACCAGAAATCATTATATTTTCCAGTCCTCAAGACATTAATATTATATACAGTTGTGCTCATAGGTTTACATACCCTGGCAGAATTTATGATTTCTTGGCCATTTTTCAGAGAATATGAATGATAACACAAAAACTTTTCTTTCACTCATGGTTAGTGTTTGGCTGAAGCCATTTATTACCAATCAACTGTGTTTACTCTTTTTAAATCATAATGGCAACAGAAACTACCCAAACGACCCTGATCAAAAGTTTACATACTCCAGTTCTTAATACCGTGTATTACCCCCTTTAACATCAATGACAGCTTGAAGTCTTTTGTGGTATTTGTGGATGAGGCTCTTTATCTTCTCAGATGGTAAACCTGCCCATTCCTCTTGGCAAAAGGCCTCCAGTTCCTGTAAATTCTTGGGCTGTCTTGCATGAACTGCATATTTGAGATCTCCCCAGAGTGGCCTAATGATATTGAGGTCAGGAGACTGAGATGGCCACTCCAGAACATTCCCTTTATTCTGCTGTAGCCAAAGACAGGTCAACTTGGCCTTGTGTATTGGATCATTGTCATGTTGGAATGTCCAAGTACGTCCCATGCACAGATTCGTGGCTGATGAATGCAAATGTTCCTCCAGTATTTTTTGATAACATACTGCATTCATCTTGCCAACAATTTTGACCAAATTCCCTGTGCCTTTGTCTCTCACAAATCCCCAAAACATTAGCGATCCACCTCCATACCTTTCATCATAGGCCTTGTTGACTCCTCCCCAAATGTAGCGTTTATGGTTGTGGCCAAAAAGCTAAATTTTGGCCTCATCACTCCAAATGACATTGTGGCAGAAGGTTTGAGGCTTGTCTCTGTGCTGTTTGGCGTATTGTAAGCGGGATACTTTGTGGCATTTGCGTAGTAATGGTTTTCTTCTGGTGACTCGACTATGCAGCCCATGTTTCTTCAAGTGCCTCCTTATTGTGCATCTTGGAACAGCCACACCACATGTTCTCAGAGAGTCCTGTATTTCACCTGAAGTTATTTGTGGGTTTTTCTTTGCATCCCAAACAATTTTCCTGGCAGTTGTGGCTGAAATCCTAGTTGGTCTACCTGACCGTGGTTTGGTTTCAACAGAACCCCTCATTTTCCACTTCTTGATTAGAGTTTGAACACTGCTGATTGGCATTCTCAATTCCTTGGATATCTTTTTATATCCCTTTCCTGTTTTATACAGTTCAACCACCTTTTCCCGCAGATCCCTTGACAATTCTTTTGCTTTCCCCATGGCTCAGAATCCAGAATCGTCAGTGCAGCACTGGATGAAAGATGCAAGGGTCTGTCAGGAGTCCAGAAACTCATTTACCTTTTATACACACACACTAATTACAAGCAAACAGATCACAGGTGAGGATGGTTACCTTTAATAGCAATTCAAACACCTTTGTGTCAACTTGTGTGCATGTTATCAGGCCAAAATCACCAGTGTACGTAAACTTTTGATCAGGGTCATTTGGGTAGTTTCTGTTGCCATTATGATTTAAAAAGAGTAAACACAGTTGATTGATAATAAATGGCTTCAGCCAAACTAACCATGAGTGAAAGAAATGTTTTTGTGTTATCATTCATATTATCTGAAAAATGGCCAAGAAATCATAAATTCTGCCAGGGTATGTAAACTTATGAGCACAACTGTATGTAGACTTTAGCAATGCCTCTCTAGGGAGAGTGAAGGAAAGTGAGCAAATTTATCAAGGATGTCATCAGACAATGATGACCAAAAGTACAGAACTGAAAATTTGTATTACCCAGTTTTTTAGCTGACTGTAGCAATGTCTCTCTAGCAAGAGCGAAGGAGAATGAGGTAATTTTGTCAAAGAACTCAAATTTAGTTACCGTAATAGCCCTCTATGGGGAATGAAGGATTTCAGAAGACCCTGTCCAATGGCAGACCTTACTCCTTTTTCTTTACAATATTGTAATTTGGAAATATTTTTTTACAAGACACTTGAATGCATACGGGAGTACATGTTTTCTATGGTGTAAAAAGATTTGAAAATGCAGCACGTTCTGGTGATACAAAATCCTATAGCAAGACAGTTCTCACATGCTATATATATTTGACAGGTCTTCATTCTCAAAAAATATATAATTTGTATATTTTTAGGAGGGCATAGTTTCTTTGGAAATGGATAATCTTCTTTGCAACTAAAACTATCAAGACAAAGTTGAACATTATCAACATCAGCCAACTGTGTTACACTTTGCAAAGCTTATGTTGTGCGGTCATTTGGATCTCACTAAACTGTTAGGGGTCTAAATATGTTTAAATCTTGGTATAAAGCTCAGCATTACCAGTCCAGAAGTGAGTGACTGACTCACAAATAATACCATTCTTAGGCCCCTTTCACATGGACGGACTGATCGGGTCCCCCTGTCAGTTTTTTAGGTGGACCTGATCGAACCATCTATTGCTTTCTATGGAGCTGTGGTTATCAAAGGACATGTGTCCGTTGACACCCGCCAACATCCAATCCGATCCTGTCCAATTCGATCTGATCCTGTCCGCTAAAAACAGACAGATGGGGATCCGTTCCCCATCCATCTGGCGGGTTGGATGGAAATGGACAGGTGGTCCATTTACATCCGAAAGCCCATAGAGAACAACGGGCTGTGTCCGTGTCCGCTCTGCATCAGCAGAGAGATCCCCTGCTGAGCAGGCAAATCCGCTGGTGTGAAGAGGGCCTTACTGTTCCACTAGATAGTTTAATTTTTAGTCAGTCAGGTTACTTTTTGCTTTACTAGCTTACTCCCAAAAGATGATGGCCATCCAAATTTAGCGGCCCAGTTCAAGCCTGGTTACAGTAGTCTATGTGACAGGGTGACCATGCAGGAGTAGAATTGGGAGACAGAGGGAGAGTATTGTTACATTATAGCAGGAAGTGCCTTAACAAATCCAGCAAATCCCAGCATTACCAGTCCAGAAGTGAGTGACTCACCCCTAAATACATTATACCATTCTTGGTGTGTCCCAGGATGTAGTATAATTATTTCTTAGTCAATGATTGCAATTACTTTAGGCTTTTCCAGTTCACTTTACTAAAATAATGGCCACCAAAATCAACAAATCCCAGCATTACCAGTCCAGAAGTGAGTGACTGACCTCCAAATAAATTATACTATTCATACTGTACCCCAGGATATTGTTTGTTAATTTATAGTCAGTCAATTGTTGAGATTACTTTAGGTTATTCCAGTTTACCTAAAAGAGAAGATGGCTGCCCACTGCCACACCATGTTTCTCTCTTCCTGGATTTCCAGCCCACACAACCTTCTAGGCCAGCAGTGCAGTTTCTGCAGCTCCCATGGGCTACCTTTTATTTGAGCTATGGAGGGTGCTAATGGGAGGAGATCGGGTGGTCTTGCGTCGGTTCACAGGTAGTTACATGACTTTGATGCCTAGCAGCGCAGGCACAGGTGCAGTCGAAGAGAGAGAATGGGTTGAAGCCATGCAGCCAACATCAATCATGTACACATAACACTTGCTGGAGCTGCTGTGCCCTGTACAGACTGGGACAGACAGGAATGACATAACAAGGGGCCCCAGGGGTAGAACACTTGGCCCAGAGAGGCATGCATGACATTACCAAGTACATATTAAAGCATCCAGTCAATCATTTTTATTATAACTTTTGAGCCACATAGTTTGGGGCCCATCGGAGGATACTCCGGTGCTCCAGTGGCCCAGTTTGAGCCTGTCTATAGTAGTCTGCATGACAGGGTGACAATGCAGGAGAGGAACTGGGAGATGGTGAGAGTTGTTACATTAAAGCAGGAGGCGCCTGAACAAGAACCTTTAACATAAGATAGCCAGATAATTAAAATGACTTTTAAAATGGCATTACCATGTTAAAGCTCATGTGAGATTTCCTTTCAGATTAGTGACTGGCTTGCTGGCATCTTAAGTGAGAGGTGATATAGAAGGAATCAATGAAGTCCTACGAAGCTCAAATAGACATCTTAAAAGTGTGATTCTAAAGCATTAGTTCTGCTGATTGATTTACCACATTTTATGAATGTGTGAACCAGCGCAATCTAGGTCAGTTCACTCATTAACTTAAAAGTGGACCCCTGCTTAACTGTATGCAATGCTACTCAAAGTGCTCCTACTTCCTCAAGGCCTTTCACCTACAAATAAACCTTGCTTTACTGCTAGCCCTCCAAGAGGGCTGTGCGCAGTATACAGTTTTTGCTATCCAATGGGAGGAAAACTCAAGCAACCTCCATGTGAGAGAATAGGGAGTACTAGTGTGAATTGTTTGTTCTCATCTTTACCTATTAATGTGGGAACCTGAAAGTGAAGATAGTAACCATTCAAATAGAATAAGCTGAAGATCATGGGAGCCTCACACCTGTAGCAGCCTATGTATGACCAGTTGAGAGAAGGGGGGGGGGGTGGGGGCAAGCCCTGGGGTCTCTAGTCATGCCTGTCAAATACAAGAGAATTTATGAATGGCATTTTTGTGCTGATAACTACATTTTTCCCTTATAAGAACAAAATTAACCTGATCGATCCAGTGTTTCTTAGTGTGTGAAGAGACAACCAAAAACAAGCAATTTGTTTACGGGCAATATACAAGAGCCTGAGTACTGCTATGTTTGTCAAAGGAATAAAAATGTCCTTGTCCACCGCACCCAACAAGCAAACTATTGGATCTAATCATATATACTGATGAGATAGTATTTGTCACAGCCTTCCAATAATGAAATAATTTTGGGCAACGTCATAACAAGTAATTGAGATTGCCTTCATCTCTACAGAATTTAGGGCACAAAGGTGACTCCATTCTTCCCCATCAGTGGAGTTGCATTGGGGTGCGATAGGCTCTATGTAATAGAAATTATTGTGACAATTTGTTCAAAGGCGAGACTGAGATAGAGGATATGAACTGTAAACAAATTTCCCAGGTCTTTCCCCTAAACTCTTCCAAATCTTGTTCCCATCTACGTCTACATTGCAGTTTATCCGCATCTTGGATGGTCGCAACTACAGTAGAATAAATTTGTGAGATTACGCCTTTCTTATTTTGTTCACGTAATATAGCTCGCAATAATGGGTGGTCAGTCAGCACCAGATTGGAATGGTGAGCTTGGGCCTGCAAGGAATGCTGTAATTGAAGGTATTTATAAAATTGTTGCCTAGGCAAAGCAAATTCCCTTTGTAGAGCAGAATAGGATTTCAGGCCATTAATATTTATAGCTTTTTTAATAGATAAAGCTAGCAATGGGAGAGCATGGGGGCTAACATCAGAACAAAGCTCATTTGTAGGTGAAATATCTGCTTTCACCTTTCATGATTTTTTGTAATAGTCTCAATCCCTTTGTTTAAAATGTTAAAGTAGAACTATAGGCAAACCTTTTTTTTTCTTTTTGGATACAGTAATGGAGGGTTATAAGCCCTGTCAATTTATGTTTTGCCATCTGCGTCCCATTGTAAAGATTCCCCTCCACTTCCTGTCCCATAGCCAAAATAGGAAGTGAGATGAAAATCCCTGCAAAGGAAGGGAATTCCTTGGGGACCCCCAGGTCACCAGAACTAGTGTCCCCATTGGAAAATTTCACCTCTATTACTTTTCTGTGGACAACCCAAAATTAGGGTTTCCTTTTACTTTCACTTTCGATGATAAATAGTGGGGGCAAATAAGACAAATAGAGGGGGAATCTCCCTAATGGGGGGGGGGGGGGGGACAGAGGTAGCAATAAAAACCTAATAAGTGTTCTAATCCATCTCCATTCTACCCAAAACTAAATATCAGGTTTTGCCTTTAGTTAGTAGTTGAAATGTTATCTCTCAAGGATTGCTGTTTGCCCAGTATTCTCTCCTGACTTAGCTCATCTCTGACAACAAACCCCCGATGGGAATGTTAGATAACTAAGGTGCTGTCAGGATATCATGAAAGAAAAATGAAGGCTTTGTTACTTGATGCGTTGCAACCCAAGTAGAATATTTGCACTAAGCTAAAGCACAATAAAAGTGTATGAGAAGTGAACCCCTTATTTTTGGATCTGTGATGGAAGTGAGGCATTTAAATACCTTCCGTTTCAACCTTATCCCCCAAAAGGATGTACCTGTACCTTCTCTGGTTGAAGGAGTTATACTGGGGCCATGGCCGCGGGTATCATTTTTTTCTGCTGGTGATGCTGGAAAATGTAAATGCAATCTGAGAGGCTAAAAATACACTGGATTGCTTTTACATGCGGCAGAAGGGGGTTTCCACCACCTTCCTGGGTTCTCCGGTCCATAGAGATGACTGAGGACCAGAACATCCCTGACCACCTCTTGGTCTAAGAAATTTTGACTAGTATTTTGTCACTTCCGGTTTCAATCTAATGTAAACAGGCCATTACTAGCTTGTGAAAGCATCTGATCAAACCATCTCTATTAGACCCCAGCTGTCTCAGTAAAGATTACCTGTCACTGCCTATGCTATCACAAAGGATTTTGTTCATTCCCAGTGATAGCATTAAAGCTGATTAAAAAAGAGATGTGCAAAATAAAATAGAATAAAGAATAAAATGTAAACATTTTTTTAAAGTGGATGTAAACCCTCACATATACCCAGTGAAGTGAACATCCTCAGATGATACAGAGATGAAACAAATCTCCCTACATAAGTTTTACATGTATATCTACTGTTTTTCCCTTTCCATATTCCACATACGCAGAGGAACGAAGAAACTTGTAGAGCTGTGCCGTGAATAGACAAGCTCTCTGTTTATCTGTCTGTAAGTCTCCCCCCCCTCCCCAAACACAAATTTTCAGCTGCTGTTATCTCCTGTGTCAGAGAACTTGCAGAAGTTATCATGCTGACATGCTGATAACAGAGGAACGGAGCAGCCGAAAGACACGGGACTTAGGGCTTTGGAGAGAGATAAGTAAACACTGCAGATATATGTGCCTAGGTCAAATTTCATGAATGGGGTTTACATTCACTTTAAACACCCCCATCCCCCTGTGCTCACGTGAGAACCCATATGTAGGTACCACACGCATATAGAAACATTGTTCGTTCTACACTTGTGAGGTATCACCGCAAACGTTATAGCAAGAGCAATAATTCTAGCACCGGGCCTCCAGTGTAACTGGTAACCATGTAGCATCATGTTTTATAGTTTACTAAACAAATATATAATGTTTTGGGGTTCAAAGTAATTTTCTAGCAAAAAAATTGAGATTTTTACATGCAGGAAAGAAGTGTCAAAATTGGCCCGGTGTGATTAACCACTTCCCTACCCGCCTATAGTAATATGACGTCCACAGATGGGATCTCCCATCCTGGGTGAACGTCATATGACGGCCTCGGATTCCCGGCCGCCTAGGGGGCGCGCGTGCCCCCGCCGCGTTGCTCGGGACCCGGTACGTGTGCCCGGGGGCCGCGATGGCCGCCGGGCACCCGCGATTGCCCGTTAACCGGGCCGGACCGTGGATCTCTGTGTGTAAACACAGAGATCCACGTCCTGTCAGCTCAGAGGAGAGCGATCTGTGTTCCCAGAACGGAGGAACACTGATCGGTCTCCTCCCCTTGTGCGTCCCCTCCCCCTACAGTTAGAAGCATTCCCTAGGAAACACATTTAACCCCTCCCCGCCCCCTAGTGGTTAACCCCTTTACTGCCTGTCACATTTACACAGTAATCAATGCAATTTTATAGCATTGATCGCTGTATAAATGTGAATGGTCCCAAAAATGTGTCAAAAGTGTCCGATGTGTCCGCCATAATGTCGCAGTCACGAAAAAAAATTGCGATCGCCGCTATTACTAGTAAAAAAAAAAAAAATAAATAATTTTTTTTTTTAAATGCCATAAATCTATCCCGTATTTTATAGACACTATAACTTTTGTGCAAACCAATCAATATACGCTTATTGCGATTTTTTTTTTACCAAAAATATGTAGAACAATACGTATCGGCGGAAACTGAGGAAAAAATTTTATTTTTTTTTTTTTAAAATTGGGATATTTATTATAGCAAAAAGCAAAAAATAATGTGTTTTTTTCAAAATTGTCGCTCTTCTTTTGTTTATAGTGCAAAAAATAAAAACCGCAGAGGTGATCAAATACCACCAAAAGAAAGCTCTATTTGTGGGGGAAAAAAGTACGTTTGGGTACAACGTCGCATGACCGCGCAATTGTCGTTCAAAGTGCGACAGCGCTGAAAACTAAAAATTGGTCTGGGAAGGAAGAGGGTGAAAATGCCTGGTATTGAACCGGTTAAAAAGGAAGTAAAACAACGTTTTGTTTTGTTTTTTTCTGACCTGCAAAAGTAAAGGCATAATGTGTTAGTATGCATTGGATACTAGCACATTATGTTAAACTTACCTGAAAACGAAGCCCTCGTCATCACCGCTGGAGGCCGCATCCACCTTCGCCCATCTTCCTTCTGGGTCCGCGGACTCCAGCTGTGTGACTGGCCGGAAACGATTTTAGGTAATTTTATTGACTGACAAGAGAAACTTAAGAGAGTTTCAAACTTTACGCTAATAATCACTGGCCACTATGTGAGCAGTTCTACAACTTTAGCAAGATGGGGTTACATTCAAAGCACATGTAGTCTATGAAATATGTGAGTGTAACCATTGTTGATTCTGAGCAGGATTTCACCTAACAAAAGAGGCATCAGCACAAGAGACACATCCTACTGATTGTAAGTTTTGTCCCTTGTACTGATCTTAGAGCTTCTCACCAGAAGTGAGGGCTCCCGTGTGCAAGCGTGGGGGTGACGTCATCATGCCTCAGGTCACGCACAGCACCGGAGCCCGCAAACCTGGAAGAGACACTAAGGGAACATGTCAGCCCAGTCAGCGGTGACCGGTGCTGCTGCGGGGGCTTCCTTCTAAGGTAAGTATTTCATAATGCGATGCATAGTACCACATTATGCCATTATCTTGCAGGTTTTCAATTGCCCTCTGCAAGTGCAGTTGCTCCAGGGCCGATGTTACTACTAGGCAAACTAGGCAGCCGCCTAGGGCACCCTGCTGCCTAGGGCGTCCGGCCACTGGTGTTCTTACTCTCTTCACTCTGCAGCAGGCAACTACGGTAAGTCTCAGCATCAGCAGGCAGCCGCCGCTCCGTTCGCACATAGTGTCAGAGGTGCAGCGGCGGCGCAGGACTATGTCTGTGTCCCGACTCCCGAATGAATGAAAGCAAGAAAATATTCATTGATGGGCACTGGTAGGCTGCATTTGATGGGCGCTGGTGAGGTTGCATTTGATGGGCGCTGGTGAGGCTGCACTTGATGGGCGCTGGTGAGGCTGCATTTGATGGGCGCTGGTAGGCTGCATTTGATGGACGCTGGTAGGCTGCATTAGATGGGCGCTGGTAGGCTGCATTTGATGGGCGCTGGTAGGCTGCATTTGATGGGTGTTGGTGGGCTGCATTTGATGGGCGCTGGTAGGCTGTATTTGATGGGCGTTGGTGGGCTGCATTTGATGGGTGTTGGTAGGCTGCATTTGATGGGTGTTGGTAGGCTGCATTTGATAGGCGTTGGTGGGCTGCATTTGATGGGCGTTGGTGGGCTGCATTTGATGGGCGCTTCATTAAAAAGGTGGGGTATACATGGGCAGGAAAAAGGGAGTGGAGCCAAGAGGGGGCGGCAAAATTAGGTTTCGTCTAGGGTGTCAAAAATCCTTGTACCAGCCCAGAGTTGGTCCACAGCTTAGTAAATGAGGTAAGGCTTCACTTTGCAAAGAATACCCAATCACATGCACGGGGAAAAAAAAACCCAGCATTTTTGCTTGCACGTGATTGGATGATTGAAGTCTGCAGAGCGTCTGCTCATTTACTAAGCTCTGGAGCAACAGCACTTGAAACGTGAAACTGCAATTTGCAAAGTGCACAGTCTATTTGACCTTAGTAAATCAACCCCACTGTGCTGATTTTTGTGTGTTTTTTTTTTTGTTTTGTTTTGTTTTTTCAATTATTTTTTTTTTCAATTTTTTTTATTTTTTTATTTTTTTTGCTGTACTTAGGCTTCAAAATTTAAAATACAATTAAATACAACTCCCTATTAGGTGCACATATTTTTCTTATTCACATGCCTAACCAAAAAAACAGGTCTAATTTGCAGTTGTGTGCATACTGTCAATCAATTCCTACAGGAAGCGAGGAGTTAAAATCAAGTCCTTTTAGTGTATGTCTGTATTTACAAGTCCTAAGGTGGCAGAAAGGTAACAAAGGCCTCTAGCCACCCACCGAAGCGAGTGTGCTCTGTCTGATATCAATTCAGGTCACTTACTTTTAATACACCCTACAATCGTTTTGTCTTTCCTGCTACACTAACTTATCCTCTTTCCTAGTTAGAGTAAATCAGAAGGTGATGAGAGAGGCACACGCTTAGTGAAGACGGCCTTTTGGAAACCAGTTGCTTGGTTCTTTGAAATTAATGGATTGATTTGTCAGTGGTGACCCAGTTAAGCTCCTAATAGCACCTTCAGCACTGATTACAGGGAAGGTGAGATTGGCCTAAATTGCACAGAATGCTCCTTCGCCAGCCATGAAATAGGGAACTTAACAGTTTGCTTTGATGCTGTTAAGTTAAAATGAGAGAGAGATGACAGCGAATCTGTACTTTGGAGAGTTATTAAGAACGACCAGAAAACTTAGTGTCTGATCAATTTTCATAAAATCGGAAAATAAGCCTGCAAAGAAGACAAGGGGTTCGCTCAAATGTCCAAGCTGTAACCCCCTGCAATTTCTATGATCTATAAGATGTTTTTCATCTGAAATGAAATTTGATTAATAAAAACCAAACAGCATTTTTTTTTTTAATTTATCATTAACTCTTCCATAATATTTATAAAGTCCCCATGCCATTAATAGTCAGGCATGCGTCATAGAAAAAAAAAAAGACCTATGTGTGCTAATACCTCCTAAACATGTTATAGCAAAGCAGGTTAGAAAAAAGAAAATACCGGTACTCTGATATATAAGAAGCTTCCCTTTTTTGTCCTATGTAAGCTGAGCTGTCAGTATGATGAAGAGATGGGAGGCACAGACACACAATTTTTCCACAAATCTGTACAGTACCTAAGAAATCGAGCTGCAGAATGTCAACACTAATATTTTATTTATTTTATTTTATTTCTTTGATGTACTTATATAGTGCTGACAATTTATGCAGCAAAAAAAAAAAAAAATTAATATTAATATATATATATATCTCTATATATACATATTTTAATTAATTTTTTTTTGCAGAATGTCAACTACACTAATATTTTATTTATTTTATTTTATTTCTTTGATGTACTTATATAGTACTGACAATTTATGCAGCAAAAAAAAAAAAAAATTAATTAAAAAAAAAAAAAATATATATATATATATATATATATATATATATATATATATATATATACATATTTTAATTAATTTTTGTTTTTTTTGCTGCATAAATTGTCAGCACTATATAAGTACATTAAAGAAATAAAATAAAATAAATAAAATATTAGTGTAGTTGACATTCTGCAGCTCGATATATATATATATACACAGTGGGGCAAAAAAGTATTTAGTCAGCCACCAATTGTGCAAGTTCTCCCACCTTAAAAAGATGAGAGAGGCCTGTAATTGTCATCATAGGTATACCTCAACTATGAGAGACAAAATGTGGAAACAAATCCAGACAATCACATTATCTGATTTTTGAAAGAATTTATTTGCAAATTATGGTGGAAAATAAGTATTTGGTCACCTACAAACAAGCAAGATTTCTGGCTCTCACAGACCTGTATCTTCTTCTTTAACCACTTCAGCTCCGGAAGATTTTGCCCCCTTCCTGACCAGAGCACTTTTTGCGATTCGGCACTGCGTCGCTTTAACTGACAATTGCGCGGTCGTGCGACGTGGCTCCGAAACAAAATTGACGTCCTTTTTTTCCCACAAATAGAGCTTTCTTTTGGTGGTATTTGATCACCTCTGCGATTTTTATTTTTTGCGCTATAAATAAAATAAGAGCGACAATTTTGAAAAAAACGCATTATTTTTTTACTTTTTGCTATAATAAATATCCCCAAAAAATATATTAAAAAACATTTTTTTTCCTCGGTTTAGGCCGATACGTATTTTTCTACATATTTTTGGTAAAAAAAAATCACAATAAGCAATTATTGATTGGTTTGCGCAAAAGTTATAGCGTTTACAAAATAAGGGATAGTTTTATGGCATTTTTTATAAAAAATTTTTTTTTTTACTAGTTTTGGCGGCGATCAGCGATTTTTATTGTGACTGCGACATTATGGCGGACACATCAGACATTTTTGACACATTTTTGGGACCATTGTCATTTATACAGCAATCAGTGCTATAAAAATGCACTGATTCCTGTGTAAATGACACTGGCAGTGAATGGGTTAACCACTAGGGGGCGGGGAGGGGTTAAGTATGTCCTAGGGGAGTGATTCTAACTTTCAGGGGGATGGGCAGTGTATGTGACGTCACTGATCTCTGCTCTGATGACAGGGAGCAGAGATTGAGTGACACTGTCACTAGGCAGAACGGGGAGATGCTGTTTACAACGGCATCTCCCCGTTCGTCCTCTCCGCGAGGCTATCGCGGGTGTGCCCGCGGCGATCAAGTCCGCGGGACCCATGACCTGACTCACGGAGATCGCGGCAGGCGGCAAATTCAAAGTAACGTACGGGTACGTTACTTTGCGCAGCCGTGCCATTCTGCCGACGTATATCTACAGGAGCCGGTCGGGAACCGGTTAAGAGGCTCATCTGTCCTCCACTCATTACCTGTATTAATGGCACCTGTTTGAACTTGTTATCAGTATAAAAGACACCTGTCCGCAACCTCAAACAGTCACACTCCAAACTCCACTATGGTGAAGATCAAAGAGCTGTCAAAAGACAAACAAAATTGTAGACCTGCACCAGGCTGGGAAGACTAAATCTGCAATAGACAAGCAGCTTGGTGTGAAGAAATCAACTGTGGGAGCAATAATTAGAAAATGGAAGACATACAAGACCACTGATAATCTTCTTTGATCTGGGGATCCACGCAAGATCTCACCCCGTGGGGTCAAAATGATCACAAGAACGGTGAGCAAAAATCCCAGAACCACACGGGGGGACCTAGTGAATGACCTGCAGAGAGCTGGGACCAACGTAACAAAGGCTACCATCAGTAACACACTACGCCGCCAGAGACTCAGATCCTGCAGTGCCAGACGTGTCCCCCTGCTTAAGCCACTACATGTCTGGGCCCGTCTGAGGTTTGCTAGAGAGCATTTGGATCATCCAGACGAGGATTGGGAGAATGTCATATGGTCAGATGAAACCAAAGTAGAACTGTTTGGTAGAAACACAACTCATCGTGTTTGGAGGAGAGAGAATGCTGAGTTGCAACCAAATAACACCATACCTACTGTGAAGTATGGGGGTGGCAACATCATGATTTGGGGCTGTTTCTCTGCAAAGGGAAAAGGACGACTGTTCCATGTACATGAAAGAATGAATGGGGCCATGTATCGTGAGATTTTGAGTGCAAACCTCCTCCCATCAGCAAGGGCATTGAAGATGAAGCGTGGCTGGGTCTTTCAGCATGACAATGATCCCAAACACACCGCCCGGCAACGAAGGAGTGGCTTCGTAAGAAGCATTTCAAGGTCCTGGAGTGGCCTAGCCAGTCTCCAGATCTCAACCCCATAGAAAACCTTTGGAGGGAGTTGATAGTCCGTGTTGCCCAGCGACAGCCCCAAAACATCACTGCTCTAGAGGAGATCTGCATGGAGGAATGGGCCAACATACAAGCAACAGTGTGTGACAACCTTGTGAAGACTTACAGAAAACGTTTGACCTCTGTCATTGCCAACAAAGGATATATAACAAAGTATTGAGATGAACTTTTGATATTGACAAAATACTTATTTTCCACCATAATTTGCAGATACATTCTTTCAAAAATCAGACAATGTGATTGCCTGGATTTGTTCCTACATTTTGTCTCTCATAGTTGAGGTATACCTATGTACCTATGATGACAATTACAGGTCTCTCTCATCTTTTTAAATGGGAGAACTTGCACAATTGGTGGCTGACTAAATACTTTTTTGCCCCACTGTATATATATATATATTTATATATATATATATATATATATATATATATGTATATTTATACGCAATATATTACGAAACATATTGGGACGCCTGCTTTTACACGCACATGAACTTTAATGGCATCTCAGTCTTAGTCCATAGGGTTCAATATTGAGTTGGCCCATCCTTTTCAGCTATAACAGCTTCAACTCTTCTGGGAAGGCTGTCCACAAGGTTCAGGAGTGTGTCTATGGGAATGTTTGACCATTCTTCCAGGAGCCCATTTGTGAGGTCAGGCACTGATGTTGGGTGAGAAGGTGTTCTATCGGGTTGAGGTCAGGACTCTGTGCAGGCCAGTCAAGTTCATCCACCCCAACTTGCTCATCCATGTCTCTATGGACCTTGCTTTGTGCACTGGTCCAAATCATTTGGTGGAGGGGGATTATGGTGTGGGGTTATTTTTAAGGGGTTGGGCTTGGTCCCTTAGTTCCTGTGAAGGAAACTCTTAAGGCGTCAGCATACCAAGACATTTTGGACAATTTTATGCTCCCAACTTTGTGGGAACAGTTTGGGGAGGGCCCCTTCCTATTCCAACATGAATTGGCACCAGTTCATAAAGCACAGGCAGTGCCTGTATGCACACTCACCACGCAAGACTCCATTGCTGAAGAAAAAGCATGTTGAAGTTTGTTTAAAGTTTGCTGCACAACATTTAGACAAGCCTGTGAAATACTGTGAGAATATAGTCTGGTCAGAGGAGACCAAAGTTGAACACTTTGGATGCCATAATACACACCATGTTTGGAGGTCAAATGGCACTGCACATCACCCCAAAAACACCCCCCATACCAACATTGAAGTTTGAAGGTGGGAACATCATGGTGTGGGGCTGTTTTTTAGATGTTCAACAGTACTGGCAAACTTTATATCATTGAAGGAAGGATGAATGGAAAAATGTACTAAGACATTCTTGATAAAAAATCTGCTGCCATCTACCAGGATGATAAAGATGAAATGAGGGTGGACATTTCAGCAAGACAATAATACCAAACACAAAGCCAAGGAAACTCTCAATTGGTTTAACCACTTGCTTACTGGGCACTTAAACCCCCCTCCTATCCAGACCAATTTTCAGCTTTCAGCGCTGACTCACTTTGAATGACAATTGCACGGTCATACAACACTGTACCCAAATGAAATTTTTATCATTTTTTCCCCACAAATAGAGCTTTCTTTTGGTGGTATTTGATCACCTCTGCGGTTTTTATTTTTTGTTAAAAAAATGTAAAAATACTGAATTAAAAAAAAAATAATAATTATATTTTGTTATAAAAAATTTAAAACAGGTAATTTTTCTCCTTCATTGATGTACGCTGATGAGGCGGCACGGATGGGCACTGATATGCGGCAGTGATGGGCACTGATGGGTGGCAATAATGGGCACTAATCAGTTACACTGATAGGCAGCACTGCTAGGTGGCACTGATTGGCACTACTGGTGGGCATTGATAGCTGGCACTTGTGGGCATTGATAGGTGGCACTGTGGGCACTGTTAGTTGGCACTGTGGGCACTGTTAGGTGGAACTGTTGGCACTGTTAGGTGGCACTGTTAGATGGCAAAGATGAGGCAGATGTGCCTCTTCCACTTCGGGAATTTTGTCCCTCTCATCTGAGCCGGTGATCGGCTTTTTTTTCTACTCACGCTATCAGCGTGAGTAGAAAAAAAAACAATTACCGATCTTTTGTTTACATCATGTCATTGGCTGACAGCTGATCACATGGTAAGGGGCCGGGATTGGCCCCTTACTCGGATCGGTGATCAGCCGAGTCTCAGTGACTCAGTGATCACAGCGCGCTCGGCGCGCGCCCTGCGGCGGCCTCCTGGGAATTCAGGTCCGTGCTGTGGCCGTCATTCGGCCATAGCGCGGATGTCAAGTGGTTAAAAAAAAAAAAAAATCTGCTAGTATGGCCCAGCCAATCACCTGACTTGAATCCAATAGAAAATCTATGGAAATAACTAAAGATCAGCGTTCATAGAAGAGGCCCACGGAGCCTTCAAGACCTGAAGACTGTTTGTGTGGAAGAATGGGCCAAAATCACATCTCAGCAATGCATGCGACTAGTTTCTCCATACAGGAGGTGTTTTGAAGCTGTCATTACCAACAAAGGATTTCGTACGACGTATTAAATACATTTCAGTTAGCGTGTTCAATTCTTTTTCCATGTCATTCCATTTTATTACACATAACTTCATTCCTGAACGTATCTGTTTTGGTCTCTTTGTATGTATGGATTGCATGGGTTGTTACCGACATGGTGAAAATTTCATGTCAATACCACCTTTAAAAATATATTTACCTAGAAAAATGGTGATGTGTTCAATACTTATTTTACCACTGTGTGTGAGTGTGTGTGTAATATATATATATAAACACATACAGTGGGTATAGAAAAGAATCCCCCCCCTTTAAAATAATCACATTTTGTTGCTCTGCAGCTTGGAATAAAAACAGATACAGTTTTTATTTTATTTAGCTCTATTTACTAGTACAACTTATAACATTGAAAGATATAACACCAACATGGAATAAAATAAAAAACAATCACTGAGTTGGAAAAAGGATCACCCTGTTGTGTCAGTATTTTGTTGAACCACCTTTTGCTTTAATTACAGCCTTTATGCCGCGTACACACGGTTGGACTTTCCGGCATACTTGGTCCGGCGGACCAGAGTGTGCCGGACAATCCACCCGTGTGTAGGCGCCGGCGGACTTTTCCGGCGGACTTTTTCCCAAAAGCCCGCCGGACCAAGATTTGAATCATGTTTTAAATCTTTCAGTCGGACTCCGTTTCGGGCGGAAAGTCCGCTCGTCTGTGTGCTGGTCCGACAGAAAGCCCGCTCGTGTGTATGCTGGTCCGACGGACCAGATACGACGCGAGGGCAGGGTATTGCATTTCGCGCTCGCTGCAATAGGAAAAACAAATTTTCCTATTGCGGCGAGCGCGGGTCATGCCAGGCCCTTGGGTCTGGTATGGATTATAAAGGGAAACCCCTACGCCGAAAAACCGGCGTGGGGTCTCCCCTAAAATCCATGCCAGACCCCGATCCGAGCACGCAGCCCGGCCGGTCAGGAAAGGAGGTGGGGACGAGCGAGCGCCCCCCCCTCCTGAACCATACCAGGCCGCATGCTCTCAATGTGGGGGGGTGGGTGCTTTGGGGGAGGGGGGCGCCCTGCGGCCCCCCCACCCCAAAGCACCTTGTCCCCATGTTGATGAGGACAAGGGCCTCTTCCCGACAACCCTGGCCATTGGTTGTCGGGGTCTGCGGGCAGGGGGCTTATCGGAATCTGGGAGCCCCCTTTAATAAGGGGGCCCCCAGATCCCGGCCCCCCACCCTATGTGAATGAGTATTGGGTACATGGTACCCCTACCCATTCACCTAGGGAAAAAGTGTAAATAATAAAACACTACACAGGTTTTTTAAATATTTTATTAAACAGCTCCGGGGGGGATCTTCCTCCGGCTTCGGGGGTCTTCTTTCGACTTCGGGGGTCCCTCCGGTTCATCTTCTCCCGGCGTCCGGTTGGTTCTTCTCCGCTCTCTTCTCCCAGTGTTCCAGTTCTTCGGCCGGCTCCTCCGCTGTCTTAAGGTAGCTCTCTTGCCAGCAGAGGTCCGGACTTCTGGGCTTCTTGTCTTCTCTTCTCCAGATGTTGACACGACGCTCTCTCCGGCTGGACTGCTCTCCGAGGGCTGCGTTGTGACTTATATAGGCGGAGACCCTGCCCCCTTTTGATGTCACAGTCCCTGGGCATGCTGGGACTGTGACGTTTTAGGGGGCGTAGTCAACATCACCCAGTGACCACGCCCCCTAAAACGTCACAGTCCCAGCATGCCCAGGGACTGTGACATCAAAAGGGGGCGGGGTCTCCGCCTATATAAGTCACAACGCAGCCCTCGGAGAGCAGTCCAGCCGGAGAGAGCGTCGTGTCAACATCTGGAGAAGAGAAGACAAGAAGCCCAGAATTCCGGACCTCTGCTGGCAAGAGAGCTACCTGAAGACAGCGGAGGAGCCGGCCGAAGAACTGGAACACCGGGAGAAGAGAGCGGACAATAACCAACCAGACGCCGGGAGAAGATGAACCGGAGGGACCCCCGAAGCCAGGAGAAGACCCCCGAAGCTGGAGGAAGATCCCCCCCGGAGCTGTTTAATAAAATATTTTAAAAACCTGTGTAGTGTTTTATTATTTACACTTTTTCCCTACCATGTACCCCATACTCATTCACATAGGGTGGGGGGCCGGGATCTGGGGGCCCCCTTATTAAAGGGAGCTCCCAGATTCCGAAAAACTCCCCCGCCCGCAGACCCCGACAACCAACGGCCAGGGTTGTCGGGAAGAGGCCCTTGTCCTCATCAACATGGGGACAAGGTGCTTTGGGGTGGGGGGGCCGCAGGGCACCCCCCTCCCCCAAAGCACCCACCCCCCCATGTTGAGGGCATGCGGCCTGGTACGGTTCAGGAGGGGGGGGCGCTCGCTCGTCCCCACCCCCTTTCCTGACCGGCCAGGCTGCGTGCTCGGATCGGGGTCTGGTATGGATTTTAGGGGGTTCCCTTTCTAATCCATACCAGACCTAAGGGCCTGGTATGACCCGCGACGGGGCTCGCAAGGTGTCAATCTCGCCGATAAAAGCGGCAAGATTGACATCCTTTGCTAGTCCCGTCGCACCTGAGTCACGTTCAAAATGAACGGACTTGTCCGTGTGTGGGCAAGTCTGTTCATTCTGAAAGTCCGCCGTAACTCCGGCGAAAGTCCGTCGGAAAGACGGGCGGACTTAGCCCGCCGCAAAGTCCAGTCGTGTGTGGGCAAGTCCGTCCGTTTTAAAGTTTTAAAGTCCGGCGCACCTGGCGGACAAAGTCTGTCAGAAAGTGTGCCGGACCAAGTAGGATAGAAAGTCTGACCGTGTGTACGCGGCATTAGTTGTTGGGATTTGTCTCTATCAACTTTGCACATCTAGACTTTGCAATATTTGCCCACTCTTATTTGCAGGGCTGCTCAAGTTCAGTTAAATTTGATGGTGACTGTTTATGGACTGCAGTCTTCAAGTCATTCCACAGATTTTCAATGGGGTTTAAGTCTGGGCACTGACTAGGCCATGCAAGGACATTCACCTTCTTCTCGTTCAACCACTGTGTGATCAATTTTGGTGTATGCTTTGGGTCATCAGAGGGCAGCAGATTTTCCTCAAGCATTTGACGGTATTTTGCCCCATTTATTTTTCCTTCTGTCCTGACAAGGACTCTAGTTCCTGCTGTAGAGAAACACACCCATAACATGATATTACCACCTCCGTGCTCTACTGTAGGAATGGTGTTATTTGGATGGTGAGCTGTATTGGATTTCCGCCAGACATATTGTTTGGTGTTGAGGCCAAATAATTCAATTTTAGTCTCATCTGACCATAACACCTTTTTCCATATGGCCTCAGAATCTTCAAGGTGCATTTTGGCAAAGCTCAGTCTTGACTGCATGTGGTCTTTCTTGAGGAGTGACTTATTTCCTGCAACCCTCCCATACAAGCCACATTTGTGGAGAATTTGATATTGTTGTCACATGCACGCAATGTCCACTCTTTGTCATAAATTCCTGCAACTGCTTCAGATTTGCTGTAGGCTTCTTGGTAGCCTCTCTGGCCAATTTTCTCCTGGCTCTTTCATCCACTTTGGAGCGATGTCCTGATCCAGGGAGGGTCTGTGTTGTACCAAATACCTTCCACTTCTCAATAATAGACTTCACTGTGCTTCTAGACATTGATAAAGCCTTTTAAATATTTTTGTATCCATCTCCTGACTTCTGCCTGTCCACAACTTTATCCCGGAGATCTTTTGACAGTGCCTTACCACCCATAGTTGATTGTTTGCTTCAGTTACACTGCCAGGGACTGAAATGCTCCAGGAAATTTCTTTTCATGCTGAGCTAATTAAAATGACCACAGCTGGTCACAGTTGAAAGTCAAATGATTTGGTGTGCAAGTTCCTCCACCCCAAATTTGCTCATCCATGTCTTTATGGACCTTGCTTTGTGCACTGGTACGCAGTCATGTTGGAACAGGAAGGGGCCATCCTCAAACTGTTCCCACACTGTTGGGAGTATGAAATTGTATAGAATTTCTTGATATGCTGACTCCTTAAGAGTTCCCTTCACTGGAATTAAGGGGCCAAGCCCAAATCCTAAAAGACAACCCCACACCATAATCCCCCCTCCACCAAATGATTTGGACCAGTGCACAAAGCACTGGTCCAAAGCACAAAGTAGAAGCCAACAGGAAGGCTCAACGCGTCTAGGAGGGTGGAGCCGAGTCTCTGACGTCACGCCGCCACTGCCACCATCGGGTTTGCAGTGGTGAGTGATCAGGCATATGTTTATGCAAATGCGAGATTGTTTTTAATCTGTTGGGGACAATAAATTGTTTTATATGGAGAGCACTATGGTGTTGCCTTTCTGTCCCATATAACATGTAGTAGTCATCGTGAGAGGAGAAAAGTCGGGAGGAAGAGCCAATTCCAGGAGACTGGAAGAGAAGCAAGGAAGTGTCTGGAGATCTTAGTTGCTGTTGGATGATAATAATGGGGTTGTGATTTTCTTGTGGGAGGTGAGCAGGAAAGTCAGCTGGATCACTTGTCACAAGGAATTTGATTTATCATTCATATTAAGGAGTTTGGATAATTTTTTCACACAAGAAGCACTGGGTGTTGGACAGTTTACTGTAAAAGTCTGTATATGTATGGACTGCATTTAATTGATGAATTTTTAAAGTGGTTGTAAACCCAGGTAAAAAAAAACAAAAAAACAAAAACCCTGCAAGACAAAGGCATAATGAGCTAGTATGCATAGCATACTAGCTCATTATGAGTTACTTACCCGAGAACGAAGCCCCCGCAGCCGTCCTCGTCCCGTGGGTTACTTCTGGTATCGCGGTTCCGGCCAATCACAGTGCCGGAGCCGCGATGACGTCACTCCGGCGCATGCGCGTGGGAGCCACCAGGAACGGCACAGTACAACTGAAGCAACGGCACATACGTGCCGTTGCTTCAGTTGGCTTTAGTGCGCATGTGTCAATGACATCGGCACATGCAAATACAGGGATATCTCCTAAACCGTGCAGATTTAGGAGATATCCAGTGCAGCTACAGGTAAGCCTAATTATAGGCTTGCCTGTAGTTTAAAGTGGTTGTAAAGGGTTTACAACCACTTTAGGTGTTGCACTGCACTGTAGAATATAGTTTTTGAGTATAGGTTGGGATTAAGTGAATACACCTGAAAGTGCACAGCTTGCAACACAGGACACTTGGAATTTTTTCTATATGTTTCTATTATTATTTTGTTCTGTTTTTTTTAACCCTCTTCTTTCTCATTGCAGGTAAATAATAGATTCCAAGCAGAAGCATTGTGATGTCATTGAGTTCTTGATGAAGAAGGAGGGGTGCAGGAGGGGTGCAGGCTGTCCGACATTGATGGTCTCCTACTGCGTGGTTTATCTTCAGTGCTGTTTTTTCCTTCCATGCCGACGTAGCGCAAATATGTGGCCTTGGCTTCAAGGGGTTAGATATTTTCGATCCGGCGGTTCGCTTTCTTATGATAACAATCGATGCGACTAAGCAGCTGCTCAATTGTTATCATACGCAGCAGGAGGAGATGTCCCCTCCCCACCTTCTGCGGCTCACATGGGCTCTCCCATCCCACCTGGTGGCCCGAGTGACCAGCAGACATGTCCGCCGGCTGGCTGGAGACCCGAACAATGAATCGGCTTAGATCGGGTCTTAGATCTAGTAACCCGGAAGCGATGTCATGACATCACTTCCGGTTTACGGAAGCCTTAAAGGCACCAAGTTTTGAATGCTTTTAAGTGCACAGGAGATATTTAGGGTCTTATAGACCCCAGATCCCTCCATAAAGAGTACCTGTCACTGCCTATTACTGTCACAAGGGATGTTTACAATAAAAGTGATTAAAAAAAAAATGAAAGGGACAGTGTAAAAAAAAAAATTAAATGCCCCATCCCTCCATGCTTGCGTGCAGAACCGAACGCATATGTAAATCGAGCCTGCAAATGTAAACAGTGTTCAAACCACACATGTGACGTATTGCTGCAATCGATAGAGTGAGAGCAATAATTTTAGAGCAAGACCCCCTCTGTAACTCTATACTGGTAACCTGTAGAAATTTTTAAAGCATCGCCTATGGAGATTTTTAAGTACCATAGTTTGTCGCCATTTCACGAAATTTAAAGCATGACGTGTTATCTATTTACTCGGCGTAACATCATCTTTCAACATTATACAAAAAAAATTGGGCTAACTTTACTTTTTTTTTTCTTTAATTCAGGAAAACGTATGTCTTCCAAAAAATATGCATTTGAAAGACCACTGTGCAAATACAGTGTGACATAAAATATTGCAACGATCGCCATTTTATTCTCTAGCGTCTTTGCTAATATATATATATATATATATATATATATATATATATATATATATATATATATATATAGTGTTTGGGGGTTCTAAGTAATTTTGTAGCAAAAAAATATGGATTTAAATACAGATTTTAACTTGTAAGCAACAAGTTATAGAAAAAGGCTTAGGTATGAAGGGGTTAAACGCCTTCATCCATCTGTGCACACTTCGTTCTTGTCAGTGGTGTCATCTCCGTAAACCTTCTATAGCCTTCTGTGGATGTCGGACGGTCTGCATCCCTCCATCATCAAGAACACAATGATGGCACATTGCTTCTGCTTGGAATCCATTATTTGCCTGCAATGAAAAAGAAGAAGAGTTACTCTACCAACATGTGAGTTATTATATTGGAGTGAACTAATGGGAGATTCTTGTTGTTTCCGCCCAAAACATTCCCCACCCTTCACTAAGAATGCTGTAATTTGTTAATCCATGTGAGCCATATTTTTTGGAAGCTATCTAGATTGAGAAATAAAGTATACAAGGTTTGTTAAAAAATAGCTTTTTGCACAAAGACCACAGAGAAGACAAGTTTCTTCATGCCTGGAAACTTTGGCTAGAGCACCCACAAGCTTCTATAGCATTGTAAACTGACCACTCCGATAATGGCCTAAATAAGTGCTGCCCATGACAGAGCGGTGGATTGCCCTAAATCTAAATCTATCCCACCAATTTGGATTCCTGAACTTTCACTACTTCAAGTTGAGGATCTGACACTGTATTTTAGTTAAAAATGTTTGAACTTGTTTTAATTTTTTCCTATTAAATGTGAGTTAGTGTGTTTCATATTATATACACCTGCCCACAGTCAGATCCAGGAGGGACCTCAAATGAGGTGTCCATACTTAAAAATCAACTGTGCATAGCAGGATGTTTATATGTTTGATTTGTAATGGCTTTTCAATGCTTCTCCGTTATGTGCACTTTTTGTAAAACTTGTTTCTTAAGTTTCAACTAGACATGTGCAATTCTTATTGCTCCAAATTAACGAAAACCTGTTTAACAAACTTTTCTGAATATACTTCAATTTGAAAATTCAGAAATTCGAAAAACCCAAAAATTTGAAAATCTGAAATAATAACTAACTAATAATAACTTAACTATTACTAACTATTAAATTATAGGTATTGGAATTTCCTTTGAAATTTGTTTGTTAGTGAACGTAACGAATACGAATTTATCTGAAGTTAAGAATTATCCGAAATAATGAATGCCGTATCTAAATGAATGGAACGTAACAAATTAATAATAATAAATAGTAATAATAAAAACGTTTTATTATTATTATTATTATTATTTATTTTTAATTTGTTCTGTTACATTTGTTTAGATACGGCATTCATTATTTTGGATAATTCGTAACTTCGGATAAATTGGTATTCGTTACTTTCACTAACAGCCAAATTTGAAAGGAAATTCTAATACCTATGATTTGATAGTTATTATTAGTTAGTTAGTTAGTTAGTTAGTTAGGTATTCTTTAGAATTTTTGGATTTTCTTTCTTATTTTTGGATTTTCGAATTTACAAGTTTTCAAATTTACGAATTGTGATCATAACGAATGACCCGAAAAACAAAAACAAGTTATAGAAAAAGGCTTAGGCACGAAGGGGTTAAACTCCTTCATCCATCTGTGCACACTTCGTTCTTATCAGTGGTGTCATCTCCGTAAACCTTCTGTAGCTTTCTTATTTTCGGATTTTCTGATTTACGAATTTTAGAATTTCCGAATTGCAATCATAACGAATGACCCGAAAAACAAAAACAAAACAAAAAATGAGTGAAACAAAAATGAATTAATTTTTCAGCAGTGCACATGTCTAGTTTCAATAAAGAAGAGGGAGGCAAGGAGAGTGGGGCTTTGCGTGAAGCACATGATAGCAAGAAGGTAGTTGAGCTGAACAGGGGAATTTTATTGATATACATACTTATGAATATACATAAAATGTTAATATGAAGGTAATTAATAAATACATACAGTAGCAAAAATGCCCACAACTGATAACACAATTGTCTTGAATCATGACCATCAATATCAAAGGTAGAAGGTTAATACATGATAGTACATAGGTAAAAATAATAATGATACAATGTCATGAACAGAACCATAATAAAATTCCATTGTTCAACCAGAAACAAGATTGAATATAAATATAATTGCAAGTTAATGTCTGCAGGACCTAAGGCCTGACTGGACCTGTGAGTGTAAAAATTGCACGATAGCTTGAAGATCTGGGTATACATGGGTAGAAACACGGCATAAGGTAGCTCTACGCGTTTCGTGGCCGATACGCCACTCATCAGGAGCATGCACGTGATAGTCTAAAATGGAAGTAATATGAAAGGCAGTCAGTTATTGAAAAGGTATGGGGGGGTAGGGTGAAACCCCACATAACACCGAAGTGTACTTACTCATTGGAGTTCGACGGCTAAAGATGTATAAATGGGGTGCCAAAAACAGAAACAAAACAGAAACAAGTTTCAATAAAGAATTAAAGTTAAAAAAAAAAAAAAAGCTTTTTGATTATTATTTACCATACAAATTTAAACCATGTTATAATTTCTTTTTTTATATTGCTTTTTTTATGCCATAGCATGGTATATAGTGCTTCACAACTGTATTACTGTAGATTGCAATTTTGACTGGGCTCAGAAATTGTAAATGTTATACTGCATTGATTACCTAATTTAAAAGAAAAAAAACAAAATGTAAAAAAAA
Organism: Lithobates septentrionalis; assembly: GCA_037952835.1. Lineage (NCBI taxonomy): Eukaryota > Metazoa > Chordata > Amphibia > Anura > Ranidae > Lithobates > Lithobates septentrionalis. The sequence goes on from JBBDGP010000505.1 coordinate 2,044,691, forward strand.
AACAAAAAAAAATTCTGTTAAAAGCCTGACTGATTCTCAAGTTAAATTAAAGGCAGATTGTGGACATAGAACACTTGATATTATTATTATTTTTGCAAAACGCATTCTAGAATAATGAAGTCTAAAGTCAAACTTTTTTCAAACCTTCTTTTGGCTACATCATTACACAATAGATCTATTAGGTGGTTATAACTTATTTAAAGAATTGTAAAACGTAGACTTAATGCTCTTTTCAGACACTGGTCAAGCAGCATAATTAAGAAATCATACTGTGATCCGAAAGAAAGATTCTCGGCCATCTAGGTAAAAATGTCAGGTTATTCCCCTCACTGCTTGAGTCTGTCTTCGAATTACAGTCTTCTCAGCAACGTTCAAGCATCAAAACCAAGCCCTACAGTAGACAGAGGAGTTAATCCAAAGCTGATTTCCTAGTCCGTCTGCTTCAAGTGCCCATATTCCATGTTTCCCTCCTTAATATCAGACCTGGATTTCCTGTAAGTGGCTTTTTTTTTTTTCTAAACCTGAAAATCAGCACTTCTGAATCTCTTTGAGACATTAATTGTCTTCATCAGATAAAAATGTAAGCTTAATCTTTACTCTTTCCATTTTCTTTAAAGCATCGTTTTCGATTTTATCCCCGTAACCGGAGACCCTGGCAGCTGCAACAGCAGCATATGAAAGAATCTGATCAGAATGACATGATCATTATTCAGACTGATAGTGGCACTTAGCAATCATGCACAACTTGATTGTCGAGTATACAATTACCCAATTACAATTGGTGGAGATCTTAACTGAGCTGCACTATACAGTATCACAGCTACATAGTATGCCCTTTGCCTTACAAATCCCAAAAAAGTATGTGTCTGTCAGGGACACCTGTCAGTACATTACTCTTCACATTTTATACGAAGAATTGACATTCAAAATTAACTATATTTCAGTGTAACCTCCACCCAAACGGTGATCTAACTGGCTTTTGGAAATAATTTCTTTGCTTTGGAAAATTCCCAGGGAACCGTCAGGGTTCGTGCCAAGCTGACCAGAAAAAATATGATGAACTAACTGGCTTCTGGTGTTTCGATGGTCCAAGGAAGTAGACTGATAGCACATCCTACCTATTGCACCTTCATGTCTCCTCATGTAGCACTCAGCATTTTGTCAGAAGACAACATACTGAACTTTTTTGTACGTACAGTATCTCACAAAAATGAGTAGACCACTCATATTTTTGTAAATATTTTATTATATCTTTTCATGTGATAGTGTTACAAGGTCTCAGGTGTGAATGGGGAGCAGGTGTGTTAAATTTGGTGTTCTCGCTCTCACTCTCTCATACTGGCCACTGGAAGTTCAACATGGGACCTCATGAAAAATAACTCTCTGGGGATCTGAAAAAAAGAATTGTTGCTCTACATAAACATGGCCTAGGCTATAAGAAGATTGCCAAGACCCTGAAACTGAGCTGTAGCACAGTGACCAAGACCATACAGCGGTTTAACAGGACAGGTTCCACTCAGAACAGGCCTCACCATGGTCGACTAAATAGCTTAGTGCACGTGCTCAGTGTCATATCCAGAGGTTGTCTTTGGGAAATAACCGCTGCAGAGGTCAAAGGGGTGGGGGGTCAGCCTGTGCTCAGACCATACGCCGCACACTGCATAAAATTGGTCTGCATGGCTGTCGTCCCATTAGGAAGCCTCTTCTAAAGATGATGCACAAGAAAGCCCACAAACAGTTTGCTGAACACAAGCAGACTAAGGACATGGATTACTGGAACCATGTCCTGTGGTCTGATGAGACGAATATAAACTTATTTGGTTCAGATGGTGTCAAGCATGTGTGGTAGGAACCAGGTGAGGAGTACAGAGACAAGTGTGTCTTGCCTACAGTCAAGCATGGTGGTGGGAGTGTCATGGTCTGGGGCTCCATAAGTGCTGCAGTCACTGGGGAGCTACAGTTCATTGAGGGAACCATGAATACCAACATGTACTGTGACATACTGAAGCAGCGCATGATCCCCTCCCTTCAGGGACTGGGCCGCAGGGCAGTATTCCAACATGATAACCACCCCAAACACACCTCCAAGACGACCACTGCCTTGCTAAAGAAGCAGAGGGACTGGCCAAGATCTCCAGATCTAAACCCTATTGAGCATCTGTGGGGCATCCTCAAACGGAAGGTGGAGGAGCGCAAGGTCTCTAACATCCACCAGCTCTGTGATGTCGTCATGGAGAAGTAGAAGAGGACTCCAGTGGCAACCTGTGAAGCTCTGGTGAACTTCATGCCCAAAAGGGTTAAGGCAGTGCTGGAAAATAAAGGTGGCCACACAAAATATTGACACTTTGGGCCCAATTTGGAAATTTTCACTTAGGGGTGTACTCACTTTTGTTGCCAGCGGTTTAGACATTAATGGCTGTATGTTGAGTTATTTTGAGGGGACAGCAAATTTACACTGTTAAACAAGCTGTACACTCACTACTTTACATTGTAGCAAAGTGTAATTTATTCAGTGTTGTTACGTGAAAAGATATAATAAAATATTTTTAAAAATGTGAGGGGTGTACTCACTTTTGTTAGATATTGTGTATGTTTTTGGTTTTTATTGTAAATAGATTGAATCCAAGCAAAAATGTGACATACTGATTTTTTTTCCAGGGAAAGATATTGGAATGTTAAACCATTGCAAAATGATATGTTGATTACTGAATTACAGTATGAAAAAATGCTTTGTTGGAGGTAGAGAGAAGGAAGGACTCTAGCAAACTGTTTTGCAGATCCCTGTCTGCATTTAAATACCACGATGGACCATTCCCATGTACTTCAATAATGCCCTGGTGGACACAACGTCATACACTGTAGGTATCCAAAAGAGCCAAGGTAACATTTTGTTTTTGTCTTTCTCTACCTGAATATGAGTGCTATCTATTTTCTAACAATAAAGAAAACAAAAATGTGAAAAAATGTTATTTAATTTCTTCATTTTTCAAAAAATTGCAACTTCAAAAAACTCAATATGCCTCTTACTAAATGCCTCATACTGTCTACTTTCTAAAAAGGGGTAATATGGGGGGAGGGGGCTATTTGTACTGTCCTTACATTTTAAGGTCCTCCCGAAATGAGATAGGCCATCAGTACATCAGGATAGACCAATTTTCAAATATACAGTATCTCACAATGGTGTGGCCACCATTATTTTCCAGCACTGCCTTAACCCTCTTGGGCATGGAGTTCACCAGAGCTTACCAGGTTGCCACTGGAGTCCTCTTCCACTCCTCCATGACGACATCACGGAGCTGGTGGATGTTGGAGACCTTGCACTCCTCCATCTTCCGTTTGAGGATGCCCCACAGATGCTCAATAGGGTTTAGGTCTGGAGACATGCTTGGCCAGTCCATCACCTTTACCCTCAGCTTCTTTAGCAAGGCAGTGACATCTTGGAGGTGTGTTTGGGGTGGTTATCATGTTGGAATACTGCCCTGTGGCCCAGTCTCCGAAGGGAGGGGATCATGCTCTGCTTCAGTATGTCACAGTACATGTTGGCATTCATGGTTCCCTCAATGAACTGTAGCTCCCCAGTGCCGGCAGCACTCATGCAGTCCCAGACCAGGACACTCCCACCACCATGCAGGGTGTTCTCACTTTTGTGAGATACTGTATATACCATACTTTGTAGACACTATAACTTTCACATAAACCAACTATTATACACTTTGGGATTTTTTTGACAAATTCTGACAGCTCAAATGAACCACACATACAGTGCTATGACTGCGCGCGCGCGTGTGTGTGTGTGTGTGTGTGTGCAAGCATGACCTCAGAATGATGTTGTGTCATGCATTTTGAAAATATTTGACTGTCGTTAAGACCCTAAAGTCCCCCGGGCCTCCCAAGGTCTACATTTGGCTCTAGCTGGAGTAACCTAAGAAGGGTGCCGGAAGATGCTATTACTTTATGATCATTGGGTGTGATGTGACTATTCTAAGAGAGAAGTGGTCACATGTATTTGATGATTGTGCTATAATTAAATGTACATGACACACAAAGGAAAATAATTTTGTAAAGAAGGAATATTTTTGCCCTGTGGTGGATATATACACTGAAGGACTTGGAATGAACAGCTATATATAGTTAATTATTACACTTTGGGATTGATTTATTAAGGGAAATAGACTGTGCATTCTGTAAGTGCAATTGTTCCAGAGCATATGAAATGAGGGAAAGCTCTATTGACTTCCATCATCCAATAGTTTTCAAGCAAACATACATATATTTATTTATTTTTTTCTTGCATATAAATCCTGTATAATGATAATGTGATTGGGTATTCTTTGTAAAGTGAAGCTTCGCCTCATTTACTAAGCTCTGGAGCAACTGGACTATTTGCCTTTAGTAAATCAACCCGGCTGCTGTGAAGGGACATTTAACACATAACGTTTATTGCATATAATATCTGCACTATAGTGTTTTTTTATATTATATTTTATACATGTATTAGTTGAATTTTTTTATAATGTTGGTTTTTGCTTTATAACATCCCCATGTACTTGCAGGAATATTTAAAAATGAGGGAGACTCTTCTCTTATTGTAAACATATGGTTAGCTTTGTAATAAAAAAGTTGCACCCAACGTCATGTTAATAACTATTACCCTTTTGATAGGGTATATGTCTATCATAATGGTCGTCTGTGCGGGTTCCCCCAATTGTTGATTGGTCGCTTTTTCTTTGCATATAATTTACCAGCTTTGTTGTTTCCCTCTTTGGATTATATTTGAAGTTTTATTCTTCTTTGTTTCTTTTTAAAACACATGTCAACATATGTTGTATGTTGTCTATATCCTTATCCTGTAATCTTGTGAAGTAATAATAAAGCTGTTATGGAATAAAAAAAATTGCACCCATGACATTTTCTGAATGCAATCTCAGGCTCTCTGCAGACTTGTGGCAACGGTCCAAATTTCTAGAGCGGGGAAAAGGATTATGGAAAAACCTGTCAGTATACTGAATACTGCTGCTATGGTGGCAAGGAAAAGTATTTTTTGCCACTTACAGAAGAATTAAAACTGGATTAAAATTAAAACTGGATTAAAACAGATTAAAACTGGAAAGCCTGGGGGGGGGGGGGGGGGGGGGCTCTGGGGTTGATTTACTAAAACTGGGGAGTGCAGATTCTGGTGTAGCATTGCATGGTAGCCAATCAGCTTCTAGCTTCAGCTTGTTCAATTAAGCTTTGATAATAAAACCTGGATGCTGATTGGTTTCTATGCCACCCTTTGGGCTCCTTCTGCTAATTTCGTGTTAGTTGAAGTTTGGTGAGTGTTGATTCGCGCTTTTCATTTCACACTTTTTATTTCGCACTTTTCAGTTTGATGGCTGTTCGTCAACCAGACATGTTGCGGAATCGGAGGAGATAACGTGTTATTTATTATTGGCCTTGGAGTTATTGCTTTGACATTATTTTTTTGGTTGAATAATGATTTGATTTGGTATATTTTCTATATTTTTGGATGCATAGAACACACTTTTTGGTTAAGTTCTATTGGCAGATAGCATGTCTAATTTTATTTGTTTACTTTTTTTAATGCACAATAAAAAAAATTGTGTAGAATAATACTTGGTTATGTGTTTTACTTCAAATGACAGTTTGGGGGTAGGCAGTTACATTTTAAAAAATACAATGTAAAATTGACAAGGGACACCAACATATACAACAGTTGTATCTTTGATCTTAAAAACTACGGGATAATGGTGTTGTGGTAACTTGCCCAAATAAAAAAAACAAAAAAGCATAATAATATTTTTCTTAATATCACTAGAAAAAAAAAAAAGACTTTGAAAATTCGTTTGCAATAACTCCATCAGTATCACCAGCAAAGCAGCTTCATTATTACCCTATTAAAGAAGAAGAGAATTGTGCGCTGCATTTGGAGATTTCATAATTTGCCACGTCACGAATGTTAATTCTCCATTACGAACGCTAGTTTACAAGACCGACCGCTTCTGGCTCGTCCTTGCTTCCGATCATGCATGTTTGTACTTTGGACTTTTGTCCGACAGACTTGTGTACACACGCTCGGAAAATCCGACGACACACATTTGTCCGTGGAAAATTTTAAAACCTGCCATCCGATGGAGCATACACACAGTCGGATTTACTGCCAACAGCCTGTCATCACACATTTCCCATTGGAAAGTCCGATCGTGTGTACGAGGCTTTATTCATCCCGAAGGTGTTCTCTCAGGTTGAGGTCAGGACTCTGTACAGGCCAGTCAAGTTCCTCCACCCCTGACTTGCTCATCCATGTCTTCATGGACCTTGCTTTGTGCACTGGTGCGCAGTCATTTTGGAACAGGAAGGGGCCATCCCCACCCCCATGAAATTGTCCAAAATGTCTTGGTATGCTGACACCATTAAGAGTTCTCTTCACTGGAACTAAGGGGCCAAGCCCACACCATAATACCCCCTCCACCAGAGGATTTGGACCAGTGCACAAAGCAAGGTCCATAAAGACATGGATGAGCGAGTTTGGGGTGGAGGAACTTGACTGGCCTGCACAGAGTCATGACCTCAACCCAATAGAACACCTTTGGGATGAATTAGAGCAGAGACTGCGAGCCAGGCCTTCTCGTCCAACATCAGTGCCTGACTTCCCAAATGCGCTTCTGGAAGAATGGTCAAACATTCCCATAGACACACTCCTAAACCTTGTGGACAGCCTTCCCAGAAGAGTTTAAGCTGTTATAGCAGAAAAGGGTGGGCCAACTCAATATTGAACCCTACGGACTTATGCCCCGTACACACGGTCGGATTTTCCGACGGAAAATGTGTGATAGGACCTTGTTGTCGGAAATTCCGACCATGTGTGGGCTCCATCACACATTTTCCATCAGAATTTCCGACACACAAAGTTTGAGAGCAGGCTATAAAATTTTCCGACAACAAAATCCGTTGTCGGAATTTCTGATCGTGTGTACACAAATCCGACGGACAAAGTGCCACGCATGCTCAGAATAAATTAAGAGATGAAAGCTATTGGCTACTGCCCCGTTTATAGTCCCGACGTACGTGTTTTACGCCACCATGTTCAGAACGATCGGATTTTCCGACAACTTTGTGTGACCGTGTGTATGCAAGAAAAGTTTGAGCCAACATCCATCGGAAAAAATCCTAGGATTTTGTTGTCGGAATGTCCGCCTGTGTGTACGGGGCATAAGACTGGGATGCCATTAAAGTTCATATGCGTGTAAAGGCAGGTGTCCCAATACATTTGGTAATGTAGTGTATATACAGTATACTGTATATATATTCCAAACAGGCGTGGTGAATAGCACATCAGTTAATTTCTCAGCACAATGCAATCAGGCTGTCCCAAAGGCTATACTGTATATATATATATATATATATATATATATATATAAGTCAATCCAAGGTTGCTGCACTTAAACTTTGTTAGAAATCCACACAAAGGTTACAAAATATTCCACATAAAATTAATATTCCATATGTTCCATATACATACAACAGTTTCGGGCAAAGTGTTTAATGCCCTTTCTCAGGTAAGAACATCAATTAAATATCATTACAGTCTATTCATATATATATATATATATATATATATATATATATATATATATATATATATGTGTATATATATATATATATATATATATATATATATACACAAATCAGGAATCAATTAGATCATTAAGTCAAATTGAACAGATATGATTATCACAAGTCTCTATTTAACATTTCAGAGAAGTGCCTATCAAACAACATTTACTCCTCATCACCAAAGCTAGGTGCATCCTATTAAAAATAATTATTATAAGATATATCAAAAAATTCAAAAAATTAACAATTCGAGCAGATCAAAAAATTACTATAAATCCAACCTCATCTTATATACATCCACACTCCACAACTATAGGAAATAAACCATAGGACAAAAGAAAAAAGAAGAGGGGGGAAAAAAAACACGAACAAAATTCCCTACACTTTGCCCATAGTTAGTCTGGTTGAAAAAAGACACAAGTCCATCTAGTTCAACCAATAAAAGGGGGAAAAAAAACATACAATCCCATATACACAATCCTATACCCACAGTTGATCCAGAGGAAGGCAAAAAAAATAATAATAATAATAATTAGCAAAGCATGATCCAATTTGCTCCAGCAGAGGAAAAAAATTCCTTCTTGATCACCCGAGAGGCAATCTGATATTCCCTGCATCAACTTTACCTATAAATGTCAGTATTCAGTTATATTATTCAGTATTCAGTTACATTTAGGAAAGAATGCAGGCATTTCTTAATGCAATCCACTGAGCTGGCCAGAACCACCTCTGGAGGGAGTCTATGTTTGTATGTATGGATTGGATGGGTTCTTACCGACGTGGTGAAAATTTCACTTCAATACCACCTTTAGAAATACATTTACCTAGAAAAATGGTGAAAAGTTAAATACCCGCTGTGTGTATGTATATATATATATATATATTGTACATTTATACATACAGTATATGTCTATATGTTTATATAGCTATCTATATTAACCGCTTCCTGACCAGCCGCCGCACTTTACTGCGCCAGGTTGGCTCCCCTGTGCGAGCCGTCGTAGCTATACGTCGGCTCGCGGGGTCAGAATAGCAGGCACGCGCGCTGCACAGTGGGGGTTGCCGATGCTTGTGGCCGACGGTCGTGATGATCACCGGCCACGAGCGATCGTGAGCAGGAGAGTGCGTGTAAACACACACTTCCCTGTTCTGTTCTTACAGAAGTGACAGATCGTGTGTTCCTATTAGCTAGGAATCACGATCCGTCACTTCCTCTAGTCAGTCCCCTCCCCCTTCAGTTAGGATCACCTCCCCGGGAACACAGTTAACCCCCTTCACTGCCCCCTAGTGTTAACCCCTTCACTGCCAGTGACATTTTTACAGTAATCAGTGCATTTTTGTAGCACTGATCGCTGTATTAATGCCGATGGTCCCAAAAATGTGTCAAAATTGTCCGATGTGTCCGCCATAATAATGACGCAGTCACAATAAAAATTGCAGATCGCCACCATTACTAGTAAAAGAAAAAATAATGATAAAAATGCTATAAAACTATCCCCTATTTTGTAGACGCTATAACTTTTTCCCAAACCAATCAGTATACGCTTATTGCGAATTTTTTTTACCAAAAATATGTAGAAGAATACGTATCGGCCTAAACTGAGGAAAAAATGTTCTTTCTTTGTTAAAAAAAATTGGGATATTTATTATAGCAAAAAGTACAAAATATTGTTGTTTTTTTTTTTCAAAATTGGCGCTCTTTTTTTGTTTATAGCGCAAAAAAATAAAAACCGCAGAAGCGATCAAATACCACCAAAAGAAAGCTCTATTTGTGAGGAAAAAAAGGACGTCAATTTTGTTTGGGTACAACGTCGCACGACCGCGCAATTGTCAGTTAAAGCGACGCAGTGCCGAATCGCTAAAAAGTGCTCTGGTCAGGAAGGGGGTAAAATCTTCCGGGGCTGAAGCGGTTAAACACAAATAAACACATTCGTTGCCCATTCAAATGTATATTCATCACAAAATAAATGTATTTATAAATAAGTCACAAATATTAAGAAGTCTTTGTAGTCAGTTTTTCAATGAGAGACTGAACAGACAGTATATAAAACAAAGAATCACAATTATTGTACTTATTGTATTATTATTATTCCACAGTCAAAAGGATCTCCACCAGGTTAGGATTGGAGTCCTTTGTACATTTGAATTTGGCGTATGTCTGTGTAACATTTGAAGCAGAAACCGAAAATGGCAACATTTACCACTCCAGCATGGCTGAAGCACCCACACTTAAAAAATGATGAAGAAGCATAATAATAAAAAGGGTGCTGCCAGTCTGCCCATGTTTCCTGTACCAGAATCCTGGCACAGATACAGTGAAATAATCCCCCCCATGCCTTCTCTTTAACCGGTTCAGCTTTCAACCATGTATACGTATATGGATACGGATATGTATACCCCTTGCAGATCAAAGCAATTTTTACATTTTTACTGTGGGCATGTTTGACCTTTGTCATTAATCATTTATTATTATTATTATTAATAATAATATTATTATTATTATTTGTCATCGCAAAGTAATAATGTATATATATATTATTTTTTTGGGATAATATTTGGTGATATTGTCTTACAATTTTTAATCTTTTTTTCTATGTCATCTGTAAACAAAAAGTAAAAAAAAAAAAAAAATTGAAAACAAAATATTTTTTCCTCTTTAATTAGTGTTAGGTAACAAAAAATTGTTACTGTAGATACAAATATTATATTTTATTCTTTAATTTGCCCATTTATAAGGACACTAAAATTATGGTTCTGGCACAAAGCATTGCAAAGATATTTACAAATGAACCCAAACAGCAACCTTTTCAGTTTATTTTCAATATTCCATCAAATAAATTATTTCTGTGCCCCCCCCCCCAAAAAAAAATCCTAAGCTCTAAGGGTTCATTCAGAGTAGCCTTGGTCTCTGGAGAGCGATCGGAATGCATTCAGACCAAGGTTAGTCTGAATGAACCCTAAGGAATTTTTTTTTGGTACTGGAACAAGGCATTGTATCGCCTATTCACCACTTGCTTTAACCCCTTGAAACTCACACTTTTGTGCTGCAACCATTTGCAATTTAGTTGAATGGGTTGTGTTTGATGGGCACTATACCTGCCAAAAGCGTCAGGGGATATAATTCCTGCTGCGACCATGAAGCAAAGCACCGTGGTTTCGGCATGTGTAAAACCCTACCCGCTTCCTCTGCAGCTAAAGGGGGATCGGTTGGGGTGTGTGGTAACAAGGCGGCTCCACTGTAGAGTTTTACCACCTTTCAACTACTAGTGTGAACGAGTCCTAAAACGCCTGCAAATGTAAACTGTGTTCAAATCACACATGTGAGGTATCGCCGCGATCGTTATAGTGAGAACAATAATTCTAGCAAAAGACCTCCTCTGTAACTCTAACCTGGTAACCGTAATTTTTTTTTAAATGTCGCCTATGGAGATTTATAGGTACCGTAGTTTGTCGCCATTCCACACGCAATTTCAAAGCATGACATGTTAGGTAGCTATTTACTTGGCATAACTGCGCAAATACCTTGTGACATAAAATATTGCAACGATCGCCATTTTATTCTCTAGGGTCTCTGATAAAAATATATATATAATGTTTGAGGGTTCTGAGTAATTTTCTATAAAAAAATACGGATTTTAACTTGTAAGCAACAAATGTCAGAAATAGGCTTAGGCGTGACTTTTTTTTTTCCATGTCCTTGTTGCTGATCTTTTACCTTCACCAACTTTGCCATCCATTTTCTTCTGAGCTCTGTAGTTCCTCTGTAATATGCTGCTGAACTTGCTGAAAAACTGTTATTGCCCGCTGACTTCCTGTTTGTAAGACCTCTGACTTCTATCCCTCTCCTAAGCTCAGCCAGCAGTCTGACATGCCCCCTTGTAGTCCTCTGAAAGCGAGCAGGGAGGAAGCAGACATGTTGTGGGCGGAAGGGGTCTCCCAGCCCCCCGGTCTGTGCCGCCCATGGAGGAGGTGTCCTCCTTCTTCTCTCTGCTCCTCCTCTGCTCCCTGACAGTCATCGCCCCCCCCCAACTCAGTCCTTGCCACAACGCCCCCCGCCTGCTATCTCCATGCAAAGCGGGGATTATCATCAGTAATTACTTGTATATACACAGCGGGGGTCTTCCACTGTGTCCGGTATTGTATATGAGAACACCGATCGCTGATGTCCGCCTCCCGCCATTATAGGAACAGTGTGCTGTCCATCGGGGGAGGCGGGGCATCAGCGATCGTTGTTCTAACATACAATATCTGACACAGCGGGAGATCCGTATCTCGGGGCCACTTGGTGCTAGGAACCCCATTTGGTGTGCAAACCCAGTGGAACTAGTACCACAATATATCCAAAGCTGGGGTTCCTAGCACCAAGTGGCCCCGAGATACCGGGCCCCAAAGTTGGTTCGGAAAATGTCATTCTCTGCTGCAGAAAAGTGCTTGACATTTCCTGAACCGACTTTTGGGCCCCGTATCTCGGGGCCACTTGGTGCTGGGAACCCCAGCTTTGGATATATTGTGTTGCTAGTTCCACTGGCTTTGGGGTTCCTATTACTAAGTGGCCCCGAGATACGGGCCCCCAAATTTGGTCAACTGTGTCCATCTGCAGCAATGTCATTTTGGGACCCTTTAAATCCAGAGACCCCAAATTTTGGCTGCAGCTAGGGGGCATCTAGGAACCCTTAACTACCGAGTTTGACGTTCGGGGACCTATGGCTGCAAATGGGCACAGTGAGGCTGCAAATGGGCATTGTTGACCCTCTTTTCCACTTACAGTAGCTGCGCATTTCTCACCCTAGGTTTATACTCGAGTCAATAAGTTTTCCCAGTTTTTTGTGGTAAAATTAGGTGCCTCGGCTTATATTCGGGTCGACTTATACTCGAGTATATACGGTACCTATATTCCAGGCAAATAATGAAAAATACAAATCAATACAGTTATGCTTTTATTATAAAAATAATTACATATATTTTCCTATATATAAATATACACAGATTAACCATAACATTATGACCAGACCACCCACTTAATATTGAGTATGGCCCCTTTTTGCTTAATTGCATGGACACAAGTAACATTGACATGAATGGCAGGACCAAAGGTTTCCCAGCAGAACATTGCCCAAAGCATCACACTGCCTCTGTCAACTTGCATTCTTATACCGCATCCTGGTGCCATCTCTTCCCTAGGTACTGTAATTACTCACACGCACCTGGCCATCCGCATGATGTATGAGAAAACCTAACCGGCCACCTTCTTCCATTGCTCCTTAGTTCAGTTCTGATGTTCATGTGACCATTGTAGAAGCCGTTGGCTGTGGACATGGGTCACCATGGGCTTCACAGCCCTATACACAACAAACTGTGATGCCCATTTTTTTTCTGCTTTCAACACATCGACTTCATGGACAACATGTTCATTTACTGCTTAATATATCCCACCAATTTTCGGATGCCATTGTAACGAGATAGTCCCTTTACCTGTCAGTGGTCATAATGTTATGGCTGTTCGGTTTATATATTAGAGAATTTTCAATAAATAAAAAATAAGACAAATATATTGTGACTGTAACACTCAGGGCTTTTTTTCTGCCGGAACGCGGCGGAATGGCGTTCCGCCATCTCTGGCAGCCATGTACTCTCCATCCAGTCACTGAACACAGAAGGCGGTAGAGGAGGTTTTTGCACTGCTCGCTTCCTCCACCGGCTTCTGTGTCCTAGTGTCAGGACAGCGACCGCTGCATTATGTTTTACATTTCCTGAGCTTCGGGAGTTGTTCCCGTCCCTCCCAGCAGCTCCCATTCCGTCCCTCCCAGCGGCTCCCGTTCTGCCCAGCCCAGCAGCGTCACGTCCTGCCCAGCAGGTTCGTCCCACCCAGTGGCTCCGTCCTGCCCAGTGGCTTCGTCCTGCCCAGTGGCTCCATCCTGCCCAGCGGCTCTTGTCCCACCCAGCGGCTCCCATCCCGCCCTGCCCAGCGGCTTCCGTCCTGGCCAGCCCTACCTCCCTGTCAGACTTGTGCAGCTCTGAGCCGAGTGAAGTGTTCGGCCGGAACTGCAGTGTGGAAAAAAGCCTGGAGAGGAGGTGGGTGCACTGGAAACTATGAAGGGAAGGGGGGCGGGAAGAGTGGCACCTGCAGGGGTAAGTGACAGCTGTGGACCGCAGTGGGGGTGAATTTGTTAGAGCTGGAAAGGGGGAGAGTTTGTGCAAAGTGCTAAGTAGTTGGGAGGGGGGGCAGGTGGTACAGTGGCAAGAGCTGGTAAGGGGGGATTGGCAGGTTGTTTGAAGGTGACAGGGGGTGAAGAGGTGAAAGTTGTAGAGGTAAGTCTTATTACAACTCTTTGTTAACTTTTGACAGAGACCAGATTCTCCTCAGTTATACAATCAATATGGGACTATCCTAGCAAACCGCTGAATGCTTTAAACACTGAATAAAGAGGCTGTTGTTTTTACTCCTGCTGCCAATACACACAACTACAAATAATATTATGGTAAGTGAAGTAAACTTTCAATCAAATAATTATTTTAGATATGCAACAATAGGGGGGAATTCCAAGATAATACCTACAGATATTTCCCTATTTTATATTTATATTAATTTATTTTAGTTGGCCCTAGGGGATGGACCAACTGCCCACTTAAACTAGTCATGTATGCTAAATTAATATACTTACAATACCTATGCAACTTATCCCCTCCTTTGTGGAACTATAGATGGGTGCACACACTGTTTGAATAACCGGCAATGCACCGCCAATGGGTTCATGATATACACTGATAGCAAATAGCTCATCTAATTACTATTACATTTAGACCTACTATCCCTATATGATATCCACAACAGGCACCCATTTATCATTTAATTCTTTCCCCTCTCCCCTTCCTCCCTTACCATGTTAGGAGCAGTCATACCTCTTCGGAGACAAACAAATCTATTAATCACACAACCTGTTGTTTACTCTTATGAATATCATGTTGCATACGTCCCCATAGTATATGAATAATGCCCGGACATTGTGGGAATAGCACTTTCTGATGGACACCGTTGGTTATATTGTAGAATCTATGACATCACTAATGACATTACTCAGTTATAACTGTGTGTAACATACTTACACTATTTATTGAATGTTCTGTTTATTACAGTATTCAGTTCTGTGCTCTTGAAGAAGCGCCCGTGGCGTGCAACATGTCGAGCAAATCTCAGATACTGGCTGTTACCACCGCATAGCTTTCTGTCAAATATAGTACAATCGTATGTAAACAGGCACTTCCAATCAGTATTTAACTAATCCCTACACCACTAAGCTATGTATGGAGAGTATAACTTGTAAATGTGTGATTATGAGCTGAATTCTGTATCTGTTCTTTTTATCTTTACATTTAAAAAAAATCTTTAATAAATTAGATTTTAATTTACACCAACTATAGTGATTATTGTGCCTAAAAAGTCTAAAGCCCAATCTATTTCTCTCTTTGCATATAACTATTACAGGACGTGGCACACGTAATATACTATGTATCCGCATGACCACTATGTGCTGATACTATAAGCATCTAATTCTTCTCTACCTTTAACACTCTACTCTGTCCTCCACTGCCTCCACCCTCTAACTCACTCTCTGCCCAGGAGATCGTCAATCACTTCAAAAAGAAGATTGATATAAATCGTCAGGAGATCTCCAATGCACAGAAACCTCCCCTACTCAACACCCCATGTCCAGAGGTACAACCATTGCTTCCCTTATTCAACCCTGCTAGTATTAGCGAAGTTGTTAAACTTTTTTCTAATGCCCACCTAACGACCTGCCCTCTGGATCCTGCTCCCTTGCAAATGCTACACTCAGGCTCTGACTCAATTCTATACTCTAACTCACATTTTCAATCTCTCCCTCTCTTCTGACATCTTTCCCAACTCTCTAAAACATGCGCTAGTCATCCCTATCCTTAAAAAGTCTCCACTGGACCCAAACCAATGTTAACCACTTCAGCTCCGGAAGGATTTACCCCCTTCCTGGCCAGAGCATTTTTTGCGATTCGGCACTGCATCGCTTTAGCTGACAATTGCGTGGTCCTGCAATGTTGTACCCAAACAAAATTGATGTCCTTTTTTCCCCACAAATAGTTTTCTTTTGGTGGTATTTGATCACCTCTGTGGTTTTTATTTTTTGAGCTATAAACAAAAAAAGACCGACAATTTTGAAAAAAAAAAGCTATATTTTTTACATTTTGCTATAATAAATATCCTCAAAAAAATATAGAAAAAAAAAATTTCTTCCACAGTTTAGACCGATATGTATTCTTCTACATATTTTTGGTAAAAGAAAATCGCAATAAGTGTATATTGATTGGTTTGCACAAAAGTTGTAGCGTCTACAAAATAGAGCATAGATTTATGGCACATCCTCAAAAAATATATAAAAAAACAAATTTCTTCCACAGTTTAGACTGATATGTATTCGTCTACATATTTTTGGTAAAAAAAAATCGCAGTAAGTGTATATTGATTGGTTTGCACAAAAGTTGTAGCATCTACAAAATAGAGGATAGATTTATGGGATTTTTATTATTAATTTTTTTTTTTTACTAGTAATGGCGTTGATCGATTTTTTTGGGACTGCAACATTATGGTGGACAGATCAGACACTTTTGACACTATTTTGGAACCATTGACATTTAAATAGCAATTAGAGCTACAAATAGCCACTGATTACTGTATAAATGACACTGACAGGGAAGGGGTTATACACTAGGGGGCGATCAAGGGGTTAAGTGTGTTCCCTGGATGTGTTCTAACTGTAGGGGGGATGGGCTAACTACAACATGACAGAGATCACTGCTCCCGATGACAGGGAGAAGTAGATCGCCGTCATGTTACTAGGCGGAACAGGGAGATGCCTTGTTTACATAGGCACCTCCCCGTTCTGCCAACCCTCGCTGCAATCGAAGGCCGCCGGCGAACATTGAGTTTGCTGGACCCACAAGGCACATGCGCACGCTCCCGTGGCGCCGGCTGCATGCGTGCGCACGCTAGGCGGCGAATTCAAAGGAACTTACAGGTACTCCCTTTTGCTTGCCCGTGCCATTCTGCCGGCGTAAATCAGCATGCGGCGGTCGGCAAATGGTTAACAACCTATGCCCCATCTCCTTACTCTCCTTCTCCTCCAAACTCCTTGAAAGACTGGTCTACAACCGACTGAGCGACCATCTGACTATGAACAAACTTCTTGATCCCCTTCAGTCCAGATTTCACCTCAACACTCCACGGAACCTGCTCTCCTTAAACTCACCAACGACCTACTAATGGCTAAAACCAACGGACACTATTCTGTACTACTTCTCCTGGACCCACTGTACCCACTCTTCTGCTGCCTTTGATACAGTGGACCACCCCCACCCCCTGAAAAAACTTCACTCCTTTGGTCTCTGTGACTGCCATTTTTGCTGGTTCTCATCCTACCTATCCCAACACTCCTTTAGTGTCACTTACAACTCTACTTCCTCCTCCCCTCTTCCTTTCCCTGTTGGGGTCCCCCAAGGTTCTGTTCTTGGACCTCTCCTTTTCTCAATTAAAACCTCCTTCCTGGGTCAGTTGATTGTCTACCATGGCTTTCAATATCATTATGCGGACGACACCCAAATCTACCTCACCACCCCCCAATTCAACCCATCTGTCTCCTTATGTATTGCCAACTTACTAACAGATATATCAGCCTGGATGTCACCTCAAACTCAACTTATCCAAAACTGAGCTCATGATATTTCCTCCCCCACATGCCACTTCCCCTGATTTCTCTGTCAAAATCAACGGCTCAACTATCAACACATCCCCCCATGCCAAGGTCCTAGGTGTAATCCTGGGCTCTGAACTATCCTTTCGGCCGAACATCCAATCGCTGTCCAAAGCTTGCCGCTTCAACCTCCGCAAAATCTCCAAGATACGCCCCTTCCTAACCAATGTCACCACAAAGCTTCTAATCCACTCCCTGGTCATCTTTTGCCTCAACTATTGCAACTCCCTCCTCATTGGCTTACCTCTAAATAGGCTATCCCCCCTTCAGTCTATCATGAACGCTGCTGCCAGGCTCATCGACCTTACAAACCCCTCTGCATCTGTTTTCCCTCTCTGCCAATCCCTCCATTGGCTACCACTCAACCAACAAATCAAATTCAAGATACTAACAGTAGCTTACAAAGCCATCCACAACCTGGCCCACAGCTACATCTCTAACCTGGACTCAAAATACCAACCAAATTGTCCTCTTCGCTCCCAAGACCTCCTGCTCTCTAGCTTCCTTGTCATCTCATCCCATGCTCACCTCCAGGACTTCTTCTTAGCCTCTCCCATCCTCTGGAATGCTCTACTCCAATCTGTCCGACTATCTCCTACTTTGTCTACTTTCAGACGATCCCTGAAAACTCATCTCTTCAGAGAAGCCTATCTGGTCCCCACCTAACAACTGTACATTTATTTTCTCCATCAGCTCATCCCCCACATGTTATTACTTCTTGTATCTCTTGACCCACTCTCTTAAATTGTAAACTCTAACAAGCAGGACCCTTTGCTTCCTACTGTATTAAAGTGTATTGTATTTGTACTGTCTACCCTCAAGTTGTAAAGTGCTGCATAAACTGTCAGCGTTATATAAATCCTGTATAATAACAATGAAAATACCTCTAACACATAATCAACAAATCTATACACACGTATGAATAATACAAGTAAGATTCCCGGCAATGGATCACCAAGAACCTTTTGACCTAAGCAGGTAGGACTCCCTATGCTCACCAAAAATAAAAAAATATATAAAACAACAAATGTATTTAAAATTGCAAACTAGTGTAACTAACTAAATTTGACCTATAATTAGCACTTACTGTTTACAGCAGCATTTAGATTGGGAGAGGAAATGGCAGTACTTGGGTCCAAAACAAGTGTCCTCCTGCATTCACATGTGCTCTTAAGAAACATTCTGGCAGGAGTGAGTATCCTTCAGTATGATGCTCCTTCATTGCCCAGTCATAAGCAGGGTCAGGGAGGTGAATTAGCTGTGGTATTGCAGAGAAAATTCAGGTCACCAGGCTGGCTTTTTCACCTATCAGGGCAAAATAAATCTGAGGACTGGCTGGACAATAGTGATGAGTTACAGGTGGATAATGTAATTGATCAAATATGACCTTGTGCCTAGCCTACATTCAATGTGCTTTCAGGGTTGCAGAGAATGTGGTACCCTCTTCCAGATTTGGTGGTCCTGCCCTAAAGTGATCTGCTTTTAGATACACCATGATCATATCAATTCTAAATGTCAACCTTATCCGTAACTCGTTGGAAGCACTAATGCTTATACTTACCTGAGCCCCATCTCGTACCAGCAATGTGCACAAGAGCAGTGGCATTCCTGCCTCTCTGCCTCCTCACTGGGCAGGTTGATAGCAGGGGGAGTCATTGGCTCCCCCTGCTATCAATCAAATCCTGTGACAAGGGAGCAGGGGTGGGGCCAAGCTGCCTTGTTTGTGCCAGTAGACGCAGACAGGGCAGCTTGGAAGCGAACCTGCATAAGTGCCCCATAGAAAGTGACTTTCTAAGGGGGCCCTTGCCAAAGAGGAGGAGCCAGGAGCGCCGGCGTGGTACCCCAGAAGAGAAGGAATGGGCCTGCTCTGTGCAAAAGACACATTTAGTATTTTTTTATACTTATTTTATACTTTATAAATACTTTATTTTTATACTTTATAAATATTTGTTATTTTAATAAATAAAAACAAAGAGAAGCTTTGAGGACTTTAAGCTCTGAGTTATGGGCAAATGAATCTGGAAATAGTAAGAACAAGCACCATCCACTAATGAGCAAATAACATAATCAAATAATAATATAAACCTGAGAGGTTACGAGTGCATATCAAAAATCACACAAAAACTGAACTTCAGTGCAAACTGAAGAATAAATAGTGATCAATATAAAGTGCACATAAGATCATAGGATATAAAGCCCGTATGAATTAATCAAAAACGAAGAAAAAAGTGAAAAATAAGTATTGTTCAGAAATAGAATAAGTATAAACATAAAATCATATAGATAAAAGTCCATATGAATTAAAAAAAAGCAAAATAATCCTCCTCAGATTCCTCTCGGGGAAAAAACTCCATCCGATACAGCGGTATATCCAATGAAGTAAAAAACTTGGAGAAAAAGATAATCTTCTTTTCCCAGATAGTCCTAGGTGATCTCATTAGCAGGGGATGAAAGAAAAGGACTTCAACGTGTAGTATTCCCAAGAAATGTGTTGAAAAAATATAGCAACACTTACATCTTAGAACACAGTAGAGAGTAAAATTTCAAAACAGCCACGGCTCTGACCAGCTGGCTCATACGTGGTGACGTCAAGGATTAGTGCTCCACCCGACGTGTTTCCCCATACAAGGCATCAACTGGGAACAGAACTGTTTTGAAATTGTACTCTCTACCGTATTCTTTATTTTTGTTATATCATAAAATAAACAGGGATAATAGCAAGTATAACAATCCACATTCTATATCTCGTTTAAACATCTACTATAAACCTTCTGTTCACTCTTCCCCTCCCCCCCCCAAAAAAAACCCCCAATAAATCACCTTTCCCACTCTCTATCATCCCCCCCTCCTTATGCCTCCAACATTGCAATACATCCGTCCGATTTCTTAAACTCTATCCATTTTTGCCAGATCGTAAAATAAATTCCCAGTGAGTCCTCTACTGTATGAATTGTTTCCTCTATGGACCTCACCCATTCCACCCTTGCTACCCACTCCTTCATCTTCAGAGCTTCTTCGGTTCTCCATAGACTCGGGATCAGACCTCTAGCTGCATTTAGGAGATATGGAACTAGAGTATTTTTATACTGGGAGACCGCTTTCCCTGTGTCATGGAACAAACATACCCAAGGATCTTTTTGAGTCTGTTCTCCTGTTATTTGGTAAATAGCCCCTATAATTCCATCCCAATAGGATTGTATTTTTATACATTCCCACAAAAGATGCGCAAAGGTCCCTGGGGCATCACAGCCCCTCCAGCAAGTCGGAGGGCTCTCTGCCCCATACCTGTGCGCTCTTTGTGGAGTCACATAACACCTTCCCAAAAATTTATAACACATTTCAACTGTCCTAACATCCTTTGCCGAGAAGCAAGCCATTCTCAATATTTTTTTCCTATTTTCCTCATCTCTAAGGGATCCTATTTTCTCTTCCCATTTCCATAATTAGGGTGGACATTCATACTCTACTTCCTTATTAAGTATTTTATATATTTTGTATATAATTTGCTTTAAGCTTAAAGGGGAACTGAGCAGTTTCTCAAGTAACCTTATGTGCCCCTTCCCTCGTAATGGTTGTGGTAGTGATTGTGTAAAGTGCTATAATTGTATATATCTCCATTTATCTAATGTATATGACAGTAATTCCGCGCTTAGGAATAGGAAGAAAAAGAGACTGCTGCCCCCCTAGTGAATAAATATCACCGAGGTGATATCTAAAAGTGGATAATATTCTAAGCAGGGGAATTGGCGCTGTCCAGCTATATGTGCATAGAGGAATATAAACGGAAAAGTTGTGAAAGAACAATACGTAACAGGGGCTGTGGTGTACCAAATACAAACAGTACCCTTAATGGATAATAATAAAGTGCAACGGGCTCCTAAACATAAAGAATGTGCCTTAATATCAATTTATCAAATGCCCATGTGTACGTGGAAAGGTATGCCTCAAAATTAGAGTATATAAAATACAGCCAGTATCCCTGGCAGGAAAAGCAATAAAGTGCAATAGTGCTTCTAGACAGATATGTAAATGTGCCTTAACCTCAAATAAATCAACTTCCATATGAGTATATATAAAAAAAGGATAAATTATGCTCGCAAGTAGATGAAAAATTGTGGCAATCAAAATAGTATTGGCAAATCAAGTAGACAGTTATAGCATCAAAAAAAAAAAAAATGAAAAAATCCCCAACAAGTGTGCATAGAATTGAAAATAAAATGTATATAAAAAGTGAAACATAAATGTTCAAATTCCAAGTCCCAAAGATGTGTCCTTATGGTGAAAAAGAACGTGATCTCTGCATAGAATTGAAAATAAAATGTATATAAAAAGTGAAACATAAATGTTCAAATTCCAAGTCCCAAAGATGTGTCCTTATGGTGAAAAAGAACGTGATCTCAGTTATAACTGGTGTAGTCCCCGTCCTCCGTTACACCCCCACTCGTGCTTGCACTCACCGGACTACCTCACCCCTGCAGGGGTAAAGGCATGTGTGGAAAAATCCCGCGGTGGCGAGTCCAAGGAGCGCTCCTCCGTTTTTCAGATTGATTTTATACCTTTTTACTACGTTTGTTAAGGACTTTTAATAAAATTGCATTTTTGTGGAGTTACGCTATGAAGCTTCCTTCTTCCTCACATATGGATGTCTGGTATTGGGGATATTACTAAGGATACTATACCCCTGGACGGAGGAGCGCTCCTTGGACTCGCCACCGCGGGATTTTTCCACACATGCCTTTACCCCTGCAGGGGTGAGGTAGTCCGGTGAGTGCAAGCACGAGTGGGGGTGTAACGGAGGACGGGGACTACACCAGTTATAACTGAGATCACGTTCTTTTTCACCATAAGGACACATCTTTGGGACTTGGAATTTGAACATTTATGTTTCACTTTTTATATACATTTTATTTTCAATTCTATGCAGAGATCACGTTCTTTTTCACCATAAGGACACATCTTTGGGACTTGGAATTTGAACATTTATGTTTCACTTTTTATATACATTTTATTTTCAATTCTATGCACACTTGTTGGGGATTTTTTCATTTTTTTTTTTTGATGCTATAACTGTCTACTTGATTTGCCAATACTATTTTGATTGCCACAATTTTTCATCTACTTGCTAGCATAATTTATCCTTTTTTTATATATACTCATATGGAAGTTGATTTATTTGAGGTTAAGGCACATTTACATATCTGTCTAGAAGCACTATTGCACTTTATTGCTTTTCCTGCCAGGGATACTGGCTGTATTTTATATACTCTAATTTTGAGGCATACCTTTCCACGTACACATGGGCATTTGATAAATTGATATTAAGGCACATTCTTTACGTTTAGGAGCCCGTTGCACTTTATTATTATCCATTAAGGGTACTGTTTGTATTTGGTACACCACAGCCCCTGTTACGTATTGTTCTTTCACAACTTTTCCGTTTATATTCCTCTATGCACATATAGCTGGACAGCGCCAATTCCCCTGCTTAGAATATTATCCATTTATCTAATGGTTTGTTTCCCCATTCACGTGTAATTTCTGCATAGGTATACATAGGTATATATGCTATTTCCTTTCAACACGTCTTGCAGTAAAATGTCCTCCTTTTTTGCCCATCCAGTAATATATGTATTCTTCTTTCCCTGGCATAAAATAATTTGTGCCCACTATCGACATCAGTGGTGAATTATAATCCCAGTGATATAGCCTACTCAACCTATCCTATATCTTCAAAGTGTTTCTCGTTAGTGAGTTTGTGCTAGATCCTAAATCTCGGTAGCGTGGAGGTATCCAAACCATCTTCCCTAAAGCAACTTTACTTTGTGAAATTTCTACATTTACCCAACTTTTCTCTTCCTTATCTTGGGTCCAGTCTATGATACGAGAAATAAAAATTGCCTGATAATACTTTTTTAAAATCCGGTGCTGCTAATCCCCCCATTTTTCCTTAACCAATGTTGCATAGGCAATCCTAGGGCGTTTGTGTGCCCAAATATATTTTAATACCATTGATTTTAGTTTCCTAGAGTACTCCTGCGGAAGTGTTATTGGGATCATTTGAAAAATATATATCAGCATTGGTAGTATAAACATCTTCAGGGCGTTTATTCTCCCAATCCATGAAAGAGTTTTGTATCTCAAAATACTTAGTTGTTCCTTAATTTTATTAAGCATTAGGATATAATTAGCCTTAAATAAAGCCCCTAAGGATGCCGTCAATTTTACACCCAAATAACTCCACACCATAAAAAGGGGAAATTGGGTTGTATTGCCTGCTGCTCTTTCCATGGTGTAGTTATATTCAAAATCTCGGATTTGGACATATTTATTTTAAAGTTTGTCAGCTTTCCATATCGACTTAAAAATATAAAAGGAGAACCTGCGCTAAAAAGCAATTAGCAAAAAACTAGACTGCAGCTGCAACAAAAAAACACCAATATCTGTGTATTAAACCAAAGTAAATAAATTAAGTGCGCTTGCAATCAAATGATCCCAGGACTAAATTCATATACTAATATACAGAATAATAACCAATACGTGCAAATAAATCAAAAGGTGGAGAATAAACCAATTCAGTGTATGATAAAATAATTCAATCCTATAATACAATCAATATAACGTGCTCGTGCTATTGTGCCTTATAAAATGTTGGAGTATTCCAAGCTAATAAATATGCTGAGATGCAAAAATAATATAATATTACCACACAGAATCTAAGTGTCAAAATGAATTTCAGGAGAAACGCATGGTCTCCTGATCCTAGTGTTGCGACCAGTGCAACAGTGCAAAACACAGTATAAAGTGATCACGTGAATAAATAAATAATTAGTCCAAAGGTTGCTGGTGTCTTACTAAATACAATAATAAGTCCTTTGATATCCAAAACAAGTCCGTGCAGTCTATAAACAAAATTGGTCAATAGTGCACAAGGAAACAGTGCTCAAACACAGCAGAAACAATGACAGTGAGATGGTGCTATGTAAATAAACCACTCTGTGTCCTCTTCATGCAGCATGCATTAGTGTGGGTAATAGCCCCTTACCTAGCGGTGCTAGGTCAACCGCATATAGGATGTAAGAACTCGGGGTCCGGGGTCTCTCCTGCGTCTCTGTATCCTGGTTGGCTGGCTCTGCAGGGTCCTATCGGGGGCCGGGTATATCTGGTTACGGTCCTAATTGGGGTCCCGGGGTACTGCAACTCCTAGCTCCTCCTCCAAATCACATCTTATTCTGTTGCCCCCGCTTGCACTGCAATCTGTCCAGGCCAGTTGTAACAACTTTACAACTGGCCTGGACAGATTGCAGTGCAAGCGGGGGCAACAGAATAAGATGTGATTTGGAGGAGGAGCTAGGAGTTGCAGTACCCCGGGACCCCAATTAGGACCGTAACCAGATATACCCGGCCCCCGATAGGACCCTGCAGAGCCAGCCAACCAGGATACAGAGACGCAGGAGAGACCCCGGACCCCGAGTTCTTACATCCTATATGCGGTTGACCTAGCACCGCTAGGTAAGGGGCTATTACCCACACTAATGCATGCTGCATGAAGAGGACACAGAGTGGTTTATTTACATAGCACCATCTCACTGTCATTGTTTCTGCTGTGTTTGAGCACTGTTTCCTTGTGCACTATTGACCAATTTTGTTTATAGACTGCACGGACTTGTTTTGGATATCAAAGGACTTATTATTGTATTTAGTAAGACACCAGCAACCTTTGGACTAATTATTTATTTATTCACGTGATCACTTTATACTGTGTTTTGCACTGTTGCACTGGTCGCAACACTAGGATCAGGAGACCATGCGTTTCTCCTGAAATTCATTTTGACACTTAGATTCTGTGTGGTAATATTATATTATTTTTGCACCTCAGCATATTTATTAGCTTGGAATACTCCAACATTTTATAAGGCACAATAGCACGAGCACGTTATATTGATTGTATTATAGGATTGAATTATTTTATCATACACTGAATTGGTTTATTCTCCACCTTTTGATTTATTTGCACGTATTGGTTATTATTCTGTATATTGACATCAATCACACTGATCACCAAGGATCATTTACATACCACAAAGACCCTTCGGATAGCGCAGCACCACCCCCCCCCCTTTTTTCTCTTTACATGGTTTGGGTTTATGTTTGAGCCCTTTATTCGGTGCTTGCAGCTGGCCGGCCATATACGGGTCATACAGTTCTAAAAATTAAGCTTGTATGTTTTGAATACGATATCTTTTTTCCCTATCCGGTAGCGCGGGAATAACCCCCGTTTTTATCTAAATTCATATACTACTTGCATAAATATATGAGTGCATATATACTGTGCATAATTGGTGAATCACGTAACACAATCAAAAAGTGTTTGAAATTAGGTAAAATATAAGTTGAGTGCACAATAAATAATAAAACATGTGTATAAACATATAAGAGTCAAAATATCCTGAGTGATAAAAGTTAAAAGAAAAGTAAAGTTCATTCATAAACAGTTCAATGGCGGTGCATCAATCCCATTTAGGAAGGATCACATATCCACTGTTCTTTGGAGACCACCAATGTGAGTGAAGAAAAGGAAAATGGTGTGGAGGGATATCCGAACAGACAGTGACTCCGTGGGATACTACAGATGGACCCTTACCAGGAATGGTGGACCTCCCTGATAGCAAGGTCATGTAAGCGTGCAGATATAGGGGCCGTACGTGCAAAAGGAGGCAAAAAACAAGGGCTCCGATAGTGTAGTAAAATGTAAAATTTATTGCTGTACACAGGCAGGAAAGACAACTCCACCGTACAGTAATTAAAACAAATATAAAAACTATAAAAAAGCCGGCAACTCCTCGACTCAACTCCTCTAGAGCTATTGGAACTGTTATCCTGGGGTTGGAAATATAAAAAAAGCAAGTCATCCGCATATGCGGCTACTCTATACTCCCTTTCCTCTACTCTAATTCCTTTGATATCAGGATTTTTACGAATAGCGGCTAATAATTAACGGGACAAAACAGGGATGTCCCCTCTCTCCATTGTTGTTTATAATAACATTGGAACCACTATTAGCGCTCTACTGTATTCTAAGATGTAAGTTGCTATATTTTTTTTCAATACATTTCTTGGGAATACTACACTATGAAGTCCTTTTCTTTCTTTTCTTTCATCCCCTGCTAAAAAAAAATGTAGGTCCCCAAACACTTTTTATGACAATAACTTGCATATAAGCCTTTAAAATGAGCACTTTTGATTTATCATGTTAGTGTCCTATAGATTTTAACAGTGTTCCGGCGGCTTTCGAATTTGCCCTGAACACCGCATATTGTTGGGTGTTTGCCCGAACAACCAAAGTTCAGCCTGAACTTATGCTCGGGCCAAACCGTTCGCCCACCCCTATAAGAGGCATGGATGGAGGAGCTCAGCTATGAGGAAAGATTAAAGGAACTGAAGTTATTCTCTCTTGAGAAGAGGAGATTAAGGGGGATAAGATCAGCATGTATAAATACATAAGAGGTCTATATAGTGAACTGGGTGTAGAGTTATTCACTTTAAAGTCATCATAGAGGGCAGGGGGGCACGGAAAGGCTAATTCACAGTAAGACCCCTTCACACTGAGGCGGTTTTCAGGTGTTTTGGCGCTAGAAATAGCCTCCAAATAGTGCCAGAAAACTGCCTGCCATTTGAGTTTTTTCACACTGGGGCAGTGCGCTTGCGGGATGTTAGGAAAAGTCCTGCAAGCGGCATTTTTGGGGTTGTTTGGGAGTGCTGTATACAGTTCTCCCAAAAAAGCGCACCGCTAGAGGCAGGAAAGTGCCGCTTAAACAGCACTAGAGCGCCGCTAAAACGAGCTGTGCTTTAGCGCTAATGCGGCCACGGCCCCAGTGTGAAAGGGGTCTAAGAGATGTGAAAATGTGGAATAGATTCCCTTAAGAGGTGGTTCTGGCTAGCTCAGTAGATTGTTTTAACCCCTTGGAGCAGGCGCCTGCTGGCCCTTTAAGGAATTTAGAATTCCAGGAGGCTGGGCGAGGCGTATGGTTGTGTGACTTCCATGATTGGCTGTCACGTGTTCAGAAAGCTTTCCGTTAGCCACTGGTAACTGTGCTGGGAGCGCGCAAGGTTGCTCTCTCGGGACAGCTCTATTTGCACTAATGCGTGTAAATACGCGGCCACTCGGCACAAAGGCCCGCATGCATAGAGGCCGCATATTCTCATGCACTCGGCACCTAGAGGTTAAGAAAGGCCTGGATTATTTTCTAGATACACATAATATAACTTGTTACTAATATTTATAGGTAGAGGTAAATCGATCCAGGGAATATACGATTGCCTCTTGCCTCTTTTAACAAGATAATTAATGTTACTCATTTAACCTGCCAGTGATCATATTGTTATGGCTGATCGGTATATACTGTACACTGGCCATCTGCCTTCAGCATCATATGTGTTTGTCATTGTTATATAATTATTTGCCATTTGTTTTTCGT
Source organism: Lithobates septentrionalis (assembly GCA_037952835.1). Taxonomy (NCBI): domain Eukaryota; kingdom Metazoa; phylum Chordata; class Amphibia; order Anura; family Ranidae; genus Lithobates; species Lithobates septentrionalis. The sequence goes on from JBBDGP010000505.1 coordinate 2,072,562, forward strand.
CATTTTTATACTATGTCAAACAGTAAATTAGTGATTTGGAAGAAAAGTGGTAAAATGGATACCATAAAGAAAGAGGCATTTAGTAATAGCACGGTGGAGGCTGTCAGAAGAAAGAATCATTAACGATTCAGCCTGCTGCCCTAACATGATTAGTACAAAAAACTGGGATCTAGCCAAGGTATAGAAATACCTGAAGGAGTTGTGGGATAGTAATTACCATCTGATAAAGTGCCCTAAGATGAGTCAAGACTAATTTGCATATATTCACTTTTCACATATTGAAGCTCTCATTTATATCATTATAAAAGTAGTGAATCATTTCATCTTTTTTACAGTAAATTAGCCGTGGACAAGCTTCACATAGTTGAAATACATACAGAAAATGAGAACTGTTTTACTTGCCAAAGGATTTGTATTTCTTTTCATTAGTGATGATCAAAGGTTCTGGCCGATACCCAGAGGAAGCTGTCACATGATATGATAGCATGCCATGGGCCCAATCAGCTGCGACCATGGATTCCCCCCCCCCCCCCCAGGCCACAACAAAGGGGCATGGAATCCCCCCCAGGCCACAAAAAAGGGGCGGGAATGCTGGTGACATTATTGACCTTATATGGCCATATTTGTTTCACAAAAAATAAATGTATTAGGTAAAGTATAAGTATAAAGTAAAAAAAACAATGTACATTCGCACAATGTATAGGGTGTACAACGGAAAAGGAGAGGCACAAAAGTTAGCCAGCAACTATAACTGGGTATAGGTTCAGAGTCAAATTAAACCAACAGTCAAAAGACGGAGGTACCGAATGTAAAACAGAAAATGGATTGGAGTACAAAACCAACAGGGATTGCTCCACGTCAACATTGATAATTGCCTCTGTGAGGGCAAAGGGAGGCGGATCAATTTGTATAACGATGAATATCTGCGCTAACCCAAAAAAAGTTTATATGTTGAACAAGGTGCTACAGCTCAAAATTAGCCTGAACACTCAACTAAGACACGTGGAAATAATAAGAACAAGCGTGCATTCCACTAATGAGCGACAAAGTGCTTTGGGGTCAGACCCCAAAGCACCCTCCCCATGTTGAGGGCATGTGGCCTGGTACGGGTCTTGACAAGAGAGCGCCCCCCTATTTCCTGCGGCCTGCCAGGTTGGGTGCTCAGATAAGGGGTATGGATTTTGGAGGGGACTCCTACGCCATTTTTTTAATTTTGGCGCAGGGTTCCCCCTAAAATCCATACCAGACCTGAAGGGTCTGGTATAGATTTTGGGGGGGACCCCTACGCCATTTTTTTTTTTTAACAGAAAAGTTTTTATTTGCTCCAAAAGGAGGGTATATAAAACATACAAACAATAAAAAAATGAAAACAAAACTAACAAAATTCTGCTACACAATATGCATATACATATATGGCGAATAATTTCAATTCAGTCTATTATTAAGTCAACCTAATACAAAGTTGTGCATAGATCTTAATAAAGGAGTATCAATACATTCATGTATACCAAATCTTGTGGTTAATGCAATATCAAGTGACTAACGGAAGGTGACAATCTCTACAGCAGACAAACAGGTGGTAATGCTAGTCACTTTTAATTTATTTTATTTCATTATGCTTCTGGGGGGGGCAGATAAAAAGGGAAGGGAGGGGGGCAAGGGGAAGGGAGGGCGGGAGAGGATATAACGGATGTGGAATTTTTCACGCATCAATATCTCATATTGATCTTACTGGTGAGACCAGGCTCCCCAAACCTTTAAGAACTTTTTGGGACATTTGCGGTTAATATAAGTACGTTTGTAAAGTGGTAGTGCGGAATTTATTAAGGCTTTCCATTGAGCGACCGTAGGAGGGTCAGGTTGCTTCCATTTAACCACTTCAGCCCCGGAAGGATTTACCCCCTTCCTGACCAGAGCACTTTTTACAATTCGGCACTGCGTCGCTTTAACTGCTAATTGCGCGGTCATGCAATGCTCTACCCAAACGAAATTTGCGTCCTTTTCTTCCCACAAATAGAGCTTTCTTTTGATGGTATTTGATCACCTCTGCCGTTTTTATTTTTTGCGCTATAAACGGAAAAAGACTGAAAATTTTGAAAAAAAATGATATTTTCTACTTTTTGTTATAAAAAAAATCCAATAAACTAAATTTTAGTCATACATTTAGGCCAAAATGTATTCGGCCACATGTCTTTGGTAAAAAAAATGTCAATAAGCGTATATTTATTGGTTTGCGCAAAAGTTATAGCGTCTACAAACTAGGGTACATTTTCTGGAATTTACACAGCTTTTAGTTTATGACTGCCTATGTCATTTCTTGAGGTGCTAAAATGGCAGGGCAGTACAAAACCCCCCCAAATGACCCCATTTTGGAAAGTAGACACCCCAAGGAAATTGCTGAGAGGCATGTTGAACCCATTGAATATTTTTTTTTTTGTCCCAAGTGATTGAATAATGACAAAAAAAAAAAAAAAAAAAAAAATTTACAAAAAGTTGTCACTAAATGATATATTGCTCACACAGGCCATGGGCATATGTGGAATTGCACCCCAAAATACATTCAGCTGCTTCTCCTGAGTACGGGGATACCACATGTGTGGCACTTTTTGGGAGCCTAGCCGCGTACGGGGCCCCGAAAACCCAGCACCACCTTCAGGATTTCTAAGGGCATACATTTTTGATTTTACTCCTCACTACCTATCACAGTTTTGAAGGCCATAAAATGCCAAGATGGCACAAACCCCCCCCAAATTACCCCATTTTGGAAAGTAGACACCCCAAGCTATTTGCTGAGAGGCATGGTGAGTATTTTGCAGCTCTCATTTGTTTTTGAAAATGAAGAAAGACCAGAAAAAAAAAATTTTTTTTTCTTTTTTCAATTTTCAAAACTTTGTGACAAAAAGTGAGGTCTGCAAAATACTCACTATACCTCTCAGCAAATAGCTTGGGGTGTCTACTTTCCAAAATGGGGTAATTTGGGGGGGGTTTGTGCCACCTGGGCATTCCATGGCCTCCGAAACTGTGATAGGCAGTGAAGAGTGAAATCAAAAATTTACGGCCTTAGAAAGCCTGAAGGCGGTGCTTGGTTTTCGGGGTCCCGTGCGCGGCTAGGCTCCCAAAAAGTCCCACACATGTGGTATCCCCGTACTCAGGAGAAGCAACAGAATTTATTTTGGGGTGTAATTTCACATATTCCCATGGCACGTTTGAGCAATATAACATTTAGTGACAACTTTGTGCAAAAAAAAAAAAAAAAAAATTTGTCTCTTTCCCGCTACTTGTGTCACAATATAAAATATTCCATGGACTCGACATGCCTCTCAGCAAATAGCTTGGGGTGTCTACTTTCCAAAATGGGGTCATTTGGGGGGGGTTTGAACTGTCCTGGCATTTTATGCACAACATTTAGAAGCTTATGTCACACATCACCCACTCTTCTAACCACTTGAAGACAAAGCCCTTTCTGACACTTTTTGATTACATGAAAAAATTATTTTTTTTTGCAAGAAAATTACTTTGAACCCCCAAACATTATATATTATTTTAAAGCAAATGCCCTACAGATTAAAATGGTGGGTGTTTCATTTTTTTTTTTTCACACAGTATTTGCGCAGCGATTTTCAAACGCATTTTTTGGGGAAAAAACACACTTTTTTAAATTTTAATGCACTAAAACACACTATATTGCCCAAATGTTTGATGAAATAAAAAAGATGATCTTAGGCCGAGTACATGGATACCAAACATGACATGCTTTAAAATTGCGCACAAACGTGCAGTGGCAACAAAATTAATACATTTTTAAAAGCCTTTAAAAGCCTTTACAGGTTACCACTTTAGATTTACAGAGGAGGTCTACTGCTAAAATTACTGCCCTCGATCTGACCTTCGCGGTGATACCTCACATGCATGGTGCAATTGCTGTTTACATTTGACGCCAGACCGCCGCTTGCGTTCGCCTTAGCGCGAGAGCAGGGGGGACAGGGGTGCTTTTTATTTTTTTTTTTTTTTCTTTATTATTTTTTTGCTTTTTTATCTTATTTTTAAACTGTTCCTTTCATTTTTTTTTTTTAAATCATTTTTATTGTTATCTCAGGGAATGTAAATATCCCCTATGATAGCAATAGGTAGTGACAGGTACTCTTTTTTGAAAAAATTGGGGTCTATTAGACCCTAGATCTCTCCTCTGCCCTCAAAGCATCTGACCACACCAAGATCGGTGTGATAAAATGCTCCCCCAATTTCCCAATGGCGCTATTTACATCCGGCGAAATCTAAGTCATAAAATGCTCGTAGCTTCCGGTTTCTTAGGCCATAGAGATGTTTGGAGCCACTCTGGTCTCTGATCAGCTCTATGGTCAGCTGGCTGAATCACCGGCTGCATTCTCAGGTTCCCTGTTGAGACAGGAGAGCCAGAGAAAAACACGGAAGACGGTGGGGGGGGGGGGCATTCCCTCCCACTGCTTGTAAAAGCAGACTAGAGGCTAATTAGCCGCTAGGATTGCTTTTACATGAAAGCCGACCGCTGGCTGAAAAGAATGATACCAAGATGATACCTAAACCTGCAGGCATCATTCTGGTATAACCACTCAAAGTCGTGAATGGCGTACCTGAAGACAAAAAAATGGTTAACAATAAAGCACAGTAAACGGTAAAGTATAAAAAATTGCATACCTGAAAAGCAAACATGATAAAACATAATAACAATAAAACATTGCAGAATAGAATACAGTAAAAAAGAGCAGAACAATAGAGAGAGAGAATAGAGAGAGAGAACAATAAAACGACAACTATTTTTTTTTATTTTTGTTTGTGTTTTTTTTTTTTTTTACACTTTTTTTTTGTAACTGTAACTTTTATAACTGTAACCGCTTCCAGGTTCGGGTCTCTCAAAATGCGATGGCATCTTGGGAGACCCTGTGAAAGTGTGCCTAGTCTGTGCAATGCTGCACCCTACGCTAATACTCAACTAGTGAATGGTAGCGTTCAAAACATTCACCAATGCAAAGACCAGGATTGTCAGGACAGGAGGGACAATAATAGTGAGTGTCACGCCTATATCCGCGCTTGCTGCAGACACAACATCTTTTTTGGGGGGGTTCGTTGGGTAGGGGTACTCGGGAGGACATAAAGAAAATGCCTCTCATGCAGCCGACTGCATTTGGTTGGGGATGTGAATCGGAGAAGTACGGGCGCTGCAGAAGCGGTGGGTTCCCAATTAGGATTGGCGAATGCAGCAGGAAGGGCACTATGGGCACGACGGGCCTGTGTTTGTCTTTTTGGTGGCAGCGGGACACTACTTGTGCTTGCCACCTCACCAGCTTGAACTGCACTTATGGGACTCGCCACGTCACCAAGTGTTACTGCAGTGCTGGTTTGACTACGACCGGGGTGTACTAGGCCGCTGGTGCTTGCCAGTTCACCAAAACGCTACAAAAAAAAGTGACAGTGATCGATCGATACTGCACTTGGGTGGGCTGGACTGGGCTGGGCCGGGCGGAGGGGCAAAACGCAGGTGCTAGCAGGTATCTGGGCTGATCCCGCTAACACTGCGTTTTTGGGAACCCTAAACTGCTGGGGACGCCAGTATAGATCTGATCGGATCAGATATTGATGCGTTCAGATACTATACCACTAAGGGAGGTGTACGGTGCGTGTACGGTGCGTGCATGGGTGTTCGCGGTACTGGTGCTAATCTGACGCTGCCTAGGGCGACGCATATCACCGCCGGGCGATCAGGGGGCTAAACCTTTTTTCGGTAATAAACGACGGGTGCCCTGACACTATAAAAAATAAACAAACTAACCAGCGTCACCCGTAACGGTTATACGGTGATCAGTGGTAAAAGGGTTAACTAGGGGGCCATCAAGGGGTTAAAACATTTATTAGATAGTATATGGGGGTCCCTGTCGCTATAAAACACTGACGGCGAACCTAAATATTTACGTCCCTAACTAGCGTCACCAGCGACACTAATACAGCGATCAGAAAAATGATCGCTTAGCGACACTGGCGACAGGGGGTGATCAAGGGGTTAAAACTTTATTAGGGGGGGGGTAAGGGGGGTACCCTAGACCTACAGGGGGCTAAACTTTTATTTGGTAATAAACGGCGGGTGCCCTGACACTATAAAAAATAAACAAACTAACCAGCGTCACCCGTAACGGTTATACGGTGATCAGTGGTGAAAGGGTTAACTAGGGGGCAATCAAGGGGTTAAAACATTTATTCGGTAGTATATGGGGGTCCCTGTCGCTATAAAACACTGACGGCGAACCTAAATATTTACGTCCCTAACTAGCATCACCAGCGACAATATAGTTTTTCTAGCATAAAACGAGGCATAGAATACAAACAATCTTTTATGGGTATTAGGTATAAGGTTATCACATACTCCCAAAAGTAAAACAATCGGTTTCAGTTGTATATGCAAGTTACCCACCGAATTAATCACATTTACCACCTCTAGCCAAAACTGCTGTATAAGAGGGCACGACCAGACAACATGTATAAAGGTACCTAGTTCTCCCCCACACTTCGGGCATCTGCCTGACAATGTCGGGTATATTTTAGACAATCTCTGTGGCGTGTAGTACGCCCTGTGGAAAAACTTGAGCTGAATATAGCGACCTCTCGCCAAAATCATGAGGGGAATGTACTGCTGTACTCCTTCCTCCCAATCGTCAGCTGCCAGGGCAGGCAAGTCCTCTTTCCATTTGTCAAAAAGCTTGTTTCCCCCAGAGGGTTCCTCACTAAGTATTACCCCTACGCCATTTAAAAAAAAAAATTGGCGCAGGGTTCCCCTTAATTTCCATACCAGACCTGAAGGGCCTGGTATGGATTTTGGGGGGACCCCCACGCAATTTTTTTTACATTTTTGGGTCGGGGTTCCCTTAATATTCATACGAGACCCAAAGGGCCTGGTAATGTACTGGGGGGACCCCATGCCGTTTTTTTCAATGAGTTTTATCTATATTGCCGAGACCCGACAATTCATTACAGCCGTGATCAGTTTTAAATTACTTTTTTCCTTTAGAAATGTAATTTTGCTGCGGTACTGTTCTAAACACGGGAAAAATGCGCCACTTTACAGGCATACTATAGACACCCCCAGGCACGATATTGAAAGGAATATTTCATTTTTATTGTTTCACTTTAAGCATTAAAAAAATCACTGCTCCCGAAAAAACGGCTGTTTTTAAAAAAAAAAATGTTGCATTGATACATGTCCCCAGGGGCAGGACCCAGGTCCCCAAACACTTTTTATGACAATAACTTGCATATTAGCCTTTAAAATGAGCACTTTTGATTTTTCATGTTCGTGTCCCATAGACTTTAACGGTGTTCGTGTGTTCTTCCAAATTTTTTGCCTGTCCGGATGTTCTGGTGCGAACCGAACCAGGGGGTGTTCGCTCATCCTTAGCCTCTTATCTGTTTGGTTGGCCATGCCAACCCGTGTCCACAGCCAAAAGTTCCTACAATGGGCATGTGAACATTAGAACTGGACCATGGAGGAAGTTGGCATGATCTGATGAATCACATTTTCTTTTTCATCATCTGGATGGCTGGGTGTGTGTGTGTATCGCTTACCTAGGGAAGAGATGGCACTATAAAGAAGGAGGCAAACCGGCAGAGGCAACGTGGTGCTTTGGGCAATGTTCTGCTGCAAAACCTTGTGTCTTGCCATTCATGTGAATGTTACTTGACACATACCACCTACCTAAACATTGTTGTTGACCAAGTACACCCCTTCATGAAAACAGTATTCCTTTCTTGCAGTGGCCTCTTTCAGTAAGATCATGTGCCCTGCCACACTACAAAAATGGTTCATGAATGGTTTGAGGAACCCAACAGTGAGTCTGAGGTGTTGATTGGGATCCAAATTCTCCAGATCTCAATGCATGAAGCATCTGTGGGATGTGCTGGAAAAACAAGGCCTATCCATGGAGACCCCACCTCGCAACTTACAAGTTTTAAAGAATCTGCTACTGGCGGCTTGATGCCAGATACCACAGCATACCTTCAGAGGTCTAGTGGTGTCCATGCCATGATGGGTCAGGGCTATTTTGATGGAAAAAAGGGCTGTTTTAGAGCTAAAAGGGGGACACGTCCAATATTCGGTAGGTCATCATAATGTTATCGCTTATCAATGTATCTGAGGGGAGCAAATCTAACCAATCACTACAGATCAAGGCCATTCCTGATAAATTTGATTGGATGAAACACATTGGGAAGAGCCCGAACCCTCTGACATCATCACACACGTTGGGGCCATATTTACATGCATTACCAGTAGGTGATGCAATCCTCACATATGAGTACAAGTGATTACCCCCTTAGTACTGAGCGAAAGCACATGAGGGTTTAATGCATTTTGTTTTTTATTTTTTAATGCCTCCCCACTCAGCACCAATTTTCCTTTAACGGGTTTTCATGCCTGGAGGGTTGGAATGACTGCCAGATCATGTGACCATTATTATGGACCTTTACAGTAGTCACAAGATTGGGAGCCGGTCCCACCAGCTCCTGATCATTACTAGAGACCAGAAGCTATCTTTGACAGCTCGGCCACTGTGCTGGTAGAGTGCAGTGTACTCTTAGCACTGAAACCTCTGCTGCCCATGAATGCATATGTGTGTCTTATGAGATTTAAAGCCCACCCTTTTTGCTGCTGCATCTACAATCAGGTCCATAAATATTGGGACATCGAGACAATTCTAATCTTTTTGGCTCTATACACCACACCACCACAATGGATTTCAAATGAAACAAACAAGATGTGCTTTAACTGCAGACTTTCAGCTTTAATTTGAGGGTATTTACATCCAAATCAGGTGAGCGGTGTAGGAATTACATTAGTTTGTATATGTGCCTCACACTTTTTAAGGGACCAAAAGTAATGGGACAAATTAACAATCATCCATCAAACTTTCACTTTTTAACCACTTCAGCCCCGGAAGGTTTTACCCCCTTCCTGACCAGAGCACTTTTTACAATTTGGCACTGCGTAGTTTTAACTGCTAATTGCGCGGTCATGCAATGCTGTACCCAAACGGAATTTGCGTCCTTTTCTTCCCACAAATAGAGCTTTCTTTTGATGGTATTTGATCACCTCTGCCGTTTTTATTTTTTGCGCTATACACGGAAAAAGACCGAAAATTTTGAAAAAAAATGATATTTTCTACTTTTTGTTCTAAAAAAAATCCAATAAACTCAATTTTAGTCATACATTTAGGCCAAAATGTATTCGGCCACATGTCTTTGGTAAAAAAAATGTCAATAAGTGTATATTTATTGGTTTGCGCAAAAGTTATAGCGCCTACAAATTAAAAGTGAGGTCTGCAAAATACTCACTATACCTCTCATCAAATAGCTTGGGGTGTCTACTTTCCAAAATGGGGTCATTTGGGGGGGTTTTTTGCCACCTGGGCATTCCATGGCCTCCGAAACTGTGATAGGCAGTGAAGAGTGAAATCAAAAATTTACGGCCTTAGAAAGCCTGAAGGCGGTGCTTGGTTTTCGGGGTCCCGTACGCGGCTAGGCTCCCAAAAAGTCTCACACATGTGGTATCCCCGTACTCAGGAGAAGCAACAGAATGTATTTTGGGGTGTAATTTCACATATTCCCATGGCCTGTTTGAGCAATATATCATTTAGTGACAACTTTGCGCAAAAAAAATAAAAAAAAATAAAAATTTGTCTCTTTCCCGCAACTTGTGTCGCAATATAAAATATTCCATGGACTCGACATGCCTCTCAGCAAATAGCTTGGGGTGTCTACTTTCCAAAATGGGGTCATTTGGGGGGGGTTTGAACTGTCCTGGCATTTTATGCACAACATTTAGAAGCTTATGTCACACATCACCCACTCTTCTAACCACTTGAAGACAAAGCCCTTTCTGACACTTTTTGATTACATAAAAAAATAATTTTTTTTTGCAAGAAAATTACTTTGAACCCCCAAACATTATATATTTTTCTTAAAGCAAATGCCCTACAGATTAAAATGGTGGGTGTTTCATTTTTTTTTTTACACAGTATTTGCGCAGCGATTTTCCAAACGCATTTTTTGGGGAAAAAACACACTTTTTTAAATTTTAATGCACTAAAACACACTATATTGCCCAAATGTTTGATGAAATAAAAAAGATGATCTTAGGCCGAGTACATGGATACCAAGCATGACATGCTTTAAAATTGCGCACAAACGTGCAGTGGCGACAAACTAAATACATTTTTAAAAGCCTTTAAAAGCCTTTACAGGTTACCACTTTAGATTTACAGAGGAGGTCTACTGCTAAAATTACTGCCCTCGATCTGACGTTCGCGGTGATACCTCACATGCATGGTGCAATTGCTGTTTACATTTGACGCCAGACCGACGCTTGCGTTCGCCTTAGCGCGAGAGCAGGGGGGAAGGGGTGCTTCTTTTTTTTTTTTCTTTATTATTATTATTTTTTTAATCTTATTTTTAAACTGTTCCTTTCATTTTTTTTTTTTTAAATCATTTTTATTGTTATCTCAGGGAATGTAAATATCCCCTATCATAGCAATAGGTAGTGACAGGTACTCTTTTTTGCAAAAATTGGGGTCTATTAGACCCTAGATTTCTCCTCTGCCCTCAAAGCATCTGACCACACCAAGATCGGTGTGATAAAATGCTTTCCCAATTTCCCAATGGCGCTGTTTACATCCGGCGAAATCTAAGTCATAAAATGCTCGTAGCTTCCGGTTTCTTAGGCCATAGAGATGTTTGGAGCCACTCTGGTCTCTGATCAGCTCTATGGTCAGCTGGCTGAATCACCGGCTGCATTTTCAGGTTCCCTGTTGAGACAGGAGAGCCAGAGAAAAACACGGAAGACATTGGGGGGGGGGGCATTCCCTCCCACTGCTTGTAAAAGCAGTCTAGAGGCTAATTAGCCGCTAGGATTGCTTTTACATGAAAGCCGACCGCTGGCTGAAAAGAATGATACCAAGATGATACCTAAACCTGCAGGCATCATTCTGGTATAACCACTCAAAGTCGTGAATGGCGTACCTGAAGACAAAAAAATGGTTAACAATAAAGCACAGTAAACGGTAAAGTATAAAAAATTGCATACCTGAAAAGCAAACATGATAAAACATAATAACAATAAAACATTGCAGAATAGAATACAGTAAAAAAGAGCAGAACAATAGAGAGAATAGAGAGAGAGAGAACAATAAAACGACAACTATTTTTTTTTATTTTATATTTTTGTATGTGTTTTTTTTTTTTTTACACTTTTTTTTGTAACTAACTTTTATAACTGTAACCGGTTCCAGGTTCGGGTCTCTCAAAATGAGATGGCATCTTGGGAGACCCTGTGAAAGTGTGCCTAGTCTGTGGAATGCTGTATCCTACGCTAATACTCAACTAGTGCATAGTAGCGTTCAAAACATTCACCAATGCAAAGACCAGGATTGTCAGGACAGAGGGGACAATAATAGCGGGTGTCACGCCTATATCCGCGCTTGCTGCAGACACAACATCTTTTTTGGGGGGGTTTGTTGGGTGGGGGTAATCGGGAGGACATAAAGAAAATGCCTCTCATGCAGCCGACTGCATTTGGTTGGGGATGTGAATAGCGGAAGTACGGGCGCTGCAGAAGCGGTGGGTTCCCAATTAGGATTGGCGAATGCAGCAGGAAGGGCATTATGGGCACGACGGGCCTGTGTTTGTCTTTTTGGTGGCAGCGGGACACTACTTGTGCTTGCCACCTCACCAGCTTGAACTGCACTTATGGGACTCGCCACGTCACCAAGTGTTACTGCAGTGCTGGTTTGACTACGACCGGGGTGTACTAGGCCGCTGGCGCTTGCCAGTTCACCAAAACGCTACCAAAAAAACTGTTAGCGATCACAGGGATCAGGCCTGACTCTGCGAACGCTGCAGTTATGCATTTAGTGTTTTGTAAGTGACAGTGATCGATCGATACTGCACTTGGGTGGGCTGGGCCGGGCGGAGGGGCAAAACGCAGGTGCTAGCAGGTATCTGGGCTGATCCCGCTAACACTGCGTTTGTGGGAACCCTAAACTGCTGGGGACGCTAGTATAGATCTGATCAGATCAGATATTGATCCGATCAGATACTATACCACTAAGGGAGGTGTACGGTGCGTGCGTGGGTGTTAGCGGTACTGGCGCTAACCTGACGCTGCCTGGGGCTGGTGCTTGCCAGTTCACCAAAACGCTACCAAAAAAACTGTTAGCGATCGCAGGGATCAGGCCTGATTCTGCGAATGCTGCAGTTATGCGTTTAGTGTTTTATAAGTGACAGTGATCGATCGATACTGCAACTGGGTGGGCTGGGCCGGGCGGAGGGGAAAAACGCAGGTGCTAGCAGGTATCTGGGCTGATCCCGCTAACACTGCGTTTTTGGGAACCCTAAACTGCTGGGGACGCTAGTATAGATCTGATCGGATCAGATATTGATGCGTTCAGATACTATACCACTAAGGGAGGCATATGCTGCGTGCGTGGGTGTTAGCGGTACTGGCGCTAATCTGACGCTGCCTGGGGCGACGCATATCACCGCCGGGCGATCAGGGGGCTAAACCTTTATTCAGTAATAAACAGCGGGTGCCCTGACACTATAAAAAATAAACGAACTAACCAGCGTCACCCGTAACGGTTATACGGTGATCAGTGGTGAAAGGGTTAACTAGGGGGCAATCAAGGGGTTAAAACATTTATTCGGTAGTATATGGAGGTCCCTGACACTATAAAACGCTGACGGCGAACCTCAATATTTACCTCCCTAACTAGCGTCACCAGCGACACTAATACAGCGATCAGAAAAATGATCGCTTAGTGACACTGGTGACAGGGGGTGATCAAGGGGTTAAAACTTTATTAGGGGGGGGTTAGGGGGGTACCCTAGACCTACAGGAGGCTAATACTCACTGCCCTAACACTGTAACTGTCACAAACTGACATCAATCAGTAATCAGAAAAAAAAAAAATACTGCTTGGTGTCAGTTTGTGACGGGGGGGGGGGGGGTGATTGGGGGGGATCGGGGGGCGATCGGGGGGGGGTCGGGGGTGTTTTATGTGCCTGGCATGTTCTACTTTGTGTGTTTGTGTTGTGTGCACTTACATGTCTTCTCTCCTCGGCGCTGGAACGGAAACTGCCAAGCCGAGGAGAGATGACATCACATCCTCTGCCTGTGTGAAACTACACACAGGCAGGGGAGGATTCCGATTGGCTGGGAGCGATCGCGAGGGGGGGGCCACGATCGGATGGTCTCCCCCTCGCCTCCCAACGCTCCCAGTGAAGTGCCGACCGCCGCTGGCACCGGGGGGGGGGGGTCCGATTGGACCCCCCGCCCGCAGGAGGCAGATCACGTATGGGAACGTGATTCTGCCTGCCCGTGCCATTCTGCCGCAGTATATCTGCGTTAGGCGGTCGGCAAGTGGTTAATACTTGGTTGCAAATCCTTTGCAGTCAATTACAGCCTGAAGTCTGGAACACATAGACATCACCAGACGCTGGGTTTCATCCCTGGTGATGCTCTGCCAGGCCTCTACTGCAACTGTCTACAGTTCCTGCTTGCTCTTGGAGCATTTTCCCTTCAGTTTTGTCTTCAGCAAGTGAAATGCATGCTCAGTCGGATTCAGGTCAGGTGATTGACTTGGCCATTGCATAACATTCTACTTCTTTCCCTTAAAAAACTCTTTGGTTGCGTTTGCAGTATGCTTTGGGTCATTGTCCATTTGCACTGTGAAGCGCCATCCGATGAGTTCTGAAGCATTTTGCTGAATATGAGCAGATAATATTGCCCAAACACTTCAGAATTCATCCTGCTTCTTTTGTCAGCAGTCACATCATCAATAAATACAAGAGAACCAGTTCAATTGGCAGCCATAAATGCCCACGCCATGACACTACCACCACCATGCTTCACTGATGAGGTGGTATGCTTTGGATCATGAGCAGTTCCTTTCCTTCTCCATACTCTTCTCTTCCCATCACTCTGGTACAAGTTGATCGTGGTCTCATCTGTCCATAGGATGTTGTTCCAGAACCGTGAAGGCTTTTTTAGATGTTGTTTGGCAAACTCTAATCTGGCCTTCCTGTTTTTGAGGCTCATCAATGGTTTACATCTTGTGGTGAACCCTCTGTATTCACTCTGGTGAAGTCTTCTCTTGTTTGTTGACTTTGACACACATACACCTACCTCCTGGAGAGTTTTCTTCATCTGGCCAACTGTTGTGAAGGGTGTTTTCTTCACCAGGGAAAGAATTATTTGGTCATCCACCACAGTTGTTTAATATGGTCTTCCAGGTCTTTTGGTGTTGCTGAGCTCACCGGTGCGTTCTTTCTTTTTAAGGATGTTCCAAACAGTTGATTTGGCCACACCTAATGTTTTTGCTATCTCTCTGATGGGTTTGTTTTGTTTTTTCAGCCTAATGATGGCTTGCTTCACTGATAGTGACAGCTCTTTGGATCTCATATTGAGAGTTGACAGCAACAGATTCCAAATGCAAATACCACACTTGAAAGGAACTCTGGACCTTTAATCTGCTCCTTGTAAATGGGATAATGAGGGAATAACACACACCTGGCCATGGAACAGCTGAACAGCCAATTGTCCCATTACTTTTGGTGCCTTAAAAAGTGGGAGGCGCATATACAAACTGTTGTAATTCCTACACCGTTCACCTGATTTGGATGTAAATATCCTCAAATTAATGCTGAAAGTCTGCAGTTAAAGCACATCTTGTTTGTTTCATTTCAAATCCATTGTGGTGGTGTATAGAGCCAAAAAGATTAGAATTGTGTCGATGTCCCAATATTTATGGACCTGACTGTATGTCTTATGTGTGTAGCAAGAGCCACCACACACAGACGTATCCAGGACATGGGCTGCAACTGTCGCATTCCTTGTGTCAAGCCACTCCTGAACCAGAGACAACGTCAGAAGCGTCTTACCTGGGCTAAGGAGAAAAAAGACTGGACTGTTGCTTAGTGGTCCAAAGTCTTCCTCCGGATGAAAGCAAATTTTGCATTAAATTTGGAAATCAAGGTCCCAGAGTCTATAGGAAGAATGGAGAGGCACAGAATCAAAGTTGCATGAGGTTCAGTGTGAAGTTTCCACAGTCAAAGATGATTTGGAGAGCCATGTCATCTTCTGGTGTTGGTCCACTGTGTTTTATCAAGTCCAAAGTAAGCGCAGTCCTCTACCAGGAAATTCTAGAGCACTTCATGCTTCCCTCAGCTGACCAGCTTTATGGAGATGCTGATTTCATTTTCAAGCAGGACTTGGCACCTGCCCACATTGCCAAAAGTACCAATACCTGGTTTAATGATCATGGTACCACTGTGCTTGATTGGCCTGGCAAACTCGCCTTACCTAAACCCCATAGAGAATCTGTGGGACATTGTCAAGAGGAAGATGAGAGACAGAAGACCCAACAATGCAGACGAGCTGAAGGCCGCTAGCAAAGCAACCGGGGCTTCCATTAAACTTCAGCAGTGCCACAGGCTGATTGCCTCCATGCCACACCTCACTGATGATCTAACTCATGCAAAAGAAGCCCTGACCAAGTATTGAGTGCATACGATACTATATACATGGAAATACTTTTCAGTAAGCCATCATTTCTGTATTAAAAATCCTTTTTTTTATTGGTCTTTTGTAATATTCTGATTTTCTGGGATACTGAATTTTGGGTTTTCACTAGCTGTAAGTCATAATCATCAGAATTAAAACATAAAACATAAATGCTTGAAATATATCACTCTGTGTGTAATGAATCTATATAATATATGAGTTTTACTTTTTGAATTTAATTACTAAAGTTAACTTTTTGATGATATTTTAATTTTTTGAGATGCACCTGTATAAGTACCGGTTAAAGTTGCATCTCAGCATCAGACCAGATTTCACAAAACTTACCTTCTATGTTCTTAGTGGTATAAACACTTCTCTCCACTTCCATAATCCTCTCCACTTCCCATTTCCAGTCTAGTAAAGTAGAGCCAGTGGTCTGTTTCCAAAATTTAGGTATAAGGCTTTTAGCAGCATTCATTAGATATGGTGTGTCGCTTTGTTTGTATGATTTCAGAGATGAAAAGGTGGCGTGGGATAGCCACAGCTGTATTTAATTTGTATGTATAACTATTGTTTTTTTTTTTATCAGAGAAAAAACATCATTGTACATTAAAGCTTAACTGGAAAGCATCTTGGTGTTACCAAGACACGCACAGGTTCTGTCCATTAAACATCCATTCCCCGAAGAGCAGCAGACCATAGGGCAGAAAGGAACAAAGAACAACTCAAGAATAAATAAGGAGAAAAAAAAGAACTTTTTTGGTACTTTATGGAATCCAGTTCACCATATTTTTTTTCTAATCGCTAATTTGCTGTTTGATGTCTAATAAATATTAAAAAAACGGACGGCAAATAACTTTAAGATAGTGAAGCAAATCCAACCAATTATGACCTCTCAAGGCCTGTCTGCCTCTTAGGTTGGTTTTGGGTAGATTGTTTATCTATTTAGATGTATTTTTTGTATTATCAGTTTGTATTAAGTGTTTATTACAGTATAATAAGAACAATACAGTACATTTAGAAAAATAAAAATAGATATAGCGAGTGTCAATTACGCCATGATCTAAAGAGATACTTATCAACCAATATATGTATAACAGCAATCATAACCATATTTCAAGAGTATAGATGCATTAGCTCCAGATGCTTCCACATGTAAGCACTGGTTAAAGTTGTATCTCATTGCGTCATTCAATATTGCATATGATAATAGATATAATTGACAACTATATGAAACAAGTAACTCATTAAGAACAGACGTGGGAACATATCTTAGAGAACACACCTTAGTACATAGAGGTTGTCTCGAGAGTTGATGGAAGGTGAGAAGCTCAAGTGGTCAACCATACCCAGGGGTTGTACTCGTAATCTCATCCGGCCAGACCAGATTTAAAAAAACTTACCTTCTCTGTTCTTAGCAGTATAAACCCTTCTCTCCACTTCCATAACCCTCTCCACTTCCCATTTCCAGTCTAGTATGGTGAAGCCAAAATTTAGGTATAAGGCTTCAGAACTCATTTAGGTATAAGGCTTTTAGTAGCATTCAAACGATGTGGTGTGTCGCTATGTTTGTATGATTTCAGAGATGAAAAGGTGGCATGGGACAGTCATAACTCTATTTAATTTGTACGTCTAACTATTAAAACATTTTTATAGCATCGGAGCAAATAATCTTTAACATCGGTGTACATTAAAGCTAGACTGGAAAGTATCTTGGTGTTACCAAGACATTCACAGGTTCTGTCGATATAACATCCATTCCTCCAAGAGGCTCATCCCCAAGAGCAGCAGATGATAAGGCAGAAAGAAACAAAGAACAACGCAAGAACGAATAAAGAGAAAAAAAGCAACCCAGCTTTTACAAAACAATCACTTACATGGTTTGAAAGGAACCTAAGAGCACTTTGCTGTATGGATAAATTGATGCTCAGCCCTATCTCGCTTCCTGTTTTTCAGCTGCATAGAGGAACTGAAGTGGTGGTGGTCAGAGAAAGGAAAAATGTGTGTGGGGGGGTTAAAAAAAAAAAAAAAAAGCAAGTGCACAGAGAAGTATTCTGCTAAGCAAGTCCTTGTTCCTGTGCAGCCAGCTATTAGGTGGTTCAATAGTAAAGACAGCAAGCGAGCCTTGCAGCCATTGAGTGCCAATTAATGTCTAAAATGCAGAAAGGAATGAAGCGTATTATACAAGACGAAGGGAACAACAATGTGAGTGCCCTTTACCTTATAGTGACCTTTTAGGTCGTGCGTAAGTAATTTGGATATGTTTGTATCAAAAACAAACAACGCAAGGTCACACAGTCAACACTCAGCTGTATCTACTTAATGTTAGACAGCAACTCTTGTACCAATCAGAAACACAATGCTTTATATATGCATATTCATGTGTATACTGAGAGTAAGGTGTGACATTAGCTCAGTGTTTTTCTTTCTTTGTATTCAAATATATTCAAATATCGCTTAAGCTTGGCTAACGCAGAAAATATATGCCACTCAAAAGGTGTACAAATGTGTTCATGGACGTATTTAGGACAGAAAAAAATCCCGCAATCCAGAAAAGTAGCTTTATTCAAAGAAAGATCAAAAAATGTTAAAGAGGTCTATATTACCTGCAAGCATTTTGCATTTGCTGCTATGCAACCTTATAGCGGGTTCTCCCATTTGTGTATGTCTGGTGTGGATATTGCTATGCAATATGAGAGCATAAGATGAAGAGCAGACAATTTGTCCTCTTGATAAAAGTACTTTATTGATAAAGGGTACAAGTGTACACCCGCTTACGCGTTTCAGTAAAAAAAAAAAAAACATAGCCATAAAACAACTCATAATAAACATTTTTAAATAATAGTCACAAAGACAAGCTTCTCATACTGCACATGGCTCCATCAATTGAATTAACCAATTGCCCTTATTTTTTTTAGCTATACGGCACTGCGTTTAACTTTAACTGACAATTGTGCGGTCATGTACACTGTACCCAAATAAAATGTATGTCCATTTTTTCCCCACAAATAGAACTTTCTTTTGGTGATATTTGATCACCTCTGCTGTTTTTATTTTTTTGCGCTATAAACAATAAAAAACTACGACAATTTTGAAGAAAACAAAAAATATTTTTTACTTACTGCTATAAAACATATCTAATAAAAAAATTGAAAAATGCACAATAGTTACTGTATAGCATCTACAATGTATGGGATATTCTGTAAAACTTTTTTTAACTACTAATGGCGGCGATCAGCGACTTATAGCAGAACTGCGATATTGTGGCAGAAAAATTGGACACTAACTGACACTTTTTGGAGACCAGTGATACTAACACAGTGATCGGTGCTAAAAAATATGCACAGTCACTGTACTGACACTGGCTGGGGAGGGGTTAACAACAGGGGAGATCAAAGGGTTAAATGTGGGCCTAGCCAGTGTTTTCTTACTGTGGGGGAGGTGCTTGTACTAGGGAAAGGCATGGATCTATATCCCTGCTTTGCAGAGACGCAGGATCCATGTATTGACAGAATGATGATCTGCCTTGCTTACATAGGCAGACCATGTATTTGCCCACTCCATTATTTTGTTCAGGTCTTTCTGTAAAATTTCTATATCCTGATCTGAAGTTATTGCCCTGCTTATTTTTGTGTCATCCGCAAAAACTGAGATTGAGCCATCCTCTATATCATTTATGAATAAATTGAATAGAATTGGACCCAAGACAGAATCTTGGGTCACCCCACTTACCACTCCAGACCAGTCTGAGTACACATTATTTATCAGTACCCTTTGGACACGCCCCTGTAACCAATTTTTTTTACCCAAGAAAAAACCTTATGGTCGACGCCTGCGGACCTCAGCTTGTAGATTATTTATGGGGGGCTGTATCGAATGCCTTTGCAAAATCCAGGTACACTAAATCTACATCTTGAGCCATAAGCTTAACCAGAGACCAGCCACGATCAATAAGGTGAGGGTCAGGCTGTTTGCAATCTGAAACCCTCCCTCTGGAATGAACTTCTTTAAACCAAAATGAAATAAAATAAAGGGTCCTGCCTACTGATCGGCCATTGGATGGAGCAACCCTGTATGTTTTTGGCCCTTCATTGAGAAGCCGTGGCGTGACGCTGCTTACCACTGATTGTCAGGCTACTTACAAGCTTTCCAAAGCTTGCCATCTAGTAAGCGTTTAGCACATACGGTGGTGGATCTTCTCACAAATCGCTATTGGTGTGACCGATTTACCTCACCTTTTATTTGTTTGGATGAGTTTTTCCATGGAGTTTTCATTGTTTCCACATTTTCACTGTTGGGACTAATTTTTACCACCCTTTTATGTTATTACCACCCTTTTTATGTCATTTTTTTGGCACTTATATTGTTTATTATTGTTAATTTTGGTACATCATGGACTCTTGGTCCTTATTTATTTGTACTCATTTTTATACACTATATTCACTTTTTGTAGCGCTGCTCACGTTTTTATAGTTACTAAATCCACAGGCTTTCCCCTGTTTAGATCGCGGCTCACTTCCTCGTAGAATGTTAACAGATTGGTCTGGCAAGAATGACCTTTCATAAACCCATGCTGACTACTACTAATGATATGTTTTTCCTCAGTAAATTTTTGGATATAGTCCCTTCTCATCCCCTCCAACAATTTACTGATGTTAGGCTGACTGGTCTGTAGTTTCCAGGGATTTGTCTCTGTCCTTTTTTGAATATTGGTACCACATTGGCTTTTCTCCAATCAGCTGGTACCAATCCTGTCAGTATGCCTTCCACAAATATTAGGAACAGTTACTGCGGAGAAGTTATTGCCCTGCTTAGCTTAGTATTGTCCACAAATACAGAGATTGAACTGTTTACCCCATCCTCCAGGTCGTTTATGAACAAATTAAATAGGATTGGTCCCAGGACAGAACCCTGGGGAGCCCCACTTTCCACCCCTGACCATTCCGAGTACTCCGAGTACCATTCTGAGTACTCCCAATTTATCACCACCCTCTGAACTCGCCCTTGTAGCCAGTGTTCGATTCATGTACTCACCCTATGGTCCATGCCAATGGACCTTACTTTGTACAGTAAACATTTATGGGAAACTAGTTTTCAAATGCTTTTGCAAAATCCCGATACACCACATCTATGGGCCTACCCTTATCTAGTTGGCAGCTAACCTCCTCATAGAAGGTTAATGGATTGGTTTGGCAAGAACGATTCTTCAGGAATCCATGCTGATTACTGCTAATGATACCATTTTCATGACTAAAATCTTGTATATAGTCCCTTATAATCCCCTCCAAGAGCTTGCTTACTATTGATGTTAAAAAGAAACAAAAGTGTGGCACTATATATCACATCCACAGCCGTGTGTATTACAATAAAGACATATAAAAATAGTGAATACTACCAAAAAATGTATGATCATAAAATGGATAGTGTCAAATAATTAATCAGTGTTGATCACATATAAAGTAAATACACAATAATGCTTAATCATCAGTTGTGCCAGTGATTAGTAGAAACCCGTGCTGGTTCCATGAGCCAGACACCAAACATAAAACTTTAAAAGTCCATAAAAAATGTGTAGAAAAATAGTGAAGAAAACATCAGAGTTCAAAGGGGGTGATGCATGGCCAGATGGTATTCACAGAATTTTTAGTCGCACCAAATCTGGCGAGTGGGTAGAAGTCGCACCAAAGTCGCACCAAAACTGGTGAGTGGGCAGAAGGGAAACCACAAGTGTGCATAGATTGTACGTCAGTGCCAGGGCCAACACCAGGAGTAGAGGAGGCTTACCGGAGAAAATTGACCTGAAATGGCGTACGCCAGACAAGTCAAAAAAGCATAATAACCACTGGTTCTGGGAAATGCGTCTTGTCAGATGTCATCAACAGATGGTGGAAAGAAAAAGGGGGGGGGTCCGCACGGCTTCCTCTCCCATAGGTAATCCAGCATAAGCCAAACGTGTAGTTTCATATGCCATGCAAGGAGCAAACAAAACTCATATAGCGTAATAACGTTTTAAAACACTAGTTTATTAAAATAATAAAAAACAAACTCACATTTGGAAGAACGAAACAGAGCTCAAATAGCAAATAGCGGCGATCGTGAGGGGTCCACCCGACATGTTTCAGCTAAGGAGCCGTCATCCACGGCTGTGGATGTGATATATAGCGCCACACTTTTGTTTCTTTTGTTTTTTTTCTGCCTTGAGTCTATAGGTGTGTTGGCTGCTTTTCACTTTCTTTCTTAACGTAGCGCTGTACTTAAATTTTATTTTTGCTTACTATTGATGTTAGGCTAACTGGTCTGTAATTCCCAGGGATGTATTTTGGGCCCTTTTTAAATATTGGTGCTACATTGGCTTTTCTCCAATCAGCTGGGACCATTCCAGTCAGTAGACTGTTAGTAAAAATTAGGAACAATGGTCTGGCAATTACTGGATTGAGTTCCCTAAGGACCCTCGGGTGCAAGCCATCTGGTCCCGGTGACTTATAATGTTACATTTTTCAAATCTATTCCTAATTCTGTCCTCTGTTATCCATGAGGGTGCTTCCTGTGATGTGTCATGAGGATAAACACTGCAGTTTTGGTTACTGAAGCCCCCGATTCCCTTTGTGAAGACTAAGGAGAAGAATACATTTAAAGGGGTTGTAAAGCTTCCTATGCATTAAGGTGAAAAAACACCTTGCACTATCCGGCCCCCCAGCCCCCGTTTTACTTACCTGAGCCCCGAATCTCCATGGGCGCAATCCTGCGTTACTTTCCCCCAGCTCCTGTGGGCTCTTCATTGGATGATTGATAGCAGCGCAGCCATTGGCTCCCGCTGCTGTCAATCAAATCAATGACGTGGCGCTCCGGGGGGCGAGGCCGAGTGATACACTGGGCGGCTACGGCCGCCGACTGTATCACATGGGAGCGCGCCCGCAAGCTAACCCCCTTGGGAGAGCGCTTCCCAGAGGGGGGTTAGCTCTTGCGGGGAGGAGCCGAGACAACCGCCGAGGGACCCCAGAAGACGAGGATCGGGGTCACTCTGTGTAAAACGAACAGCACAGTGGAGGTAAGTATGACATGTTTGTTATTTTAAAAAAGAAAACGGACCTATACAACCCCTTTAATACCTTTGCCATCTCTCCATTCTTTGTAACCAGATTCCCTTCCTCATTCTTTATGGGGCCAATATGGTCTGTCCTCCCTCTTTTACTGTTTATATACGTAAAGAATTTCTTGAAATTTTTTTGCTCTCCTCTGCTATGTTTCTTTTGTGTTCTATCTTAGTCGCCCTAATTGCACACTTACATTTCTTGTTGCATTCTTTGTAAAGTTTGAATGCTGATAATGATCCCTCAGCCTTGTATTTTTTGAACAGTGGTCTGGCTATAACCTGACTGAGTTCTCTGAGAACTCTCGGGTGTAAGCCATCTGGTCCTGGTGATTTATTTGTATTAAGTTTATCTAGTCTTTCCTTCACTCCGGCCTCTGATAGCCATGAGGGTATGCCCTGTGATGTGTCACTAATGCCGCGTACACACGGTCGGACTTTTCAGCTACAAAAGTCCGACAGCCTGTCCGACAGACTTTCGACGGACTTTTGGCGGACTTTCGACGGACTTGCGGCGGACTTTCTAACGAACAGACTTGCCTACACACGATCACACAAAAGTCCGTCGAATTCTTACGTGATGACGTACACCAGACTAAAATAAGGAAGTTCATAGCCAGTAGCCAATAGCTGCCCTAGCGTGGGTTTTTGTCCGTCAGACTAGCATACAGACGAGCGGATTTTTCGACCGGACTCGAGTCCGTCGGAAAGATTTGAAGCATGTTTCAAATCTAAAGTACGTCGGATTTGAGGCTAAAAAAGTACGTTGAAAGTCCGGAGAAGCCCACACACGATCGGATTACCAGCCAGCTTTAGTCTGTCAGCGTCCGTTGGACTTTTGTAGACGAAAAGTCCGACCGTGTGTACGCGGCATAACAGTACTGTCGCAGTTGGTATACTCCTCCTTTTCCTGCATAAAGACTGAGGAGAAGAAGGCATTTAGTACAGTTGCCTTCTCTGTGTCATCCGTAACCATCCTCCCATTCTCGTCCTTTATGTGGGCAATGTGCTCTGATTTTGCCCTTTTACTGTTCATGTATCTAAAAAAATTTCTTTGGATTTTTTTTACTCTCCTCTGCTATATATTTATTGTAGTCTTTTTTGGCCACCCTGATTGCGTTCTTACACTTCTTATTGCATTCCTTGTAGTGTAAGAATGGTGACGGTGACCCATCCCCTTTATATTGTTTAAAGGTAATTTTTTTCTCATGAAAGATGCTTTTTACATTACAGTTTACGGCCACCCAGGTTTCACCTTCGTTCTTTTATATTTATTGCCTATTGCAATGCACTGTGTGATACCTTTGTTTAATATGCTCCTAAAGCATTTCCATTTTTCTTCTGTGTTCAATGTATCAAGGATTTGGTCCCTATTGATGTCATGTAGTAGTGACCGCAGTTCAGAAAAATTGGCTTTTTTGTCAATTTGTGTTCTTGTGTTACCCTCGTACCTCCTTTTTCTATGGTTTACGTTAGATGTGATCATCCTATGATTGCTAGATCCCAAGTTGTCCTGTATTTCCACATCTGAGATTAGACTAGGATTGTTCCTAATAAATCTAGCAGAAAGATTCTTTCTAGTTGGGGAATCCACCAATTGGGACATAAAGTTGTCCTGTAAGACAATCATGAAATGATGGGCCTTTAATGAGTGAGCTGTCCCAGAATAATTGAAGTCTCCCATTATGATGACAGTTTGGTGCCTTGCTTCCATTTCTAACTGTGATAGTAGGTCACGCTCCTTCTCTTCCTTCAGGTTGGATGGCCTATAACATACCCCCACTATTAAAACGTCCCACCTTCTTCTTCTCTTTGAAGTTCTACCCATACTGATTCCACCTCCCCCCCTCGTCCCATTCACAATGTCGCTCCTCTCTACCACCCTTGCATCACATATAGACACACCCCTCCCCCTCTTCTAGCTTCCCTGTCTTTCTGATACAAGGAGTATCCATAGATATTTGCCAGCCAATCGTGTGAGCTATCAAACCAAGTTTTAGTTATTCCCACAAAGTCTAAGTCCTCCTCATGTAAAAGCAGCTCCATTTTCTCCATTTTGTTAGCTAGACTCCTAACATTTGTGTATGCGCCTAACAGCGTTGTATGGGTGCATATTAACTTCCCCTTAGTTTTACTTGCTTTGTTTTTGAATTGTCCATGCATTCACCCCAGAATTAGAAGTTACAGCTGTGTTATCACTAATACACCCTTGGCAGCTATAACAGCTTCAACTCTTCTGGGGAGGCTGTCCACAAGGTTTAGGAGTGTGTCTATGGGAGTGTTTGACCATTCTTCCAGAAGCGCATTTGTGAGGTCAGGCACTGATGTGGACGAGAAGGCCTGGCTTGCAGTCTCCGCTCTAATTCATCCCAAAGGTGTTCTATCGGGTTGAGGTCAGGACTTTGTGCGGGCCAGTCAAGCTCCTTCACCCCAAACTTGCCTATCCATGTCTTTTTGGACCTTGCTTTGTGCACTGGTCATGTTGAAACAGGAAGGGGCCACCCCCAAACTGTTCCCACAAAGTTGGGAGCATGAAATTGTCCAAAATGTCTTAGTATGGTAATGTTCTTAGGAACTTGACAGCTAGTAACCGACGTTTAAAAATGACTGTTGTGCCGCGTTTACATGCTGCATTTAGCCACATTTGCATTTAGAAGCGTTTTTTTTTACATTGTAAATGGTCAGAAATGTATCTCCATTAAAAACACCTATAAATGAAATGCGGCTAAACGCGAATTACCGCGTTTACACGCGTTTACAAGCTGTTACAGACATTTGGTGTTTCAAATGCCTCTGAACATCCGTCCTGAACGCATTTTTTTGCTTTCCAAAAACCTTCTAACCTCAACTGCCTGGAAACGACTGTAAACGACTAAGGTTCCATGCACACTGGACTTAAAAAAACGTCAA
The DNA here is from genome assembly GCA_037952835.1 of Lithobates septentrionalis. Lineage (NCBI taxonomy): Eukaryota > Metazoa > Chordata > Amphibia > Anura > Ranidae > Lithobates > Lithobates septentrionalis. The sequence goes on from JBBDGP010000505.1 coordinate 2,098,139, forward strand.
TTCTACAGGCGTTTGACGTTTTTTTCACCTGTCTCTAGAAGCACTGCTATTGTGTTCTATGTGTCTTTGCACATTATGACTACTACAGGCGTTTTCTGTCAGGGATGTTCAGAGGCAGGAAAAAAACTCCTTTCCTATCGCGTTTTCTGGAGAAGTTTAGGAGCTGTAAAAACGTCAGTCTCTCCTAAACTCCTCTTATCTCTTCTGAACGTCAAGTTTCAATGTTTTTTTAGTAAAAAAAAAAAGGTGTGTTGTCACATCATTTCCTGGCTTTTGCAGAGGGGCGTGTAGTGCAAAAAACGCCTATAAACAAAATGCTCCTAAACTCTCATAGACTCGCCTAAACTTTGTAAAACATGCTTTCAATTTGCGTCTTTTATGCCACGTTTTTAAGCTAAAAACATTGACGTTTTTTCTGCTCCTAGTGTGCGTGGAGCCTTATGCCCCGTACACACGGTCGGATTTTCCGATGGAAAATGTCCGATCGGAGCGTGTTGTCGGAAATTCCGACCGTGTGTAGGCTCCATCGGACATTTTCCATCGGATTTTCCGACACACAAAGTTTGAGAGCAGGCTATAAAATTTTCCGACAACAAAATCCGTTGTCGGAAATTCCAATTGTGTGTACACAAATCCGACAGACAAAGTGCCACGCATGCTCAGAATAAATAAAGAGATGAAAGCCATTGGCCACTGCCCCGTTTATAGTCCCGACGTAGGTGTTTTACGTCACCGCGTTCAGAATGATCAGATTTTCCGACAACTTTGTGTGACCGTGTGTATGCAAGACAAGTTTGAGCCAACATCCGTCTGAAAAAATCCTAGGATTTTGATGTCGTAATGTCCGAACAAAGTCCGACTGTGTGTACGGGGCATTAGTGTACATGTGCTGATAGGAGAGTTTAGGGGCAGCTGAAAAAAAACACCCAACTGCTCCTAAACGTCTGTTTACCAGCAGCAGTGTACATAAGGCCTAAGTGTTCCCTTTACTGGAACTAAGGGGCCAAGCCCAACCCCTGAAAAACAACCCCACACCATAATCCCCCCTCCACCAAATGATTTGGACCAGTGCACAAACAAGGTCCAGAAAGACATGGCTGAGTGAGTTTGGGGTGGAGGAACTTGACTGGCCTGCACCTCAACCCGATAGAACACCTTTGGGATGAATTTACAGCAGAGACTGCAAGCCAGGGCCCTCTCGTCCACATCAGTACCTGACCTCACAATTTAACTTCAATGTAGAATGGTCAAACATTCCCATAGACACACTCCTAAACCTTGTGGACAGCCTTCCTAGAAGAGTTGAAGCTGTTATTGCTGCAAAGGGTGGGCCAACTCAATATTGAACCCTACGGACTAAGACTGGGATGCCATTAAAGTTCATGTGTGTGTAAAGGCAGGCGTCCCAATACTTTTGGTAATATAGTGTATATATAGTATCTCACAAAAGTGAGTACACCCCCCACCATTTTGTAAATATTTTATTATATCTTTTCATGTGAAAACACTGAAGAAATGACACTTTGCTACAATGTAAAGTAGTGAGTGTACAGCTTGTATAACAGAGTACATTTGCTGTCCTCTCAAAATAACTCAACACACAGCCACTAATGTCTAAACTGCTGGCAATAAAAGTGAGTACACCCCTAAGTGAAAATGGCCAAATTGCGCCCAATTAGCCATTTTCCCTCCCCGGTGTGATTTGACTCGTAATGCCTCGTACACACGATCGGACATTCTGACAACAAAATGACCTCAGGATTCTCATTTGCTCTGACATGCACTGTGAGCTGTAAGGTCTTATATAGACAGGTGTGTGGCTTTCCTAATCAAGTCCAATCAGTATAATCATACACAGCTGGACTCAAATAAAGGTGTAAAACCATCTCAAGGATGATCAGAAGAAATGGACAGCACCTGAGTTAAATATATGAGTGTCACAGCAAAGGGTCTGAATACTTAGGACCATGTGATATTTCAGTTTTTCTTTTTTAATAAATCTGCAAAAATGTCAACAATTCCGTGTTTTTCTGTCAATATGGGGTGCTGTGTGTACATTAATGAGGAAAAAAAATGAACTTAAATGATTTTAGCAAATGGCTGCAATATAACAAAGAGTGAAAAATGTAAGGGGGTCTGAATACTTTCCATCCCCACTGTATCTATATATATATTATTTTAAAGGGAGGGTCAATTATTTTCTATACCCACTGTAAATCTAAAGGTTGATCAATCCTGATGTACTGGCAGCCTATCTTTTTCTTGAGGCATGAAAATGCCAATACAAGTACCCTCCAAATGACTGGCAGCAGGCTGGTGGATACAGCTGATGACAGATCGTGCCGGAGCGTGGCCTGTGGGACGTGCGTGAGGTGAAATCCTGGGAGGATGTCATATGTCAGGGATAACAGGGCTCCCACTTGGCCGGCATATCACAATGGGCCGGACAGAAAGTAAGTGTTACTAAACCCACAACAGTAAAATCAATCTGTATATTCAGTAAAGCATGCTTGTTATATTCACTGTGGAACCTAAGGGGTTAATCCTCTGCATTGTGTAAAAAGGCTGTTTGATCCTGTCTTTTCTGATCCTCCTCTTCTTCCACAGTCCCCAATCTATCTCCCGTAAGAACAGAGCCTCTGGGACCCTTTGCACATGCTCAGTTTGGTGTGTATTGCTAGAGTTTTTTTTTTTTTTGGGAGGGGTGCATGTGATTAGCACAGGGCCAATCAGCACCGTTCAGCCAGAGGGTCAGGTGTCATGCAGTCTCATAGGACATTCAGAGGAGGATGAAAACTCCTCCTACAAGCTTTAACCAGACGCTGATAGAAATCACAAGACTGCTATATACGGCTGATGAGAAAAAGTATTTAGCAGTTTATATTTACTACAATAAGTGCATTTCCATGTTCTGTGTACTGTGGGAGACCAGATATAGTGAATGCAGGCTCCTGGGTTTAGTAACACTTTAACCACAGGTTTACCCCCCTTCATGATCAGTCCATTTTTTGCAATACGGCACTGCGTTGCTTTAACTGACAATTGCATTGCCGTGCAACGCTGTACCCAAATAAAATGGATAAGTTATAGCGTCTACAAACTATTTAAGGAATTTTTATTTATTTAATTTCTTTTACTAGTAATGGCCGCCTAGCAGGACTGCAATATTGTGCGGACAAATCGGACACCTAACTGACACTTTTTGAGAACCAGTGACACTAATACAGTGATCAGTGCTAAAAATATGCACTGTCACTGTACTAATGACACTGGCTGGGAAGGGGTTAACATCAGGGGCGATCAAAGGGTTAAATGTGTGCCTCGGGAGTGCTTTCTAACTGTGTGGAAGGTGCTTGTACTATGGGAAGGCATAGACCCGTGTTCCTGCTTAGCAGAAACACAGGATCTCTACCTCCCCTTCTCACAGATCGCCATTCTGCCTGTCTACCGAACTATCGGCGGGTCCCGGCGGGGTGTCTGCGCGCCCCAGACCCGGAAGTGTAGAATCACGTATGGGTACGTGATTCTGTCCAGAGCGGCCGCCCTGCCATAGCAAAAGTACGTGGGGCGGTCAGCATCAGGTTAAGACAATGTGGCCTCATTTTACTTGAAGTAAGTACATTTTAAATAAATGGCAAATCATTCGATTACAGTACAAAGCATATAAACAAAAAATGTGACATTTTTACCGCCCTACAACCACACTAAATGCAAGTCGGATTTAGGCATACTCTAACAGAAATTTCATTTTTGGTGAGATACTCCCTAGGGGTTAATCACTTTTAAAGAGATGCAAACACTGCAACTTTTGTCATCAGAACACTGAGAGGGAACCAGGGGATTATAATGAACCAGATCTTCCCATTGAGAGTCAGTTCCAACAGGACATGGTCAACAAAAGTAGAGTTAGTTTTTAACCTACAAATGCCAGAACAATGCCTGATATCTAAAATATACACTCACCAGCCGCTTTATTAGGTACACCTGTTCAAATGCTTGGTAACACATATTGCTAATCAGCCAATTACATGGTAGCAACTCAATGCATTTAGACGTGGTAAAAACAACTTGCTGAAGTTCAAACCGAGCATCAGAATGGGGAAGAAAAGGGATCTAAATGACTTTGAACGTGGCATGGTTGTTGGTGCCAGACAGGCTGGTATTAATATTTAAAAAACTGCTGATCTACCGGGCTTTTCATGCACAACCATTTCTCCGGTTTACAGAGAATGGTCCGAAAAAAAGAGAAAATATCCAGTGAGCGGCAGTTGTGTGGAGGAAAATGCCTTGTTGATGTCAGAGGTCAGAGGAGAATGGGCAGACTGGCTCCAGATGATTGAAAGGTAACAGTTATGCCCCGTACACACGATCGGAAATGCCGCCAGAAAAACTCTTATGAGAGGTTTTGGTCGGAAAATGCGACTGTGTGTATGCTCCATCGGACTTTTGCTGGCGGAATTCCAGCCAGCAAAAGATTGAGAGCAGGTTCTCCATTTTTCGGTCGGAAAAAGTTCATATCCGAAAATGCGTTCGTCTGTATGCAATTCGGACGCGTAAAAAATCACGCATGCTCGGAAACAATTCGACGCATGCTCGGAAGCATTGAACTTCATTTTCTTGGCTCGTAGTGTTGTACGTCACCGCGTTCTTGGCGGTCGAAAGTTCAGAGAACTTTTGTGTGACCGTGTGTATGCAAGGCAAGCTTGAGTGGAATCCCGTCGGAAAAAGCCATCACACCTTTTTCCGACCAAAATTCCAATCGTGTGTACGCGGCATAACTCAAATAAGCACTCATTACAACCAAGGTATGCAGCATACCAAAACCGGAACTCACTGCGACATTCAGATGGTGGGGTCAGAATTTGGTGTAAACAAAATGAAAGCATGGATCCATCCTGTCTTGTATCAATGGTTCAGGCTGGTGGTGTAATGGTGTGGGGGATATTTTCTTGGTACACTTTGGGCCCCTTAGTACTAATTGAGCATTGTTTAAACAAAACAGCCTACCTGAGTATTGTTACTGACCATGTCCACCCCTTTATGACTACAGTGTACCCATCTTCTGATGGCTCCTTCCAGCAGGATAATGCACCATGTCACAAAGCTCCAATCATCTCACCACTGGACAATGAGGTCCCTGTACTCCAATGACCTCCACAGTCACCAGATCTCAATCCAATGGAGCACCTTTGGGATGTGGTGGAGATTCACATCATGGATGTGCAGCCGACAAATCTGCAGCAACTGCGTGATGCTATCATGTCAATATGGACAAAATTCTCTGAGGAATATTTCCAACACCTTGTTGAATCTATGCCAAGAAGAATGAAGGCAGTTCTGAAGGCAAAAGGGGGTCCAACCCGGTACTAGCAAAGTGTACCTAATAAAGTGGCCGGTGAGTGTATATCCCAAACCTGTGAAGCTCAAATTGAGCAAATTTATAAATATAAGTTATAGTAGTAAAAAAAAAAAGATCAGTACATTTATAGATAAAGCAAACTAAAGCTAAAAGCAAATGTTGCCCTTTTCTGTTTCATTTTCTTGCCACCCATCACTGATTGGGCATCATAGAGGAAGAACCAAGTTCAACATGTGGAGGATTGGAGATTTGCAATTATATTAAACATAACAATATGATGTTACTGTTAGCAACCTGAAGAAGAATGTGTCACCTTTGTGATTAATTCTCGTGCCTAATGTTCTATTAGAATGGACAAAAGTGGAGGTTTGCTATGGAAAATCTCTGTAAGCCAATGCAAATACGGGCGCTGTTTCTGGGATTTGAATCGCATGCAGACGCATTGAAGGAACATGGCACTAATCTTTGTTACATAAAATATTTGCTCGTTTATTTATGAAGCGTTCTATTCCTTGGAAACTGATATTTTAATTAACAAAATCTAACAATCTAATTCTAACCAGCGGGAGAGTCCTGTAACATATGGTCAAACAGAAACAAATGAATAAAACCAAGTAAAATGTATTCTAAATAGCTCTGTGTACAGTAAAGGACTGTATAAATGAATATTAGAACACACAGGCTTGAAATTGAATAACATTTTCCATAATACAGACTCATTTAGAGGAAGCGTTTAATTCTGGAGCCAAGATCTTGGCGACATACGGTTTCAGTGCAGGACAATTACATTAAAGTTTTTGGGTATACAGGTTCCAGGCACAAGGTGAGTATACGGCAGGATAGTTATTAAGTGTTTGTGGGGGGGGGGGGGGGATTTGTATTAAGCGCTCATTTTAGGGCTTAGGTTAGATGTTAGAGTTGGAGCCGGTTTAGGTGTTCAGGAACTAGTTAAATGATAGAGTGTGGGGAAATTTGGGATCATCTTAGGGATTAAAGCAGAACTCCCCCATCCATGCTCCATGCTTTAGTTTGTTGAGAAAACACCTCCCTAGCATTTCTAGCCACAGCCATCTTGAATAAGGGCAGATGATTCATGTAGCATTTACTTCCTGGAATCCATTCACCTTTAGTTCAGGCATGCAGACAAGTGGGTGTGCTTAGCCATAGCTCCCAACTGTCCCTGATTTCGAGGGACTGTCCCTGATTTGGAGCAATGTCCCTCTTTCCCCCTCATTTGTCCCTCATTTTGGTCTGATCCATATATTTTACCACAAAAAACTGGGAAAACGTATTGACTCGAGTATAATAAAAAATATAAAAGTATTCAGCGCTGACAAATAACAATCTAAACAAATAAATATGAATTGCAAGCTGGCACTCAAGGTCAACTCAAATAAAACCTCCAAAGAAACATACAAAAGAAAGAAGTGCAGCGCAATAAAGAAGTTCAGATAAGTGCATGTGCGGACAGCACAAATCAGAAAAAACGGTGCAGTGAGGAGTAAAATGCTGTATCCAGTCAGAGTGATCCCTCCACCACAGGTAAAGCTGGCCTCTTACCTCATGGATTCGACCTGAAACAGGTCACAAAGCAGTAAGCAGAAATCAAATCAGCAAGAGAGATGCCCTCTGGATAGCATCTTCACGTCCATAATATGGTATACTTAAGAAGCTCCAAACATATATAAAGACAGAAGGAGAAGGATCTAGTGCTCACTGTCTTAATAACTTTTATTAAAATAAGAAGTAAATGAATACACTCACATGAGGCTGCACTCAGAACCAAGTGACGGCATACGAGCATGTAAACAAACCATCAAGATGGCCGCGGGTGACGTCACGCGTGACTCCTGACCCCCGGGGGGGTTAAAATGTTAGGAGGTATGGCTTATCTGAGAAAGCCCCTCCTCCAGATGGAAGAAAAAGAGATGCCCATGAAGACGCCATGATGACATTATTTTGGCCTACGACAGAAACCAGAAAGCAACTGAAGAAATGTGAAAAAAAGTTTAAAACAAGTAAAATATAATACACCTTCCTATCTATTTACTAATGCTAGCAGCATAAGAATTAAAAATAGTTAATGCTGATTGAAAGAGTTTAGTTCTGTTTTAAGTATTGGGGATTGGGTTAAGGCAGTGTTTTTCAACCTTTTTTCAGTCAAGGTACCCTTTAGAATTCTGGACAGGCACCCCATTGTGAAATATAAAAACTATCCTAATAGTTTTACGTAATGCGGCAGCATCGACCCATGTAGGACACCCAACGTTAGAGGCAGTGGCGGCTGGCGCTCAATATTTTGGTGGGGGCGGCAAACCAACGCCACTCCCCCCCCTGTGGGAGATGGACATGAGGGCGGGGAACATCAGTAACACCCAACACCTCCCCACCCCACCGCGGGAGATGGATGGGAATGCGGCGATTACCAGCACCACACCCCCCCCGCGGGAGATGGAAGACCTCCTCACCCTAGGGGGCAGATGAAGAGTCCTGCCCGGGATTACACTCCGATCTCCCCTCCTCCTCCCTCCCCTGTCTGAGCCAGGGAGTGCTGGATGTGTCTGTGCCTCTGCAGGTGAGCCATCCCTGAAGACCTCTCTTTGTGGTCATTGCTTCTCCTCCCGGCCGAACAGGAAGTGGCTCCAGAGACTCCCGTCTCAGGAGCCACTTCCTGATTGGCCAGGATGAGAATCAGGAAGACAATAGTAAATATTATTTCGCTATTGTTACACAACTGGGTGGGGTCAGGGCGTAGTGCTCTGCACCCCGAGCCCACCCTTTTTTTAAGCCAATTAGAGCCTTCAAAAAAAAAAAAATTAAAAAAAAACCCATGGAAATTCATCAGTCTGGCGCCCTGCATGTAGATTAGGGGCCCGTCCCATGGATTAGGGGGGCGGCGCCCCTGACATCACTGGTTAGAAGTGATTTATTCTTCCAAAGCAAATACACTTTTGCACACTGGTGCTGACCAGTATTCTAATGTTTCTCTTCTCCCTCCGTTTCTCTCCATCACTCAGCTAATATGACCCCAGTGTTGATGGAAAGGGGCAGGGGAGGGTCAAACAAGGATGCTGTGCAGGCAATCAGCACCCTTTTTATCAACACTGATGACGTCATTGGTCGTTAGGATGCCGGTGGCTGGAAGGTTGAAATGGTGCACAATGAAAACCTGTGGTTTTGTGTAACTAAAAGGCAGGCTTCATCCACCTGCTAGCTTGTATACATTTTTGGGCAATTTTTAGGCATTTTGCTAAGGCACCCCTGAAGAAACCTTAAGGCAACCTTGTTGAAAAAGGCTGAGTAAGGAATAATTTTTAGTTTAGGTTACAAAAAAAAGTGTACCACCCAAACCTTTTTTTTTAGTTTTGGATAAAATTGGAAGGGGTAAAAACCTTAGTCTGGGGCACAGTTACAGGGATGCACCCCCACTTCCTGTCCTGGTGACAACAGTTTACAGGACAGGAAGTGAGGGAAACTAAAAGCACCACAGACAGATTTAAAAATGATTTCTTTAGTGGAATATGGTAATATTAGAACCCCCATCAGATTTTTATTCCTGCCTGGGTCCCAGTTTTACATTTTCCCTCTCCCTGTCTGGTATAATCATTGTCTACAGCAGTGTTTCTCAACTCCAGTCCTCAAGGCACCCTAACAGGTCATGTTTTCAGGCTTTCCATTATTTTGCACAGGTGATTTGATCAGTTTCACTGCCGTAGTAATTACCACAGCCGTTTCATCTGAGGGAAATCCTGAAAACATGACCTGTTGGGGCGCCTTGAGGACTGGAATTGAGAAACACTGGTCTACAGGACTGGACATTGAGAAGGGTTAAAGTAGAAGAAGAATGGTTAAAGTAGAACTCCAAACATTTTTTTAGCTTTGACTGTAGTGGGGAAGGGTTTAAGCCTATGTTAGATTTGTATTGCTTCATATCCTTATTGGGGACACTCCCTTTTCATATCACAAAATGAACTGAGTGCCAATTGTACCTTTGGCAGCTTCTACCAGAACAAGTATCCCTGTTGTATATCCCTTCTCTGTTCATTACTTCTGTTCTCCAGAGACAACCATTAAGTGTTATATTTTCCCTCTTTTCTATTGTAGCTCCCTCCTAGGCTAGGGATGCTAGGTAAATTTAGTACGGCTCGCTCTGTAATCAGAGGAGCTGCAATCTGCTACCCTGGCCTGCTCTGGTTCCACAGTCTGGGTATTTGATTGATTCCCTCTGAGTTTGTTGAGGACATTCCAGAAGTCGGGGTGGGAAATTCAAATGCCCAGATTGGGCTCTTACTTTCCCCCCGTTAATCCCTGGGGAGGTGTGCCCAGATGGTGGGTGAGGAGCAGGTATAAACCTGGAAACCAAAGAGATTTCTTCTTCCCCTGGAGGAAGGGGGACTGTGTGCTCCAGGGGTCTGCTACGCCCTGAAGCTTTCCTGACTGGCTGCTTCTACTGGGATCTCCTAAACTGCAACAGTAAAAAAAATAATACTTTGTACTTACTGTACATTTTTGTTTCTTGAAGTCCATTGAGGGACACAGAATAGTAGTAATTTTGTGGGTTATACTGGCTCTTATAGGAGGTCTGGACCCTGGCAAGCAAAATACAAGGCATCCTCCCCCATGTAACCCATCTTCAACTGTCATGCTTCATAAGACCTATTGTAATAGCAGGCAGGACCTGTATCCCTCAATGGACTTCAAGAAAAATATTTTACAGTAAGTACAAACATTTTATTTTTCTATTACCCACTGAGGGACAAATGATAGTGGTAATTCTTGGATATGTGAAGTTAAAAAGGAATCCAAAAGAGGGGAGGGGAAAAGCCACTAATGATGAAGGATCTTACCGCAACAGTTGGAGAATAAATCAATGCTTGAACAAGGGCTTGATCGAGAAGAATTACACTAATCTAGTATGGTCAGCATCGAGGGAATGACACAGAGGATCAACCAGTAGTTCCAGAGCAGGACAAATGATCCCAGAAGGCAAAACTAGACCTTAAGTCGAAAGATGAAGTAAGCCCATCAATTTAACAGTTTCAAAAAAAGTTAAACTTCTGGCATGTGACGGGAATGTAGCTGTCGCATTGGTTGTGCTCTCAACCAAGTTGTCAAACCATCCAATAGCTGGTGTCATAACTGATCCCATGTGCAGCATCATGGCAGTTGGAGATTAAACAGAGGCCAAGATGGCGGCTTCCTTGTCTGAAAACGATAGGAGGGTTTACTTCCACTTTAACAAAAAGAAAAAGCCTAAGCTTAGCATATCTAACTCTGGATGTCATAGAAAGAAGTTTGGACAGGTAAAGTATGTCCATAAAAAAAATAAACATAAACATAAAAAAAAAAAAAAAAAGAAAGAATAGGTAATAGTTGAATGATTTAAAGAAAACTCTTCCGACTGTAGGGAAAGGGAGGTCCATATAATAAGGATGTCATCAGAGTAAAAAGTAAGGCAATCTCTAAAATAAGTAAATTCTGTAATCTAAACCTAAAGGATCACCATTACATATTATAAAAATGATCTGAAATATTCTCTGCATTTTTTCTCATGACTGACATCCCTCAAGAAATCCATAATGCTCAATAAAAAAAAAAAAAAAGCTACGGACAACTTCTTTTATTTATTACATGTTAACACCCACAGCTATGACATTTCAAACGTGATGGAAAAAACCTTGCCTTTAGTAATTGCCCCCCCCCCCTTCCCCAAGCCCCTCATTTTGTAAAAAAAAAAAAAAAAATATATATATATATATATATATATATATATATATATATATATATATATATATATATAATTTTTTTGTTTGTTTATGTGGAGAACTGTAGGACCTTCTACGCTAGACTAATAGCAACTCTTGAAATCCCAAGCTTAACAACAGTGCGTGCCTCATACATAAAACGCATACAGCATTGATGCCCATAATGAGGCCTTGAGTGAGTTAAATCCAAAGTGGTTGCCATGGTAGCCCATCTCCATCTCTCTTAAAGAGGAAAAGCACTATTATGTAATTATTAATAACAGTGCGTTGGGCTAAGCCAAAGCTCACGATGGCTTATGGTTGCAGGGGGAGAGTACCAATGGACCCTTGAATTAGGCTGCTTTTATCCACGCAGAATATAAAAATTCAGGGTCACCACAAAGGGAAATGGTTCATTTTAGAAACGTGAAAAATATAAATACATAGAAAAGAGTCACATACTGTATATTATTAAAAACCACATGCTTATCATTCTAAGCTAATTCTAATAAAAAAAAAAAAGATTTAGCTTTTTACATTGCCGGAGACTTTTTCTTTTCCAATTTGCGGTTGTTCCGAAAGTTTTTTATTTTTATACATGTGCACACTTGTTCAGTTGCTCTTGCTTTTATCTGCAATCCTGCGCGACCTTTATAGAGTACCTTAATCTGCAACTGCAATATAACGGTACTTAGAGGTAAAATATCAAGGCAAAAAAAGCAAGTCTCTCATAAAAAGGTTAGCAATCTCCCAAGTCCTTTATTCCATCTATTCTCGGGAACAAACAAGGAGTACACCATACAGTCTTGATTGTCTGGCTTGGGGCCTCATGCCTAACTACAGCTTTTGAGGGAGAGAAAAAAAAAAAAAAACCCTAACCCATTACCAAGGTATTTTCTGTATTTTTAGTTCCACTTAGGTGCCATCACTTAAAGAATTTTCCATTTATTTACAGCACGCACTATATATTTTTGGCAAGCATGTGGGCCAAAGGTTATTCTGCTCAACAAATGGTAAAGCCATAAGTGGTGTATTGTATAAATGATCAATAAATGCTGACATACTGACATTATTTTCATTATTAAAGGGTATACTGCTAGGCTGAATTCTTTTCATATTAATATAAAGACATGAAATCATGCATACTTTAATATAAATATACAGAGCGGGCCAAAGGTAGGTATCTATTACTTCTACATTATACATTATAGTACATTATGCATTATAGTACATTATACATTACAATGGGGCCTCTTCCCATTTTTCTGTGTCGGTTGCCTTGCCACCACCTTCTCATAGCCAGCTGAAGATTGTGACGCAAGGAATAGAAGTGGAGCCGCTCAACTTCAGAATCCAAAATAAGTTTATAAAAGTTACCCAATACAAGAGAAATCCACCTGCTCCCTCTTACATGTTTCACTCCATCCGTGGCTTAGTCAAAGTTACATACAGTATTTAATTTGGATGAAAAAAGTCCATCACGCTCAACTAAAAAAGAAAACCTCCATATAGGAGTTTGGTATCAAAAGGTTTCGAAAAAAAAAAAGTTTTGTAACAAGCCACCAGATGGCAGCACAAGGCTGCAAATGCGCAGCCACAGGGAGCACCGACCTTCATAAGTCAGTGTGCCGAAAGACATCGTCCTGTGTACATCGGGAGCTGTGCAACTGGTGCTATTCTGACCACGTGCATTACCACGTCTGCTCTTTCATCATGCACAGCAATGATGACAACACAAGCGATACTGCAATGAGTCATTCGAGGTGTTTTGAGTGGCACGAGCACTTCAAGGGCGGAAGAACATCACTGGAAGACAACGAGAGATCAGGAAGACCTTCACGAGCTCAACCCCCGAATTCTGCGTAAAACTTGGCAAATCTGCCACAGAGGCGTTTTACATGATTCGGCAAGATTACGACAATGCTACAATGTTTAAGGTGTTTTGAGTGGCATGCGCAATTATTCTCTGAAGATCATCATGCACAAGTTGCCGAATGGTTTCGACATTTCCGGGGATTGAGCTTGTTGAAAGGTCTTCCTGATCTCTAGTTGTCTTCCAATGATGTACACAGGACGAGGTCTTTTGGCATACTGACTTATGAAGCTCGGTACTCCCTGTGACTGTGCACGCAGCCTTGTGTTTCCATCCGTTGGTGTTACTAATAAAGCATGATTCGGTTTTCTCCAGCGGGGGGAAAGAATTCCTTCCTGATCCCCCAAGAGGCAATCGGATATTCCCTGGATCAACTTTACCTATAAATGTTAGTATCCAGTTATATTATGTGTATCTAGGGAAGAAACCAGGCCTTTTTTTAAAGCAATCTACTGAGCTGACCAGAACCAGCTCTTGATGGAGTCTATTCCACATTTTCACAGCTCTTACTGTGAAGAAAACTTTACGTATTTGGAGACCCCTTCCCTGCCAGTGTAATTTACGCCGTAATCAGTCCATTTTTATAGCACTGATCGCTGTATAAATGACAATGGTCCCAAAATAGTGTCAAAAGTGTCCGATGTGTCCGCCATAATGTCACAGTCACAATAAAAATCGCAGATCGCCGCCATTACTAATAAAAAAAATGAATAATAAAAATGCCATAAATCTATCTTCTATTTTTTAGATGCTATAACTTTTGCTCAAACCAATCAATACCAAAAATATGTAGGAGAATACATATCGGCCTAAACTGAGAAAGAAATTTGTTTTTTTTTAAAATATTTTTTGGGGATATTTATTATAGCAAAAAGTCAAAAATATTGCTTTTTTTTCAAAATTGGCGCTCTTTTTTTGTTTATAGCGCAAAAAATAAAAACCGCAGAGGTGATCAAATACCACCAAAAGAAAGCTCTATTCGTGGGGAAAAAAAGACGTCAATTTTATTTGGATACAACGTCGCAATTGTCAACTAAAGCGATGCAGTGCCGAATCGCAAAAAATGCTCCGGTCAGGAAGGGGGTAAAATCTTCCGGGGCTGAAGTAGTTAGAGTCCCTAAAAATTTGAAACAATGGCTTTACAATGACAGAGCTCAATTCTTTTAGGATCTGTGGGTGGATGCCATCTGGTCTAGGTTCATTATTCACTTTTATTCTGCTAAATATTTCTGGACCTTATCAATTTATGACTAAGCTATGGATGAAGTGAAATGCGGAAAAAGCAGGAGCAGGAGCAGGTGGATGTATCTTTTATCAGGTAAATTTAATAAACTTATTTCGGACTCTGTAGTTGAGAGGCTCTGCTTCTTGTCTTTGCATCGTAATCTATAGCTGGCCCAAGGACTATTTGGAGCTGGCACTCTTCTGTCGGTGCAGCAGGGGGTGGAAAAAACTAGGGTTATTACTATGGAGTTATTTAGGGATTGTTTGCATTAAGTACCTTCCCACAGTGTTGGATCGGGCAAAACGGCATCATTGATTGGAGGACATGTTTACCCAACCTGACATCTATGGACTTCTATTTTTGGGGCGTAGTAAAGGATAACATTTTTGATAGGAAGCTTAACATTGTGGATGAACTGAAGGGGTTTATTTTACATGCATTTATGGACATTGACACTAACCAGGATTTGTGTCTGTCTGTCACATTGTCGGCGACGGGATACTGGAAAGTTGCAGTGATGATTGAGGACATCTCAATAACTGAATGGTATCATAGTGTCAGGGACAGGTACTAGTGATGCTAAGACACTAAATATGACCTGAACAGTACTATATACCTACTGTGGCCATATTGTTCTCTATACTTGTAAAGTAAAATAAATAAATACATGAAACATACAATTAAAATAAAATGCCATGATCCGTTCAGTAATGCATATATACTATAAATTGCTGTGATCCGATAAGTAATGTTTACCTACTATTGGACCACCCTGTATAGTACAAGGCGCCAGGGATGGGTCCCATTGTGGAAGATACAGCTCTCTCCTGTTTGGTTTATGGTCCCCTTAAGGGGTATCAGAGGATTAATAGACTCAGTAGGATTTACAATACAATAAACTACATAGAGCACACGATGGAGTAGTATAGGTTTGTGACAGATGGCTCAAAGAAGTCATGAGAGCTGTAGTATTTCTGGGCCCTGCTGTCTCCAAGTTGGAAAACACCCCCTGAGGGTACAAGTCTGCTAAAGTCTGTGAAAGAACTGCGTTATTATGCTGAGAATAAGTGGATTTAAATTATGTTACTGAGTCTGTATTTTGTATACGGCTGTTCTGGTAATCCCTGACCCTTGAACTTTACATTTCTTGCTTGGATGTGGGTAGGTAAAGATATGGCTGGGAACAGCCATTTAAATGTAGAATAATGACAGAGGATGATGTACCTGGTGCATGTGATGGGTTGAGCCAAGCTCTGAAATATGCAGTGAGATGGAAGAGCTGAGCTGGTCAAGCAGCAAGCACTGGTCAATGTGCAGGCACAGAGCAGATGTGATGAGGATCTGGCTCAGAAGTAAGAGGATCTGGTGTAGGCAATTGCAGCCCAGCAAGAAAGTACCCATTTTTTGACAGCTTAGCTGATTGATCAGCGAGATGCCACAAAGAAACAGATAACATCCTAGCAAGAGGTTGGGCCACAGCTCTCTCAGGGATGTGTGCAAACAGTTGTTGCTCCTAAAATCAAGCCAACTGTTTAGGCAAGCCACTATCTGCAAAAACTGACCCCAAGCAATGAAGCGGAAGGCTTTTTTTTACCACATTTGAGAGGGCAGTAGATAGAGAGAGGTGGCTCCAGGAACATTAAGCCAGTTCCATTGCCCCTATCTCAACGGGAATCCATAAAAGGCCTACTACAATTCCCCACCTGTTCAGACCAATCAGTTGAAAGCAGAGATTGTGGCCCACCTTAGGATGACTACTGCGGTCTGGGACCAAAGAGTGCATAACAGGGGATATTGACTAAACTTCCCTGAAGTTTCAAATACATGATCTGGTGCAACTTATTAAGTAGTGGCTGCAGTCAAAAGTCTCAAATGGTGGAGTGGGTCATGGTGTCTGGTGATCTCCAGCATATGTTTAGCCATGGCAGCCCCAAATCTGCATATCAGGTGGCGTATATGGTAGAGAGCTACATGATGGTGAAAGATCTAATCAGGCCTGCGAGACGACACCTAATTTCTTCACACACTGAGGTCTCCTATAACTTCCAGGTAGGTAGCTCTAGAAAACCCTGGACCACAGCTCTTCAGAGGTCTACCCTAACCCAGAGAACTGGGAGTGTCAAATGCAGGTGGTATCACTCTAGGGGGTATACTCAAGTCTAGTGTCTATTACAAGAGGAGCTGCTGCAATGCATACCCACCTGGAAGGCCTTCTTTTCTGGTGCCTCCATGGAAGCATATCTGTGACAAGCTCTGCCCTGGCTACTCCCTCAGGATCAGTGAATATTATAAAAGAAAAGGATTAGTGCACTCCCAGCATTCTCCTTTTTTTCCTCATACATTATGATCAGTGAATGGTGACCTTACCTCTGCAGTCAGCAGCTTCCAGCTGGGTTCAAGCCTCTCCCAGGTGCAGTCCCTATTCTTGGGCAGCTAAATGCGCTAAAAAGATAGGGAGTCCCTTCTGTGGGTCTTTTGGGACAGCAGTTGTCTCCTAACTAAGAGCTCCTATCTGCATTTATATACTGGCATTTGCTCAAGCCTGCAGCAGAGAAAGCAGCTATATCTATTTTTCACTTAAACTTTTTCTTCCATTTCTCCCTCCTGGCCTCTATTCTATCTCCCTGTTAAAAAATGGACAGTTTCCCCGGTGGGGCTTTAGACAGCAATATCTTGATATTCAGAAATAATAAAAAATGTATAACCAGTAAGTGCTTTTATTGAACCATGAACAATTGTAATGCTATAATTCAATTGGCATTACAACATAGAGCGCTGGCCAAGTAGTACAATACACATTCCACAATATAAAGTCGACACATATTTACACAAAATTATATACAGTCATACATTTCCAGGGCTGTTGACGGTATAAATCCCCGACGCGTTTCGACCTGTGTACGGTCATCATCAGGGGGATAGTTGGTTCTATAAAATACATTGAATATCTTCAAAATTTAAGAACATGTCATCATAAATCTCATTATAAGGTTAAAAGTGGTAGTATATTTACCGCTGAAAGGTAGAGGGAATAATCCTTTGGCCAGTAAAAGCCGTAAATGGATCCGGGGGGCCCCCATATTCGCCCCGGTCTCCCCAGAGCACATGAGTCCAGCCTAAGGGGCTTACAAGGAGCCACATAGACGCCCTCCAGGGGAAGGAGAAGTCAGCACCTGCGACAAATACCCAATAAGTCAAAATGATTCTCAGCACATTGGCAAAAGTATGAAGTGTATAGGCTATCTGCAATCCTAGTGATCAATATATATTGATCTGGTGTCCTAAGGTTTCATGATTGTAATTAATTATATAGAAAGTGGCACAACCATAAAAGAAATGGTTGTATAGTTATAGGGTTGTTTGAGTGGTGTGGTGTGTAAACACAGGTGGGTGGGAAGTGATATGTGGTACTAGAAATATGAGAAACCCTTTGAGTGATAAAGTAAAATTAAATGGATGGCCAGCACAATGCTGACTACAGTGCTATGTCAAGGTGACATAGCACTGTAGTCAGCATTGTGCTGGCCATCCATTTAATTTTACTTTATCACTCAAAGGGTTTCTCATATTTCTAGTACCACATATCACTTCCCACCCACCTGTGTTTACACACCACACCACTCAAACAACCCTATAACTATACAACCATTTCTTTTATGGTTGTGCCACTTTCTATATAATTAATTACAATCATGAAACCTTAGGACACCAGATCAATATATATTGATCACTAGGATTGCAGTTAGCCTATACACTTCATACTTTTGCCAATGTGCTGAGAATCATTTTGACTTATTGGGTATTTGTCGCAGGTGCTGACTTCTCCTTCCCCTGGAGGGCGTCTATGTGGCTCCTTGTAAGCCCCTTGGGCTGGACTCATGTGCTCTGGGGAGACAGGGGCGAATATGGGGGCCCCCCGGATCCATTTACGGCTTTTACTGGCCAAAGGATTATTCCCTCTACCTTTCAGCGGTAAATATACTACCACTTTTAACCTTATAATGAGATTTATGATGACATGTTCTTAAATTTTGAAGATATTCAATGCATTTTATAGAACCAACTATCCCCCTGATGATGACCGTACACAGGTCGAAACGCGTTGGGGATTTATACCGTCAACAGCCCAGAAATGTATGACTGTATATAATTTTGTGTAAAGATGTGTCGACTTTATATTGTGGAATATGTATTGTACTACTTGGCCAGCGCTCTATGTTGTAATGCCAATTGAATTATAGCATTACAATTGTTCATGGTTCAATAAAAGCACTTACTGGTTATACATTTTTTATTATTTCTGAATATCAAGATATTGCTGTCTAAAGCCCCACCGGGGAAACTGTCCATTTTTTAACATTATTGTTTCGGGGTGTGCAGCGCATGCGTCTCTCCCACATGTGTTTTTCTCTTTATTACTGAATTTTGGGTGGTTAAACACCCCTTCCCCCCTATGACACATGAGAGACATGGCAGGAGCTTTGTGTTGCTTACACGGCCCTTCAAACCCTCACATGTCTAAAACCTCTTTTGATACGATACGCATTTTGGGGGTGACACTTTGTTTGCCTCTTGCGGAGGAAACGCCCCCCAAAATGGGGGAGTAGATCGTAACTGTATCTTTCCCCACCTCATGCATCAGGATAGATCTATTTTAGACTCCTGTTATTGCAGTAGATCAGATGTTCAACTAACACCTGCTCTGTAAATATACATGTTAGGATCTAGGGTCAGTGAGCTATCACTCAGCTCCTGCATAAATTCAATGATTACCTCATCATCTACAATTTAGTGCCTACTGCATTTACATATGCACTTTAGATTATGGCCGTCATGGATCATGGTGGACCTCTGCCGCCCCTGTCGGCTTCATGGAGGTGAGTCCTGGTCCAATTGAAGGCTTCCCGGCAGGGTGAGAATGTGGGGGTGATGCAGGATCTGAGCTCTCCCCCCCATGCTCTGATTGACGGACGTTTGTATTCATCGTCCGCCGACGTGAGCTTCACTCTGCCGGCGGCATCCCTTGATCACCTCCGGATGAGCCGCGGCGAGGTGCGCATGTGCGAGTTACTTTGGCGTGTGCACGGCGCCGCGACATCTCGCGGTTTGCGGCGGAGTTGACGGCAGCTGCCGGGGTTTTTTTTTTTTTTTTTGCCTACAGGGATGCCGGGGGAGCCACATGTGGGCTGCTCACTCTGGGGGGGAGGAGATCAGCACCTGTGCCTACTCAATTAATTGCCTACTTTAGGCATATATCCATGATCGGCTGCCTGTGAGTCTTACTATGACTCCATGCAGACCGTAATGGATGGCACTGCACAAATCCTTTTTTTTGGCTCCAGCTTTTTACCTTTTTTGCTCCATTGCAATTTGGTTCATACAAGTCAAACTTTACTACATCAGCCACACTGTGGCACAAGGTAAATTATTATACTATACATATACCCTTACTACTCTAATATTACAACACTACACTCATACTCCTATAATCAGTTTAGATCTTCCACACATGTTTTTGATTGTTTTATTTGGTTTTATTCATTCACACACTCTCCTTTTGACTTGTTTTTCACTTTTATTCCACCATGTGTTGGCTGACACCATACACTCATTTCATTCACCTTGACATAGCACTGTAGTCAGCATTGTGCTGGCCATCCATTTAATTTTACTTTATCACTCAAAGGGTTTCTCATATTTCTAGTACCACATATCACTTCCCACCCACCTGTGTTTACACACCACACCACTCAAACAACCCTATAACTATACAACCATTTCTTTTATGGTTGTGCCACTTTCTATATAATTAATTACAATCATGAAACCTTAGGACACCAGATCAATATATATTGATCACTAGGATTGCAGTTAGCCTATACACTTCATACTTTTGCCAATGTGCTGAGAATCATTTTGACTTATTGGGTATTTGTCGCAGGTGCTGACTTCTCCTTCCCCTGGAGGGCGTCTATGTGGCTCCTTGTAAGCCCCTTGGGCTGGACTCATGTGCTCTGGGGAGACAGGGGCGAATATGGGGGCCCCCCGGATCCATTTACGGCTTTTACTGGCCAAAGGATTATTCCCTCTACCTTTCAGCGGTAAATATACTACCACTTTTAACCTTATAATGAGATTTATGATGACATGTTCTTAAATTTTGAAGATATTCAATGTATTTTATAGAACCAACTATCCCCCTGATGATGACCGTACACAGGTCGAAACACGTCGGGGATTTATACCGTCAACAGCACAGAAATGTATGACTGTATATAATTTTGTGTAAAGATGTGTCGACTTTATATTGTGGAATATGTATTGAACTACTTGGCCAGCGCTCTATGTTGTAATGCCAATTGAATTATAGCATTACAATTGTTCATGGTTCAATAAAAGCACTTACTGGTTATACATTTTTTATTATTTCTGAATATCAAGATATTGCTGTCTAAAGCCCCACCGGGGAAACTGTCCATTTTTTAACATTATTGTTTCGGGGTGTGCAGCGCATGCGTCTCTCCCACATGTGTTTTTCTCTTTATTACTATTCTATCTCCCTTTCCTTGCGTTCCTCTCTCTCTTTTTTGCTTTCTTCCTCCCCCACCACCTTCCCCTCCTGGTTGCTATAGTGGGAGGAGCGCACCTCGCGTCGGATTTTCTGAGTCCCTCAGCATCTTCCTGCTGGCTCTGCGCATGCGTGGACGTCAGGAGCTGGCTTGGTGGACCCGGTTGAGTCGGGCGAGCCGCATTTGTCCTAGTGCAGCCGGCTGTGCTTACGCGGTCTGGCCTAAGGTTGTGGTGGCCATCTGAAATAGGGGCAAATTTTTAGCCCTTGTTTGTCAAAATCATTTTTTAGAGGGTTGTATCTTCCACAGATGACCCTCCCCTCTCCATTGTTTATTACTGGGGGCTTTTAGCATGGCATCCTGTTGTCATCTGAGGAGGTTGCCTATGCGGGTAGCTCCTGGAGGGGACCCCGTTTTTTGCCAACGGTAAATGTAATTTCTTTCTTTTTTTTTTTACCCAGGAATACCGTTTCCTTGCTCCATCTGAAATACCAGACGCTAACTCATTTCTTTCTCTAGCTGCTTTTTCTGTCTGCTGCATAAAATAAGCAGTATGCCACCCGAACAAGACCCTCTTCAACATTAAGGTAGGGACCGTCGTGCAGAGGAGTAAAAAAATAAAAAGAGCACTCATGCTGGTACATATATGTATTTCAGCCTTGTACGCCAAGCGGACATCAAGGCGACATAAACAAACCTATGAAGACTCCAACCAGGGCACACAATCCAGATCAGGATACCATGCAAGCAGGGAGAGTTCATCCGTGAAAAGACATAGTTCTTCACATTCAACAACTCTCAAATCCCTAAATGCAGAGCATGCGGGGTCATCCCATTACCAGCCAGTTGGTCTGAAAAAGCTGTTTTAGAGTCTATGCAGCAGAGTCAGAGGGTTAACAGGTAAGCTGTCCTACTCAAAAGATGGGCAGGGGTTACATAGCGGAACAAGCAACAGCAGTTCCATTGCAGCAATTAGCTCAACCTCCTCCAGAAAAGTTAACTCTTCCTGGCCCATCCACAAAAGAAAACTCTCACCTCGCAGCAAGTATCCCTCCTAGTAACAAGTCCTTATGGGGCAGTCCTCCTCAATATATTATATTACTGTCCGTCCTGCTGTATTGGCCTCTAGGGGCAGCATTGTCCATGTATCATGTCTATCTATCTTCAATGTCTTTTGGTCCTTTCATCTTCTGTAGCAGGACATTCATCAATCATCTTGTCAGCTATGGTCCCTTTCAAGCCTGCTTGCATAGCGTTATAACATCAGACGGTCCGGAGCAAAGCTTGTTCAGCCTTGATGATGGCCTGATCTCTTCTTTCAGATATGCTACAAAGCTTTGATGTGCATCTTGTTACATTCCAGACCTGGTATCAACCAGAAAGAACATCAGACCTTTACCCTTTAAAACCATGGAACTGCAAGTATCAGCATGGCTGATCTTTGGGAATAGGAAACAGATATGTAACAGATCTATGACAGATCCAATTCAAACTCTGGATAATACCAAAACACTGTTACCAATAAACACAGTAACATTGACAGAGAGACTCCAGAAATATGACATTAAATCAGATGTCCTTCCTCATTCTTTATAGGGCCAATATGGTGTGTCCTCCCTTTGTTACTGTTTACATACTTAAAGAATTTTTTTTAGCTTTCCTGCGCTGTCTTTCGTGTTCTATCTTAGCCGCCCTAATTGCACCCTTACATTTCTTGTTGCATTCTTTAAAAAGTCTCAATGCTGATGATGATCCCTCAACCTTGTATTTTTTGAAGGCCTTCTCCCTTGCTTTTATATGCATTTTACATTGGAATTAAGTCATCCAGGACTTTTGTTTGCTCTTTTAAATGTATTACCCAATGGGATACATTGGCTAATGCCCTTATTTAATACGCTCTTAAAGCAAACCCATCTCTCCTCCGTGTTCTTTGTTCCTAAGATTTTATCCCAATTTATGCCTTCTAGCAAGGTTCATAGTTTAAGGAAGTTGGCTCTTTTGAAATTCAGTGTCTTTGTATTCCCCTTCTGTTTCCTATTTGTGTGATTTATATTGAAACCAATTGACCTGTGATCGCTCTATCTTAAATTTGCCCTGTATTTCCACATCCGTGATCTGGTCTGTAGTGTTGGTAATCAGTAGATCCAGTAACGCTTTATTTCTAGTTGGTGCGTCTACCATCTGAACCATGAAATTGTCCTGCAAGACATTTAGGAACTGGCGAGCCTTAGACGAATGCGTGCGTCTGGATAATTAAAATCCCCCATTATAACACTTCCCATCTTTGCTGCTAATCCAAATTGTGATAGGAGATCCATCTCCCCCTCCTCTCTCAGGTTAGGGGGCCTATAGCATTCTCCCAGTATTATTTTCCCCTTAGCTTCAACCCTTTGGAGCTCTACCCACAAGGATTCCACCTCCTCCCTAGCTCCCTTAGTGATGTCATCTCTCACATTCACTTGTACATTATTCTTGATATATAGGCATACCTCTCCCCCATTTTTTATCCTCTCTATCCCTGCAATAAAGGGTATACCATCGAATGGTTACCAGCCAATCATGAGAGCTGTTGAACCAGGTCTCTGAGATTCCCACAAAATCAAAATTCTCCTCGTACAACAGTATCTCTAGTTCTCCCATCTTGTCCGACAGGCTCCTGGCATTGGTGAACATGCCACGTTGTTTAGACCGGTCGCATACTATTCTCTTATTGGGTGTTCCGAGATTGCAACTAGGACTTGTTACTATACTTACCTTGGGTTTATGTGCTTTAGTCAACCTACCACTACTGCCCCCAATACTACCCTCTAGAATGTGTTCCGTGCTGACTATCTCTACCTCTAGGCCCTCCCCCACATCCCCTGAGAATACTACCTTGGAGTTCCTTTTCCTCAATTTAGCTCCTAAGTCCCTAAAATCGCACTTTAGGACACCCCATCTGCCTCTGGCTTTGTCATTGGTGCCAACGTGCACCATGATACCCAGATCTTCCCCAGCCCCTCCCAGTAATCTGTCCACCAGATCCATGATGTGCCGAACCCGAGCGCCCAGTAGACAACATACAGTTCGGCACTTCAGGTCTTTGTTACAGATTGGCCTCTCTGTCCTAAGAATTGAGTCCCCCTACCACCAGAATCTGTCTTTCCCTTCCCCCCACTCTCACTGGAGGAGTTCTTCCCCTGGCAGCTAGGGGAGTCCCTCAGCTCCAGCAGTGCTGGTCCCTGACTGGTTTTACCAATGTCACTCAATGGAGCGTACTTATTGGGATGCTCCAGCCCTGGATCGGCCTCCCTGGCACTTCCCCCTCTACCCTTCCTGACTGTCATCCATCTACTTATGACAAGGTTTGGAATAAGTTTATATCTTTCGCCAATGGCAAAACTTCAATCCTGATGTACCCTCTTCCTCCCAACTCCTTGACTTCCTGCAAACAGATCTGATTTAGGATTAAGCAATTTAAGATGGTGGAAATCTCTGCTTTGACCATAAGAGATGGGCCGAAGATCCTTTAATAATTTAATTCTTCAAGACGGTCAAGATAAGCCCATCCATTAAAACAAGTCTTTCCCACTTGGGATCTCTCTATCGCCCTTATCTAAACATCCTTTTGCCCCACCTGATTCAGCATCCTTGTGGAATCTCACTTGGAAACTATTTTTCTTTGTAGCAATGGCATCGGGCTGGGGAATATAAGAAGGCAATAATATTATTTTCTGTACTCGGATACTTAAGTTCCCTCAGCCCCTTCCATCTCCGAGCCTTGGGCCCTGCCAATCCTTTTAGATCCAATTTCGACCTTCTTCATGAAGACGATATTACTTTGGTACTAAGACAATATCTTCAAGCCACAACTCCCTTCAGACTTTCATCTAACCTATTTGTAATATCCCCAAAAAAATTAAAAATAAAATAAAAACCAGGGGTAAAGAAGCATCTGCAGCGGAGGCCTCCAGAATGTGGCCCTCTGGCCATTCCGGAACTGCAGTATTCATCATGCCTAGTCATGTCTGTGAATATCAGAGCTTGGGACATGTGGTTCTGCGGCAGCTGGGAAGCTATAGTTTGCAGATCCCTGCTCTAGTACAATAGTTTCATGAATAGTCAAATTGGTTAAGAAGGCGTACAGGGCTAGGGGTCTAGAACCCCCTCTTCAGTTGGGCTGTATGCCACCCGGTTGTTTTCTGCCTCTTGGACAGCCAGAGCAGACGTATCCATCAAAATGATCTAAAGGGGCGCATCATGGTCATCCCAACATGCGTTTACGATACATTACAGAGTAGACCCGGCAACTTTCTTATCTGTAGAAACTAGCAGACAGGCTATCAAGGCTGGCATTTGCCTATTTTAAATCCTTTTTCAAATAAATCTTTTACAATGCATCATCCCACCCATTTCAGCTAGTTATTTGTCACAAGCATGCTGCCATGAAGGCACCAGGAAAACAGAAAATTGTTTCATACTTACCGTAATTTTGTTTTCCTGGTGCCTATCCATGGCAGCATACAATCCCACCCTCGGTATGCTATATTACGTAGAATGCTGGGAGTGCACTAATCCTTTTCTTTTATAATATTCACTGGTCCTGAGGGAGGAGCCAAGGCGGAGCTTATCACGGGTATGCTGCCATTGTTGGGCACCAGGAAAAGAAAATTACAGTAAGTATGAACCAATTTTCTGTTTTTTGCACCACATACCTTGGCCTATGTGAGAGACTAAAGTGCATGTAACTGTTCCACAAATACCTGATGCTGAAAAGAGGTTTCCTTATTTTGCAGCTAATTGTGCTTTGCTATATCATCAAGTTACCGAAATCCGGTAAGGTTGTAGAGCAGTTGCTGGTTCCCCAGCCATATGGGCAGATGCTACTCAATTTAGCTCATATACTATGAGGAAATGGGGGGGCCAAGAAAACAAAGGCATGTATTATTTGGTTTTACTGACAAGGGTTGAAGGCTGAGGTTGATACTGTGTTTTATGCCCCACTTGCCAAGTAACTGCTCTGG
This sequence comes from Lithobates septentrionalis, assembly GCA_037952835.1. Taxonomy (NCBI): domain Eukaryota; kingdom Metazoa; phylum Chordata; class Amphibia; order Anura; family Ranidae; genus Lithobates; species Lithobates septentrionalis. The sequence goes on from JBBDGP010000505.1 coordinate 2,123,912, forward strand.
TGTCACACTTCTGAATCCTCCGATACCTCTGTCTATAATCAAAATACCATTGGAGTGCATTGCAATGGCTCTAGTGGATCCACTGGAGAAGTTGGCTTGGGGGCATTATATACTCGCAGCACACGACTTGGTATCCTGAAGCTGTTCCTCTAAGAGATACTTTCGCTAGGACAGTTGTATGGGAATTTTTCCATATATATAAGGATTTTGGAAAGAGGACCCAACAGTGATGAAGGTAATAGCAGACTTGCCAAATTAAGCAATTGCAGACTTTTGTCTATCACCCACAGACAGATGGCCACGTCGAGACGTTTGACAAAAGTCTAAAGTCCATACATAAGAAAGTAGACCAGAGAAATCTGAAGGATTGGGATTACTTACTTCCTGATGCGTTTTTGCCATATGAGAGATTTACCAAACATCCACAGGTTTTTTTTTTTTTTTACCATTTGAACTGCTTGTATGGACTGGGACCCCATGGCTTGCTTAATTTGGTAAAAGTCATGGGAAAGGGAGACAAGGCCCCATAAAACAGTAATTGAACATATTTCTTAGATGCAAAAGAGGATCACTAATGTGATGCCATTAGTTGAGGGAACATCTTCAGAATGCTGAGGAGGTACAGAAAACAGCATACAACCATTCAGCCAATATTAGACTATTTTCAGGTTGGGGACCGGGCAGCTATAGTAATACCCACAGTAGACAGCAAACTTCCTAGCCAAATGGCAAGGCCCATTTGAGGTTGTGGAAAAAGTTGGGTAAGTAAATTAATGGGTAAATCAGCCCAGAAAAAGAAAACCCTACCAGAACTTAAGAGACTGGGAACAGGTGTCCATTTTGGCCTATACCAATTTAGGGTTCCCAGCAGGTATCAACCGGGTGAATGTTGCTACCACCCTGTCCAGGTTGCAAACTCAAGAAACAAAGGAATTTTATCAGAGAAACTAGGGCATCTTTTTCAGGCCTGCCTGGTCTTTTGAATGGCACTGAACATGACTGTCACAGAACTGATGTGAATGTCCACGCAAAACGTATTGTATTGTGGAAGCTCATAGAAAGGTCATATCTGAAGAATGTTAGGAGATTGCTGGCACTCAAAATGGGTTGATTTACCAAAACTGGAGAGTGCAAAATCTGGGGCAGCTGTTTATGGTAACCAATTAGCTTCTAATTTCAGCTTGTTCAATTAAGCTTTGATAGAGGGAGTTGGGGAGGGAATTAAGCTTTGACAAAAAAAAAAATCCAAAAACATAAACTGGAAACTGATTGGTTTCTATGCAGAACTGCACTAGATTTTGCACTCTCCAGCTTTAGTAAATCAATCCCAATGCCATTGAGGAACTGCAGTGCCAAATGACACCCTGTGGTTTGACATCTATCTTGTGCCACTGGTGTATGAATTGATAGAGAGGTTGTAACCAGGTTGATACATCAACACACTGGACCTCACCAAGGGGTACTGGCAGATACTCTTGGCCAAGGGAGCCAGGGAGAAAATTTGCTTTCTTTACACCACATTGCCAAATCTGCTACAAGATAAAGTCACTTGGGTTATATTCTACCCTCGCAACCTTTGTTGCAATCAGTAAGCTGCTCTACTGTCATCAAAAAAAATCACCCCAGTCTAACTGGATGACTTTTGGGTTGATTTACTAAAACTGGAGATTTTGCAAAATCTGCTGCAGCTCTGCATAGAAACCAATCAGTTTTGAGGTTTTTGTCTAGGCTTAATTGAACAAGCTGAAGTTAGAATCTGATTGCCTACCATGCACAGCTTCACCAGATTTTGCACTCTCCAGTTTAAGTAAATCAACCCCACTGTTATTTCCAGCATAGACTTGAAGTCCCATCTTTGTGCCAGGTGCTTGTAAGAAGCTGTGGAGGTTACTAAAACTGGGGAGTGCAACATCAGGTGCAGCTTTGCATAAAAACCAATCAGCTTCCAAGTTTTGTTAAAGCTTAATTGAACAAGCTGAAGTTACAAACTGATTGGCTGCCATGAACAGCTGCACCAGATTCTGAGTTTTAGTAAATCAACCTCCGTATAAGCTGTAATATTTCTGGGACCTGGCTAGAGACCAAATCTGAGCTGAATAATACCCATAGAAGCTTTGGAATGGACACCCATCTGTGAATACAAGCCTGTCATGAGACCTTGTTAGGTTGCTGAACTGAAGAAATGCTATGTTTGTTTTCTGCTGAAAGAGTAGTTGTGTAGCCTTTCGGGAATACACTGTTTTAGTTGATATACTGCTGTACTGGCGATCCCTAAGTTTTACAATACACACACAAAACACAGGCATTTAACGCACCCGAATAAAATAAAAATGTGCCCTCTGCATCCTAAACTGGCCCCCGCTGGTAATAAAAACACTCTACTTACATTTCCGAGCTTTTATACAATTATAGAACCCATCGGTGAATACTCTTGCAACATGCTTTAGCTTGTCAATTCACTTAAATAGAATTTTAGTACATGCCCATTAAATCCCTTTGTATATTGGAATATCAAGTATTTAGGAGTTAAATTAGGTTTCTGTACAAAATGCTTGGAACAATACTAGAAGTCACTGAGGTTGCCTGTGATTATAAAGGTAAAGGTAGCTACCTCTTCCATAGATGTACAAGATGCACAAATCAAATGGTCATGCAGTTTCTATTAAGCGATTTTCATCTGTATAGGTTTCGTCCTTGCTGACATTTATGAAAGCTATCACTAAAAAGTTTCCTGTGCGTGATATGACAAAAGATACATTACCGCCTATCAATACGGCATTCTGATTTCCGGCAATGTGAGGTCAGGGAACTCTAGATCAGCAATGCTCTACAGGACAATTCCCATGCTAGGAGTGCATATAATAACATCTAAAGCACATTTACCTTGCAGCATTAGAATTCTGAGGTCCTGTTAGGGCAGTAACTGCATGGAATTTGTAGGTTCTTCCCATGTTTGTGGGAGCTCTTCCTGGTGCTCTAGCTAGCATTCACATTCAAAAAACACACCAGAGGGTTATTCGGCTTTTGCCTTTTGTTGTGACAATGGCTGGGCCATGAAGTTTCACAATAAATTTGTTCCTCAAATAAAAGTTAAAAATAAAAAAAAAAAAATCTTAAAACAATTCAAAGCACAGTAAAAGGGCAACAGGGCTTAAAAGGCACAAAAAATAAAAATAATTCAGAGTACAGTAAAAGGACATGAGGGCTTAAAGTGATACCAAAGTCTTGTTTTTTATTTTTTGTTGTTTAATATGTTGTTATACTTACCTGCTCTGTGCAGAAGTTTTGCACAGAGCAGCCCAGATCCTCCTTTCCTCTGGTCCCCCGCAGGGGTCCTGGACCCTCCTTCCTGCCCCCACAGCAAGCAGCTTGCTATGGGGGCACCCGAGCCGAGACGCTACTGTGTGTTCATTCAGTCACAGAGCTGTGACTTGGCCCTGGCCCCCTCTCTCTCCTCATTGGCTCACTGACCTTGATTGAACACAATTGGATCCCGCTGCTGTGTCTCAGCCAATCAGGAGGGAGAGTCCCAGACAGCTGCTGCTCTTATGCAATGTCGCTGGATGGAGATGGGGCTCGGGTAAGAATTTGGGGGGCTGATGCACACAGAAATTTATCCTAATGCATAAAATGCATTAAGATAAGAAACCTTTTGCCTTTAGAACGTTAATGGCACAAAAAAAAAACCTAATATAATTCAGAGTATAGTAAAGGACATCAGGGCTTAATGGCACACAAAAAGAAAATTCTCTATAATCTACTGTATATAAAATATTAATGGCACACAAAAAGAAAATTCTCTATAATCTACTGTACCTAAAATACCCATTCAGGTGAAGGAAAATATTACCTATTCTATATAGCAGCTGCATCCCAAGAGTAAAATACAATTTTCTGAACATGTAGCTATTTTTATATTCAGCCACGGTTCTGCTTGAAAAAAAAAAAAAATTATACACAGTGTTAGTGTGCCTATATAAGCCTCTCCCCCTGCCACATTATCTAAAGCGAGACTGTCAGCGCTGGTGTTCACCAATTACCTATAGAGATGTCAGATGCATTAGCCTTCAGTTCTGTAAAAAAAATAAAATAAAAAAAAATCCCTGTTTCTTTGCAGAGAGCAATTCTAGGCCCCAAGCCCCTCTAGCAGCAACCCTAAAGCAAACCCTTGCAAGTAAACTTGACTCTTTGCTTGCAAACTCAAACTTACTTTTCTAGCACTGGGATCTTTGGCTTTATTCAAGATGTGAAACTGGATCCACGATGCAGTATATAGAGCAGTAACAAGTAAATAAATTCTTTAAAAAAATGATTTGTCTATCTGATCATGAGCCAATATTAACCTTGGTGCTTGGCCAATTTAAATTTATTTATTATTTTTTTTTTAATTTTAGTTTTTTTTTTTTTTTTTTTTTTTTTTTTTTTTTTTTTTTTTTTTTTTTTACAGAAAGTGTTATATTGTTAAGTACAAGAGTGTATAGAATCCTAGTCTTAAAGCAGAGGGTTAATAGAGGATTTCAACAGGTTTAAATATCAACAAATCCCTCTAATAATAGTATTAAATCATTTGTTTTTTTCCAAAAATGTGTCTTCTATGGCTCAGACAAAACTGACTTAAAATGCAGCAGCTTCAAATAACAGTAAAAAATAAATAAATAAAAAAATGGCTCAGAATGACAATGTGAAATTCACTTGAAAAATTCCCTTTTCACGCTTCATGCTTTATTTTCCAGCTACATTTACAACGGATTCTCTCTACTATGCTGCCATTGTTTGTAAAACCAATTTTCGTCATGGTGATTGAAGAGATTGTAATTTTTTGAAGAGACTAAAAATTCTTGTGTAATATTCAAGGACATGGGAGAAAAAAAAAAAAGGAGAAACACACAAGGCGTGCAGCATACAAAAGGTGAGCTCAAACATTTCCTGACATTTTATTAAAGGCATCTTAAAAGCGAGGTGAAAAAAAATAAAAAAAAATAATTGGTCTCAACAAAATCTATTTCTCCGCCTTCCATTCTGAGCACCATTAACCATATTGCCAAGTGCTTCCAAACAGCCTTAAATACAAAAAAACAAAAAAAAAAACCCCCAAAAAACAAAAAAACCCGTCATCAAAAGGGAATACTTCATGACCCTGACACAGTGCAGCCGAAGTGATCGGCTTCTTTCATTCAGTGTCCTGCTAGAACCGCGCGGACTGTTGCGTTTTAGCCCTCCTAGAGCATTCTCGTTTACAGTCTCCGAGGTTTCCGTGGACGGCAGCCATTGTGTGGGATGGGTGTATTATCGGTAAGGGATACCACTTCCAGTCCTCCCATTGTTAACCCTTTGATGGCATGCTGAATTAAAAAGGAAAAACATAAATATATAAACACTTTATAAGATGCTCCTTTGAAAATGTTAAATAAAACAGTTTATCATGCTAGTCAGTTGTCCCTTTGCATTATTCTTATTAAAAAGACATGGTTATTGGTCTGGAGGAGATTTCTGCACTAAAGCAAATTGATATTTATTTTATTTATTTTTTTCATGGTCAAACACTTAAATATTCAGATCCTGTAGATTTTATTAAACCATGTATATCATAGATTTTAGAATTCAGTGACGTGGAGGACAATAGACGCACTCATCCCCAGTCAGTCTATACAAAATTTTAATGGCAGGTGTAAGAGATCCCGGCTTAGGACATTATAGATCTTTATGGGGCTTCTAGGAGGACATACCACCAAAAGGAAGGCCCAGACATGGTCACTTACATGCATTTCATTGGTAGTATTTTTTTTTTCCATGGTCAAACACTTAAAGTGGAAAAAAAATTAAAATATCCAATTTGTTTGCAGTGCACAGTTTAGTGAGAGATGCTGAAGAGTTGTAAAAGTGGGTGGAGCTCCACTTTAAATATTCAGTACCATTTTCATCCTGTAGATTTATTAAACCATGTATATAATAGATTTTAGAATTCAGAGACGTGGAGGACAATAGACGCACTCATTCCCAGTCAGTCTATACAAAATTTTAATGGCAGGTGTAAGAGATCCCCGGCTTAGGACAATATAGATCTTTATGGGGCTCCTAGGAGGACATACCACCAAAAGGAAGGCCCAGGGATGGTCACTTACCTGCATTTCATTGGTAGTAAACAAGGATTAAAACCATCATTCTTTCAGCGGGAATGGAATGTCCTAAACGACTTTAACCCCTTTCATACTCGGGGTGTCGTTACAGATACAATTCCCCATAAAACCTAACTATCAGTAAGCCACGTTTCCTTTTTATTTAAAATTCATCTCTAGCCAATGGTTGGAAACCAGGCTTTTTTTTGGCATCTGTGTCCTGTTAGGGAGATTTCCTTTCACTTCCCTTCTCAAAGGCCAAACACGAAGAGAGAGAAAACCTCCTTGTAGACCACTGGCGGTTATTTACTAAGGCTGAATAGTGCAAAATCTGGTGAAACTCTAAAGAGAAACCAATCAGCTTCCAGGTTTTATTGCCAAAGTTTAATTGAACAAGCTGAAGTTAGAAGCTAATTGGCTGAGTTCACAATATTGCAAATTGGATGGGGGTTTCCCCACATCCATCTCGAATGTCAGGAACCTGTGACTATCTATGGAGCCAGTTCACATAACTCCAGAGCGGCTCCGATGCGAATTGCACAGGAGTCCTGTGTGTCTTGTGGTCCGTTTCAGGTCCGAATTCAGCCAAAAATTCGGACTGAAATCGGACCTGAAACAGCGAACACGGACGCACCGTACTCCGTGAGAGCAGTGTGAACCCAGCCTCATGCACAGCTGCACCAGATTGAGTGCTCCAGTTATAGTAAATCTCCCCGTTACAAGAACAGCTTTCCCCACTGGAAAATGTCCTCTCTATTCTTATTTTGCTTAAAACTAAAGGGCTAATGATATACTTTAAATCTATAGTGAGTACAGAAATGCATCACCCCCTTCTTCCCTTAAAAATAATCACATTATGTTGCTTTGCAGCCTGAAATGAAGACAGACACACTTTTTGTTTTATCCAACTGTATTTGCTAGTGCAACTTATAACATCCAAGTGTCAGAAAAAAATTTCAAAAACAGAATCAGAGTTGGAAAAAGGATCACCCCCTTGTGTCAGTATTTTGTTGGACCACCTTTTGCTTTAAATTACAGCCTTTGGTCTGTTGGGATATGCGTCTACTAACTTTGCATATCTAGACTTTGCAATATTTGCCCGCTCTTCTTTGCAGAACTGCTCAAGTTCAGTTAAATTTGATGGTGACCGTTTGTGGACTGCGGTCTTAAAGTCATTCCACAGATTTTCGATGGAGTTTACGTCTGGGCTCTGCTTAGGCCATGCAAGGACATTCGCCTTCTCCTTCAACCACTGTGTGGTCATCTTTGCTGTGTGCTTTGGGTTACTGTCATGCTGGAAGGTAAAACTTCTTCCCATTGACAACTTTCAGGCAGGGAAAAAAAAAGCCACGCTGAGTGTAGCATTAAAAAGCACCAGATTTAATCAGTGGTAATAAACTCACAAGATAACAAAAGACGGGGCACATTGGAAGTGGTCAACCTCGCTGTGAGATATCCGTCTGGATTGCTGCAGTCTCCAGTCCAGGCCACGCTGGTGGAGTTAAGAGTTGCAAGGCTGAATGGGGAGGCGCAGGGCGAGTTGTCAAGGCAACATCCAGAGAAAGACAGGAGGTGTGGCAGTGGCTTATCTTTTGTTTTGTTATCTTATGAGTTTATTACCACTAATTAAATCTGGTGCTTTTTAAAGTGGTTGTAACGCCACTTTTCTTCTTCCTATAATCCAATATTTGTTATAATAAAGTATGTGCCCCAGTGCATGTTGTTTATAAAAAAAAAATGCCATTTCATAACCAATTTCAGAGCGTCCCTCGGTGCTCATGTGACCACCCGCCACTGTCTTCCCCGATCCGACCACTACAGAGGACATGGCTGAGAATACCCGGCTGACGTCAGCCGGGAGGAGAGCTGCAGGCAGTCACGGGAGCGTCAGGCGGCGCTCTGAAATTAAGTATGAAGCAGCAATTTTTTCTTATAAATAAAATACACTGGGGCAAAATACTTTAATATAACACATTGGATCATAGGAAACAGAAAAGTGGCTTTACAACCACTTTAAAAAGCACCAATTTATTTAGTGGTAATAAACTCATAAGATAAGCCACTGCCACACCTCCCGTCTTTCTCTGGGTGACGTCTTGACATCGGCCACTAACTTTAATGGTGCAATCTGTTCTGTTTAGAGTTGAATATATATATTTTGCTTAAGCATGTACAAATGTTCTACTAAATGTATATCTGCTTTATTTCTGAAATAAATAAAAAACTTTTGACATTGACAGCAGCCACTGACAGAGCTGGCAGGTAGGGGGGTGAGGACGGGAGAGGAGGATAGAGGATAACTGAGGATGACGGAGGCACGTAAACTAACCATGGTATCAGGGCTCAGCAGCCATGATAAACCGTGGTCAGTTTACAGGGGGATGGCAGAACCAGCCAGGTATTTTAGGTGATACAAGGGGCCAAATTACACAGCACAAGCACTGTGCTGTATAAAATGCTTTAAGGGAACAGGAACCATTTTTTTTTAGTGTAAAAAACACATTAATGCTACACTCAAATTGGCACCACTCTTTTTTTCCCCTGTAGCTCTACTTTAATGGAGAGCATGCATTAAGGTAAAAAATGCCACTTTAAGTCATCACACATAAAAAAAAATGTATGTTAAACCAAGGGCCTAATGAGTACGGAGATGTCTGAAGGAAGAACAGTACTTAATGCCCATAACAAGTAAGGGGCTTATTTGTCAGCAATGAAAACCACAAAGCAGGCAGCTGACTTGCCGCTATAGGCAATAAATTGTTCTTCCTGCAGACAGATCTGATATATGAGGTCCAGAGTTTACAAAGACTGGGTCAATTTAAAAAAAAAAGTTTGAACTTACTGTTCTTCCAGGTCCCATGCCTTTCACTACAACTCTCACAAAGGAAAGACCTTTATCCACAGCTTTCTGCAAGGGGGAAAAAAAAAAGAAGAAGAAATAAAGCAGGGTCATAAGAACGTAAATGGAAAGATCAGCAATCAAATGAGACACAGGTGCCTGAACTAAATTAACGAGCGCAGAATCTCAGCACGTGCGCTTTCACAATGTCACAACTTGCCGGGCATTCCATCTACGGGAATATACAACACGCCATACACAAAAAACGGTAATAAGGCAGAACATGGCCGAGCCTTGCGAGGAAACATCCATACCGTTCTAAGCGGCAATAAACAATTATACAACAAATGCTGTGTGGCAAGCGGGGAGAAAATTGGGAAAGGAAAATCATGGCTTACGAATTAAACCGCAGGGGTAGCAGCTTAAATAAATGGAACAGCCAGCTACTAATCTATAAGCTTAAAATGCCTTTTAACGGAACACCTACTGACCATCAAGTAGAAGGATGCATTGTTTTTAAATGGCTTAGAAGGGCCTCGAAGAAGGCCTTATGCTATAAATAGGAGATGCACTTTTTCTTTTTTCTTTTTGTCTGTATGCTTTGTATTCTTTGCAGGTTATAAACCACATCACGTGTGGCCTCTCCATTAGAATGAGCCATCTAGGGGGGGTTTCCTGTAAGGCTATGCAGATTTCTCAAAGGACGTGAATGGCAGTCAGGCTTGGACGGCGTGTAGAAACATGAACACCTGCTGTAGCACAGACAACTTAGTAGACAGACTAGATGTCAGCTCCCGTGGAGATAAAAGACTACAGGAGGTACTATAAAGCAGAACTGTCAGCCGGTTCAAATTTCAACACTTTCTAAAAGCAGAAACATTGTGGAAATGGACAAGCCATTTCAAGAGTGAGCAGGAGCTCTGAAATAGCCCAGTCATTTCCATTGTGACGAGGTATTAAAGTGCTTCCTTCGCAGCAGCCCTATGTCTCATCAGCATTTCAGTGCTGGATTCATAGGCATGTCAAGGCAACAACATAGAGCAGCGCGCTTTCTGGTCAACAGTAATAACCGCTCTACCACGATACACATTTTCCTTCTCCCTGTAATCTTGGAATTTTAAAATCCTGGTTTGAAGGGCATTTCCTCTTTTGCAGTAAAATGAGAGAACTAGAGGTCGATCGATATGGGTTTTTCTCTGGCTGATGCCGATATTTAGAAATTGCGGCGGCCGATATATGATGCTGATTTTTTTGGGGCCGATATGTTAAGCCGATTTTTTTTTCCCTTCATCTCATAAAATCTAATAGTTAGACCCCTTTCACAATGGGGCGTTTTTCAGGCGCTTTTGGGCTAAAAATAGTGCCTGTAAAGTGCCTGCAAAACGGCTCCCCTGCAGTCTCAGTGTGAAAACCCGAGTGCTTTCACACTGAGGCGATGCGCTGGCAGGATGTTAAAAAAGTCCTGCAAGCAGCATCTTTGGAGCGGTGTATACCACTCCTCCACCACTCCTGCCCATTGAAATGAATGTGCACCGATGCCGTAGCGCCTGCAAAGCGATTCGGCAGCGGCGCGTTAACGGGTGCATTCAACCCCTTCCTCGGGCGCTAGCTGGGTTTTAAGCGCCCCACTAGCAGCCGAATAGCGCGGCTAAAATGATGGTAAAGCGCCGCTAAAACTAGCAGCGTTTTACCGTCAACGCCTGCCCGCTCCAGTGTGAAAGCAGCCTTAAGTGATACAGAAAATTTATTACATTTAAACAGGTAATCAAAACTTTTGGACAAAAAAAAAAAAAAAATGGGCTAACTTTACTGCTTAGTTTTTTTAAAATTCATTAGTGTATTTTTTTTTAAAAAAAAATTGCGTTTGAAAGACCGCTGCGCAAATACCGTGTGACATAAAATATTGCAGCAACTGCTATTTTATTCCCTAGGGTCTCTGCTAAAAAAATATATATATATAATTTTTGGGGGTTCTAAGTGATTTTCTAGCAGAAAATACAGGAATTTTACTTGTAAGTAACAAATGTCAGAAAAGATTTAGTCTTTAAATGGATAAACTGAGAACTCCTCCACACGGAGTTCAGTTCATTGACAAGTGGAAACATTGTATCTTTTTAGTTTCTTTTATCAGATTTGGCAGGCTGCCCAGAGAGGAGAGAAGTCGATCCACAGAAGACTTCAGGCAACTTGCATTGACTTCTAGCTGAAGTTATAATCGGTCTTTTTTATCAGCACAATCAGCCAATGCCGATTAATTAAAAAACACCAAATATTGGCCGATAAATCGGTCGACCTCTACAGAGAACCCCCCTCTATAGGTTTGTTATGTGTTCCCATTCATACAGCATGCCTAAAAATAAAATAAAATATTTCAGAACTTATAGATGTTTTTCAGGAAGAGGCGTCATAGCCGACTGCAAGGTTTTTTAAACATGGTAGAGTGAGAGCCTGTCCCAGGTCTGACCTCAGTAACATACAATGCAAGAAGCCTAGCCTCTATAACGTTCATATTATTCGTATGTTATTATTAAAAACACTATAGCATAATTAAAGCGGAACTCCACTTTTGTTGAGAAAAAAAAAAGCATTCCCCTCTGGGTGATCTATGTACATTGCAGGGATCTTAACAAACTTTATTGCAGATTGCTACCTTTTGTTATTCTGAAGAAATCCCCGTTTGTTCCTCTGTGCTCCTGTGCTGAGTGAGCCTAAGGCCCCTTAACACCGCTACCACTTAAAAGTCGCGCGATTTTGCGCCCGCAATTTCAGGGAATGCCTGTGTACACTTGAGGTCTATGGACCTCAACGCGCATGAAAGTCGGACCAAAAGTAGTACAGGGACTATAAAAAAAACCAAGTAAATTCTTGCGAGCTACCATGTAGAGATCCAATTAAACTAATTAAAAGACAGCTGCTAGCATTGATCACGTCCCATATGCTCGTGCCAAACTAATCTATAAATCAATAAATGGTGCGCTTATCCAAATTACGATTATGGGGCTGCCACATAAATACCAAAATCTAGTGTTATAAAATATGGCAATCCTAAGTGGTGGTACCATGCAGTGCTACGATCCTATGCAGTTAAAAATTGCAATCAAATGCTATATTACTGATGATATTCCTATGCGATTAAAACTTGCAATCATATGCGACATTGCTGCAGTCCTATGCAGTCAACACCACGCATGTATTACGATCCTATATATATAGTTAGAACTTACAATCTTCTGCTGTAATATCAGTGATATTCCAATGCGATTAACAAATGCGATCATATGTGATCATATTAACCATATGAAATAATTCCAGTGACAATAAATGCCTATATACAACTATAAATATAAAAGTGCATCCAAATTTAATTACTACTAAAAAACACACATGCAATCGTGCTTAAAGTGCTCTTGTGCAAAACTAATCATGCATTTGATGTGCCATATGAAAACGCAGGCATAAAAGTCCACTCCTTATTAATGCCTTCTTCTGCTTTTCATAAAAGTAGTAAATGACAAGTGCTCGTGTCCACGCTTGTGCTCCCCCTTTGGTATATGCGCTCACCTTAGAGCGTGTGATCTTGCACCTAAGCTTGGTCAAACCACGCTTTTAAACCACCTCTGTGTTTTTTTGTCAGCATTCAGATCCTTGGCTGTTTGCTTGCACATGCATCCATATAGAAAACAGAGGAAACTCAATAGTATAATACCGTTTTAAGATATAATAAACTTTATTAACAATCTTCCCTATACATAGGGTACTCACATATTACAGGTGCTAAAGTGCACCACCCTGTATGAGCCAGAAATAATGGTAAAAATTGCTGTCTGATGTGTCCTCTCCTTTACTGAGATCTCTAGATCGTCTCATACGCCGTCCTGTCCCCTCCTCAACGCGTGTCGATACTAGGAAATGAAGTATCTTCCTCAGGGGGAATTCTTTTGGATGGTTGAGCTGTCAATCATTATATAGTGTCATCGCGGCCATTTTGTTGAAACAAAACAGGCGGTCCGTTTTCATCCGATCCTCCATAGAGGAGAACGGAGCTCTGTCAGGTCCATCCCTGCACAGCGTGGATACAGGAGATGATTACAGTACCTATAGGTAAGCCTTATTATAGACTTACCGATAGGCACAAGTCAGAGATTGAAGATAACAACCACTTTAAGTTAAAAAAAAAAAACAAAAAAAAAAACTTCTGTACTACAGGATCCCCCCACCTTTTTCATACCTGAGCCTGATCTGATCCAGCGATGTGCAAAAGATCAGTGGCTCTCGCCGCTGTCTCCCTCCTCATTGGGCTGATTGATAGCAGCAGGAGCCATTGGCTCGTGCTGCTGTCAATCAAATGTTTTGACAAGGGAGCAGGGGACAGGGCCATGTCAATAGATACAGACAAGGCGGCTCGGGAGCGAGCCCGCACGGGTGCTCTCTTGGAAAGGAGCTTTCCGTGGGGGCACTTGCCGAAAAGGAGCAACAGCGGGGGACCCCAGAAGAAGAGGATTGGGGCTGCTCTGTGCAAAAGCATTGCACAGAGCAGGCAAGTATAACATGTTGGTTAATTTAACTTTTAAAAAAAAAAAATAATAGGGGTTATTCCAATCTGGCTGAAAAAGAGGAAAAACACTTTAAAATATGGCTGAGCTGGTGTTAAATTTATAGACAATGAACCTGTCTTGCTCCAAATATCTAAGGGGACGTTCATTCAATTATAAGACTTGGAATCATTTAAATTGTCATCCCTCCCAGCTAAATATTTGCAGGTATTTTTTTTTTTGTTTTTGCTGGTGCTCTGGTTTAATACCTTATTCCTGTCCTATGTGAGGATGAGGCATAGCCAGCCCACCACCTTCAGGGATACACCAACTCAAACACTCAAGACATTCCCCCCCACAGTCCTCCAGCCCACACATGCGAGGTTGTGCTTCAACAGCCATCTCTGATTTGGGAGCGGACTTTCTGATCACTCAGCTGGCTGCCAAATCCAAGATTGCAGTCTGCTGGCCCACGTATGTGCAGTGGCGTTTCAGCAGCCATCTTTGATTTGGCAACTGGCAATCACTCAGCTAGCTTCCAAATCAAGTCCAAGATGGGGGCACTGGAGAAAAAGGCTGTAGGAAGACAGCTCTGTACTCCATGGGCCGAAGGTACATGTTTTTTTAATCAGTTAGCATCTACAGTACTTGCAACTGCTTTTTTGTTTTCCCAGACGAGCGTGAAGTTCCTCTTTATTATTATTACTACAAGTACATTTATAGCGCTGTCAATTTACTCAGAACTTTACATATTTAATATACATTCACATCAGTCCCTTCCCTCAAGGAGCTTATAGTCTAAGGTCCCTAACTCACATTCATACATACACATACTAGGGCCAATTTAGACATGAACCAAGTCAAGTAACCTCCCAGCAAGTCTTTGGAGTGCTGGAAGAAACCAGAGTAACCGGAGGAAACCAGAGTAATCGGAGGCACAGGGAGAACTTACACACTCCAGGCAGGTAATGCCGTGGTTGAGATTTGTACCGATGACCCTAGTTCTGCTAACCGCTTAGCCACTGTGCTGCCCTTTAAAAAATACTCATTCTACTAATGCAAGTGGCAAAATGGCTGCTGAAGATTGCTAACAGGCAATAGTCTCCCTAATATGTAAATTAAAATTGTAACAGCTCAGCAAAGTGTTGCTAATAAATTTAATTGTCAGCAAACCGACACTACTGTGAAACACAATCAAAACAAGACCTATATATAAGTGCAGCACTAATACAAACTGAATCCACATAACATATGAATGTTTTTATGTTATGTAGACTGAGTTTGTATATAAAAACTAAATAGAACCACAGAGAATAGCGCACACATACAAAAATGCAAAAAGGTGCAACTTTTAAATCTTACAAGCCTGCTTAACCAGTTACCAGCCGGGCCATAGCCGAATGGATGACTACAGCGCGGTCAGATACCTCTGGGAGGCCGTCATACAATGTCCTCCTAGAGTCGCGCTCCCGCGCGCCCCCTGGGGTGTGCACCCGGGAATGTCCGTGACCATCGGGTCTTCAAGACTCGGTGCATCACGAATCGGGGTAAAGGGCCAACGACAGCGGCCCTTTACCACGTGATCATATCGTCCAATGACGGCGTGATCACTTATAAACAAGTCTGGTTCGGCTCCTACCCTCTCCTCATGCCGATCGGTACAGCGTGTGATGAGAGGGGGGGAGAGCCAGGTGCAGCAGCGCTGTGGGCTGGATCTAAGGTGCCCACAGCGCTGCTCTGTGCTCATCATTCTGGCTCATCTATGCTCCATCCAAGGCTCATCCATGCTCCATCCAAGGCTCATCCATGCTCCATCCAAGGCTCACCCATGCTTCATCCATGGCTCACCCATGCTTCATCCATGGCTCACCCATGCTTCATCCATGGCTCACCCATGCTCCATCCATTCGTGCCACATCAGTGCTCATCCTTGCCACATTCATGCTACAGGTTACATAGTTACATAGTAGGCGAGGTTGAAAAAGACACAAGTCCAACCTATGTGTGCAATTATGTCAGTACTGCATTGTATATCCCTGTATCTTGTGGTCGTTCAGGTGCTTATCTAATAGTTTTTTGAAACTTTCGATGCTCCCCGCTGAAACCACTGCCTGTGGAAGAGAATTCCACATGCTAACTGCTCTTACAGTAAAGAACCCTCAACGCAGTTTAGTGTTAAACCTCTTTTCTTCTAATTTTAGTGAATGGCCACGAGTCTTATTAAATTCCCTTTCGCAGAAAAGTTTTATTCCTTTTATGGGGTCACCAGTACAGCATTTGTACATTGAAATCATATCCCCTCTCAAGCGTCTCCTCTCCAGAGAGAACAAGTTCAGTGCTCGTAACCTTTCCTCATAACTAATATCCTCCAGTCCCTTTGTTTTGTTGCCCTTCTCTGGACCCTCTCCATTTCCAGCACATCCTTCCTGAGGACTGGTGCCCAGAACTGGACAGCATACTCCAGGTGCGGTCGGACCAGAGTCTTGTAGAGTGGGAGAATTATTGTTTTATCTCTGGAGTTAATCCCCTTTTTAATGCATGCCAATATTCTGTTTGCTTTGCTTGCAGCAGCTTGGCATTGTATGCCATTAATGAGCCTGCCATCTACTAGGACCCCCAGGTCCTTTTCCATCCTTCCCCCAGAGGTTCTCCCCCTAGGGAGTAGATTGCATTCATATTTTTGCCAACCAAATGCATTTTTTACATTTTTCTACATTAAACCTCATTTGCCATGTAGTTGCCCACCCCATTTATTTGTGCAGAACTTCTTGCAAGGTTTCTACATCCTGCGGAGAAGTTAAACCCCCTTCCTAACCAGGGCAATAAGGTAAAAGCACCTAGTCTTAATGAGTAAATATGGGGATTTAGTCACATAATATGGCCATATCATACTTAAGCCCACCACTGCGCCAAAGTACCCCATTTTCAGTAGGTCCTACACTATTCATAAAAAAATGTGAATAGTGTAGAACTTTTAAGCAGCCTTGTAAGATTTAAAAGTTACTCCTTTTGCATTTTTGTATGTGTGCGCACTATTTTTATATGGGTCTTTATAGCAGCACCAACTTTAGATATTCAGTTTTAGGGTGTATATGTAATATATATATATATATATATATATATATATATATATATATACACATACATATATATATACATACATATATATACACACACACACACATATATATACACACACACACACACAGAGTATCTCACAAAAGTGAGTACACCCCTCACATTTTTGTAAATATTTTATTATATCTTTTCAGGTGACAACATGAAAGAAATAAATTACACTTTGCTACAATGTAAAGTAATGAGTGTACAGCTTGCTCCTGCAATGGCGTTTGGTCTCCCAGTGCTTTCCTAACAGGGATTCAGTGGATGCAGGTGAGGGGGGCCACTTGCTGTGTGATATTCACAGTGGCTGCCGATTGATGGGAGGCAGGGAGGTCAGCTTGATCCTGGTCTGCAGTAGATTCTTCAGCACAGGCTGTGCCTCGTGAGGATGCGGCCGCCATTTTGGAATGGCCAGGCCGCACCGCTGCTGAGTCTAATTCCAGGGACAGGTTCCTCCAGGTAGATTCTGTGGAGATCAAGCGGTGGCTGAGAGTGTCCCCGTTTGGCTGTTGGTTTTGCTGGGCCGGAACGAGGGCTCAGATGGCTGCGGTGCAGGTTATAGGGCTGGAGCGTCGCGGAGCTCCCGGTCTAAGCGGCCATCTTGAACCGCGTTTGCGCCCTTCCATACGTCTATTTCTCAAAGACAACCTCTGGATATGACACTGAGCATGTGCATTCAACTACTTTGGTCGACCATGGCGAGCCCTGTTCTGAGTGGAACCTGTCCTGTTAAACCGCTGTATGGTCTTGGCCACCGTGCTGAAGCTCATTTTCAGGGTCTTGGCAATCTTCTTTTTGCCTAGACCATCTTTATGGAGTCACATGACACCAGGGAGGGAAAATAGCAAATTGGGCCCAATTTGGACATTTTCACTTAGGGGTGTACTCACTTTTGTTCTCAGCTTGTTTAGACATTAATGGCTGTGTGCTGAGTTAATTTTGTGGGGACAGCAAATTTACAGTGTGTATGTATATATATATATATATTTATACATACATATACATATATACACACACACACATACACACACACCACACACACACACAGGGGACGGAAAGTATTCAAACCCCATTAAATTTTTCACTCTTTGTTATATTGCAGCCATTTGCTAAAATCATTCAAGTTAATTTTTTTCCTCATTAATGTACACACAGCACCCCATATTAACAGAAAAACACAGAATTGTTGACATTTTTGCAGATTTATTAAAAAAGAAAAACTGAAATATCACATGGTCCTAAGTATTCAGACCCTTTGCTCAGTACAGGCGGTCCCCTAGTTACAAACATCCGACTTACAAACGACTCCTACTTACAAACGGAGGGAGACAACAGGAAGTGAGAGGAAATCTACCCCTAGGAAGGGAAATTCACTTCTGTAAAAGTTATTATGGGAAAAAGGTACCTCAACTGATGCTTTATCACCAAGGCTTGTTTCCACAACAACCCAAAAATTTTCAAAATCCAATTGTCTTTGGGACAGAAAGTGAGGGGAAATCTTCTGAACATGGACACAGACAGCAAAACAAATGTTACAGGGGTGTTAACCCTTCCCTATGCTATCCAAAAAGCTTAAAAATATTTTTTTGGGCTGGAGCTACACTTAAAAAATGTATCTGTTCCGACTTACAAACAGATTCAACTTAAGAACAAACCTACAGTCCCTATCATGTTTGTAACCCGGGGACCACCTGCATTTAGTAGAAGCACCCTTTTAATCTAATACAGCCATGAGTCTTTTTTGGGAAAGATGCAACAAGTTTTTCACACCTGGATTTTGGGATCCTCTGCCATTCCTCCTTGCAGATCCTCTCCAGTTCTGTCAGGTTGGATGGTAAACGTTGGTGGACAGCCATTTTCAGGTCTCTCTAGAGATGCTCAATTGGGTTTAGGTCAGGGCTCTGGCTGGGCCATTCAAGAACAGATAAAGAGTTGTCGTGAAGCCACTCCTTCGTTATTTTAGCTGTGTGCTTAGGGTCATTGTCTTGTTGGAAGGTAAACCTTCGGCCCAGTCTGAGGTCCTGAGCACTCTGGAGAAGATTTTCGTCCAGGATATCCCTGTACTTGGCCGCATTCATCTTTCCCTCGATTGCAACCAGTCGCCCTGTCCCTGCAGCTGAAAAACACCCCCACAGTATGATGCTGCCACCATCATGCTTCACTGTTGGGACTGTATTGGACAGGTGATGAGCAGTGCCTGGTTTTCTCCACACATACCGCTTAGAATTAAAGCCAAAAAGTTCTATCTTGGTCTCATCAGACAAAAGAATCTTATTTCTCACCATCTTGGAGTCCTTCCCGTGTTTTTTAGCAAACTCCATGTGGGCTTTCATGTGTCCTGCACTGAGGAGAGGTTTCCGTCGGGCCACTCTGCCATAAAGCCCCGACTGGTGGAGGGCTGCAGTGATGGTTGACTTTCTACAACTTTCTCCCATCTCCCGACTGCATCTCTGGAGCTCAGCCACAGTGATCTTTCTTTGGGTTCTTCTTTACCTCTCTCACCAAGGCTCTTCTCCCCCGATAGCTCAGTTTGGCCGGACGGCCAGCTCTAGGAAGGGTTCTGGTCGTCCCAAACGTCTTCCATTTAAGGATTATGGAGGCCACTGTGCTCTTAGGAACCTTAAGTGCAGCAGAATTTTTTTGTAACCTTGGCCAGATCTGTACCTTGCCACAATTCTGTCTCTGAGCTCTTCAGGCAGTTCCTTTCACCTCATGATTCTCATTTGCTCCGACATGCACTGTGAGCTGTAAGGTCTTAAATAGACAGGTGTGTGGCTTTCCTAATCAAGTCCAATCAGTATAATCAAACACAGCTGGACTCAAATGAAGGTGTAGAACCATCTCAAGGATGATCAGAAGAAATGGACAGCACCTGAGGTAAATATATGAGTGTCACAGCAAAGGGTCTAAATACTTAGGACCATGTGATATTTCAGTTTTTCTTTTTTAATAAATCTGCAAAAATGTCAACAATTCTGTGTTTTTCTGTCAATATGGGGTGCTGTGTGTACATTAATGAGGAAAAAATGAACTTAAATGATTTTACCAAATGGCTGCAATATAACAAAGAGAGAAAAATTTGAGTGGGTCTGAATACTTTCCACCCCCACTGTATATTTCCCTCAAAATTTTAATTTGCCGGTCCAGGAGGCGGGACTTTGACAGTGGCCCGGCATTTCAGCTCCAAGCTGTGTTACAGTGGGAGATACCCGCTCTGTGTGATATGGTCGGCAATCCTGCTGATTCCTCCCTGTGGATCCCTGTTGCATTGATGGGAACTCATGAGGCTGCACTGATAAGACAGCACTGACTCATGAGATAATTTACGAGGGAGTGTTTAGGGGCGGAATTAGGGGCAAGGCAACTGGGTGAGTAACTCTTAAGGCCTGGCTAGTTGCTGAAATCTCTCTCTAAAAAGTTTTTTTATTTTTTTTTGACCCAGTGGTACATCAAGCGCCTGTCGCTTCATCAAACAACCATTTATCTCATTTTCATGGAGTGCCCACAAATTCTACAACACTTTATAACGGGTTAGCAGAAAACATATGAACAATGTGTTCAGAGCAATACTGAAGAGAATACACAGACAAAAGCAGCTGTCTCTTTATAGCCTACAATCTATAACAGAATACAGTACAATTCCTAAAAGGATGACAGAGAAACAGAAAGGAGACTGTCATGCACTAAATAATGAAGAATCGACCAGATATAATTCTCAGCATTCTTCTAAAGTGCATATTTTCTCTCTAGGTGACATCTGCTCCTCCAAATGAAAGTAAATATGTCAAGGGATACATGGCAAGCAATGAGAGCCTAGTAGAGTGAAAAGCAATGTCATGGTTAGGGCTGATGTATGCAGAATGCATACCTCGAAATTGATCTGAGTATGTTTACACTGACCCCCAACCTGTAAATGGATGTCGCCATACTGAAGGAAATATGTTCAAGAAGCTTGACATGCACTGAGCGATGATAAAATGTAGGAATGGCCAAAATCCATTTTCCAAGGATTGGGATCCTCATACATTTTAAGAACGTCTCTTAATACAGAAAGCAGCAAGTCATATAAAGTGTGGTGCACCAATACTAAATGGCTTTATCCATCACGGTCCTGGCCTGCATGTGTTCCTCAGGAACTCCAATACGGCTTTATTGTGGAGCATGGTAGGTTTTCCATAAGAGGTTCGCTTTCATGAATCGAAGAACTCAAGTTTAGGGGTTGTCTAATAAAGCAAAGATGCTATATGGAAATAGGTTCCCCTTGCAGCTCTCCTCCGGGAATAATCGCATTGAAAAGAACAATACAAAAAGGATAAAATGATTCATAGTCGTATTTATCTTGGTATTCACCAATTCTGGAAAACCCTACTCCCTTAAAAAAAGGTCAGGTTTTGCATAAACATTTTCAGGGGGGGGGGGGGGGGTTCTGGACCCAAATCAACTTTCACAGCTGAACACTGCTGTCAGCATATCACACTACTTGAAGACCACCTCATAGCAGTTTTACTGCTACAGGGCAGTTCGCCTGTGCAGAATCACATCAAGAGATATATATATATATATATATATATATATATATATATATATATATATATATATATATATATATATATATATATATATATATATATATATATATATATATATATGAGAGAGAGAGAGATATATATATATATATATATATTGTGGCAGAGCAAGGCTCTGTCCCTATGAAAATGGGGTTAAAGTGGACACAGAGTCTGCATATCGACTGAGTGCAGAGCTACAGAGTGTAAATTTGAAATGGAGAAAACTGCTCTGGCAGTTTTCTCCAGGTTTTGCTAGTTCCTTATGGGGCTCTGTAATTTGGAGATCCTTCAGAGTCTTGGGTGGGACGGGATCTCCAACCCTGTGTCCGCGTCTTGTGGACAGCCAGCAGGGTGTGTGCCCAGGTGCACACAGCCCATATAACGAGGGGCTAGTGAGAGCAGAGAGTGGAGGAAGGTGAAGTTGGAGCAGTAGCTGCTAGTAAGTGTCTCTGTGTGAGAATAGATGCTGTGTGCGTTGAAGGGCTTCAAAGCTGTGTGCGTTCAGGGAGCCAGAAGCTGTGTGCGTTGAAGGGATTCAAAGCTGTGTGCGTCCAATGAGCCAGAAGCTGTGTGCGCTGAAGGGATTCAAAGCTGTGTGCGTCCAATGAGCCAGAAGCTGTTTGCGTTGAAGGGCTTCAAAGCTGTGTGCGTCCAGGGAGCCAGCAGCTGTGTGCGTTGAAGCTCTTGAAACTGTGTGCATCCAAGCAGCTTGTTTGAGGGGCCTGTTCCCTATAGCAGCATTACTGCTGAAGAGTAGCCAGGTGGGCTAGCATTTTCATTTGGATTTTGTGTGTTTAATTGAAGCTTGGGCCCCTGTGTGGGATTCCTTGATGGACTTTTGTTTTGTTTTTTCCTTTAATAAACGTGGGCTACCAGGCCCTTAACTATAAATGCCTCTCTGATGTGGACTCACTGCACCAAAACGCATCTATCCACTTGAGCTGAACAATCCCCAATGTCACAAGTGGTGGAGAATGCGGGCATATAGACGGTGGAATCTGGGTCCTTGCTCTATGGTGAGTCGCATCAGGAACTACTGCTAGCTGTGTGTGGCAGCCAGGCGAACAGCATTGCACAGAAGTTTGATGGACTGTGTTGCATGCAGGTTGTGTACCTGTGAAAGGAGAATCACATATTTTTTCTCTCTGTGTTGCATGCAGGTTGTGTACCTGTGAAAGGAGAATCACATATTTTTTTCTCTCTGTGTTGCATGCAGGTTGTGTACCTGTGAAAGGAGAATCACATATTTTTTCTCTCTGTATTGCATGCAGGTTGTGTACCTGTGAAAGGAGAATCGCATATTTTTTCTCTCTGTGTTGCATGCAGGTTGTGTACCTGTGAAAGGAGAATCACATTTTTTTTTCTCTTTGCTGTGAAGTGTGTTGCAAGTTGCTGTGTGTAAGACAGCAAGCATGGGGCGGTCAAAACAGAAAAAGGAAGCAATCCTTGCTGAAGCAAGGGAAAGGGTTCTATGGCTAGAGGGTATTTCACCACATGCCCCAGCCAAGCCAGAGAATTTTTCCAAGTGTGAAATTTCTGTGACCTGGGGTAAATTAATCATGTCATCCCCAGTTAAAAAGGAAGTAAAAGAAGTTTCCCCTGGCAACAGGAAGCCAGGTGGACAACAGCGTGTGGAAAGGAGGAATATGGTCATCTGTGGAAGCAACGTCCAGGCCAACAGGGATGCCGGGGATCCAAGGAGTCTGTCTGCTGATGGTCATGACCAGTGGTATCCCTTGGCAACAGAGAGCCAGTCATCAAGGAGATTCCAAGAAAGTAAAGTTCAGCTTCCAGTACCGTGCTTGGAATGTGGTCAAGTGGGGCATGGAATTTTTACTTGCCCAAGGTTCTGGAACAACGCTGAAGAGTCTGGAAAGGCTGCAGTGTCGTCCTGTGGCCACACAGAGGAAGTAGCTGGTATGGATGCAGCTGAGAGACAGCGCACTCAAGTGAAGGGTATGATGCCAGCCACTGAAAATGGTAAGACTGTTTCCGTTTGTGGGACTGAACCTAGTGACATGGGAGTGTGTCCAGCGGGAAGATCCGCAGTGCAAATGGACATAGACTTGCTGCAGTGTGCTACCCGGAGCAGTGGGGAGGCACATGCTGAAGCCCAGCTGACAGCAAGGTTAAAGACTCAAATGGACATGGGGACTATGCATGTGCCTGCTATAATCCAGCAGAGTGCTGGAGAGGTTAAACTAGGGGTGACCAAAACTGTTCTTGTGCCATGTTCCCTAGTGACAGGTGCTGCAGAGTTGCCCAGGGAAACTTCAGAGGAGCTCGCAGTGACGGAGCAGAGAGTTTCCCAGGTCAGCTATGGAGCTGCCCAAGGAGAAAAGAGTTCCCCTTTAAAGATAGAGGGTGATGTGAGGAGAGGCTCACAGGCTGTGGTTGGTAATAGACAATCCACAAAAGTAGCAGTTATGTCTATACGTAATGAAAATTCTGATGGTTATGCTGACAAATGTGTTACTGTTGGCAAATGTGATGGTATTGGTGATAATGACATTGAAAAATGTGTTCCCTTTAATGTCATGTCTGAAAATGTTGCAAATGTGTTCACTGCCAATGATGGGAGTAGGATATCTCCCGTGACAACCAGAAGCGCAGGCTTGTCCATGGAAGTCTCATGGGGTCTCCATGTGTTGGAGCCAGAGGTGTTCCAGGATGGCTGTGGTGCTACTCTGGTGAAACAAAGGAAGACTGAGTCACACAGTGAGAGTGTGTGGGCGCAGCCCCACAACCCTAAGTGTAACCCAGTTGTCAAGGGGTTAATTCAGCCTGCAAAAGCTGAAAGTGCAGAGCTGTGTGTGTCAGTAGGGCCCCCAGAGCCGGTAGGGCAAAAGCATGTATTACAGCCTGCCTTGTCAGATGATGTGTCAACCCAAGGGGATATGTATAGAAATGACACAGGTGATGATTTGGCTAGTGAATCCCAGGTTCCTGTGGGGCCTTCTAGAGTAGGTGATGGAACCACAATAGACTGGGATAATTGGTATGAGAATGCAATCGCAATATTAAATAATGTGGTGGACATAACACCTGCTATGCCCAATGGAGGGATCGCAGATCGGCTTGTGCTCAAGGACACGTTTGTCCCTGCGAAGGTTAATGCCCTCCAGTCTAAAGGAACTGTTCAGGGTGCTGGCATAGCAGATGTGTTGTCCACAGCCCAACAGCTCAAGTGTCAAAGTGACAATGTGACTTGTAATGACCTGCAGTGGCTCACTGACACTGGTGCAGAAGGGATAAGTGTGAGACATGTGTCTGACCGCGCTCCAGGGGAGAAACAGGCTGTGATGAGGGGTACCTCCAAGGAGTTGGAGGTCTCTTCAAACGTCTCAACCTCACAAGCTGCAGTGGACGAGCCCCTCCATGTCTTGGACACGGAAAAAGATCTTAGAAAGGTCTGGTATTTAGACATGGGATGTTTAGAGATGACAAAAACCTTACTTGAAATGCTGGAGTTGGTAAAAACGCACTCACTGTACACTTGGGTGTCTCCACCGCAGTCGGACCAGGTGGTGCTGCGTAGAACCCATGGGTGGAGCCAGGTGGTACAGGCCGTGCTGGGAAGCCTTGATCAAGAATGGTATCGGTGGGACCAATGCTCATTAACAGTGTGGCAGATAGTCTTGAGGTTCTCTGAGAGGGTGCTCCCAGTTACTGAGTGGTATGGAAGGTGCCCAGGAGAACTGTTGGAGACATCAAAGGTCTCTCCGGCTGGTGTAGTGACTATAAACATCTCTGCTGGTGTGGTCCGAGGTGCGGCTGAGCAGTGGTCAATAGAGGGCGTGGATACGGTTTCACCCGCTAAACCTCATGAGAAGGTAGGGCCCAAAATAGACGCAGCACTAGCAGAGATGCTTTCTATCACTCAGAAAGAGGTACAACTTAAAGTACCCGGAGACACTGTAAAGGAAAGTGCTAATGTTGGTTGCTGCAAAAATGTAATGTGTACATCAGAAAGAAGTAGTTTGTGCTTGGATCAGTGTCATTTGTTAGATCAGTTACCCATGGAGTGTTGGACAACAGGTGAGGTGAAACTGTGCTATGGACCCGTGGGGTGTAATCACTTGCCTGTGTTTTGTCCCTCCTCAGGTCTGGTCCTAACAAGTACTGAGATAGATGGCACTGATTGTGTTCGACAGGATATCATTGAAATGTATGATCTGCTAATGTTTGGTGCTGTTAAAAGTGATGTGGTTGCCGTGGGTAACCAGAGAGAGGTTTTTGAACCTGAAAGACCTGTGGTGAAAGATAAAACTGACGTCTGTAAGCTGAAAGGTAGGATCAGGGAAGGAAGAGTTCCCCCAAGAGAGGAGAGTATGCTCAGGAACCCCAAGAGAAGAGAGGGAAGGCAGAGTATACGGAATTATAGGACCCTGTTAAGATCCAAGGTGGGACGTACCTGGAAGCACACCCGAAAAAAGGGTTGGGCCTACGTGGCTGATGGCCAGCACAGAGGTGTCCCAACTGCTATAGTGGGTGCAGGTGTTTCTCCCTCTGGATCGAAACAAGAGGGGGGGGGGGGTATGTGGCAGAGCAAGGCTCTGTCCCTATGAAAATGGGGTTAAAGTGGACACAGAGTCTGCATATCGACTGAGTGCAGAGCTACAGAGTGTAAATTTGAA
>JBBDGP010000506.1:0-30000 GCA_037952835.1 Lithobates septentrionalis
ACGCACTGCGCATGCGTGAGCAGCGCTGTGACTGTCCGGGCAATCATCTGGGACCTGTGACGTGTCCCAGATAGTTGCCGAGAGGGAGGGGGGAGAGGTGAACTTCTGACGCCGCGGATCCCCGGGAGGAAGTGGGAGCTGGAACCCTCTAAAGAGGGCAAAAAATTACATGCCCAATGTTGCATGTCAGGGGGTCACCTTCCCTTTTAGCGGAACTTCCATTTTTGGGTGGAACTCCACTTTAAGGGTGTCTCTGTGCGTTGATGCATAATACATCAATGCACTTGTATACAGTTAGAAAGACGTGCTCCCTTCTCAGCAGGGACGGCTGGTGTGTTTGTTTGACCCCCCCCCCCCCCCCAAAAAAAAAAAAATCGGTCGGGTCACACACGCACCACCATATTCATTCGCTATTGTCGCACTACTGGGTGGGCTCGGAGCGCAGAGCTGTGCGCCCACCTTTTTTTTTGAAGCCTATTAGTGCATCAAAATCACGTGCATCAAACCCCCCCCCCCCCCCCCCCCCAAAATCCATGCATTAAGTTACAAAAACCTGTGTGTAGCAGCCTCCCCGGCACCCCCCCTAATTACTTACCTGAGCCCCATCTCTCTCTAGCGATATCCATGAAGCCATCCGGGACACTTCTGATTGGCTGAGATGCTGCAGTGCCATTGGCTTCCACGCCTGTTAATCAAAGTCAGTCAGCCAATCAGGGGGGAGAGAGGGCAGGGGCGGGTCGGTAGATGTGTCTGAATGAATACACAGAGCTCTGACTCGGCTCAAGTGCCCCTATAGAGAGCTGCTGGCTGTGGGGGCACTCGATAGAGGGGGGCCAGGAGCAGCAAAGGGGGACCTGAGAAGAAGAGTATCCTGGCTGCTCTGTGCAAAACCAACTGCACAGAGGAGGAAAGTATAACATGTTTGTAAAGGTTAGTTTAAAAAAAATAATCACTTTAACCAGTTCCCGTGCAGCAGGTTGGCAGTTAAACTGTGGCAGGTTGGCTCTCCTGCGCGAATCGCCGTACATGTACGGCGGTCCGTGCACTAGCTTTTGGGGGCCCAATCGCGGGAAAGAGACAGAATGGGGATCTGCCAGTGTAAACAAGGCGGATCCCTATTCTGACGGGAGGAGAGAGAGATCAGCTGTTTCTTGTGAACAGGAACAGCGATCTCTCTCTCTTCTCCCAGTCAGTCTGTCCCCAATACAGTTAGAATCACCTCTGTAGGGAACACTAAACCCCTTGATCGCCCCCTAGTGTTAACCCCGTTCTGCCAGTGCCATTTATACAGTACCGTGATCAGTGCATTTTTATAGCACTGGTCACCGAAAAGTGTCACTTAGGGTCAGATTTGTTCACTGCAATGCCGCAAAATGTCGCAATCTCGCTAAAAATCACAGACCGCCGCCTCTACTAGTAAAAACAATAAAAAAATAAAGTCCCTAAATCTTTCCCCTATTAAACGCTGTATCTTTTGCACAAACCAATCAATATACGCTTATTGCGATTTTACCAAAAATATGTAACAGAATATATATTGGCCTAAACTGATGAATACTTTTTTTATTTTATTTATTAGCACAAAGTAAAAAAAAAAAAAAAAAAAATCCTAAATTGTTGCTCCTGGTTTATAGCACAAAAAATAAAAACCATAGAGGTGATCAAATACCACCAAAAGAAAGCTCTATTTGTGGGAAAAAAACTACGTCAATTTTGTTTGGGTACAATGTTGCATGTCCATGCAATTGTCAGTTAAAGCGACACAATGCCGTATAACAAAAAAATGGCCTGGTCATTAAGGGGGTAAATCCTTCCAGGGCTGAAGTGGCTAATTAAAAAAACTTCCTGACTTCTTTTTTTAGTTTGAGCCAAAATCTTTCTCCTGTATATGTATGGGGGACAACCACATTTGCTCATTATAGTAGCCTTTATCAATGTTTTCACCAAGATTGGCACATCGTTTACCAATTTTCCACGTGTGATTAAATTATAAAATGAATACATTTATATATAGACCCCATACATGGTCTGTTGGCTACCTCACGTGTGTTCAGAGGCCTGCACAGCGTGCAAGAGCCGTTTGTGTCTGAAGCAGCGTGCAGGTAGTTTATGTTGGTCAATGAAGATGCAGCGACTGTACAAAGTCACCTTCACTTCCAAGGATGAGCGGCATGGAGGGACAGGTGCATGGCACCGGATGCATACTAATAGCATTTGGGGCATGCAGCATCTCGGGTGGCTCCATACAGCCGCTGTATCTCCACTGACTCGCATAAACAATTTGCATGGTATGGGCTCTGTGTCAGTGGGGCTTTATTGATTGTGTTCTACTGTTCCTCTGCCCGCACTAGACTGACTGAAAGTAGTGCAGACTCTAGCTGTGGTACTGGTCTTTCTTGACCCAGTACTAAAACAAAAGTACAAATTGTGTTTAGTATATTGCGGGGCAGTGTGTGTGTATGAAGTTGAGTGTGTCTTGCTCCCCTGATAATTACGGTAAATGGCAGCTCTTGGGAGATGAGAATATAAATGAAATCGCTTTGCCTTTTATAAACCTAGAATCTCCTTCACCCTTAAGCTGGCTATAAATTACACAGTATTTTTTGTTCTGCCAGGCAGCTGAATGACAACAACTGAGCTGATTTCCCCATCTATACATTTGAGGTGGATGGGAAAATACTCCATGCTGTGTCGTATTCTGACAGGGGGACTCCCCTGCCATCAGAATAAGTTGATCAGTGTTGCCGCCAATTGGCTGCATGTGCTGATTGAGCAAAATCTTTCTAACAAGCCTGTTCATGAAAAGTCGATTGATCATTTTCTCATGAACAGGAATGGCCATACATGGGTCGAAATTCAATTTCAATCAATGCGTGGCCAGCTTGATAAGTTCTCAAGCATACAAATTTAAAATGCAGGAATGATTGTCTGCTCAGTTTTCTCATCTCTTAGGCTACTTCCACACTGAGGAGCTTTACAGGCGCAACAACGGTAAACAGCGCCTTTAAAGAGCCGGCTTTCACACTGGAGGGGTGCACTTGCAGGACCGTCAAAGTCCTGCAAGCTGCATCTTTGCAGCGCTGTAGGAACGGTGTATACGTCGCTCCTAAAGCGTCCCTGCCCATTGAAAACAATGGGGCAGCAGCCCGCCCCAGTGTGAGAGTAGCCTATTGCTTATCTTAAGGCTTTGATTACCATTGCTCAAAGCAAGCTGATAATACTTCATGGGCACAATTGTATGATAAGAGAAAAGTTCAGAGAACAGCAAAGTTTAATAGAATACCAAAGTGGTTCTAAAGTCAAAAGGTTTTTCTTTACCTTTTAAAGCAGAACTCTCTCTGGGATTTTCAAAAAATCCCCCATTAGTACACACACATACACCACTAAACAGTTATTACATTTGTGAAATGTATTAGTTTAAGAGATATGTCTGAATTTTCAGGAAGTCGGCTCTGTGATTCAAAAAATGCATCATGTATTCTGCCCAAGAGGAGGTGTTAGAACAGGGATTGCATCATATCCTCTCTTTACACTGTAATCAGACTAATTTCCCATCATGCTTTTCAAAATCTAATGAATGTGGGAGGTACACTAGGCTTGTAAATGTGCCCACTTCAACATAAATCACACCCCTCATAACGCACGCTATGATAGGTTACATCCCCTTATAAATGTAAACCATGTCTGTTCTCTCCCCTCCAGGCACAACAGGAGATGATCATATTGCCCTTATCTTTTATGTAATCATTACTGAACTGAAGACACATCCCATAACTATATATTATACACACTGTACTCGGGTGTAACTCAGTATTAGAAATATTGCTCTTGCTGCAGCTTTGAGATCGTTCTAACAGCAGTCGGTGGACACCACCTCCATAGGCGGCACAGACCGGGGGGCTGTGAGACCCCTCCGCCCATTACAGGAAATAGAATGCCCTGTGGATTGAACTACAAATGGGAGTGTCAGAGCGCTGGCTGAGCTTAGGAGAGGGATAGAAGCCAACGGTCTTACAAACAGGATGTCAGCAGGCAATAACATTTTTTTCAGCAAGATCAGCAGGCTATTGCAGAGGAACTACAGAGCTCAGAAGAACATGGGTGGCATAGTTGGCGAAGGTTGGAGATTACCAACAAGGACATGAAAAAAAGTTTTGCCCGGAGTTCTGCTTTAATGCATCCTCCTGGAAGGGGAAGGGGGGAAGCCAAGCCACGCTGTATGTGCCTGTGGACGCGCACGGTTCCGCTCTGGAGCACATCTGCACAGCTTGCTATCGGGGGCACACTCGGAAGAGGAGGAGTGGAGAGCGCTGGCGGGTGACCCCAGAAGAGGAGGTAAGGGACTGCTTTGCGATATACTTGCACAGAGCAGGTAAGTATAACCTTTTTTTTATTTTATGAAAACCAAAAAACCTTTAGCATCACTTTAAATAAACTTGCCATTATCGTTAAATAACCAGGCTGTAGCCGTGAACTTGAGGGTAGGGACCGATGTGAGTGTGCGATGTATGTGTGGAGCGCTGCGTAAATTAACAGCGCGATATGGGTATCTTAAATAGGGATAATTGTAGACACACACCCACACTCACTCAGGTTGAACTGGATAGACTGGTGTCTTTATTCAACCTTACTAACTATGTAACTATGTTACTGCCTGTACATACCTTTTGGGCCTGTTCATACCAGTAGGTTTGAGTTAGGATTAGTATAATGCGTGCCTTCTGGTGTGCACTGTGTAGGAATGGTGTAATGCGTTGTTACAACATATCACAATATTTAACAAGACATTATTGGAATGTCACTAAACTACATTTCATGCAACTTGGCATTGCGGCTAGTTGCAATGTGTTGAAGTGTGTTGCGACGCGCTGTGTAAAGATGCATTCTGTCCGACTTTTTTCTGCGCACCTAAAAGCAGCAAAAGGCAAATTGTTTTCTTTATGCATTGTGACTGCTTTAGGTAAGGGTACCCAACGTATATGGTGTGAATTGTGCCTTGGGTGCCCCTCCTAGCACTGAGTGAACCCTGGAATAGGAGGTAAGATTTACCTCTGTGTAGTGCGGAACCCTGGCCTGCCCCTTGGTGCTGTATCTATAGTTAAAACCGTTCTGTTTTTGGGGTTTCCATGGCACTGGAGGAGACTGCATTATGCTGCCACAACCTTTTAGTGCCGGTTCACACTTGTGCGATGCGGGAACCCTGTGAATCCACTGCATCGCACCTGACTCACAAGGCAGTTTACGCTGCCATATGCGAACTGCTGGGAGTATCAATACGATGTTAATGACACCCCCATTTCAGCTCGCATATCGTACTGACAGTCCGGACATGAGTCGGATCGCAAGGTTGTGAACGCCCATGCGATTCGATGCTGGTGCGGACCAGAAAGGGGTCCTGTGCGGGTTTGGTCCGAATACAAATTCAGCCATACTATCTGTATGGCTGAAATCAAATCGCATGTGATTTGCGGTGCGAATCACATGCGATCTTACAGCGTGCACTAATGTGAACCGGCACTTATTGAACTGACAGGTTTATTTTGAGTGCTGTTAGTAACGCAATTGCTACGTTTTGTAGACAATTGTTTGTTTTACTTATATTTGCTGAGCATGGATGTGGTCTGTTGTGAAATCTTTACATCATCACTGTCTGTTACCTATTGCCTACTGTTTTTAAATGATCATTTGACAAAAATTCTCTTAGAAAGTGTACATGTTGTGATAAGGGTGTTATAGCTGGACGTTGTCTCACTGAAATGTACAAAGATCTACTACCCTCTGTAACTTCTGTAACTTACAATATAATCATAGAAAGCCTGATCCTTGCCCATACATTACATTTGTCTTGTAAATCGCAGGCCGAGTCCCTCCCCAACTGCCCCCAATTAAAAAATAAAAAAACCTTAAAGTGGATGTAAACCCGAAATTTTTTTTATATCATATTGTAGAGTATACGATTTCCTATCATTTGAGCCCAGTCTTGCCACACAGAGTTAATTCATCTCTGAGCAATCCTCTTTTTTATTGTTCAGTGAGAAAAACTTGAAAAACTGAGAAAAACTTTGTCAAATCCCCCCCCCCCCTTGCTGTGAGTGACAGGTGATTTACATCTTGTGCACTAGCCTAAGACACAGGCATTATTTTTTAATTCCCTCCCCCACTCCTTTCTTCAGCAGCTCTGCAAGGATTGGCTGTTCCACACCTCAGCATGATTTGGCATGCTGAAGTCATGTGGTTACTTTCCTGTCTTTTCACTGGATGTTAGAGATCATAGCAGAAGTTCAGTGTTAGAAATAAACAGGAGAAAATGCATATTGACAAGGGGAGTGTAGAGGTGGGCGGGGAGTCTACTAACATCACGACTCCACCCACCGAGCTCCAGACAACAGACCCACCCACAGAATATGCAGTTTTTCGGGTCTAATAACAGACAGAGGGGAGACATTTGACAGGTAAAGATACATGCAGGAGGCATGTATATCCTTATAGATAACCCTTATGGCAGTAGTTTAGAAAGGATGACATTGGGTTTACATCCACTTTAAACACACTAGCCACCTGGCAGCCAAAAATTGTTTGTTACATAATTGGTTATAAACCCAGGCCTCTGGGATTCCAGACCTTGGTCACACCCTCCATAGTCTTATGGCCCGTACACATGAGCCAAATATCGTACGACAGATTGTACTACCGTTTTCGCTTAGTAGTCGCAAGTAGAAATTGAATAGGTAGATAAAGTCAAGAAAATTCTCGTACGACAGAAAAAGAAATCGGAAGTGACGTCATGTGTTGTAATGTATTTGTATGGTATGTTCGGACGACAACTATACCGACTAAATGAAAATAGTATGATCTGGAATCGTACGAGGAAAGTTTTTGTACATGTCAGATCGAATAATATCGGATGAACTGACCTTATCGGCTGTTGAAAGTAGTGTGCACACGACCCGAAAATCGTACGATCCTTCCTCGGATGACCGTTTTCGTACGATATTCGGATTGTGTGTATGGGCCATTATGCTCCTTGACAGACTAGACACACAACAGCACAAAAGAGACAATACTTAAAAGAGAAGGGGTTTTTTTTGGTTTTTGATTCATGCTTGCCTGGGTGGATGCAGCATGGGTCTGCATCCACGCCCCGCGCCTCTAACACTGAGAACTGAGTGATTGAACACAGCCGATTGCTTGGTTCTCACAGCTCCATGACCAGAGAGCTGGTGACTGTCAATCAGCAGCTCTCTGCTCTGCCCCCTCCTCGCTCTGAGCGCTGAGCTGTAGAGTTTTGGCTGTACTTCTCCTTTTTAAGGTTTTTCAAAAGATGGACCCCATTTATGATCCATAATTACCCAAACCCCACCTCCTATTGAATTGAGTGTAATTTTCAAGAACACTGGTACCACTTAGGCCAACTAACAGGTACCCTCAATCCTCTGGAACCTAAAGCTGAACTCCAGCTTCTGCTACACTTTATATAGTTCGTTTGTGCCAGCTTGGCCAAAATGAACCTTGACCTAACTAACGTGAGGCCGCTGAATGTGCTGTATAAACTGTATGTGGCTGAGGCTACATACAACATGCCGCACTGTGTTCCGGGTTCGAGCCGAGACCTTCCTGTCTCATACCTGTAACTGACTCTATCTGATCAGCGCTCATCCAATCGGAGAACACATTGTATTCTAGCAATAAATACAAATCTTCGTCTGGCTGAGTCAGAGGTTGTGACATCATCAGCCCGCCTCTCTGACTCAGCCAATCTCTGACTGCCAGAGAAAGCTTTGTATTGATTGCTAGAATACATCGCTTTCTCTGATTGGCTGAGTGATGATCAGATAGATTCTAGTCTGTTCCAGGTATGAGACCCGGAACACAAAAGTACAGTATACAGCCACATACAGTTTATACCGCACATCCAGTGACCTCACATGTTAGTGAGGACATAGTTTGTTTGGACGAGCTTGGCCACGTCCCTTACTAACGTCCCTCACTAATTACAGAGAGGCTCCTCCCACCTAGCACAGGAAACGCATGATCCTCATTATAGAAGACCCCCTCTCCCTGTATTTTGTGTGTCCCCAGTGTGGGATACCTTTTGGTGGTGGAGGCATTTCACACTGGAGTGTGAGGAGCGGCTCTTTTAGGGTGCTTTGCAGGCGCTATTTTTAGCGCTGTAGCGCCTGCAAAGCGCCCCAGTGTGAAAGGGGTCTAAGTGCACTTTATATGACCCACAAGACAAGTATGGCCAAAAAAAGTATTGGTGACCCAGGCCATCATGTGACCGTACACCGTAATACTGCACTCATTTTTGGCCTTGCCACCTCTTATTTTTCTTTACTCTTCCTTGAATATGCTGTTTCACCCTGCTCCCTGATGGAGATTTTTTTGACCCCGTGACGGAGCCCCCCTTTATTCCCCCGCTCTTAAATGCCATCCTCTTCTTTTCCAATGACCAATTGTTATATACAGTAGACATTTTGTTTTGCACAAGGTCTTATTCATAATATCCACTAGCCTTTGTTCTATAGTGGTTATACATGGAAAAATGTTACTTTCTGAACTGTCCACAGATTACACGGTTTTCCAGTTCTAATGTGTGTTTACGATCTTTCTAAATACACAACCCGCTGTATATAGCCGATATCCTTCAATTAAAAAATGTTAAAGTGGAACTCTGGCTTTACACTTAACTAGCCTTCACGCTATCTCCCCCCCCAACATAGCACATGCGCTAGTTAACCTGTGTAAGAAAGATGTGCAGTACTTCTTCTTGTCAGGCCACATGATCTCCCCTGTGTCAGCCAGCAGCACACAGACAATGGCTAGTATAGCATGGAGCAGTGATGTCACACCTATAGGCTCCATCTGTTGTTGGCACTCCCTCCTCTATCCTGAAGCTGCACTGGCTTACATAGTGGAGTAGAATTATGTGACCAGACCGGAGCAGCCTAAAAATAGGCAAGAATGTATATCTTTCTCACACAGGTTAGTCAGAAAAGGTGTTAGGAGGAGGAGGAGGAGGAGGAGGGGGCAGTGTAAGGCTGGTTGGATAGATGTATAGCTGAAATTCCACTTAAAAAAATAAAAAAAAATAGACAGGATCAGGCTGTGAATGGTCACCTCCAGCTTGAGTATTGACTGCACAGGTCCTTGGGGCATCCTTGTATCAAAGATATTTTATATATATATATATATATATATATATATATATATATATATATATATATATATATATATATATATATATATATATATATATATATATATATATATATATATTAATATATATATATATAATTTATTATGCTGAGTATGCATTTGTCATCAAGGGGACACCATGGCGATGGGATAAAATGATCTAAATGATAAAATGACCTTGCGCTGTTTTCCCTGAACCTGGTCGGCTGGCTTAGTCTTCCAATTGTGCTGACATCCATAGATCTAAAGATTGTCTTCTATAGAGCTGCAATCTGCTGGATTGGTTGGCTGCCATTTTATGGCTAGAAGTACCTTTTGGAGGAAATGGTGGCTGCACATCGCAGATGTCAAGTCCCTTTATTCCTTGATCCATAAAACATGATGAAACACCACAGGATGGTAGCAAGTGCAGGTACAGACAGGTAGACGTGTTTCACACAGCATCGCAGTGCTTATTTATTCATGAATAATGAATGTTAAGCAAAGTGTCACTGTGAAACACGTCTACCTGTACCTGCACTTGCTACCATCCTTTGGTGTTAAATCATGTTTTATTGATCAAGGAATAAAGAGACTTTTTGTCATCTTTGGTGTGCAGCCACCATTTCTTCCTCCCATGTCCTTTGCACGGCAGGTGTGTCAGGTTTTGCACCTGTGGGAGGGTTCCCTTTCCCAGCTCACCCGTTTTCCTTTTCCTATTAAAAGTACCTTTTGCTTTGTAAAAGTAGTCATGCTAAAAATCCAGCTTTTAGTAGAAATGTTTGCCACATTGCTGCAATCATGTCACCAAGTTCCTCATGTTGAAATGTTGTCGGCTGTTCTTAGACCCCTTTCACACTGGGGCGGTTTGCAGGCGTTATTGCGCTAACAATAGCGCCTGCAAACCGCCCCTAAACAGCCTCCACTGTTTGTTCAGTGTGAAAGCCAGAGGGCTTTCACACTGAAGCGGTGCGCTGGCAGGAGAAGAAAAAATCTCCTGCAAGCCGCATCTTTGGAGCGGTGAAGGAGCAGTGTATTCACCGCTCCTTCACCGCTCCTGCCCATTGAAATCAATTGGACAGCGCGGCTATACTGCGGCAATACCTATACGAGTGGTTTTAACCCTTTTTCGGCTGCCAGCGGGGGGTTAAAACCGCACCGCTAGCGGCCGAATACCGCGGTAAAATAGCGCTGTTTTACCGCCACCGCCCCAGTGTGAAAGCAGCCTAACTGATTTGGTGAGCTGAACTCCTGGAATTAAGCCATACATCACAGGTGCTTTGACTTTATAACCAATGACATGTTACTTGAGAGAGCTTGGCCTTCTAAATGTTGACTGTATTCATGTCTCCATTTTTATAGAATGTCTCCAAAACCTACAGATTTGGTTCAGGGGAAGTTACTCTGTAGGGTAGGCAACCTTTTGAGCAGTGTGGCAAAAATTTTTTTTTAAAGAAATTGAGCATGCTGATTTTATAAGAAAAAATGTCAGCTTCACACTCTCAATCATGAAAAGGATTTTTTTTTTATAAAGTAAATGCTGTAAACTACGTTGTTGGTGAAAAATTAACATCCTGCACTCTCACGCCTCAGATCAGCCCCAATATCTGCAACTCCACACCTCAGATCACTGTACTACCCTGCACATCTGCCCCACCGCCGTATCCCCATGCTCCTCTGTCTCACTACTGAATCACCTTCTCATCTGTCCTAACACTGAACCCATCTTGGTATCTGCCCCACCACTGTAACCCGCTTTCTCATCTGCCCCACCAATGTACCTCCTGCACATCTGTCTCACCTCTGTACTCTGCTGACCTCTCACCTCTGTACTCTGCTGACCTCTCACCTCTGTACTCTGCTGGCCTCTCACCTCTGTACTCTGCTGGCCTCTCACCTCTGTACTCTGCTGGCCTCTCACCTCTGTACTCTGCTGGCCTCTCACCTCTGTACTCTGCTGGCCTCTCACCTCTGTACTCTGCTGGCCTCTCACCTCTGTACTCTGCTGGCCTCTCACCTCTGTACTCTGCTGGCCTCTCACCTCTGTACTCTGCTGGCCTCTCACCTCTGTACTCTGCTGGCCTCTCACCTCTGTACTCTGCTGGCCTCTCACCTCTGTACTCTGCTGGCCTCTCACCTCTGTACTCTGCTGGCCTCTCACCTCTGTACTCTGCTGGCCTCTCACCTCTGTACTCTGCTGGCCTCTCACCTCTGTACTCTGCTGGCCTCTCACCTCTGTACTCTGCTGGCCTCTCACCTCTGTACTCTGCTGGCCTCTCACCTCTGTACTCTGCTGACCTCTCACCTCTGTACTCTGCTGGCCTCTCACCTCTGTACTCTGCTGGCCTCTCACCTCTGTACTCTGCTGGCCTCTCACCTCTGTACTCTGCTGGCCTCTCACCTCTGTACTCTGCTGGCCTCTCACCTCTGTACTCTGCTGGCCTCTCACCTCTGTACTCTGCTGGCCTCTCACCTCTGTACTCTGCTGGCCTCTCACCTCTGTACTCTGCTGGCCTCTCACCTCTGTACTCTGCTGGCCTCTCACCTCTGTACTCTGCTGGCCTCTCACCTCTGTACTCTGCTGGCCTCTCACCTCTGTACTCTGCTGGCCTCTCACCTCTGTACTCTGCTGGCCTCTCACCTCTGTACTCTGCTGGCCTCTCACCTCCTGTACTCTGCTGGCCTCTCACCTCCTGTACTCTGCTGGCCTCTCACCTCCTGTACTCTGCTGGCCTCTCACCTCCTGTACTCTGCTGGCCTCTCACCTCCTGTGCTCTGCTGGCCTCTCACCTCTGTACTCTGCTGGCCTCTCACCTCTGTACTCTGCTGGCCTCTCACCTCTGTACTCTGCTGGCCTCTCACCTCCTGTACTCTGCTGGCCTCTCACCTCCTGTACTCTGCTGGCCTCTCACCTCCTGTACTCTGCTGGCCTCTCACCTCCTGTACTCTGCTGGCCTCTCACCTCCTGTACTCTGCTGGCCTCTCACCTCCTGTACTCTGCTGGCCTCTCACCTCCTGTACTCTGCTGGCCTCTCACCTCCTGTGCTCTGCTGGCCTCTCACCTCTGTACTCTGCTGGCCTCTCACCTCTGTACTCTGCTGGCCTCTCACCTCTGTACTCTGCTGGCCTCTCACCTCTGTACTCTGCTGGCCTCTCACCTCCTGTACTCTGCTGGCCTCTCACCTCCTGTGCTCTGCTGGCCTCTCACCTCTGTACTCTGCTGATCTGTCCCACCAATACACCACCTTTCACATCTGCCCCACTGCTCTACTCCCCTGCTTTTCTGGCCCAACACTGAATCCCCATCTCATCTCTTCCATCACTGTACCTCCATGCATATCTGCCCCACCACTATACCCTCCTCTCCTCTATGATATGCAGAGTAGTGATAGGAATCAGAGATGAGACACATCTACCTATCCTGGCACACTCATCCTGTTGATCCACCTCTCACATCCAGCCCACGTGCTTGTGTGTCATGTGTGTGATGTATGTGATGTCACATACAAGCATCTGGAATGAATAGCAATAATCTCAGGTCAGGGGCGTTTTCTGAAAGCAGTGGGCCTGTGTGCAGGATCATAAGTTGGGCCCCCGCAGCTGAGAAAAAAATGTTGCAAATGTTGGGTGTGATTTTCATTGCGCTGAATACTGGCTGTGGCTTAAAGGGACACCGAGTGCAGAGGGGTTCAGTAGAAAGTAACACAAAGGTTCAGAAATAATTTCAACACCGTTCCCAGAAGCTCAACAGTAATTCCACAAACTGTCACCTGATTGTGGTTTTCTCAGTCAAAATCCCTTATGTCTGAGATTGGTAGTGGCAACCAAGTGAGTCATCTTCCTCCAGATGGTGGGCGGGGCGATTGGCTTTAGCAGTGGCCAATGACAGTCCTCCTGGAAACAGGGACCCCCCCCCCCCCCCCCACCCCACCCTAGCAGAACTGCACTCAATCTCTTCCCTGTCACAAAAACTGACAATCGCAGCTACAGCAAAGGTAGAGAACCAAACAATGTTTCTTTTACAATGTGTGGGGGCACAGTGCCTCCCCCTCAGTGCAGGTGCAGTGTGGGCAATTCTAAAAATTGGAATGCATTCGTGTCTCACTGACACTTCCCTGAAAACCCTTTTGTTGGTCTGCTGGATTGCAATTTCAGGTTGTTGATCAGTACACGGATCTGCCCACTGTGTCCTGCTCTGTAATTTCTTCATACTAAGGTTATTCAGAAAGTCAGGAGATGCACAGGGTGCAGTAACATGTCACAATTTTATATTTCAGTTTACTGTGGCCACATAAATTTCAGAAAGGGTGTGGTTGCGATACTATTAAACATTAGGAATTAGTCCTCTGTGGAACTCGAAGGTTTTCTTTTCCTAGTGGATATTTGTACTTTCATTAATAAGTTTGGTATTAATAAAGACCTGAAAGAGCTACTGCTTCATCAAATTCTATTAATCATGCATTCCTCTGTACACGTTTCTGGTGTAGAAACTTTTAAAAGCATCTGACCTATAATCCTAACTTGTGAGATGAGCTGTTTGAACAGAACTAATCTGTTTGTTCTATTTTCTCTTACAGCTTTCCAAGACCAACTTTTCCAACAACAATGACTTCCGAGCTCTTCTGCAGTCCCTTTATGAGACATTCAAGGAGTTTAAGATGCATGAGCAGATTGAGAATGAGTGCATCATTGGCCTGCTGCAGCAACGTAGCCGGACCGTGTACAATGTACACTCTGACAACAAGCTGTCTGAAATGCTCGTTCTGTTTGAGAGGGGTCTGAAAAACATTAAGGTAAACTATGCGTTAGGAATGCTTGCGGTCAACGTTACCTAGGATGGATTGAACAGCTGATAAAACGCACACCTGCTGACACTTAAGGGGTCGAGGGAGAAAAAAAAAACAATATAGTTGTGCAGAGGTGTGCTTTAGCCTAGGTTCACATTGATGCGATTTGACATGTCAGATCGCATGCCAAATCGGCGGCAATAACACCGTCTAAATCGGTGCGACGCCGCACCGATTCCCAAAAGTAGTTCCTGTACTACCTTTGCTGACTTCGGGGTGCAATTTGTATAGACATCTGTGCAGCAACCCACACATATATCTGTAATCACCCCCGAAGTCGGACTGACATGTGGGAATGAAATTGTGCTAGTTCAGCTGAACTCGCACGATTTCAATCCAGCTCTCAGTGTGAATGTTGGCTCACAGATGTTTATAGCAGAAAGAGCTCATTATAAATGTCCCCCTAACTAGTTTTATTGCTAGTATACAATAAATCTATAAAACGATAAGATCTAGAAACTTTAATTGTCACTACTTTAAAGGATAATTTCACTTTGTGAACTTGTCCAGCATCTGCCTGCTCTTTAAAAAGAGCTCAGCCATGCGGGGCTCCGCCTACATGGCTGCATCATTTATTCAGTGTTCTGTGAATTAATGGACTACTAGTACCATCAACCTTTGTGGCTGTCGGCTTGTAGTTCTCAATTAACTACCAGGGCACTGGTGAGCGCTCTGGGTAGTCCATTGTTCATCCTGTAATTCAGTAACTGCCTACCTGTATGGGAGATATGGGCAGACAGCTACACAGACAGTCTGAAGAGCCTGAGATTGCACCAGTGATCTGCTGATCATGAGTGCAATCCTTTACAAGCTCCCCCCAGTCTTTGGTTGCGTCATAATGCAGCCTGAACTCGCAGGACTCTAGCATTAAAGTGGTTGTTAATCCAGTACAATTAAAACCTCCCATTGCCTCTGTAACATAACAATATGTGTCCCTGTGTTATATAAAAATGCTGCCGATCTGTACCTATATCGGACCGTCTTTTTGCGCTCACGTGACTCCTTGGCTCTCCCCCCTCCCCTCCTCCACTATAGCTCTCAGCTGGGCAGAGAAAACGTGGTCAGTTTACAGGGTGAGGGTATAGCCAGGCAGGATCAGCCAGGTTTTTTGGGTGATAGAAGGGGCCAAATTACACAACACAAGCACTCTGCTGTTGTTCATGCTTTAACCGCCTCAGATCCGGGCCATTGCCAAATGACGGCAACAGCGCGGATCTAAATTGCCGGGACTACGTCCATTGACGTCGTCCCGTGCACGAGCGGCCTGCGCGCCCCCTGCAGGGCGCGCGCGGCGCGCTCGGTGATCAGCGAGTCTATGAGACTCGCCTGATCACAGATCAGAGTAAGGGGTTGGTCCCAACCCCTTACCACATGATCAGCTGTCAGCCAATGACAGCTGATCATGTGATGTAAACAGAGCCGGTAATCGGCTATTTTTCCTCCTCGCGCTGACAGCGTGAGGAGGAAAAAAAAACCCGATCACCGGCGGCCGTGATCGGGACATCAGTCCCGATCACGGCGATCGTATAACACGAAGCAATAGGCAGCAGTGCTGCCTACCAGTGCCCACCAGATTAACCCATCAGTGCCACCCATCAGTGCCACCCATCAGTGCCACCCATCAGCACCCACATCAGTGCCACCCATCAGCACCCACATCAGTGCCACCCATCAGCACCCACATCAGTGCAACCTATCAGTGCCGCCCATCAGTGCCGCCCATCAGTGCCGCCCATCAGTGCCGCCTTAACTGTGCCCATCAGTGCCCACCAGTGCCGCCTCATCAGTGCCCACCAGTGCCGCCTCATCAGTGCCCACCAGTGCCGCCTCATCAGTGCCCACCAGTGCCGCCTCATCAGTGCATATCAATGAAGGAGAAAAATTACCTGTTTGCAAAATTTTATAACAAACTATTAAACATGATTTTTTTTTTTTTTTCAAAATTTTCCATCTTTTTTTGTTTAGCAAAAAATAAAAATCCCAGCTGTGATTAAATACCACCAAAAGAAAGCTCTATTTGTGGGAAAAAAATGATAAAAATTTCATTTGGGTACAGTGTTGTATGACCGCGCAATTGTCATTCAAAGTGCGACAGCGCTGAAAGCTCAAAATTGGTCTGGGCAGGAGGGGGGTTTAAGTGCCCAGTAAGCAAGTGGTTAAGGGAACAGAATCTGTGTTTATTTTTATTTTTTTGTGGTAACAAACACTTTAAGCAGTGCTCCCATATCAAATATAAATGCCAAAAATTCTAATAACTATATATTTTTTTCTGTTAGAATAATTGGACATGAGTCTGTAGTGTTAAGAAATGGGTTTCATGGGGATTTTCACCATTTGATAAACACAACATACTTAACACAAATGTGCAGCTTAGTTTTTTGTGACACAAAAATTACAGTGTATATATAGTTATAAATATTGAACACGTCACCATTTTTCTAGGTAAATATATTTCCAAAGGTGCTATTGACTTGAAATGTTCACCATATGTCTAACAATCCATGCAATTCATACATACAAAGAAACCAAAACAAATGCGTTCAGAAATTAAGTTATGTGTAATAAAATGGAACGACACAGGGAAAAAAGCAGTGAACATGCTAACTAAAATGTATTTTAATGCTTTGTACAAAGTCCTTTGTTGGTAATGACAGCTTCAAGAGGCTTCCTGTATGGAGAAACTAGCCGAAAGAATTACTCGGGTGTGATTTTGGCCCATTCTTCCACACAAGCAAATCAAAATGGACTAACACAGGAAAAAGTATTGAACACATGAAGAAAGGTAGTGCAATATATTTACCTAGAAAAATAGTGACG
Source organism: Lithobates septentrionalis (assembly GCA_037952835.1). NCBI lineage: Eukaryota > Metazoa > Chordata > Amphibia > Anura > Ranidae > Lithobates > Lithobates septentrionalis. The sequence continues at coordinate 16,839 of JBBDGP010000506.1, forward strand.
TGTTCAATACTTATTTTACCCGCTGTATTTTTTTTCAGAAGTGGCCCACTTGTAGATTTACGGTAATTACAGCTTGTGAGGCAAATCTCCTACCAGCTTTGCACATAGATCCTGCAATTTGTCAATCGTTTTTTCCATGTCACTTTTCTATAAAGCCCTGCTATAGGGAAGTATTGGGTTTTTTTGATCTCTCATTGACTGTGAAACCGCTTTTGAGATCAGGGGATGAGTAGCAGAGCTTCCAATGACCTGCTACTTCTCTGATTTAGTGTTACCCATGGTTTCTTGGTAGCTTCTCTAATATAGTTCTTAGGCAGGACATAGATTACTCGATTTTCATTCTATTCCCCCATCAACACATTTGGTGTTAATGAGGGGATGCCTCCTGAGGTGCTATTGTATTCTGCCAGTGAGGGGGCACAGAGTGCATTCCCGGCAGGCAGAATACAATGGTTACTGCTTGCGGCTATAGCAAAAATCTGACAGGCTGGTTGTTCCCAAGTCGATACAATCGGCCTGCCCATATATGGACCGAAATTCGGCTGGTCCCTGCTGAACCGGCCGAATTTCGATTAATGTATGGCCAGCTATACTCCTTATCCACCTTATTTAAGCACAGTTGCTATTTGTCTACTTTTTAAATAATCGATTTAACAGACGATGTTCAGAGCCTAGGGTATTTTGTTTCAACCCCACTCTTAACTGGTATTTCTCCAGAGCTTTATCTTGGATGTGTTTTATGTAGTACCTTATGGCTCGTACACACGATCTGAAAATCGGCTGAAAAATACCACTTTCGAATCGATCGTACTAGGGCTGAAACAACTAATCGATTAATCGACAACTAATCGATTATGAAAATAATCGATGACTATTTTCATAATCGATTAATCGGCCAGTAACATAATGGGGTTAAAAAAATTTAAATTGAGCCTTTTATAGTACAAAAAGAGCAAATAATTGCTACTGTAAATATTACTTTCACAGTTCTACAGTAAAAAAATGAACCCTTTACAATAGAGATTATCTGCTTTTTTTTTTTTGTACTATAAAGGGCTAATTTTAGTGTTTGTTTTTTTAACCCCATTATGTTACTAAACGTCTTAGACCTGGTTCACATCTATTTGTTTTTTGGTGCTTTTTGCAGAAAGCACCACAGTTCATTTACATGGTTTCCTATGGGACACATTCACATCTATACTTTTTTTTTCAGCCGCTGCATATTTGGAAAGGGTCAGTGACTTTTTTTTAACGCAAAACTGTGCTTTTTTGGTTCAATATACTTCAATGGAAAAGCTGCAGAAAAGCATGTAATGCGTTTTTGCAGCAATTTGTGTTTTTTAATCTGCCCAACAACAAATTGGCCAAAAAAATGCAAAAATGAAAATTGCAGCCAAAACGCACAGCAAAAAGCACTGCAGAAACATATCAAAAGCAAACTGCATAGATGTGTACCGAGCCTTATGCTGGCCACACCGATCAATTTTCAGAAGAGAATATTCAGACGAAAAATCTTTGTACATTCGGTGAATGTTTGAAATTTTCACTTGTTTTTAACATTGTGTTTTTAAAATGAACGAAAACCACATACATCGTCTGAAGAAGTTTTCTATTATTTCCAAATTGTTACTGTGGTTGAAAGTGAACGTCAATTTGACCCCACTAACGAGTAGAAAATCGAACAAACGTTCTTAAATGCCTTTTTTTTTTTTTTTTTTTTTTAATTTAAAAAAAAAAATGATCTGAGTCTGATGATATTTACCAGATTCACCCTTTTTAATAGTATATATCCTCTAATACAATATATCTCTCCTCTAATAGTATATACAGTGTATCTCTTCTGTCTGTTATTCTCAGAGTGGATTTGATATTTTCTCCCTAACCATATAGTTATTTATATTTACATTTTACCACTGCATAGAGATATTTAAGAATAAATTGCCTTTTTTTTAAAAAACTTTACATATTAACTAAATTATACACCAAACTTTTTTTTTTTTAAGCTTATCAACCGATTAATCGAAACAATAATCGGCCAACTAATCGATTTACAGCTTTATCAGAGAATCTGCAGTTCAGAACTTTTGTATTTCTTCCTCTTGCACATTATGGATTATTTTGAACAGATCTCACATTCAGTCCCAATTGCATACATTTTTATTCATTACATAGATATAGTTACATAGTAGGTGAGGTCGAAAAAAGACACACGTCCATCAAGTTCAACCTATGTGTGTGATTATATGTCAGTATTACATTGTATATCCCTGTATGTTGTGGTCGTTCAGGTGCTTATCTAATAGTTTCTTGAAACTACTGATGTTCCCCGCTGAGACCACCGCCTGTGGAAGGGAATTCCACATCCTTGCTGCTCTTACAGTATAGAACCCTCTACATAGTTTAAGGTTAAACCTCTTTTCTTCTAATTTTAATGAGTGGCCATGAGTCTTGTTAAACTCCCTTCCGCGAAAAAGTTTTAGGCCTCTTTCACACGGGACGGATCCATGATGATCCGCCCCGTGAACATCCGCTTGCTCAGCGGGGATCGCTCCTCCGATCCCTGCTGAGCAGGCAGTTGACAGGTCTGTCTCTGCACACTGTGCAGCGACGGACCTATCAGAGCGCCGCTCTCCCCTATAGGGGATCGGATGACGACGGACCATAGAGTCCGTCGTCATCCGATCCGAAAACGGATGGAAAAAGTAGGTTTTTCCTCCATTACACTTTTTCGGATCAGAGCGGGTTGGATGTCAGCGGACATCCGACGCTCCATAGAGGTCTATGGAGGGTCCGTTCAGGTCCGCCTAAAAAACTGACAGGCGGACTTGAACGTATCGTTCGTGTGAAAGGGGCCTTATCCCTATTGTGGGGTCACCAGTACGGTATTTGTAAATTGAAATCATATCCCCCTCTCAAGCGTCTCTTCTACAGAGAGAATAAGTTCAGTGCTCGCAACCTTTCCTCCTAACTAATATCCTCCAGACCCTTTATTAGCTTTGTTGCCCTTCTTGGTATTCGCTCCATTTCCAGTACATCCTTCCTGAGGACTGGTGCCCAGAACTGGACAGCATACTCTAGGTGCAGCCGGACCAGAGTCTTGTAGAGCGGGAGAATTATCGTTTTATCTCTGGAGTTGATCCCCTTTTTAATGCTTGCCAATATTCTGTTTGCTTTGTTAGCAGCAGCTTGGCATTGCATGCCCTTGCTGAGCCTATCATCTACTAGGACCCCCAGGTCCTTTTCCATCCTAGATTCCCCCCAGAGGCCCCCCCCCCCAGTGTATAAATTGCATTCATATTTTTGCCACCCATATGCATTATTTTACATTTTTCTACATTGAAACTCATTTGCCATGTAGCTGCCCACCCCATTAATTTGTTCAGATCTTTTTGCAAGGTTTCCACATCCTACGGAAAAGTTATTGCCCTGCTTAGCCTAGTATCATCTGCAAATACAGAGATTGAACTGTTTACCCCATCCTCCAGGTCGTTTATGAACATAATAAACAGGATTGGTCCCAGCACAGAACCCTATGGGACCCCACTACCCACCCCTGACCATTCTGAGTACTCCCCATTTATCACCACCCTCTGAACTCACCCTTGTAGCCAGTTTTTAATCCATGTACTCACCCTATGGTCCATGCTAATGGACCTTATTTTGTACAGTAAACGTTTATGGGGAACTGTGTCAAATGCTTTTGCAAAATCCAGATACACCACGTCTACGGGCCTTCCTTTATCTAGATGGCAACTCACCTCCTCATAGAAGGTTAATAGATTGGTTTGGCAAGAACGATTCTTCCTGAATCCATGCTGATTACTGCTAATAATGCCATTCTCATTACTAAAATCGTGTATATAGTCCCTTATCATCCCCTCCAAGAGTTGACATACTATTGATGTTAGGCTAGCTGGTCTGTAATTCCCAGGGATATATTTTGGGCCCTTTTTAAATATTGGTGCTACATTGGCTTTTCGCCAATTAAATTAGGAACAATGGTCTGGCAATTACTTGACTGAGTTCCCCAAGTACTCTCGGGTGCAGGCCATCTGGTCCCCGTGATTTATTAATGTTACGTTTCCCAAGTCTAATTTTAATTCTGTCCTCTGTTAACCATGAAGGTGTTTCCTGTGATGTGTCATTCCAAGATGTAAGGCCACAGAACATGGGCGCATACAAGGGGGTGACTACTTTATGCATAGCATTTTAAATAAGAAGTATATAGGAGGATCTGGCAGAATAAATTATTTTAAAGAGGGAGTCCATCTACATCAACCAAAAAAAAAATTAAAAGCCAGCAGCTACAAATACTGCAGCTGCTGACTTTGAATACATGGCCACTTACCTGTCCCAGGGTCCAGCGATGTCGGCAGCCGACGCCGAGAACCCGCTCGATTCTCGGCAGCTGCCGCCGCCATCCTAGGTGAGGGAATCGGGAAGTGAAGCGTTGCGCCTTCACTTCCCGGTTCCCTACTGCGCATGCGCGAGTCGCGCTGCCCATTGTAACTGGTCCCCGCTATCTCCTGGGAGCTGTGTGTTTCCCAGGAGACAGCGCTGAGGGACAGGAAGAGGCATAGACTCCCATGGGAGTCTATGCCGAAAGTGGATGCAAATACCTGTCTTAGACAGGTATCTGCACCCCCCCTGAAAGGTGCCAAATGTGACACCGGAGGGGGGAGGGTTCCGAAAAGCGGAAGTTCCATTTTTGTGTGGAACTCCGCTTTAACTTGGAAAAAATGAAGGACAAGTTTGGACATTTTCTGACGAATGAACAAACGATACATTGGAAGGTTAATGTGTTTCCCGTCCGAACTGTCTGCACTAGGTATATGTAAAAAACAAACAAAAAATGCATTCATTTATGTCCACTGAACGATTTAACGGTCATTACATGATGCCATTATCGTTTGCGCTCACGGCCGAATGTTCGTTCTTCGAAAATAGATTCGGCTGATTTTTTGTATATTGTATGGCCAGCATTACTGGCAATTTGCATTTTACTAGCAGTGTTTAAGGAACTCTGAGATTATAGGAAGTTGTGACATTGCTCATGTGAAAAATCTTTTCATGACACTTAGTTCTTTAGGAAGCTAATTGCTTACAGGTCTCCCTTCTCAATCCTATTTTGCTAGCTTAGTGGTTTAATGGCTTGGTTTACCAGTTTTAAGCTTCATATAAAATGGCACACCTTTAAACATTATGGTTCTTTCTCAGGATGAATATGAACAGCTGAACTATGCCCAGCAACTGAAGGAGAGGCTAGAGGCTTTTACCAGTGACTTCATTCCGCATATGAAGGAAGAAGAGGAGGTGGGTGGAATGTTCCATTTATCTACTGCTTGGCTTTCCTAATCTACCAAGAGTTCCTCTTTGTGCTCTTACTGATTTGCTTTGCCCTGACATTCCTTCAATTAATCGAATTAATATTGATCAAAAATTTGCAGCATGCTGTTTTCATCAACTTCTCTTTTTTTTTTTTTCTTGTGTAGCTATGATTAAATGATTTTAGAGCATTTTTGTTTAAGATTCCTGCTGGTGTGTATATATGGAGCTGCTTCTAATTTCCTGCTGCACCAGCAGCCCAAGAACTAGTCCCTAGTCTTGTAATGTGCTGGTTTAATGGAAGGTCCTAAACATGGTAGTTCAGCCCTAGTGGTTATTAGTGTGACCAGCGCTTGTAATAACGGTTGAAACTCTTTACTTTGCAGACTCCCTTCAGCACAGATGCATAAACCCTAAGTGCCGGTTCACACTGGGACGACTTGTCAGGCGACCTAGCCACCTGACAAGTAGCGTCCCGTTGTGTACAATGGAACCGTTCTAATCGGAGCGATGCAAGTCGCTCCGACTTAGAAAAAGGTTCCTGTATAACTTTGGGGGCGACTTGCATTGACTTCTAGAAAGAAACCGCTACAAATAACGATAAATATTGTTGTGAACAGATTCTCTAAAACATAATAATGTGAAAAATTGAGTGGTGTATCAAAAACAAATAGTTCATGTGATATAAAAAATAAATGAATAAAACCAAAAGTGAATTCATCAAAAACAGAAAGTCCCAAAATGATTCTTCAAAATTTAGGAGATGTAAAAGTCCTTCACTTAATCTCAGAAAGCAGGACACATATTCATTCGAATCATCTGGAATACGGAGCATAAAATGCAAATACAAACTGCTTACCAGATCTGTTGGATCCCAATGATAGAGATCAGAAGCGCTTGTGCATTAGCCTGCCGGCAGGTGAACTCGCGGTGATTGAAAGCAGAGAGGAATCCACCTGTTTATCCAGGAATCGGCAAGGAAAAAAACTTCACTCTCCAGGACACTCTCATAAAAGCCAGGATCTGGGTATTCTCATGAAAGGAGGAATACAAGAGGGCTTCATGGTGCAGTATGTTCCAGCAAAAGTATTTATTTAAAAAACAAATCCTACAAGAAAAAAGTCCATAAATTCAAGCAGGTAAGAAAAGTAGGTTTGAATCGGCCACGGTGTCTACCAGTCAGCTGTTCAGCGTGGTGATGTCTCAGGCTCATGCTCCACCCGACATGTTTCCCCTTAACAGGCATCCACTGGGAACGGAGATCAAGATGAACGCTTCTGAACTCTATCATTTGAGATCCAACAGATCTGGTAAGCAGTTTGTATTTACATTTTATGCTCCGTATTCCAGATGGTTCGAATTAATATGTGTCCTGCTTTCTGAGATTAAGTGAAGGACTTTTACATCTCCTAAATTTTGAAGAATCATTTTGGGACTTTCTGTTTTTGATGAATTCACTTTTGGTTTTATTCATTTTTTATAAATTTATAAAAAAGATTTGCGACAACTCCTACAGAGTGCAGCAGCCAACACAACAACCTGACCCGTGTAAATGTGTGAGAAAATAATAAAGTGTGGCGCTAAAAGGTGATATAATCTGAAAGGTATGAATACCAAAAGTGATAAGTAGATGTGCACAGTCCTGGGGTATGTGCAAAGAAAGGTTTGGTGAAGTAGGAATTAGGAGGTGGTAATCCCCATAGATATACCAAATATCCTAGTGATGATGCTAGGAGTGTATGGAGGGATGATAACTTCCCTACCCAAAATATCCTATAAACCAAAATCAGCAATGGTAAAAATTACATGTGTAATAATAAGTTACATGTGCAATAAAAAGCTCAAATTTTATATCAACAATGAGTGAAAACGATGGGGTGATATCCAATAGATCAATATTGGATAGGATAACTCAACTTTTACCTGAGTGTCAAAAAAAACAAAATGTATGAAAAATTGGGAATAACACAATGATGTGTATTAAGTAACCTACAACCCTACAAATAGACCAAAAAATGTGAAATTAAAAGTCCATCAGGGTAATAAATATAAGGATGACTTTGAGTCCACCACCAAATGATGGGATGATTCTGGATTGTTTCATATTACTCTAGGTGCAGGCAGTCCTTTTAAGTGCGTCAAAGCAGAAACTGTTGGCCGTATCCACATAGGTCAATCCTTCCCCTAATATGGTGATATTGGCTCAAAGAAAATAGGTGTACAATGCCCTTACCAGACAAGGTGGACTCACAAGCCCGTGGCAGTGAGTCAAACGAGCTTGTACCGTCAAGCGGTGTGGGGCTGTAATCCCGTGAGATGGTCTCGAATAGGATCTCCCCTGATATCGCAGGATGGCACGCCTCTAACCCAATAGAGCTCGATGGATGTCATCTGGAGGTATATCCTCGGCACGACTCAGCTGGGGTCCCAGGTCTATCTCAATCCTCAGACGGTGAGTGAGGTTTCATCAGCAACCGTTACCATACAAATGGGCAAAAAGAAGGAAAAAACTTCCACATAGTGTAAATCTTTCTCAAACGTAACAACGTTTATTAAAAAAAGAAGGAAATTTTGCAATCAATTACAAAAATTGTGCGGTAAAAACTCTGCTCAAAGTAGTAAAGAATGCCAAAATTTTTAAATGCTGCACAGTGGGTGATGGTAGGGGTAAATGCATAAGATCCCGATGCGTTTCGTTCTGCAGAAGTCTTTGAGGACGAAACGCGTCAGGATCATATATATATATATATATATATATATATATATATATATATATATATATACTTTTTTTTTTTTTTCCCCTATCCTTTTTTGTTCTATAAATATGTCTTAATGTGTAGATGTTTAATTGAGACATAATTGATTTTCTCAGGTATTTCAGCCAATGTTAATGGAATATTTTACCTATGATGAGCTGAAGGACATTAAAAAGATGGTGATTGCCCAGCACTGCTCTCAGAAAGACCCATCAGAGCTCCTCAGAGGTCTCAGCCTTTGGAATGAGGCTGAAGAGCTGCAGAAAGTGCTCAAGTATTCAGTGGACGAGAAAGCAGAGGAGGGTAAGATGTTGCCTACCTAGATGAGCAGATTGACAAGCCCAGTAATTAAAATCCGATACTTGTGGTAAATCCTGAATCTGTATTAGCTGGGTTTCCTTATCTGCATATAACTGTGAAATGCATAATCCACTGCAACTGAGATTTTTGAATTGCAAGATGTTCCAAAGAATTGAGGTTTGCAATGTTAAGTATTTAATATTAATCGTTCATAAATGGAATGTATGATCTTGAATTTAAATGGTTGCAGTTGGAGCATCCCTCCTGTCCAATTGTAAATGGTGACATTTTGGTAATTGCTATTGGGCTGTCTATACTCCTAGAGCTGCCTTTTTAAATAGAGAAGTATGGGATTTTTTTTATATATAATATCCCATAATCATACTTGCCTAAGAGGATGCTGCATCTGTCTCCTGTCACCTCTTCACTGAAAACCGAGCCACTGAACACCACCGATGGCTCGGTTCTTTCACCTCCCCGAGCGGAGTGCTGCTGCCTGTCAATCAGCAGCTCTCTTGCTCTGCTCCTCCACGCTTATTGAAGCGCTGAGCTGTGGAGGGGCAGGGAGCAGCATTCTCAGCGGCTGGCTGAGGCGCCTATCAGTCCAGGCACCTGGCGAATGCAGACTTCTAGAGTCGGGATGGCGCGGTGCCTGGACTGATCTTAGTGACATCAGCAGAGAGTGGACTTCAGAGAGCTCTCTGCTGAAAACGGGGGACAGGAGTGCAAAATGAATGGCACTCTTGTGACCCATAGTAGAAGCCCAGCTGAATGAGCTCAGGTTGGACTTCTTTAAATACTGGCATAGACACACCATTATATATGTCCACAGAGCCCCCATGTCAGCAGGTGAAGCTTTCTGCTTAACCACTTAAGCAGGGCTTGACAAATTTGCTTGGAATCTAGGAGCCAGCTAAAAAAGTTAGGAGCCAGGTTTTTTTTTTTTTTTTTAAACGACCGACAAAGCTTTATTTTCAATATAAAAATTAACCAATCTTAAATTTACACAGAGACGACTAGAACTAATGTGACTGCTTTTATTTCCCGCCATGCAGGGACACAAGACCACCATATTCCCGCTAAGGATCCAATCAGGTCCGCCTGAAAAACTGACAGGCGAACCTGATCAGACAGCCCGTGTGAAAGGGGACAAGCAGGGAGATGACAAATAATAAATTCATTTTAATTAACCACTTCCTTCCCGCAGGACGACTATATACATCCTGTCTTTGAAGAGAAATACCGTTGTTATGGTAGCAGCTAGCTACCATAACCCCGGTATCTTCTTTAAGAGCCGGCGGTTCTCTTTCAGATAAAAGTGGTCTCTGCAGCAGATTCGCAGCGAGATCACTTTTATCGGCGGCAGGAGAGGGCCCCCCCTACTGCCGCTCTCCGGTGCCCTTCACCGCTTACCGTGGCCGTCGGTAACGGCGGAGGCGATCCGGATCTGTCCCTTGCCTGACATGGAGACGAGTGAGAGGAAGATGGCCCCCCCCGCCCATCTCCAAGTCATTGCAGGGTGGAAGCGACGTCAAATCTTCACTTCCACCCATAGCTCTTGAAGGGACATTTTTTTTTTTTTTTCAAATGACAATTTTTTTTTTTAATGCATTTTAGTGTAAATATGAGATCTGAGGTCTTTTTGACCCCAGATGTCATATTTAAGAGGACCTGTCATGTTTTTTTTCTATTACAAGGGATTTTTACATTCCTTCTAATAGGAATAAAAGTGACTTTTTTTTTTTTTTTTTTTTTTTTTAAAGAACAGTGAAAAAATAAAAGTTAAAATAAATAAGAAAGAAAAAAAAATTAAATGTGCCCCATCCCTTGTAATAGAAATAAAAGTGACACCATTTTTATTTTTTTTTAAAAACGGTGTCAAAATAAAAAATAAAAAGTAAAATATATAAGAAAAAATAATAATTTTTTTTTTAATGCGCCCCGTCCCGCCGAGCTCGCTTGCAGAAGCGAACGCATATGTGAGTAGCACCCGCGTATGAAAGCGGTGTTCAAACCACACGTGAGGTATCGCCACGATCGTTAAAGCGAGAGCAATAATTCTAGCCTTAGACCTCCTCTGTAACTCAAAACATGCAACATGTAGAATTTTTTAAACAACGCCTATGGAGATTTTAAAAGGGTAAAAGTTTGTCGCCATTCCACGAGCGGATGAAATTTTGAAGCGTGACATGTTGGGAATCAATTTACTCGGCGTAACATCATCTTTCAAAATATAAAAAAAATTGGGCTAACTTTACTGTTTTCTTATTTTTTTAATTAAAAAAAGTATTTTTTCCCAAAAAAGTGTGCTTGTAAGTCCGCTGCGCAAATACGGTGTGACAGAAAGTATTGCAATGACCGCCATTTTATTCTCTAGGGTGTTAGAATAAAAAATATATATAATGTTTGGGGGTTCTAAGTAAAGGGAAGGAGATGAACGGGCAGTGAAAACAGGTAGGGAAAGCTCCATTAGCATTGATGAATGTCTTGTCATACCAACGGCCACCACCAGAGGGCGCCCGATTGCAGAAGGAACCAGGAACCATAGGACTGCAGTAGGCCGCAAAGCCGGGGCCTCAATTACCGGCGCAGCCCAGCGCGATCGCGGCGGGAGGGGGGGGGTGTGTCGAACGGACACAGGATACCCCAGCTGTGCCGCCCCAGGCGCCAGGTCGCTAATTCTAGTCGCAAATGCGACCTGGCGCCCGGGGTTTGTCGAGCCCTGCACTTAAGGACAGAGCCTCTTTCTGAGATTTGTTGTTTACAAGTTAAAAACAGGTTGTTGTTTTTTTTGCTAGAAAATTACTTGGAACCCCCAAACATTATACATTTTTTTCCTAACACCCTGGAGAATAAAATGGCGGTCGTTGCAATACTTTGTCACACTGTAATTGCACAGCAGTCTTACAAGTGCACTTTTTTTTGGCAAAAATACACTTTTTTGAATTAAAAAATAAGACAACAGTAAAATTAGCCCAATTTTTTTTTATAGTGTGAAAGATAATGTTACGCCGAGTAAATTGATACCCAACATGTCACGCTTCAAAACTGCGCCTGCTCGTGGAATAATGACAAACTTACCCTTAAAAACTCTATAGGCGACGTTTAAAAAATTCTACAAGTTGCATGTTTCAAGTTACAGAAGAGGTCTTGGGCTAGAATTATTGCTCTCGCTCTAGCGATCGTGACAATACCTCACATGTGTGGTTTGAACACCGTTTTCATATGCGGGCGCTAGTCACATATGCGTTCGCTTCTGCACGCGAGCTCGTCGGGACGGGCCACGTAAAAAAAAAAAAAAAAAGAATGTAAACATCCCTTGTAATAGAAAAAAGCATGACAGGACCTATTAAAAATGAGATCTGGGGTCAAAAAGACCTCAAATCTCATATTTACATTAAATGCAATAATAATAAAATAATTTTGTCATTTAAAAAAATGGGGAAAAAAAATGGCCCTTTTAAGAGCTTTGGGCGGAAGTGACGTTTTGACGTCGCTTCCGCCCTGCAGTGATATGGAGACGGGTGGGGGCCATCTTCCCCTCACTAGTCTCCATAACCAGGCAGGGGACAGACGCGATCGCCTCCGCTGATGCTGACAGCGAATGCGCCGCAGAGACCACTTTTATCTTAAACCGGACTGCCCGCTGAAGACATTTATATATAACAAAGATATCCTCCAAAGTACCGACATATAACGACGGTGTGCGGTCCGTCAGAAATTTTTCTTTTTTTTTATTGATCCTATCATTTATTACTAATTCAATACAAAAACTAGTATACAATGTTTTTATTATGTATTTAGCAACAATATAAATTTCTTACTAAATCTTTTCTGCTTCCTGTTGTGGCCTTTGCCATCATGATTGTGGGCATGTGAATCCCAATCGATATATCTTCCTGGATTAGCTTTGGAGAGGTGCATGCTGGGGCACCAGCATGCACCTCTCGATCTCATGCATGCGTGATTCACTGGCAGTAGCACCGATTGTTTCTAAAGTTGCCATAACAATTGGCGGCGACTGAGGAAGGTCCCGCCCCATTGTTATGGAAACATCACAGTACTGCCCACAGACTCCTGGGAAGTGATGACGAGGAGCTCCGTGGACTGACCAGGAAGTGGCAGATTAGGAGGACTATATGGCAACAGGGTGCGTTTCTGGCAAGTATAAAAAAAATGTTTACCTTAATGTTTTTTTATAGGTTTAGAGGAGTCCGATTCTGAAAAAAAAAATTCAGGGTGGAACTCTGCTTTAAGTTCTATAAAAAGCTTATTTTGTAAATCTTTAAAGAACACATATCAGATTTATCAGGGGGATGGAGTTTATTAAACTTGCAGTACATATGAATTTTCTTCCATGTTCTGAAGTGTTTTTTTGTTTTTAAATTTTCCCCTCCCTTCCACACAGAAATCACAGCTAAGCCGAGCACTGTATCCATTTCCCATCTTCCTCCAGAGGTAATGCTGAACATATTCAGTTACCTTAATCCACAGGAGCTGTGTCGCTGTAGTCAAGTAAACAGCAAATGGGCACAGCTGGCAAAAACTGGATCTCTTTGGAAGCATCTTTACCCAGTGCTGTGGGCTAGAGGTGAGTTATCTGTTCGGTTTGTTTTTCAAACCTAAAATAAAATTCTCTAAGCTAACCCCATAGCATAGCTCCAGTGCAATTTCAGACAACTACACTTTTAAAGCAGAACTTTTTTACATGTCTTGTTACTGATTTCCTAACTTCACTGAATATGTCATCCATCTTCTGGTTCACTCAGTACTTGATCTGA